>CM053774.1:27653748-27680532 GCA_028658325.1 Potorous gilbertii | reverse complement strand
CATTTTTCTTAAGCAACTCTTCCCCAAGTTAGTCATTGGTACTGCATAAAGCTTTGTGATAAACTGAATTAGTTTATTTAAAGGTTTGTTTTCAGTTTTATAAACTGTTTTCTCCCATTGACATTTCACTTTTAAATGTCCCCATGGTGCAGAAATTGATAAGCCCAGATTATTATACCATGTAGAGAAGAGGGTGAACTATGTATCTCCATGTAATGTTTCATTAATACTAATGTTAACTATAATTTTTAAACGTTCTCAAGGCACATTTCTTTTCCTTATTGTTTTGGTTAAATACTTGACTGTAAGCCACAGCAAAATACTGTTTATTTCTCATTGATACATTTTCAGAAACACAAAAGTAAATTTGCATTACAGGAAAAAAAAGAAAGATACTCAAGTGAGACCACTGAATTCAGTTCGAACAAACGTCTACGAAGCATCTAAAATGTGCTAGGTCCTAACGGGAAATCAAGTACAAGACAGGTAGAGAAATAGCTATAAAACACATTATACAGTGTGTATTAGAACAAACCGTGTTTATAAAGACAATTTGTATTTCTAAACAGAGGAGAGGTAGGAACAAAATAAGGGTCCATTGAAATTGCTAAGAAAACAAAGGCCAGATCCCTTCCAGAGAAGAGGATAAAGGATAACTTTGTGAATCTGACATTAGTATGAAAGGAAGTTATTACCAATCTTTTTGGTGGGAATGGAGAAAAATCAAGACAAATGGATTTTCAAAGGGAGATTTAGGAAGGTTTGTATAGTATATTGGAATGTCATTTGTACATACTATGTAATCCTTTAAAAAAAATTAAAGAATGAGTCTCTCTATCTTGTTCAGGCTAGAACTGACCAATCTCTTCAGTAGCTGAGATTACAGGTGTAGGCCACTGTGCCTGGTATATCTACGCCTTCACAGGCATGGATAATCTATCCTCTCTCTTATTACCTTATTAGGGCAAAACTTGCCTAGCCTATACAGCAAGGACTTTCTAGTATTAGTAAATGTTACTCTGTATACCAGAGAGGTTAGTAACGACTGATACATATTAAGTGCTTAATAAGCAAGTTTGCTTATTGAGACATATGAGTTATTATTTACCAGAAGAGCTTCTAAATTTCTTCCACAAAGCAAGGAAGGTTTATATTTTCCTCCCACATTTCTAAAAATAGAAGCAATAACAAACTTCACTGAGAAGGAAATCAAGAAGTGAATTCACTATGTCTCATTTAGAAACAACATGTTTCTCCCAGTCCAGAGATCTGAGCTAAACTCCAAACCTTTTAAGGTTTAAAATGGTTTGCTTGAACAGTGCAAGCTTCTGGGTTGAAAGAAAAAAATAACTTTCTAAAAAAAAAGATCTAATGGCTTGTCACGTTTCTTAAACCAAAAAATATTTAGGCAAAAAAGAAACAAAAGTATTTGTATAATATTTCCAATTTTTAAAAAAGAAGAGAGGAGAGGGAATCGAGGGGGAGAAAGTTTCACGAAAATATATTTGTCATTTAATTTTTTTTTAAATGTATTCTCTTTGAAATTGGTTTTTCTTTTTCAAAAAATTGACTATAACATTCGTGCCCTTTGGAGTTCACAGATTATGCGAAACTATTTATCAGAAAGTTTAAATTACATCAATGTCTTTGTTTTGGAGAACAAAAGAGTACCTTAAAATTTTGATGAGAAAAAAAATCAACTGGGAAGATCAAGAAACCAGACCACAATTATACTGGTCTCTGAAACGCGGTGGGGCAGGTCACTAAATAGATTATTTATTGACTGGAGGTAAAAAGAACAACTAGCCATTGGACTGCTTAGTGAAAGAGCCAGAACAATATCCAAGGAATGCTGAAAACAGTTAGAGACTTAAATTCAAATTGTCTGTCTCTGGCTACCTGAATGAATTTGCACAAGCCATGTAAACACTTTGGGCCTCCCCATCTATAAAATGAGATTGAAGATGATGTTCTCTAAGTTCTCTTCCAGTTCTAAATATTTTGATCCCATAAAAATAGGCATTGACTCCCCATGGAAAACAATCTGAGCTTTAAAACTATATAAAGTAAATTCAGTGCCCTAAAAGTGGAGTGAACCTTACTGTCATCACACACCTCCAGGAGGTGCTGGAGCCAGTCGATACTGACTGATGAGAGCTGATTGTTAAATTTTCTATGTGAGCCCTTGTACATTAGGAAAAGCTACAAGTCAGAGCTTAATTTACTATTTTGTTGATTTTCTAGAATTAAGGAAGTGATGAAGAAACTGTTAACAAACAGATTAAACTCAAAAGTACATCATAAATACACTATTCTGCCCTACCTGATCTGAGAGCCAATTGTTAAACGTTTAGCATCATACCCTTACCACACAGGAGTCAGAATTTCTTCAATCTCAAAAGTTCCACTTAGAGCTTTATACTTAAGAGCCCTGGAACATGTTAGAAAGAGGGTATTAAAAATTCTGAGAATACCAAATATATACATATATAAATATGCATTACAACTAGAGACCAAATGCTGGCCAATGTTTTAAGCAGTTATCCTTCTATTTATACTTCAATTTGAAGAGTTAAGTATTAGTGTAAGCCATGTTTTCTATCTTGAAAAGATGCATTTCCATATGAAACTGCTGGCTATATGAAGTTGGCTCCTCGGTGTCACTTGGAAGGTGCTGAAATCTGGAGCTCCATTTGAGGTAAAGATACAATTTCATTTTTAAATGAATACTAGTAACTGGGAGAAAAAAATAAAAACTTGTAGGCTAAGGAAAAGGCCTACATTTGCTCATTTTTATTGTTTTCAACATTGGGGTCATTATATTTTCTCTTCAGAATTATAACATGAATTTCTTACAATCCTATTTCTTTTCCTCTAGTCTAAGTATCTGTTTGTTTTAACTAATCTGTTCAATGACACTTCAGTCATAAATCAGTCAATAAACATTTATAAATCACTACTATGTACCTGATCTTGTGCTAAATGCTGGGGATACATAAAAAGGCAAAAGACAGTCCCTGCCCTTAAGGAGCTAACGGTCTAAAAAGCAGGGAAGGGGGAGAGAGAGACAACATGCGAACAAATATACACAAAGCAAGCTATGTGCAGGATGAAAAGGAAGTAATTACAAAGGAAGAGACCAGAACGAAGAGAGGTTAGAGAAGTCTTTCTATAAATGGCAGAATTTTAGTTGAGACTTAGAATAGACCAAGCACTTGTTGTTCATCCTTTGTTTTCAAAGAAGATCGATGACATCATGAAGTAATGGGTAATGTCTTGACTTGTGTGTTAACTGGATTTAAGTGAGGTCAGTAGTCAGAGCAGAAGAGGGAGAGTATTCCAGGCACAGGAGTATAGCACCAATGTGATATTCACAGCACCCACGATGCTGGCATAATTCTAAATCACAAAATATAACAGACTCTCCATATGGAAGACACAACCAAACATTTACTTCAATACCAGAAAGCCGAATCCCAACACCCGAAGCCAAATTCATCATAGCAACAAAGAGATCTATACACAATAACAATGCAGAGGGCACTACCATACCCCAAGCCTTCCTCCTGCTAGGGCCTTCCCACAAATGAACACTCACAGCTCGCTACCGGCTTCCTCTTTCTCCCTCAGCTCTAACTGCTGTGTCCAACTTCCTCTCATCTATGCTCTGCCCTCCCTGCTCCAACCTTTCGGTAAGTTCCTCCCACCACAGACTTACATGACTCAGACTTCCATGTGATTCAAGCAGCTCATATAGGCCTATTATTGAATGGGAAAGAGCTTCTCATTATGCAAAAGTACATTAACAGGGGTATAGTCAAAGAAATGTTTGGAGTAGAGAGATGGAGTTTCTTGTTAGTGGAATAAGCAGAAGGAGAGTGTATAAGTGTAAGGTGTAAGGACACTGGAAAGCTCTAGGGGGATAGCATATGAGGGTTCTAAGGACCAAAAAGCATTTCATGTTTGCCTCTGGAGGCAAAAAGAAACCATTGGAGTTCACCAAGTTGGGGGGGGGGGCAGTGACATGATCAGACCTGTGCTCTAGGAAAATCCTTTTAGTGGCTGAAAGGAGAATGGATTGGAGCAGGGAGATACTTGAGGCAGGCAGATCTAGAAGGGATTAGATTTTTAAGAACCTAAGACCTTAGGGCTACAAGAGACTTTACAGGTTATCAAGCCCCACCTCCTCATTTTATAGATGAGGAAGTAGAAGCTTCAAGCACCTTGCACTAGAAAAAAATCACTTTGAGGAAAAGAAAGAAAAAGAATGAAAATCATGTAACTCTTCACATTAAGAGAATTATATTGACTCAGTCAATAATCTCGATGGATGAGGTTTGTAATGAAGGCTTAAGGTCTTATTTAACCTAACAAATTATTACCCATGAATATACAACTTTAATTCACAAATCTGCCTGTTAATATTCCCTGCTGTGGAAATTAGCATCTGTTGTGTCTTTATCCATGATATATGTGTGTATGTATGAATTAGTCTTCTATGTTGAGAAAGGGCACAAAATATTGTTCCACGAAAGTAGGTTTGCCTGATTTGTATCTAATTTGCTAATATAATGCCAATTAGTTTTCTTTTTGTAATAAATTAAATTCTCTTAAATAGAATATAATTAAAAGGAGCTTGCCCAGTGAACGTGTAGCTTATGACATAGCTTCTAGCCATATCACCAGAATAGCTGTATTTCTGGTATAATAAGTTCTCCAAAAATTTTTACCATTTTAAATATTAATTTATGCCACAATTAGCCTTAATTTTAAAAATTAAATGCATATTTTAATTCATCTTAGTATATTTACTCCCAGAGGGACCACTGTATACAAACAAGAATTTGTTCCTAAGATGCAAATTTCTTAACTTAAAACAGGAAAGTATAGGGATACGTCCAAAATACACAAAAGAGAAAGAAATTATGTCTAAATATCTTTAGCAGGGACACTTTCAAAGACATAATTTTTAATATATTCCATGAGAATAAATACCCCTATTTTTCTTCAAAGGAACCTTCTTGCCAATATGTTGACAAGAATTTATTAAATCTTTATTATATGCCCATAATGACAGAATAAAGCATATAAAAGCAGAGTTAAATTAAAGACCCTAGTCTTCATAGAGTATTACTGAATACTGTATCTACAAAGATGACTGAAAACTAGGAGGGGAAAAAAATTGCTCAATCTAGGTCTTACCATCTAAGTTCCTGAAAGCCAGGTGACTCATTCCAAGAAATTTTAGCTTTCTTCTGCAGTGTTTGTATTGGATTGGTTTAGTCTTATCTCAAGCAACCCCTGAGTAGATTCCAAAAAATCTCAGAGGGAGTTTAATTCCAAAGTGGTTCTTTGAATTCTGGATCAAAGTAGAGCAACATTCTAGTTTAGGTAAGACCAAAGATGATGCAGGGCTGGGGAACCTGTGACCTAGAGGCCACCTGTGGCTCTCTAGGTCCTCAAGTACATCCCTTTGACTGATTTGGATTCTGTCAAATACTTGACATACTTGAGGACCTAGAGAGTCACATGTGGCCTCAAAGCCTCAGGTTCCCTACCTCTGAGATTTTCAACAGACAACCTCAGACTTCTACAGAATGAGAACTTTTCTCTTTCAAGTCTCTTGTATTTTAATATATAACCGGCCTTCAGGGATTACTTCTCAATTGGGCCAAAGCCAGTCTTAGGCAAAATTGTGAAATTTATTTTTAGCAAATCCCTCCTCCCAAGATTCATTTTTCCCTCCCCTCAAAGCCTCCAAGTACACTTAGAGGCAGCTGAGTTGTGCAGTGAATATAGCTCTAGGCCTCTGTATTGGAGACCTGAGTCCAAATCCACCCTCAGACACTTATTGTCTATGGGACCCTAGACAAGTCACTTAATCTCCAGCCTCAGTTTCCTCAGCCGTAGGATGAAGATAGCAATAACGTCTACCTCACAAGACTGTTGGAAAAATCAAATGATATAAAAAATGGTAAAAAAAATTTAGGCAGTGCTTGTTATGTAGTAGATGTTATATAAATATTTATTCCCTTTCTCTTTTCCCACTCAGGGGTCTTAAACTATTGCTTCCTCCTAGAAAGAGTCACTATTTTAGTATTTTAAGTGACAGAAGAAAAGATTTAAGGTATATTTATAATTCCAGTCTTCAAATATTTATAGGGTTATTATATGGAAAAGGAATTAGGTTTGTTTTGCTTGGAATTAGAAGGAAAAACTAAGATCAGTTTCAGAAGATATAGGCAGACGGATTTTGGTTTAACATAAGGAAAAATTTACCCACAACTAGAGCAGTCCAAAGATGGAATTGGCAGCCTCATCAGGTAGTGAGTTCTCTGTTACTAAGTATATTGAAACTGAGCTTGGATAAATACTTTTCTGCGATGTTTATAAATAAGTTTCATTATTTAGATAAATGTTAAAATAAATGATTTCTAACATCCCTTTCATTACTCAAGGGGAGATATAGTTGAAGAAAAATTCCCTTCTAAGAACTCCCCACCACCACCTCATTTTGTTCCATCTTCTTTATAGCTTGTCTTTTCTTTCCTTCAAAAGTTGTGGGAAGTAGAAGAATGTTATAGGAGCTTTCCATTAAAAATGGAATGTTGTACCTAGGCTAGGTTTTATACTATAGTATGGATCTTAACCTTTACTGAACAGGAGAAAAGAAATCTTATCTTATGTTACTAAAGTTATGGAAAGTGACGAGCGTTTTAACCATTCTCACACTATTTTAAAATAATTCCAAAAACCACTAGGTCAAATAATGACAAAAATAATTCTGATCCTTTATATAGTACTCTTAAGATTTGCAAAGTACTTTACAAATATTACTACATTTTATTCTCTCAACAACAATAGGTGGTATTATCACAATTTAACAGACAAGAATATTGAGATAGGTAAATCTTAAATTGGTTAATATGAAAGAAACTTTACTTTAAACCATTAAATCTCAGAGTTGAAAAGGACTTCAGGCCTGTATTTAAGTAAGAATTCCTTCCAAAGTGGCCATTAGCTTTTACTTACAGATTTCCTGTGAAGGAGAAATTACTACTTCTCAAAATAACTCTTTTAAATTTTTTGATACATGTAATAAAAATTACGAAGTTTATCCTTAAATCAAACCTAATTTTGCCTCTTTGCTACTTTCATCCATTCATCCTAGTTTTGCCATACGGAGTGAAAGGGTACAACTTATTTAGCTTTAACCCATCAGTTCTAGCCTATAAAGATCTTTTGGGATAGTGACCGTGTCCAGTTTAGTATCTTATCCTCCCAGTTTTATATCCCCTGCAAATCTGATAACCTTGCCCTCTGGGCTTTTTATTCAAGTCATTGATAAAATTAAAGTTAAACATTTACATCATTACCCGAGAGGACAAATTCATTTGAAAGAGAAAACACACATGCCCCTATCTGCACCAGGTCCGTTACCTTAAAATAAGGCAGAAACTTCAACAAATGCACCCTACATATATACCCACATGCACACAATAAATGCTCAAACTAATGTTTTATCCATTAAATATTTTTCATCTGTTTGAGAAGTTATTATTTTTGTTTTCTGTCCACAAAATTTCATATATCACAGTTTTACTACAGAACAGCTGTATGTATGAGTGTATACACACACACACACACACACACACACACACACACACAAATAATAGGAAATGTTTAATCTTATCTTCATCTGGCTGGTCTTAAGAGGAAAGTAAAATCAGACCCATTTGTTTTACTAGTTGAATTTCTATTTTTCCCCTTGGAGTTTTTCTCATTAAAATTTATAGGACCAAGCAGGGTAACCCATGCTTATAATCTCTGCTATTAGAGGAAGCTGAAGCTAGTAGATCAACTGAATTTGGGGACTCTGAGGTATAGTAAGACTACAGTCAAAATGGTGGTCAAACTCAGTCCAGAACCAATATGATGAACCTCCAGGAATCTGGGACCATCAGGCTTACTAGAGAGATACAAATCAGTATGTATCAGAACAAAGTATTTCAAAGCCTCCTCGGTTATCAGCATTAGGGTCAGCAATGATAATCTACAGCACTTGAAACTAGGTTAATAAGGAAAGAAAGAGAGAGAGGAGAGGTGAGAGGATCTGCAAGGTTTGTGACCTTGAAAATTTCTATAGACTTCAATCAATAGATCGGTCACCAAGCTATTAAATGTCTATCACACTCAAAGTACTGTATTAGGTATTGAAAGCAAAAGACAGAAATAAGATAGTTCTTGCCCTCAAGGAATTACCATTACACCAACTGATCTGAAAGCATATAGCCCAGAGAATCTACTTACTTTTAGCTGCACTAAATGTACATCCACGTGCTTGCTCTCAGAATCCTGCTGGACTGAATAGGTCAGATCCCTGACCCTCTCTGAAGTCATGCGGAGCCATGTTTCAATTTCAGGTAAGTGGAGGACAATCTTCCAGTCTGCCCCCGTATGGAGTGGGGGTGGCTTCTCATATCGTTGGTCAGAATCTATTTCTTTCATCTCATCTTCTCCCTCACCCTGCTCCACTGTAGGGGTCATATTGATGACCATCGGAGAAGCATCAGTAGCCATGGGATCCAATTCCTGTGATCTCATGGGGGACAGGGTTACACTCATGGTTAACATGGAGAAATCTAAACCATACTCCTCTCCAAAAGAGCTAAAATGTAGAAAGAAAAGATAAGACATGAGTTAGATGAGACTGACAAATTAAGAAATCATAATTCATTGTATAAGCACATGAAAAGTAAATTTTCATTTCTTTTCATGATAGATAAAACTTTCAGCATATGACTTTAATATTAGACATTAGGCTATCGTCCTAAACAAGTGAGCAAGTTAGAGAGGAAGGGTGGTTCAGTTGCTTAAACTTTGGAACAAGTTACATGTTTTTATTTCCTTTTCTCCCTCTTTGGGCACTAATTATTTGGCAACTATAGTTTACCTTTAAAAGGGGAATAATATACAAAGTTTTATTCTCAAGAATAAAATATTAGTTAACAGTTGTTGAGGCTTTCTTTTTCAAGAGGCTTTTTGATGTCTAGTCCATTTTAAAAGAATGAAATATAAATCTAGAACATATGGTGAGATTTGTTTAATTTTTAAGATAAAACTGATCAACTTCTATTTCTTTCTGCAAAAAGTAGTTATAATTCTAATATAGAATTCTAGTCCTTAGTGTCCTCTATTAAAAAAAAAATACATTGTTTTCCAGTTTGGAATCAATCAGACCTGGTTTCAAATCCCATTTTCTTGGGCAAATTAACGATATACTCTGTGTGTGAGTTATCTCGTCTGTAAAATGGAGGGGCAGGGATTGAAGTCAATGACTTTTAGGGTCTCTACTAGCTCTAAATCTACAAACTCACGAGAAGCTCTCCCTATTCATGACAATGCACTTCCCCCACCCCACCTGTATGGCTTGTTTTCTCACCCTACAAATTCAAGTTGTTTCAGATATGATATTCCACTCATTTCTCATGCGTAGCTCACCTAAACGATCAACATTTCATGACAAGAACAGAATAAAAAGATAAAATAGTGTTTGATGCCAAAATGCTTTCTGCTTACTAGGTCTGTATCACAAAAGAGCTAAAAAACAAAAAGGAAAAGGACCTGTATGTATGGAAATACTTATAGCGGTTCTTTTCTGGTGGCCAAGAATTGGAAACTGAAGGGATGCTCATCAATTGAGAAATGACTGAACAAGCTATGATATATGATTGTGATGGAATACTATGATGAGCTAGATCCTCTCAAAAAATGTGGAAAGACTGACATGAGTTGATACAAAGTGAAATGAGTAGAACCAGGAGAATGTCATATACAGTAACAGAAATATTCTAAGTTGTGAATGACCTAGCTCTTCTCAGCCATCCAATGATCTGAGATAATTTCTAAGGACTTATGATGAAAAATGCTATCCACAGAGAAAGAACTGATGTTATCTGAATGCAGATAGAAGCATGCTCTTTTTTCCTTTCTTTTTTTCTTGGATTTTTTTTTTGGTCTATGTTTTCTTTTATAGCATGACTAATATAGAAATATGTTTTGCATGGTCACACATGTATAACCTATATCAAATTGCTTACCTTCTCAATGAGGGGCAATGGGAGAGAGGGATGAAGGAAGAGAATTTGGAACTCAAAATTCTCAACAATAAATGTTAAGAAATTGTTTTTACATGTAATTGGGAGGAAATAAAATACTACATTAAAATGTTTTTAAGTTTAAAAAACCAAAATGCTTTTCACTCATAAGATTCTGAATAAATCAGGAAACCTAACCACTTCCTTCTTGAAGTATGTCTACACCTCCAGTATGGTCCTTCTTTGACTTTTCATTCAAGTATGGAGATGAGTCTGAGTTTTAGGCCAGAAAAGCACAAGCCCTGGCAGGTCATACTTATTTAGAAAGGCTCTGAACATAGGCTTCACTTTACATTGTATGTCTGTTGTCCAGCCTAACTATGACTGGAAAAGTTCATCACTAAGGTGACTCATTTTGGCTACTGCAAGTCTCAAAGATCATACATGTCAGGGAATGGATGCTGTGCTCTACCTCAGGGTATAGAATACTTAGGCTAATAAAACTGGACATAGAGAACAAGCATCTTCCCAGGGATTCTAGAATTGGAAGAAACCTGAAGAGTAATTTTTTTTCTTAAAGGCTTGTTATTATTTTAAAGAGATTTCAAATATTAATGAAGTTTTCTTTCTAACACTTATTCACGGATGAACTTTTGACACCACCACTTCCATAGCATTAGATTGAAATGTCAGACATTGGTTTACTGGGATGTTATTTTTTTAAAAAAAAGATAAACAGTACCAAGGAGATATTGCAAAGGAATGGTGATATCAATGTATTTTCAGGTGAGTCATCTCTACCTTATTATCTCCTTATATTTGGCTAATATTGAATCGTCTTCTTGTGCCATATAAGTGAAAACCTACTAATCATATTTTAGCTTTTACCATTATGTTAGAAACCAATATAAAAGGACCTGGCTATTAATGATGGAGAAGATAATTACAGTTGCATTAAGAAATAAAAAAACCCAAGGACAGTCTACCATGCCATCTCTTTGGGGGTACAAATCCTAATATCTAACAAATTAATCAATTAATCAACCAGTAAGCATTTATTAAAATCCCTTTACTGAAGAATGCCATGATGATGGTTAGGCATTACATACCTACTCCTAAATCTGGTTGTTTTCTCTAAGACAGACATCCTACTTACTATAGATACACCAAAAAAGCAGATAATTATTTTAATGACATTTTTGCTCAGCCTTTAGTTTCAACTGAATCCAGTATTCTGTGGCCAGCACTCACAATATAGCAACATTTACTTAATAAGGTGATTTATCCAGAGATTTCAAAATCATTTCATCAGTCTCTGCTCATCCTATAACTTTAAGTGGATTATAGGTACTATTTTCCCATTTTATAGATTTAGGGAAACAAAATTACGAAAATTTTGTCAAAGTTAATGAACCAAGTCATATTCTTCATCAAAAGCAGGGCACCATGGGGAAAAAACCTCCAGTGTATTTGGAATTGAGGAAAGAGAGAAGGATATGTTAAGTACCTATTATATGCCAGATACTATGGTAAGCACTTTACAAATATCTCAATTCATCTGAGTCATAGGAACTAAGGGGATTTATCATTAGCTACTTGGGTGACCTTGAGCAAGTCACTCCTCTCTAGGTTCAATTTCCTCATCGGTAAAGTGGAGTTGGAATAAGGTCTCTCCCAGCTTTAAATCTGTGATTTTAATAATCTACATTGATGTGCTGTTAGATTAATTGACTACAGTGAGAATGATGCAGAATTCCTGCCCTATCACACTTTTCTCTGCCTAAGGCAGGGAATGGTAACAAGTGAAAAAGTAACAAGACAAAAAGACAACAGAAATAGAGCAGAAAACCAGTAAGTACTTGCTAAGTAAAAGTCTTGTACCCTACACATAGTAAAAGCAAGTGAATGCTGGGAGTAGACAGAAAGAACCACTTATCAGTACCATCCTAGGTCAACCTGTCAAATCAGACTCATCCTAATAAAATGTTAACCAGGGCTTAAAGTTTCTCAATACCTGAATAGACATGAAACACAAAGCCAAGACAAAAAGCAGTGAAGCCCGAAAGGATAGTCCTTTATCATCTGTTCTCTATTCAGCTTTCTCTTTTCCATACCTTTACAGCTTCATGCCCCGTGTACTATTGAAGCTGAACAATGAAGCAGCAGAAATAACATTAAGGTCATTTATTAAACATTTTCAGCACCACCACCCAAATCCCCATTTTCATACAAGTGTCTCAAATCAAAAAAATGGCACACACACACACACACACACACACACACACACACACACACACGGCCACGCAAACTCCAGTGTGCCTGTGACGTGCCCATTTAATAAGAAACATTTCACAAGTAAAAATATGGAGGTTTATAGAAACACTCATTCTTTATATAGTTTTACAGTCATTACCAAGTTGAGATGTCTTCTGGGAAAATTAATTACTCTTTTTTGAAGTGATCAGAGTAGGAAATTCATCCCTGGCCTATTGGCTGTACTAGGTTCAACAGACTCTCCCATCCAGACAGCCCGGCCTCTTACAGCATAACTCCTCTCCAGTCACAAAACAACTGAAGCATCCGGTAAATAAAAAGGCTTCTGCTCAAGGAAACAATGGCATTAACCCAAGTTCACGTAGGATGCAGGCCAAATTATAGCTCTGGCTGTAAGGCAGCTGGTGGGTTAGTGCACATCAGCTTGTAGGAGCCCAATGACCCCCTTCTGCTATCAAATGCTTGAATCCGTAGGCTGCCTCTCCAGTATTAGCGATAATACCCACCTTTATCCCAGCTGCTGTTAAAAATAACATCCATTAAATCCTTTTCTTTCTACAAAGCCACAGCAAGATGCAACATTTGGAGTGTGAAAGCTGAAAAGTTTAAAGCACTAACCATTTTAAAAAGCTATATGGGGGGGAGGTGCAGGGGGAGCATAGGGAGGAGTCCCCGAAGCTCTCTTTTTGAGCTCTGGAGAAACAGAAGGAAAACATACCATGGATTGCTTACTGACAAGGAGTGGGTTTGCTATCACTGACAGCTTCCAAAGAAGGAGAAATTGATACAGTAGTACTGACTGAAACTGAATAACATGAAATTGACTCGAGAAGTCTGCCCTTTAGCCAAAGACTAAGCATGATCCCTAGCTACAAGGTTACCGAAACCACCCCGATTCTCCTGCTTCTCTGTTGTTTCACTCAGAAACAAACTGGAATCAGTGTTTTGTACTCACGGTAAGATCTTTTGTCCCTGACAGTCACCCAGGACCAAGAACTCCTTCCTACTCTTTCCTCTTCCTCCTCCTCTTCTCTTACTCCCCACCTCCAGCTCCAATTTTCTTTTGTGGCAAAACAAGATAAACTCCCGAGTTCATTCTGTGCCCTGCCAACAGGGTACTGTAAAGTCTTTGGGGGACTTGTTTCATATGCCCTTATTAGCTTGCAAATGGGATCACTTAAGTACTCAGCTACTGAATCCCCTATTTGGAGGAAAGTGAATAGTCACTGCAAATGTACAGCAAGGGGAAAACCTTTTACAGACCAAACAGTGATAAGTGATTTGAGAATAAGGAGACAGTTGCCAAAACAAGGATTGCTATGGAAAACAGTGTTTGGGCAGACAGAGTACATCATTCAGAACGGGCAGAGAACAATCCAGGGCTGTATTAGTAAGTAAACCAAGCAGTTCCCATAACAGAGGTAATTCAAGCCATACTATATTAATGTGAGCAGTTAATGGAGCCAATCAGAGCCAACCAAATACATTCAAACCTTCTTATTTCTTGGGAAGAAACCATTCTTTCCAAATAAAAGCATTATCAGTTTGAGTATAAATATAGCCATAATGTAAATCATCCTCAAACCAAAATAGGGCATTCTAATTCTCTCTCTCTCCCATTTTTTGCCTCCTCTACTAAAAAAAAAAACTTGAAAAGTGCTATCTTTTAAAAAAAATCTGCTTTACCTTTTGAAAACCATTCTGCCTCAGATACTTGCTAGCTGAGCAAGTGACCCTGGGTAAGTCATGCAACCTCTCAGCCTCAGTTTCCCTTTTTGTAAAATGAGAGTGAAAATATTAGCACCTATTAACAAGGTTGTTGCGAGGATCACATGAGATAGCAAGCCTTAAAAACAATACAAAAATGCTAGTGATTATTGCTGTGGCTACTATTATTTAAGACAAAACCACAATGGAAAAAATTAAGTCAAATATCATTAGGGCTCTTTTGCTTCTCCCTCACACACATACCCATTAGCATCAGCAGCTGCTACTCGAAGAATGCCACCCTGCAAGCAGATCACTGCCAGGCTTTCAAACACTCTCCCACCACCATTAAAAATCAGATAAGGAAATTACTGGAGATTTCCCTTAAATTCTAAATTTAGCTACTTCTTGCTTTTGTTAAGGAAAAGACTAAAAAAGTTAAAGATGAACACCTTTTTCATGTGATACTCCATCCATGAGATTCTATAAAAGAAATCCAAATACAATAATTGCTTAACTGAGCTCTATTGGGGGTCCTAAGGATGAGGAGTCATTTACCTCCATGATTTTAAATGTCATCCAGTCTGTTTCACTGTATTGCCCTGAGGTCAAGAGAGTTTGTGAAGTCTGAATGGCTTTATGCTCTTAAGAGGAATGTCAATAAATAAACATTAAATAAGCATTATGGTCAGTTACTGCCAAAGAAGGCTATTGCCTTTTAAGAAGGATGAGGGGAGGGGTGGGAGGAAAATAAGACTCTAGGTAAATTTCTAGAACTCATTTGGAGAAATCTCTTCACTTCATGCTCCCTCTCCCCCACCCTCTGGACACACACCTCTCTCTAGGTCTTAGTAGGGTCTACTCACTTTCTAATCCCTGGATAAAAAAACCAATCTGGGGCTATAAACCAATTAATGAGGATTATTTCAAGGAAGTGAAGAGGAAAAAAAGGCATGTAGATGATGCAAGTTATACAGTTTTAAAGGACCCTTTTGGCATTACCTTTGATTTATTTTCTGTTCTTTTTTCCTCCTATTTAATATCTCCATTGTGCATTGCTTATCGTCTGAGCAGATGGCTGATTGCCTTTCTACTAATCACATCGACCACTGACCCACTCCCCTGGTTTCCCCACTCAATCACTGGCTAACTCCATCACACCAACCATAGAATCTGTGTGTCAGCCAGAACACACTTCATCAATCATTTCCTGCCCTCAAAGCTGTCTCACACTGCTCTTTCCTTGCTGCCTTCAGATGATTTGGATTCCTCTTGTTTGTTAGAAATAGCCGAGATTCAGCTACCTAGTCGTTACAACATCCATGTTTTCTGCACAAGAGCAGTTGGTTCCTGCCAAGCAAAGATTCATTAAACAGTTTCAGTCAGTCATCCAACAAATGGTCAAAACATTGATCAATAGCGCAGTCAATGGACTGAGTGAATATTGAGATTTTCATATTCCTCACCCTTCTCTGTCATATATTAGTAAAAAAAAAAAAATAACCTCAAGAACGAGTTGATAACTTCCCATTTAAGATAGTTTTCCAACTAAAGAAACATCCAAAAATGTTGGAGGCTTAGAAAACTTATTAAATAACTAACAACATTTAATTGATCTATATTTCATACATACACATATCTATCTCACCAACAAAAGAGGGCAATGAATCAAATGACACAGAAAACTTAGGGAAAATATTTTAACTTAGAGAAAGAGGGAACAGATGGTAAGAAATCAACATTCCTCAGGAAAAGTTCCTATTTGACATAACCTCAAGTCAAAGGATTCACGAATGTGCAGTGTAGCATAGAAAAAAATATTCATCTTCTGGAAAAATGTTTTATTTTACAATTTACAGGTTCTATCCAGTCTTAGCAGGTTTGAGGTTTGTTTGTTTTGTTTTATTTGCCTTTAGCTGAACCATTATATTTGTATTCTTTATAGGTATTTCTTTGTCCTCTTTAGGATAACAAGAGCCTTCAGTATCCCTCTAGTCATCCTGGACCCTACACCATGTTCTATTTTCTTTGTATGCAAGTAAAATAACAGATAAAATTCTTCCAAAAATTTATTCTGCTATGACTTCTTGATACACACTCAATATGGTGGAGAAGAAACATAGCACCAATGAAAAGAACACTGGTTCAACAGTCAAAGACCTGAGTTCTAAGCCTGACCTTGCCTATTACTTGTGTGACATTGGGCAGGTCACTTAACCTCCCCAGGCCTTTAGCTTCCTCATCTGAGAAAAAGAAGGGTTTGGACTAACTAGCCTCTGGAGTCCCCTTGGCTGCGAATCTATGATCCTACGATTCCCCTTCTTGATTCCTATTACTTGGGTCTATATACTCTCACTAAACCCAACAGATATAGAAAAAAGAATCTGTGCTATTTGTCTTCTTACTGGAAGCACTGATGTGTGCCAAAGGTAAACTGATTTATCTGTTTTGAAAAGGTGGAAAAAGACTTGAAGCATGTCTTTCTATTTCCTGGATTACTGGAGAGAAATGGAAAGGATGGAAAAAAATCATCCTTGAAGGAAGCCAGAAAGGAAAATTTATGAAGAGTTTATCTAAATACAATTAAAACACACTCTTTACAGAAATAAAAGAAGACTTGAATAACTGGAGATATAGCTTCTATACTGCCTAAATAAAATTATAGATTGAATGTAATACCAACTTAGCAGAGTGTTTACCTTACCAGGGTGTTAATGGACAAAACAATATGTTAATAACATGATGTTAATAATTACTAACATTAATGTTATTAATAACATATTGACAATAATATGGAATAATAAAGTATCTGGAATTATAAATGAAATTATGTAATAATTATAAAAGAAAGTTAGGCCAACTAGATCTCCAACAATTATAAAGCAGTAAACTTCAAAACTATTTGGTAATGGTTTTAAAAAACAGAAAAGCAGATCAGTTGATTAGATTAAATAAAAAACTTGTTGTTCAGTTATTTTAGTCATGTCTGACTCTTCCTAACGCCATTTAGGGTTTTCTTGGCAAAGACACTAGAGTGGTTTTCTGTTTCCTTCTCCAGCTCATTTTACAGATGAGGAAACTGAGGCAAACAGGGTTGTGACTTGCTCAGGGTAACACATTTAGGAAGTGTCTAAGACCATATTTGAACTCAGGAAGAAGAATTCCAGGCCCAGCACTATATCCACTGTGCCACCTAACTGCACCAAAGAAGTAGGTAGAAGTTAATCAACACAGCAGAAGTAAGTGTTCAACAAGCCCAAGAGTGCTGGTCATGGAGTCAGGAATGCCGGAGTAGACATCTAGCCCAGATACTTACTGGCTGTGTGACCCTGGGCAAGTCACTTAATTTCTATTTATTTCCATTTTCTGAACTGCAAAAAGGATCATATGAGACAATACTTATAAAAGTGCTACCCTCCTCCCATAGAACACAAACTATTAGGAAGGGTCTTTAGCTTACAAAATCTTCCAAGAAAACTAGAAAATAATTTGATAAAAATTAAGTTTAGACCAGCAGCTTATACGGCTTACCACAATAATCTCCAAATGGGCAATAGAGCTAAATGTAATAGGTTAAATCATCTAGAAAATTAAAATACCAAAAGATGTGCCTTTCAGATATATGATTAGGAAAAGAATTCATATCTATAGGATAGACGAAATCACAAAAGACGAAAATTGACGATGTAGATAATATAAAATCTGAAAGCTTTTACGTTAATCAAAATCAATGCAACTACAATAAAAAGAGATGTTACCAACAGAAAATATTTGTCCTCAAGTTCTGTCATATTTAAGCCTAAGAACCATTCCTCAAAGGCTGTGGTTAAAGATATATATTTTTTTAAATGTGTGTATTCTCAGCAACCATATGAAAAAATGCTACAAATCATTCAAGAGAAATGCAAATTTAAAACCATTCTGAAGTTTAACCTCACACCTATCATGTTAGCAAATATGATAAAAGATGAAAATAGTCCTCTTTGTAAGGGCTGTAAAAAGACAGTCACACTGCTGGTGGAGCTGTGAATCAGTCCTAGTATTCTGAGAAGTAATTCAAAATTACATAAGAAAAGTCACTAAATTTTCATACCTTTGACCCAGTGATCCCATTCCTGAACATATAGCCCAGGAGTCAGAAAGAAATATCTCATATAACAAAATGTTCATAGCAATTATTTTTCATAGTTGTGTATGACTTGCCAAAAACTATATACTTATTAACTGGAAAATAGCAAAATAAGTTGTGATAAGAGTCATTAGAGATTCTGATTACGAGAATTCAGAAGAGCAGAGAAGAAACTGTATGAACTGATGCAAAGTGAAGAAAGCAGGACCATAAGAACAAAGCAAATGATGTTTACAATGATGGAGACAAAACAAGACAGGACCTGGTAAAGTCAGATTAAACATAGTAAACAATGAAAAAATAATCTGAAGAAGTATTAAAGAATCCAAATCAGTATCAAGCAGTTGGCAAATAGAAGAACATGACAAAAAGAAATGAAAAAGGAGAAGAAATCCTGAATCCATATATCTCCTCCCTTTTGTGATTTAACTTCTTGGAAAGGCTATCTACAAACAATCAATGCCTCAACTTCCTTTCCTCACTTCTTAAATTTTTAGTATCTGGCTTTCTGTTTTATCATTCAATTGAGGCTGCTCTTATCAAGTGACTTTTAATTGCCAAATCTAATGGCCTTTTCTCAGTCCTATACTTTAAAAAACTGGGACTCATCGTATTTTCCTCAGTACCCTCACTCTCTCCAGGATTCCATGTCACTGCCCTGTCCTAGTTCTCCTCCTATCTGCCTGACCTCTCCTTTTCAGTCTCCTTAGTTCAATCTTTATCCAAGTAATGCCCACTGAGCTTAGGCATCTCCAAAGGCTCTGTCTTAGGCCCTCTTCTCCTCTCCCTCTACACTATTTCATTTAGTGGTATCATTAACTCCTTACTGTTTCTTGCATAAGTCACACCATCTTTCAACTTCTGGCATTTTCAGTGACTGCCTCCCATGCCCAGAACATTCTCTCTCCTCATCTCCACTTCCTTCCTGGCTTCCATAGCTACCTTCAAGTTCCAGCTATAAGTTCACCTTCTGCAAAATGTCTTTCCTGATCCTGCCAAATTAATGTGTATACATGGGTGTGTTTGTATGTACATATATGTATATGTATATGTATATACATCTTGTTTGTACAGAATTGTTTTGACATTATATTGAGACTGAGCTTCTTGAGAGCACGGATTGCTTTCTCATTATCTCCAGTACTTAGGACAGCACCTGGTCTACCACAGACACTCAATAGAACTCGTTGACTGACCAGCACTGAAATTATAAAATAGGATGAGCCTCTTCCCATAAAGGATGAATCTGGACCCTCTGATGAAGAGACAGGATCCCTGGTCCACAGAACAATCAGCAAATTTAGAAAGTTTAAGGAAAAAGAAACATACCATGTTGTTTGCTGTCTCTCTATGAGACCAAATGGGGTCTATTTCCTTGGAATATGTATAAGGACACACAACAGAACATTTCAACGCTCACCAAATCTGTAAAAGATTACCCACTTCTGATTCATAAGACACAAAATAAATCTTTAGTAATTTTTAAAGCTCTGGGCAGGAAAATAAGGACCTAAGTTCAAATGAAGCCTCGGACATTTGCTATCTGTGTGACTTTGGGCAAGTCACTTAACCCTAATTACCTCCAAAAAAAGCATATTATGCACAGATATGGGTCCTATACATCATTAGGAAAGGAGGTGTCCAATTTTTGCCTCCATTTTACAGATGAGGAATTTGAGGCAAACAGCTAGTAAATCTCTAACACTGGATTTGAATTCAGGTCTTCCTGACTCTAGACTGGGTGCTGCTGTATCCACTGTACCAAGGACAGAAATGCACAGTAGCTAACAAGAGTCAGTCCTACTCATCGGATGATGACAGAGAAAGGAATAGAGAGAGAACAGAGGGAATATTTAGTCTTTGTGGACAAAGCAGCACAAGGGAATCTTAGGATCACAAATCTAGAGGTAGAAGGATCTCAGAGGCCATGCATTCCAACACCTTCATCTTATAGACAAGGAAACTGAGACTCAGGGAGTATAAGCTACTCACTCCTGGTTACACAGGCAGCGATAATCAGGGTTGCTGAGGTGAAGAAGGTAATCCAAATATGGAAACAACAAGGGCATTTGGGGAGTCTTGGTGCCTACTCCAAACCTGGAGCCAGCTGAGCAAGATCAGCTGAGGTGCTAACGGTACCTGATCAAAGCAGAGTAATAGAGCTGACACCGTCTAGCACATCAGGCAGAGAGTAGGGATGCTGCAAAGCCAAGACCTCAGATGGGTGCAGCCAGGGCACACTGATGCTGGATTGAGCAAATGAGTAAAATTCCCAAGGGAAGCAAGCATGAGGGAAATGTGGGAGCTTGCTCCCCAAAGTTTTCAACTCTACTTACATTACTGGGACTTTTTTCTATTAATGTTATGATTTTGTGTTGGGTCAGGGCCTACCTGAGAAAGGAGTGGTTCTACATATGCCTACCTCCTTGCTAACTGGAATTCCCCATTTTTGTTCTTTATGTGTGTGTGTGTGTGTGTGTGTGTGTGTAAAGTCAATAAGCATTTATTAAAGGTCTGCCATGGACAGCTAGGTGTGCAGTGAGTGGAGCACAGGCCCTAGAAGCAGGAGGATCATCTAACTTCAAATCCAGCCTTAGACATTTATAGAGGTGTGACCCTGTACAAGTCACTTAGTCTTGTTTGACTCAGTTTCCTCATCTGTAAAGTGAGTTGAAAGTGAGCAAACGACTTCAATATCTTTGTGAGAAAACCCCAAATGGAGTCACAGAGAGTGGGACATAGCTAATATAGCTCAACAACAAAAGCTACATGCCAAGACAGTGCTAACTAAGTGCTACAGATGTCAAGAAAAGCAAAAGACCAGTCCCAGATCTCAAGAGCTCACAGTTTATTGCAGAGGCAATGTGCCAACAATTGTACAGAAGCAAGATAAATACGGGGTAAATGGGAGGTGTTCTCAGAGGGAGGATGCTCATTTTATGAAGCACCCAGAAAGGCTTTTTGAAGAAGATAAGATTTTATCTAGGACTTTAAGAAAGACAAAGAAACCAGAAGGTGGAGATGAGAGAGAAATCCAGGGATAGAGGGTAGCCAAAAAAAAGGCCCAAGGTCAGGAGATCTTGGGAGAGGACCAGCAGGGAGCCACTGTCATTATATTGGAGTGTGTTTGGCAGAAAGAAGGGAAGAGAGGGCAGGGGGAAAGGGTGGCACTAAATGACTAGAGTGTAAAAATACTGGAAAGATAGGAAGCAGCCAACTTTTAAAGGACATTAAAAGATACATGATTATATACTTGATCCTGGAAGTAATAAAGAGCCACCGGAGTTTATTTAATGGGAGTGGAGAGGAAATATTATCAAACCTGCACTTTAGGAAGATCACTTTGACAGCTGAGAAGATAATGGACAGTAGTGAGGAGGGACAAGAGGCAGAGAGACACTCTAGAAAGCTACTGTAACAGTCCAGGTGTGGAATAACAAAAGTAGGGAAGAGGGGAGAGGATCAGACTCAAGGGAGGAGGGAGGTGGCAGTATCAGAGGAAAGAAAGGGTCTTATGAAGGATGTTTTTGAAGGCGACACACACATATACACACACTTCATGTTCAAAAGCTTTTGAGGTGCTTATTGTTTGGGGGAGGGACCCTAAATACTCTTAATGGAGACTTTTTTAAAAAATGAGCCAAATTCAGATACTCCTGGAGGTAACTTCTGGGTCAAGGCAAACACAAACCATACTGCCATTATTAAAGAGAAGTTCTCCCAAGATTAAACCTGACCCACCTATCAAGAATAAAAGGATCTAGGTTCCCTCTTTTGGCATAGTAACCATATTAAGAGTTAAGCTGTGTGTAACACCATCAGAAAGATCTGTGTTCGAATCACACTTCTAATACTCCCTGGCTGTGAACATAAGTAAGTCACAAATTTTTTGACTCTCAACTGAAAAAAAAAAGGAAATAAAAATACCTGGTATAACTCAGGATGTGATTAAAAGGTTCAAAGGAGTTGATGTCTGTAAAGTGCTTTGCAAACTTTAAAGCACTACATAAAATTTAGTTTTGATTGAACATCATAAAGCTTCCGAGGTAATCAGGCGTATTATCTTTACTCCTCAGGGGAAATCTCCTTGGAGAAAATGAAATAGAAACTAAATCTAGGATGAAAGACACATTTTAAAAAGTTGTGTAGGTACTTAATGTTGCCTTGCACTTAGGATACAGTTGATGAACTTTCTCTTGAGATTTTGTTTGACTTATCTTCCACATCCAATCAATCTCTAAGAACTGTGGACTCTACCTTTGTGCTCTCTACTCTATGGTCTCTCCCTTTCTTTGCCCACTACTAATGTCCCAATATATCTCCACCTTACTACCTGACTGGGCAATTGCCATAGACTACTGACAGACCTTCTTGCCTCTAATTTCTCCCTTAACCTTCACCCAAGCTGACATTGAATTTCTCTGTGTATGGGTTTACCCCAGCATTTCAGTGGATCCTATTGCTTATGATATAGGGACAGGGACTTAATCTATGATTTATAGGTATAGGGAGTCAGATGAGAAAACTCCCTTCTATCTAAGCAGGTAGTTTCCTTCTCTATAAACTATAGTCCTAGAGAATTATCTAGAACATGGAGAGGTTAAGTAATACACTCATGATCACATAAACAGGATATGTCAGACATAGACTCAAACCCAGGGCTTCCTGACTTCCAGGTCATTTCTCTTACCTGTTAAGCCACACTGCCTCTGGATACTGTTCAAACTCCTTTGCGATAGGCAGCAAATCTCACAGAAAAAGACTGCTGGAATTGGAATCCAAGGATCTGGTTAACTATCCTGGTTTTACAATTTCATTAACTGGTGTGACTTTAGACAAATATTTTAGGTGCTATTTTATACTTGTTTGGAGGTGAATTTTGGGAGAGAGCAGGTGATTTCCTGCTTACTCTACCATCTTGGCTGCTGGAAGTTGAATTTGAGACATTTTAACCTCTCTGGAATTCAGCTTTCTCATGTCTGAATAATAGGATTGGACTAGTGGGCCTCTAAGATCCTTTCCAGTTTTGAATTTATGATCTTAGACTGGCATTCAAGGCTGGTGCCAACTTACATTTTCAGTCTTATTTGATATAATACCCTCTATTTACTCTTCGCTCTAAGCAAGCTGGACTACTTGTTGTCCTCTATAGAAATCCAGAATTCTCCTTCTCCATGCTTTTTTATCACCCTATTCCATTTGCCTAGACCACTCTCCATAGATCCAGTCTTCTTTTTGCCTACTGAAATGCTGTTCATCCTTAAAATACAACTTTAAGTACTCCTTTTCTATGATATCTCCTCTGATATCCTTAAGCCAGTGGTAATTGTTCCTTTCTCTTATACATTCATCATTATCTATTTTATAGTATGTTTATGTGTCTATTTCATGAACAAAATAGGAGCAGTTAGGTGGCACGATGGATAAAGTACTAGGTTTGAAGTCAGGAAGACTCCTCTTCTTGAGTTCAAATCTGGCCTCAGACACTTACTAGATGTGTGACCTTGGGTCAGTCACTTAACCCTGTTTGCCTCCATTTCCTCATATAAAAAAATAAGCTCGAGAAGGAAAAGTCAAGCCACTCCAGTATCTTTGCCCAGAAAACCCCAAATGGGGTCATGAAGAGTTGGACACAACTGAACCAACTCAGCAACAACTTATATTGTATTCCTTTACTAGATTTAAATTTCATAAGGGCAGGGACTTATTCTTTATTGTTGAGAAGCAACTTGGTACAGAAAAAACATTAGGAGTCAGGACACCTGGGTTCAATACACCTAGATTATATCTGGGGCAGCTAGGTGGTACAATGGATAGCACCCAACCTGGAGTCAGGAAGATCCAAGTTAAAATTTGACTTCAGAAGTTACTAGCTGTATGATCCTGGGCAAGTCACTTAAGCCCTATTTACCTCAGTTCCTCATCTATAAAATGGGGATACACTGGAGAAGAAAATGGTAAAACATTCTAGTATCTTTACTAAGAAAATCCCATCGACAAGAATTAGATACAACTGAATAACAACTAAACCGCAAGATTATTCCTGGTCTTACCAGATGTGTATCTTTGGACAAGTCACTTGATTTCTCTGGGCCTTAATTTTCTCTACAAAAGTAGAAAATAATACTTATTCTCCTTGCTTACTTTGGGAACAGAAAAGCACTATGCAAATGCAGTCTACTATTTAATCTTTGTCTCTCTACTGCCCTACTCATATCCCTAGTGCCAAGTACAGTGGTCTCCACATAGTGTTTAATTAATAAAGACCTATTAAATAGAACTGCATCATCTAATTGTAAGTTGTATCCACTGCCATCCAACCTCCATCAAGCTCAATCACTTGGTATGGCCCATTATTCCAAAATCTGGACTATTTATTTGCAGCATTTGAAGTGTCAGGTTGTACAGATTTCCTTTTTCACATTTCCTGTCAGCAAAGTATAAAGTCTTTTAGAAAGGTGACTGAGTGGCAGAGTCTAAGCTATGCCCTCCCTTTTTACTTCAAAAGGAAAGAAATATGAGAAATAAGGTAACAGACCAACCAAAAGACTGGAAAGGGGGGAAATTCTCACAAGGAAATCCCTACAGAAAAACTACCCAAGAGACTAAAGACAAAGAAAAGCTCTTAATAGAATGAAAATATAAAGTCAAAGAGTACCAGGAGAAATCTCACCTCCTACCTGTAGAAAGAGTGGAATGCTAAGATTGGTGGGAAAGCCTAATAAAATAATTTAAGAAACAAATAAGGAATATGTTTAGATTTCTTCATGGAAAACTATCAGGGAGAATCCATGATTTTAGACCAGAAACTGGAAAGTCTTAACAAAGCAGTGGACGCTATGAAAGAGAACAAAATTAAGATAGTAAAATTGATTGAACCTGGAAAATGTCTACTATCTAGGAAAACTGGCCCAGAAGCAAGAGTTTATAGAGAGTATACAAATAATACTACCTTCCCCTCAAAGAGATGAAATGAAGAGTTTGAATGCAATGACACAGTAGCTAGGCAAGGAGAAAGTAGAAGGCAGAAATATTTCCATCCGATGACTATCTCATGAACAAGTGGGTACCTGAAAGAAAGAAGTCATTTTCCTCGTTACTCAATTTCCCAGTCTCCTAAATGAATTGAGGTTTTTCTTTTGGAAGACAACAGGATCAGGTTGAGAAAAAACATACACAATTATACCATATTCCTCCAAACAACAGCACATCTGGTTTGCTATTTATGCAACAACTTAAGAGGAAGCAAAATGCTTATTCTCAGAGCAGTTCTTTTGTAAACAAACAATGAAAGTATCTGAAAGGTGATACACTAGCATGAAGGTCTGGATTTTCAGGACTGTTTCTTCATCCTACAAAGAGTGTTTGCTTTTCCAATGCTTTGATGTCATCAAAAAATAAATAGTAATGTCTCCTGCAGTGAAGTTCATCTCTTAATGTATTCAATAGTATATTATGAGCAAGCTTTCTTCTGAGTATCCCCTGTCTTTAAAGGATACAATGAATTCAAAGTAAGATCCCAACACCCTAAAGTATTTCATAATGGTTTAACTTAGAATAGATCAAGGCCAGTATTTCTAGACAATTTATGAATACTCTAATAGAATATTTGATGGAATATTGGAGGATGTAAAATAATGAGCAGAAAAGCACAATGGGGCTGGGTGTGGTGGTGTGTGAATGTAATTCTTGATTCCTGCCACAAAGGGAGGCTGAGGCTGAGAAACCGCTAGAATTCAGGAGATCTGAGCTGCAGTGGGCTAAGTCAATTGGGAGTCTTCAGGAAGTATGGCATAAAGATGGTAAGCCATAGCCGGATGAAGTCCATCAGATTATCCAAAGAGAATCGAACCAGCCCAGGTCAGAAAACAGAACAGGTCAAAGCTCCAGTAAAAATCTAAGTGGTATCATGGCTGTGAACTGTCCCAGCATTTCCAGCTCGGGTAAGATAGGAAGAGCCCGGCTCAAACAAACAAGCAAAAAAAAAGCACAATGGCTAAGAGTCCTTGGAGTGAAGACCTAAGTTCAAGTTCTTTTTGGCGCATACTGGCTATGACACTGGGCCATTCATTTCACCTCTCAGTGACCCAGACAACTCTTTAAGAATATAAGTTGTAAAATAGTTGCTGATTTGAATTAATCATTGAGCAGAATGAATTAAACTGGGGGTTTCCTAAAAGAAATCACATGTTCAGATTTTTTTTATATGCATCTAGAGGTCAATATGGTAATTAATTCCTTCAGTTCAATTGAATTTGTCTTCTTATAATTAAGAGGAATAACTAGTAGATTTTTTAAAAAATGGCTTTGAAATTAGGAAGGCCTATGTTCAAATTCTACTTTTGATACATTACCCAATATATCTTCCTAGGCAAGTTATTTAATTTCTCAGAGTCCAAGATACTCTGTAAGAATATAACTTATATAGATAAATGGTTGGCCTGTATAGGTTGAAGGAGTTCTCCCAACCTATAAAATCACAGGAATGAAGTGAAGAGGACAGGAGAAGAGGAGAAAAAGGAGGGGAAAGGAAGGGAAAAGGTGAAAGGAGAAAATAACTAAATTAAAAGCAGATGC
>CM053774.1:27635968-27653248 GCA_028658325.1 Potorous gilbertii | reverse complement strand
AGAGAGGAAAGTCAAAGATAACACTGATTTTTCAGACATGGGGGATAAGGTGAATGGATGGTGGTGCCTTCAACTAAAATGGGGAAATCAGGAGATGGATTGCTGGGGAGGGAGAGGATATGTCCTGTTTGGGACATTTGGGGTTTGAAGGGCCAGCAGGATACTGTCTAGTGAGAACTGCAGATCTGGGACTTGGAAGAAAGGTTGGTAATGGAACAAAGACAGATTGAGGAGCCATCTGCACAGAGACGTTAGTTGAAGCTGTGGGAGGGGATGAGATTGCCAAGAAAGAGAGTATAGAGGGAGACAGCACTAATGAAGTTTCCTGTTTAGCATAAAGCCCAGAGAAGCTCCCTCCCCTCATTGTTAGATTATATGGTATCTGATCTGAAATATATGCTTTGAAAAAATGAATGATTCACTCTCTTCACCAAGAAGAGTGTTGGGCTTTCCCCTTTGAAGTGACAAGTTTAAGAAATGCCACATAGCATTTACTCAGGCTAAATCTGCATATAAGTCTAGGAGGAATTTGTCTCAATACAGTTTGAAAGTCTTACCATCCCTATACTAGGTGTCTCACTTCCCCGGAAGCAGAGACCAAGAAGAAAATTAAGGTACTCAGCATTCTCTCCTCCATCACTTTTTCTCCAAATATATTCTCTCCCTCGACAATTTCCCCAATACCAAAAGCTTCAACTACAACTTTGATAAGGATTCTTCTCAAATTTATATGTCTCTTCTGAGTTCTACACTGTATTTCACATGTTCTTGTTTATCCTTTGTCTTCAAAGAGGACCATGACATCAGGGAGGTGGTGACATGACATGCAAATGAATTGGATTTAAGTGAGGAAGGCTATGCAAAGTCACCAGCCTCACTCTCTCCTCCAAAGCCATCTGGGTCCAGTGATGAGATACAGATCAGGTCAACTGGAGATGGCTCTCATTTCACATGGCAGGCACTTAACAAATGTTTATTGATTTTTTTAATGAGACATCTCAATGTATCTTGGGCACTGAGAACTCAAAATGTTTCCCTCTTCATTCTTTGGCATCTCTGCTTGATGGTTATTTCCCACTCCCACCCCTTTACTTTCAAGTTTGGAGTTATTCTGGACTCAGAAAAATGAAATTAATCCTCTGGTTTACTACAGCATGTAAGTCCCTCAAAGACAGAGATTGTCTTTTATGTTTTGGGTATTGTCTATGATGCACATGGTAGTACTAGACATGCCGGTGTGAATGAACAAATGAATGAATGGAAGATATGCAGCTTACCTCGCTTTGAGGCAGCTAGTTAACTCAGTGGAGAGAGTGCTAGACCTGGAGTCAGGAAGATCTGACCTCAGACACTTACTAGCTATTCAAGTCATTTGATCTCTGTTTGCCTTTATCCATTGGAGAAGGAAAATGACTGAACAACTGGACACTAGCTTGCTTTAAGTCATACATTCATGAAAAGTGGTAGCCAAATGGAATTTTTATCAATTAAATAACATTTTAAATAAAACAGTGAGTTTGGTGATAAATAATAAATAAAGCAAATGAGATTGCTACATAAAAGAAATTTTCTATAAACGAACTGCTCCATAATTTAGCTGTGTTCTAAGTTAAATTGTGATTGTTTGGGTTTTCTAAATTGGGGATGAGCTCTCCTTATCTCATTTAGAATCTCAGTAGAAGTTCTACTTTATGCCTTCTTCCTTACGAATAAGTTGTCCAGGCAGGCACATTTATTATTTAAAACAAATAAAGCTATAAAAAAACTCTTTGTCAAAAACTTTGTCCTTGACTCTACACATTTAGATTCTATGAATCACTATTGCCTGCTCTAAGGGCAGACCTTGCCTTCTAGTGAAAAGTCTTCTGGTTTGCCTCTCTTTTCCTGTCTAGAGAGCCTCTTTCACATTTATGCTAGTAAATGTTTAATAACCAGCTCTTGGGAGGCAGGCTGAAGAAGAATATATACATAAAACTGTTATAAGTTTGATCTGTACTATCAACATTTTCTCCATCACTTTCTTAATCAAGACAATAAACCAAAACAATAAGTCAAACCCTGATTTGTAGATACAAATGAGAGCTTCGGAAATCTAGAATTCAGGCTTATGCTACATAGTAGAACAAAATTTAGCAAATTCAGGAGCATGTTATATTTTTTCTTCTTTTATTTTATTTAATTTTTTTCCAAGAAAACACTTGCTCCTTCCCATCTGCCCTATCCCCACCCAAATGAAACACATAGGAAAACAAAATTCTTATAAGCAAATATGCATAGTCAAGCAAAATACATTCTGGCATTGACCAAAACTATATGAATATGTATATCTGTGTATGCATGCATGTATGTATGTGTATATATGTATGTATATATAGGTATATATGTGTGTAAGTGTGTCTATATGTGCATATGTGTATATCTATAAGTGGGTACATGTATATATGTTTATATTTCAATTTGTACCTCGAGTCTATCCCCTCTCTCTCAGAAGGCAAGTAGCATGCTTTATCATTGATCTTCTGAAGCATGTGGATGGTCACAGCTTTAGAGTTGTGAATTATTTTAAAGTTGCTTTTACAATGTTGTTATGGTATGAATTCTATAAAGTTTATATACCATAATTTGTTCAGTCATTTCTCAACTTATTGATGCCTGTTCAATTTCCAGCTCTTTGCCAAAGTTAACAGATATTTTCAAGGGAGTTTTCTGGTAATAGATATTTTAATCAGGATTATTTGATCATTTAGGACTATCTTTTTTTTTGTTCAGAAACGTTTCATAGGTCACTAAACTGAATAATTGACATCTATCCAAATCTTAAATGGAGGACACCATCATAATGCTCAATTTATGGAATGGGAAATTAAGACTCAATAGGACTGGTTTTTTTTTCCTTCTCAAAGGTCCCTAAAAAATAGTTCCCCAATTGATATATTTGGGTCCATATTCCAGCCCTGATGTCAGATCCTTGGAAAGTTCCACTCCCCTCCTTCTTAACGTAAAGGTGTTTATAAATGTGGAGAAGAAATTAGGATCTCTAGAACCTATTACTGGCTTAATGTGTTGCATGAGTTTGGACAAATCCCACTTCCAAGCACTCTGTAAAAACATGTCTCCCATGTGCTTCTCTCTGCATCTTGAGAATTCCAAATTGTGTTATCCTTCTATGCAATTTCTAGGTTGCATCCAGCCCAGAGCAAAATTTTTGCAAGTACTGTAATAGTCACCCGCAGTAATGTAAGTCACATTTCCAAGCACTGTGAACTGACTGAAAGCCTATGAGCTGTTCCAAGTCCTCTCAAAAAGAAAACACATACAATATCTGTTTGGGGGAACATGTCAGTCTGTAGAAACTAAAGCCATTTGGCCAGCTCAGGCTTTCAGCTGGGTAAGCCATGTGGAATAAGTCTTGTATTTATTGCTGCATTTTGTAAAGCCAGGCCATCCCCACAACAGCTATTTGTTAACAAGACATGCAGTACTTTTGAAACACAAAACCTATTTAAATCTGTTGACATCCCCTACAAAAACATGGGCAATGCATTCATTTTACTTGGCCATGATAGAAATCCTCTTTTTTTAAAAACTCAACTAAATCACCATAAACATTATGAACCTAGCCTTCCAATAAGGCATACTTATCTCTATCTGACCAGGAATGAAAAGTGCACATTGTACTAGCCATGCCCATGTTTCCAGCCACTAGGAGAGGAAAGAATTGGTGCTCCCACTGCATAAAGAACTTGGGGGCTGTCTTCTCTTAAGGCAGAAATGGAACAGAATCTTGAAATTGGCAAGGTTTGGAGGGAGGAAGGCAGGGCTCTCAGAGAGTGGATTTACAATGAAAAAGCGATCCATTATGTATAAAATGTTTTAAATCCATTACCTTGTCTGATTCAGAAGTAGTACAGGGTAAAGTAGAATAGGAAAAATAGCAAGGCAGACAACAGAGGGAAATTTGTGCTTTTCTGGAAATCAGTTATCATAGTGGAAAGGAAAAGACAAGTGTGTTAGATTATTCCCCAGTGGGCTTTTATTTTAACTACTAGGCCCAGATATTTTTCTTCTAGTATTACTTATATTCAGCCAAAAAAAGAAAATGGAAAACTATACAGTGGCATCTCACAGGTAATAATTTTCATGATCCCTTTAATCTCTTAAAACCCCTTTGTTTTGTTTTTGCAGCTACTTCAATGTCCCAGCATGTCATGCTATGTAGGCTTTATACTCAGGATTTGCATACACAAATCTAGCTAATAAATAATAAAAAAATATTCAGATAGAGTATCTACTAACCATCTCTTATAGTGCATCTCTAGCTTTATGTTCCTACACCTCAACAAGATATGTAAAGTGAAGAGACAGATAGACAGCGTTTAGATAAGACACAGTTTCCAAGCCCTCGTCTTTCATTTGGACTGCCTCAAGAGCCCTGAAAGAATTCTTCTCACCTCCACCATCTTCTCCCCACAATCTGTTCTCTTACCCCAGTTTCAGCTTCATCTTCTTCACATATAGATTTGGTCATTTTCTTCTTCTGTTAAAATACCTTTGTGGTTATTCCTTCATGTCCAACTCTTTGTGACCCTATTCGGGGTTTTCTTGGTAGAGAGACACCAGTAGCTTACCATTTCCTTCTCCAACTCATTTGACAGAAGAGGAACCTGAGGCAAACAGGGTTAAGTGACTTGCCCAAGGTCACACAGCTAGAAAGTGTCTGAGGCCAGATTAGAATTCAGATCTTCTTGACCCTAGGCCTGGTGCTCTATCCACTTCACCCACCCCAGCTTCAAATATCTTCAGTGGTTCCTTATTTCCTACTGAGTAAAATCCATATTTTTTTTGTCTGCCCTCCAAGATCTGGTACTATTTTTCCTTTACAGTTTTCTATCCTATTGTTCACAACTCTGAACACTCATCAAATTAGATTACTGGCTGTCCCCAGATTTCCCATCCTAGTGCCTTTGTTCGACACAGTTCCCTTTGCCTGGAAGGTCAGAACTAGAAGGAAACAGGAAGGTCATTTAGTCCAACTCTGCATTTTGGACTGGACTTGTGATTTCATTAATATAAGAGCTCCCTAGTGTATCAGTAAGCACCCCAACGTACAAAGGGGGCAAAAGAACTGCATTTATAAAAAGGAAGGGCAACTTCTTAGGGATCAACAATCACTTTAATCAAGCACATGTATCCTTCAGTTAGTTTTGAGGAAGGAATCAGCACCATAAACTTCAGGGAAAATACAAAGAAATCAAAGATCAACAGACATGGCTTCCTCTGTCTGACCATAATCAGTACACACAACACAATTCAACAGACAGGTCCAACTGTCTGACTATAGTTACCAGTGAGGGAAGCACCAACATCTGGGTTTTCAAAGGGGAATTCATTTCACTATCTCCTACATCAGAGGGGACTCCAACCCACTCCACCCATCCTTCAAAATCCTTCTATTTACACAATTGAAAGTAAAAAAAAAAAAAGTAAGCAAAATAGTATAACCAGGGAAAGTTGACTTTAGAATTTCCAGCTGTAATTTAATATCAGTTTGAAGATAACCTCTTCCCCTTCCCTCAAGCATCCTATAACTATCTATTCTATTAGGACAGGAAAAGTCATCTATATTTGTCATCACACTAATGATAAGGAATGGTTAAAAGATCTCTCTCTTTCTCTCTCTCTCTCTCTCCCCATCCCTTTTCTCCTCCCTCTCCTTCTCTCTCCCTTTCCACCTCCTCTTATCCTCTCCTCCCCTCATCTTTCTCTTTCTTCCTCTCCCTCAACCCCCTCTTCTCCCTCTCTCTCCACAAAATAACCTTGCTCACCAAAGAAAGGACAAGCCAGAGGATAATCCGGTGGCTGCCACTAAAAGTTGATTCCTGAAAACTAAGGGGAGGGAGTCAGTCAGAGAAACATACATTCTATTATCAGCAGCCTTTTCTAAGACTTGAAAATAATTCTACCCTTTCATTGGGCTAAAAATCTTCACCAGCCTCTTTCCCACTTCCTCTGTTCCCTTTCCTGACTGGACATAGGTCAGGCCTCTACCCTATAATCTTAACTACTCCACAGACTTTATCAAAGACTTGCAGGTATATTTTGTTTTCCAGCATCTAGAGTTATTTTGGTTACTATTCATTCAAGAAAATGTGGTGTACATGCATGAATAGATGCATCCCCATACACAGAGGGATAGAGAATTCAATTTAAATATTTAATAAAATCCTTTGCTATTTTTCAGTCCTGGCCAACTTTTCATGACCACTTTTGGGATTTTCTCAGCAGAAATACTGAATTAGTTTGCCATTTCCTTCTCCAGCTCTTTTCACAGAAGGGGAAACTGAAGTAAATGAGATAAAGTAACTTGCCCAGGGTTACAGAGCTAGTGTCTGAAGTATGACTTGAACTCAGGAAGATGAGTCTTCATAACTCCAAGTCCAGGGCTCTAGCCACTGTGTCACCCAATTGTCCCAAAACACTGCACTAAATGATGGGTGAAGGATCATTTCACTGATTGCTTTTGCAAGCTCAGAACCTAGCAAAGTTTCAGACACATAGTAGGTGCTTAATGACACTTGTTGGTTGGATGAAATTCACAGAGCTCCTGTTCACTTCATGGTCTAGCAAAGAGATATGACATATACAGGTAACTGTAATATACTTTAAAACAATGAAATCCATTATCACTGCATTAGGAAAAAACTAAAATAAAAGGTAGAATGTTTACAAGTTCTCCCCACTCTTATTTGGGACAATCAAGAACGGGAGTGCTAACAATTTTCACAATCTATACGATGGAAGCAGCCCTCTGTCGGCATCCCACTAACATTTCTCAGGGGCCCTCTAATAATCTGCATACCACTGTGGTATCTGTGGGAAAGAACCCTGGGTGCTTCTGTGTTTCCCAAAGAAATTATCCTTATCAAACTGAGATTTTTCTAGCACAACACTTGAAAAGGACTGAGATCTGGTATGTGTAGCATGATATGTCTCTGGTTGTATCATACAATAACTAACCTTTATATGGTGCTTTAAGATTTGCAAAGCACTTTCCAAAATCATCTCACTGTATCCTGACAACAGCCTTGAGAGGGAGGCATTAGTATTATATCCTCACTTCAGAATACCCTCTCCTACTCACTATGCATGATAAGGTCACATCACTATTCAGTCCAATTTGACAAATTAATAATCTTCTAGGTATTATGAGAGATATACTAATCAGATTAGATATGGTCTTTGCCCTTATGAATTTTATAGTCTATGGGGAAAATATGATTCTACACAAAAAAACCATACCACAAAATGGAATTAGAAAGGTCTAAACAAAGTGTTATATGAGGTCTAAGAAAATGGAGAAGTCAGTCCCTTTCTGGAGAGAACCTAAGAAAGTTCTCTGGAGGAGGCTGCATTTGAGCCAGGCTGTAAAGGATGGTTAGGAGGTCTGGGTTCTAGTGTTACTTCAGTTATTTAACTCTGTGAATATGATAACTGTATAGTACAATGGAAAGGGAACCAGCTTTGAAGTCTGTCAGTCAATCAGTGAACGTGAAGAAAGCCCCTACTACATGCCAGACATTGTGCTATGTGCTGGAGATTTACAAAGAAAGGCAAAGCCCCTACTCTCAAGGACTTTGAGGTCTAATATAGAGATATTATGTAAATGACTATGTGCAAACAAGATGTTTACAGGACAGAATGGGAATAATCAAGATACTATCATTAAGAGGAGTTGGGAAAAAAGGCTTCATGTACAAGGGGGGATTTTAGTTGGGACTAAAAGGTAGACAGGAAGTGGAGATGAAGAGAGAGAGGGAAAATTATAGGCATGAAGGACAATCAGTGAAAATGCACCATGAGGGGTGGTGGTGTGTGACCAACAGGAAGGAGCCCATTATCACTGGATCTTTGGGTTGAGTAAAGTATAAGTTGAATAGAAAGGGAAGAAGGGAGCAGGGTACGAAGGGTTATGAGTGCCAGACAGGATTTTATATCTGGTCCTAGAGATGACACATAGTCACTGGAGTTTACTGATTGGGGGAGTGGAAAGGATGTAGTCAGACTTTTAACATGTACTATTTTGAGAGTGGAGAGAAGGATGGACTCAAATGGGGAGAGACTTGAGGCAGGCTGACCAACCTACCAGGCTATCGTGATGGTCCAGGCAGAGGTTGGTAAAAGGCCACATCAGGGTAATGGAATGTCAGAGGGGAGACACAGAGCACCTAGGAGATGTTATAAAGGTAAACCTGAAAGTACTTGGCAACAGAATGAATATGGGAGTGCCTTGGTGAGGAGCCCCGGATGACACCTAAGTTTTGAGTCTGGATGACTGGGAGATAGATGATGGTACCCTTGGTAATAAAATAAAAGTTGGGAAGGCAGGAAGAGTTTAGGGGAAAGGAAAGAGAGTTCATTTTTGGAAATGTTTAATTAAAGTCATCAGATTCAAATCCTGGCTTTAAGGTTCATTACCTATACGATGTTAAGCAAGTCACTTAATCTCCCCAGGCCTCAGTTGCTTCACTTGTAAAATTAGAGAGTTGGATTATATGGCCTCTAAAGTTCCTTACAGCTCTAAATCTATGAACCTCACTATTGTTGTTCAGTTGTTTTAATCATATCAAAGTCTTCATGACCGCATTTGGGATTTTCTTGGCTGATATACTAGAGTGATACTTCTCCAGCTCATTTTACAGACTAGGAAACTAAGGCAAGCCAGGGTCAAGTGACTTGTCCAAGGTCACACAACTAGTAAGTGTCTGAGGTCAGATTTGAACTCAGGAAGGTGAGTCTTCTTACCCCCAGACCAGACTCTATCCACTGTACCACTTAGCTGCACCTATGAACCTCTAGGCTTCCTTTTATGCATTTGCAAAAGGAGAGGGTTAGAATAAATGATCTCTTAGGTGTAACTCTAAAATCTTATGACTCTCTGGTGGCATTTTCCCAGCATAACAGTCCTACTTCTGGAACCCTAGACTGCTTCCAGGGGATAGAGGTAGAGCTTACACCTGTGATTTTATTGATGGAAGGAATTCTCAGGTGAGCACACTCCCTCTCCCCTTGCAGGTCAGCACATTCTCTGCATAGTCTAGTCTTTGGGAACTGCCTAAAGCAATAATCACTCAGAGGTGTGACGTGAACCCACATTTTACTGCCTTCGAAGTGAGCTTTAGATCTAGTGGCACCACCCTATCTTTCATGAGTGAGTGACCTTATGATTTTAATACCATTTCTCCTCCATCTTACCAATTTCTATCAAAGAAGGGTAAGCCTGGGATCAGTGTTGAAAAGGTACTACTCACACACTGAACAAAACTGCGTAAGTAGGTGGCTTCCATAACCCTTCAGAGGGGCTTCCTTAGTTTGACTCTTGGGTCCCCCATTCCACAATCAGGGGACACAGAACAATTGAGTCTCGCTGGAAGAAAGTCAAAAATGCTGCCAACACCTCTTCCTACAAGCTCTATACATTTTCAGAAAGCACAGAAAACATTATAAGAAGCCAGGGTTTCTTTGCAGCTGTTGCAAATCTAGCGGTCCTTGAAGGACAGATGAAAGGAAACAGAAATAGAGCCAAATGAGATCGTCTCACAGCAAAGCAGTGTGACTGCATGAATCTGGTGACCTGGATGGCTTTCCTCCCTGTTTTTGGATTTCTGGTTGTTGTTCAGGTCTGGAATATTTTCCCTCCTCAGAAGTGGGATTTGCCTTCTGGCTTTCCTACAAGACTCAGGTCAAATCTCACTTTCTACAGGAGACAGTTCCCAATCTTCTTTAACATTAGTGTCTTTCCTCTGAAATTATCTTGTTCCCCAAGGGCACCTAGGTGGTGCAGTGGATAGAGCACCAGTGCAAGAGTCAGGAGGACCTGAGTTCAAATCTCACCTCAGACACTTGACACTCACTAGCTGTGTGACCTTGGGCAAGTCACTTAACCCCAACTGCCTCATCCTGGGTCATCTCCAGTTATCCTGATGAATATCTGGCCACTGGATTCAGATGACTCTGGAGGAGAAGTGAGGCTGGTGACCTGTACAGCCCTTCTTCACTCAAAACAAAGTCAAGTACAAGTCATGTCATCATTTCTCTGATGGTATGGTCCTCTTCAGCAACAAAGGATGAACATTTCTTCTTCCCCTCCTAGATTTTTTTTTGATTAATTAAAAAAAAGTGATTCTTTGCTTTATTTCTTACCTAGCCTTAATTGAAAAGGCATTGCCTCAGTCAAACTGAGACCTGGGAAAGATCGTACCTTTAAAAGGCTGAGGTATTCCGCTGCATCTGGGCTCATCTACAGTCATCCTGATCTATATAGTGACACTGGACCCAGATGACTCTGGAGGAGAAAGTGAGGCTGGTGACTTTGTACATCCCTCCCTCACTTAAATCCAAATCATCACAAGTCATAGCATCACCTTCCTGATGTCATGGTCCTCTTTAAGAACAACAACCACCTTTCATTTACCTTTTATTATCAGAGCAAATATTTTCTATAAATTCATGTCTACCTCTATAGCAAAGTAGATAGACTGTTGGGCCAGGAATCAGAAAGACTCATTTTTCTGAGTTCAAATCTGGCCTCAGACACTTACTAGTTGTATGACCCTGGGCAAGTCATTTAACCCTGTTTGCTTCAGTTTCCTCATCCATAAAATAAGCTTGAAAAGGAAGTGGAAAACTACTCCAGTATCTTTGCCAAGAAAACCCAAATGGGGTCACAAAGAGTCAGACACCATTGAACAACAAAATTTTGTGTGTACATAGTTGTTTGCATGTTATCTTCCTCATTAGAATGTGAACCCTGTGGGGAATAAGGACTATCTTTTTTGTCCTTTTTCAAATTCCCAGCAAAGACAATAAACATTTGTTCACTTAATTTTGCTTGAGTTCTCTTGTATTGTATGTTGAGCAGCACTGATGAACTGACCATTATTCAGGCACAGAGATGAGTTCGGTGATGAGTTCGGTGGTGATAGATATGCCACTAAGTTAACAAAAGCAGCTTCCTTCACAACAACTTTAGGGATGTTCCATCTTCTCTTTGACATACCTGTCAGGGTCTCATAAACTTTTAAGTGGCAGAGTCATGGCAGAGGTTGTAGGACCCTCCCCCACTTGGCCCCTGACTTTCCTTCCATCTCCATCTCCCTATCTTTTTTAATTAATAAAATATATTTAATCAATGAAAATCTGTCTTCTTGTTCTCCTAACTGTTCTGCTATAAGAAAGAAAAATATATAGAAAGATATATGTATAGTGAAGCAGAACAAATTACCCCACTGGCCACGTCTGAAAAAATTTATCTCAATCTGCAACTGTAACAATAAACATCCCAATATACACAGAGGGGCCTGCTATCACAGGTTCTTAGATCTGAATTCGTAAAATGGAAAGGTAACTTTGGAGGGGTTAACAATCACTTTAATCAAGTACATGGATCAATCCTTTAACCAAGCACGTATATCATTCACCTAATTCAGGAGAGTCAGCATCCTGAATTTCAAAGAAAATACAAAGAAATCAAAAGAGTCAACAGACAGCAATGACTTCCTCTGCCTGAATTCAACAGACAGTTTCAACTGTCTGACCATAATTACCAGAGAGAGAAGCACCAACATCTGGGTTTTCAAAGAGGTTGGAGGGCTCCTTAGCAGCTTCCCAGAGCCCTAATCTGGCCAAACAAACAGTTCCAGTCAGTAAACTCCAAAGTAAAACCTTACCCTCAGAGTCTTTATACACTTTTTAGAGCCAGAGGGCATAACTCTCTGACCCAATGCCTCAATAGAATAAACAAAAGGTACTTGGAACCCTTCTATAAACAACTCCCCTAATCAAGTTTCCCACAATGGGCAAGTCTGTCAATGGGTGGGAAAGATCCACCTCAGTCACATTCAAATAGAGGCAATAAACTTCTTGATTATACTAGAACAAAAAAAAGCAAAAGATCACATTTTAGTTGCCATTACAGCAGCCTGAGACCATCACCTTTCTTTCAGGAAGTGGGTAACATGTTTCATCATTGCATCAGAGTTCTTAATCTTTCAAAATGTTTGACTTTAAAATATTGTTGTTATTGTATAAATTATTATCCTGGTTTTGCTCATGTCACTCTGCCTCAGTTCACACATAACTTCCTAGGTTTCTCTGAAACTGTCCCCTTCAGTATTTCTGAGATCACAATGATATTCCATCACTTTCATGTAACACAAGTGGTTTAGCCATTCCTTAGCTGATAGCCATTCCCTCTCCCAATTCCCTATTCCTTGCCACTATAAAAAGAACTATTATAAATCATGTCAATCTAGCACATGCACATGCTTGCACATGCACGCACACACACACACACATATGCAGAGTCATAAAGAGTAGTACTGCATAAAGTCAAAATACTTGTATATTCTCCGGTGAGCCTTGTTTAGAGATAAAACCATAGTGTGCTGACTAAGCTTGCTAGCAACAGTGCTAACATATGCATGTATGTACATATACAGACATACATGTTTATATTAAAAAATATTAAAAAACACAAGATCTGATGCATATACTGCAAATATTAGGTACAAATTCTCCACTTGAATCAAAAATAAACTCCATTCCAAACACACTTCAAAGGGGAAATAAGGAGGGCAGATTCTGTCTCTTTCTATCCCCGTTCAACTTTGCAACACCTTCCACACCACTAAGGAGAAAATAAGGAAATAAGCATTTTTTGTTGTTCAGTTGTATTTGACTCTTCATGACCCCATTTGGGGTTTTCTTGGCAAAGATACTGGAGTGGTTTGTCATTTCCTTCTCCAGCTCATTTTACAGATGAGGAAACTGTGGCAAACAGGGTTAAGGATTTGCCCAGAGTCACACAACCAGTAAGTATCTGAGGCCAGATTTGAACTCGGGTCTTTCTGACTTGAGGTTCAGCACCTTATCCACTGTGCCACCTAGCACTCCAAATAAGCATTTAATAATAGCATAATAAGCTATTATGTACCAGGTACTATACTAAGTGCATTTCATAAAAGAGGAAATTATCAGAGAAAATATTTTCTATAAATTCGTGTGTACCTTTCTTTTCGTGCGAGACATTATAGTAGAAAGAAAACTTTGTGCAAACATAAGACCTATATTTCAGTCACAGTTCAGACAAGTCATTTATCCTGGTGGCATAAGAAACCCAGCCTAAGACCTTTACTTGCTATGTATATACTCAGCAAGTCATTCAAGCTCTGTCTGCCTCAGTTTCCTCAACTGTTAAAGGGGCATAATACTAGCGCCTCCATCCTAGAGTTGTTATAAAGATCAAATGAAATAATGTTTGTAAAGTGCTTAGCATGGTGCCTTGTATTTAATAGGTACTTAATAAATCTTACTTGTGTTCCTTCCTCATCTATAAAATACGAACAATAATATTTACTATCTAATGTGCAGTTGTGAAGAAATCCACTTACAAATTGCAAGAAATTCTTTACAAATTGTAAAGAGCTATATAAATTATTTTTTTAATAATAGCTGCTCCTTTCTTTCAAAAAATAAGATAGTTAAACAGAGGTGAGAGTTGGTATTAGTCAAGCTTGTACCTCACCTTTCTAATCTCGTCAATTTCCCTCTCTCCCTTTCTAATGGTGTCAGGAAGCTAGGGGCAATTCTTGAAGAAACAATATAATTTATAGCTAGACTCATGACAGGCACCATGATGGGTGAAGTCCAGAAAAACTAGTCCCAAACTGTTTATCATTTCTAGTTTGTTTCCAGCAGCTCATTCTAATGTCAAACAGATCAAAGTGCATGGAATATTCATGAGAAACCCATTAACTCCACATGCATTCATCACGGGAAGTAGAATTAGTTGCTGTAGCTGTATCTTCCATCATCATCACCATGTAAATAATTATTTTTTTAAAAAGCATTGATTCCACATGCATACAATTCTGTGTCAAGTGCTAGAAAAAGAACTGACAGGCATGATACCAACCCACCACCCCTTGTGTCTCACAAGCCAAGATAGGCAACACTGACAGGGATTTTGTTCTTCCCTTTTCTTCATTGTGCAGGGGGCTACTAGCAATACTAATTTTATCTCAGACCAGGGCAAGTCTCCCACATAGGAAGCTGAGCAAATTCCCATTGTGCCAAACAGGTTTCCCAGGAATGCCAACTCTCTTAGTCCCTAAAACTATAGGTGTTCTTTGGACTGAACAAGTTGGATTATATGAATGCAATAAAATATCATTGTACCATAATAAAAGATGAATACAGACAGTTCACAGAAACATGGAAAAAGTCGTGTGAACTGATAAAGAGTAAACAGCACCAGGAAAATAATTTACACAATGACTATATTAATGTAAATGAAAAGGACACTAAAATGCTGTGGAATGTAGTGACCCTTTTGGTCTTGAGAAAGAGTCAAGGAGCTGCATCTCTGCTTCTCTTGCAGAGGTGGGAGACAGTGCGTGTAGAATGTTAAAAGTGATATCCAGTATGGTCTCTGTGTTGCTTGATTTTACTTAACTTTTTCTGTTAAAATGGAAGGTTCACTGTGTTGAGCAACAGGGAAGGGCATGTCATATACAGAAATGACTTAAGTGTAACACCAAAAAGAAATAATAAAACTTTATTTTTTAAAAAAAAGTTAAATGGGAAAAGTACAGGTATCCTATAGGTCAGTGATGTCCAAAGGGTAATATGCAGATACATTGACTGTTATTCTAGAATATAATAGGGCTGGTGCTATAGTGGGACAAGAGTGATAATTCTACTGCAGAAATCTCTAATATAATTGCCTTTTAGAAATTATTGTGGTACTTGGAGTAATTCTATTAATGAGATGAAGCCAAGAGAGGAAAGGAAGGAGTGAAGGAAAGAGGAAAAGAAGGTAAAGACAGGGAAGAAGGAAAGAAATGAGAAAGGGCAAGAGAGCAGGGAAAGACAGACAGACAGAGATGGTGAGGCAGACTGAGAAAGAGAGACAGAGAAGAGAATTCACTTGTTATATACATGAGGTAAACAGAAAATTGAGACAATCTCTGATCTCAGTGTGTTCACACTGAGAAGATAGTACACATAGAAGAGTTCAACAGCAGAGCTGATGGGAAGGTCTAGTGCAGGGGTGGGGCACCTGCAGCCTCAAGACCACATGTGGTCCTCTAGGTCCTCAAGTGCAGCCCTTTGACTGAATCCAAACTTCACAGAACAAATTCCCATAATCAAAGGATTTGTTCAGTAAAACTTAGAACTTGGTCAAAATTCTTCATCTGAGGACCTAGAAGGTCACATGTGGCCTTGAGACCACAGGTTCCCCACCCCTAGACTAGAGCTAGAGGGTTACCCTAGTCTAGGGCTTGGTTCAAGTTCTTTGCACACATTTCATGGACAAGTCCCTTAACCTCCCCATGATATATACGCATGCATACATGCATGTATATGTGTATGTCTATACATGTATATAATGTCATCATATATGTTTTTCTTCTGTGTTGTATACACAATTTATATAATAAACGTATGACATTTATATCACATCTATGTATAACAAAGAACTTTTATCCATGTATTAACACAGTTGATGTTCATAGTCCTGTGAGATAGATAATCATTTTGCAATTAAAGAATTTGAGGCCTGTAGTTCACTCACTGTCACACGACTAGTATGCATCATATTTGAATGTAGGTTAGCGGATTCCAAGACGAATATTTTTTTGACTCCACATGCTGTCTTAGAACAGAAGCATCATATTTCTGCCAAACCTGGAGTCATAATATTAAACAGGGAGATGAAGAGGAAACATACCATAGTGCATTAGAGGAATCCTCTTGGAGGCAGAAAGATATGGGATCAGTTTCCAATCTGACACACGCTAGCCAGGAGACTGTGAGCACAGCATTTAACCTCTCAGACAATTGTCTAAGACAATAAGTAATAGATGAATCACCAATCTGCATGAGTGAAGGGAGTTCCCACACCAAGAGTTCCTCTATACTGATGGACACATAGACCAAATAATAATAACGCTGACATTAATAACAACTTATCAACTAAAACTTGGAAGGACCAAGGAGAGTCAGCGTAGCATTGCTAGTACTGCTGTGTCATTGTATGCGCCACTGGAGCTAGGCTCGGAACAAGAGAATCCCAAAGGATGCCATGAGGCATGCTCTTTGCCTTCAGAGAAAGAACCAATATAGTCTGGATACTTACCGAATCACGCTATTTTCACTTTTTCTTTCTTTCTTTTTTATTCACGTTTTCTTGCACAAAATGACTTATACAGAAATAGTTTAGATAATTGCACATGTATAACCTATATCAGACTGCTTATCATTTCAGGGAGGGAGAAAGGGAGAGAGGGATAAAATCTGGAGCTTAAAATATTTAAAAGTTGTTTTTAACACATAATTGGGGGAGAATAAAGAGGATATTAAAAAAAAATACTTCAAAAAAGAACCAAGATAAGGAAAGCTGTCCTTTAACCTCCTACCATGGCCATGCAGATGTTGTAGATCCTGTGATCTACTTGAGCATCCACCTTGCTTGAATGAGATAGGAGTCACCGACTCTGCTCTTTGTAATGAGCAGAGGAAAATCAGGCCGGTAAAATATCTTCCCTGTCACTGAATGCTAAGGTTCTCAGACTTTGCCTGACTCTGTGCCTTCTAAATTCCTAGGCAAAGTCATCTGATACAATTTAAGGACCTCTGGGCCTTCATCAGTCCTGTCACTGTACCCTTAGGAATTCCATCCGAATTACAGCTGAACATTCTTTTATATATTCTCTCCCCCCTTCTAGAGTGTGAGCTCCTTGAGAGTAGACTTTCTTTTTATATGTCTGTCTCTAGTATTTAGCACAGTGATTGCTACATGTTAAGTGTCTGATACATGCAATTTCACTTATTTATTCATTTTCTTATAAGAGAGGAAAAAAGGAGTCACTTAGGGGGAGGTAGAGAATATTTCATTGAAAGAGATTGCTTCAGATGCTCTGGTCACATCTCTTCCCTATCTTCTCCTCCCAGAGTCATTGTTGGTGATGGTAAATTAAGCCATCTTTTGTGTTAATTTTGTGTTAATTGGTTGAAACAAACTAAGACATGGAAAAGACCTAATTTAAAACAGCCAAGGTCACCTGCCATCACCAGTTGTCTTGACTTTTGTCTTAACATTGGATTTTGATGACATTGGAGGAGAGAGAGCGGCTGATGACTTTGAACAGCTCTTCCTCCTTTAATTCCAATTATGTGTGATAACAACAACAATATTCCCCTTCCTCTAAAGTATGAAAG
>CM053774.1:27619123-27635468 GCA_028658325.1 Potorous gilbertii | reverse complement strand
TATATGGGTATCTATATGTGTAAATGTATGTATACATGTATATATAATGTATATTATATATAGGGTATGTGAAAGTCAGTTATTAAGGCTTAAAACTGCAGTAAGACTTTTGATAAGCTTTTATCTACATTTATAATTCCTAAAAACAAACTGTATGTAGCAGGAGTGTGACTATATTGGTTCTGGCTTTCCTGCCAAGACCCCTCTTGCTCCCTTTGCTGGTTTCTAGACACCTTCTTGTACAGTTTGTTTTTCTTCTGTTTCTTTTTAGTTTTCATGATTATTATCTTATGTAATCACAAAAAAATGACTTGGGAAAGGAGGCCTGCTGAGAGAATTTAGATTTTCTTTTTAGTGATCTACCTAATGTCACAGGCTTGATTCCCTTGCCCTTGTAGGAAGATGCTAGCTAATGGACAAGAGTAGTTTAGAGTATAATCTCATTTATTAAACACTGTGGAGAAGGATAGTGAGAGATTACTAGAAGTGTTGCCTTAGAAAATAAAGTAATGGAATGAGAAATAAGTCTAAAGTAAAGCTTGGCATGAGACCCAAGTGAACTGCACCACCCCAAGGGCATTCATAGACAAAACGGGCAAGAGAACAAAAATTAAAAACGAAACAGATGTGTCAGCATTTCTGCAATGATCTATTTTCATGATTAATGACAGAGAAACCCTGACATTTGGACCCTAATACTTTAATATCAGAGAAGCTCTCTGACAAAAAAAGCAGTAATGGCATGAAAGGGAAATAGAGTCAGGAAAAGTAGATGGACTGGATCTGGATCATGATCTAGTCATACAAGGAAACATCACTAAACCACAGTAATCCCACTACTGGGCATATGGCCCAAGGAGGTGAACCAGAGTGGGGGAAGTCTCCATATTCAAAATATTCAGTTATACTTCTTTGTGGTAGCAAAGACAAACAAGCAAATAAACAAAATACCCAAACCAACCCCCCAAACACACACACATACTCTGTCTCTGTCTGTCTTTCTCTCTGTTTTTCTGTCTCTGTCTCTCTGTCTCTGTCTCTGTCTCTCTCTGTCTCTCTCTCCTCAAAGTATAAAGCTCATACCCATTGGTTAAATCGGGGGTATATGAAAGTAGAGCTGTTATGCTTCCATGGAACATAATGAATGTAAAACGTTTATAGAAAGCTGGGAAGATGGATTATAGCTCTAGAGGTAAAAGGGATCTCAGAAGCTGTTTAGTGTGACTGCCTCATTTTACAAATGGAGAAATAGAGGTCCACGGGAAATTAAGTGACCTGCGCCAAGGCCCTCCAGGTGGTAATTATCAGAAGCAAGATTTGAACCTATGTCCTCTTGACTCTTTCTACTCTTCCATATTATCTCTCTATGGATGAAGTGATGTTCAGTGAAGTCTGTAGAATCAGGGGAACTAGATAGATGGATGGATAGATGGATGAATGGAAGGATTGATAGATAGATAAAAGGATGGATGGATGGATGGATAGATAGACAGATAGATAGATAGCTAGATGGATGGATAGATAGACAAATAGATAGATAGATATGTGGATAGAAGGATGGATGGATGGATGGATGGATAGATGGATAGATGGATAGATACATACATGGATGGATAGATAGATATGTGGATAGAAGGATGGATGGATGGATGGATAGATGGATAGATACATACATGGATGGATAGCTAGATAGATAGCTAGATAGAGAGATGCAACTAAGTGGCACAGTGGAGAAAGTGCCAGGTCTGAAGTCAGGAAGACTCATCTTCCTGAATTCAAATCCAGCCTCAGATACTTAGTAGCTGTGTGGCCCCAGGCAAGTCATCTAACCCTATAGATCTCAGTTTCCTCTTACATAAAATGATCTGGAGAAGGAAATGGCAAACTACTCCAGTATCTTTGCCAAGAAAATATCCAATGGGGTCATAAAGAACCAGATACAACTGAACAACAGCAAAAACAATAATGGAAATCAAAACAATACTATAAGAAGAAATGATGAAACATCCCTCTTTCCTCTCTAGAAGAGGGATAAAATGGCTGGAGGAGTGGAATGGTGCCTATGCTGATATGGTTGCTCCATTGGTTGGTTTTGTTTAAATACTTGGTTATGAAGGAAGATTACATGGTAGAGGTAAATGATTGATATAAAAGACAAAAGGTATTAACAGAACATTATTTTTTCAAGGCTTTGGAAATTTGTATTGGAGGTGATACAATCCAACAATCCATTGAGAATTTAAATGCCCACTGTTGCTTTTTGCTGGAGACAGGACAAAAAGGAAATAGACTACTCTTAGCATGTATCACAGGACTCTGCTAAAATGCTCTATCTCTTTATCATCACTTTCTGTGCCATGGCCAGTTTCACCATTAGCAATAGCTTGCCAATATTTCCGTGTAATTTTGATGCATTGCTTTCTTCTTCAGCTGATTCCACAGTGGTGAGATCTATATGGTGAGTTTTCCCTTCAGACTTTTGAACTGGTTCTCTCTTGCATATCCCTGCCCTTCACCCTCCCAATCTTATGATGTGGGGATGCCCAAGGGGTTAGACTAGTGTGATAGACAGGAAATTAAGTCATTTGGAATGGAGAACAAAGCTGATATCTAGTCATAGAAGAACCAGGGTCCTAAGTAGGGAGCTAGGGACTGCACAGATAGGAGAATACCAGCCCCTGGGAAACTGAGGAATGAGCAGTCTCAGGCAATGGGCACTAGAGACTGGAACAGTAACCCAGTTTGAGTAACTGAGTTATGGAGTAAAAGCACAGTGGGAGCTAGAGTGATTTAGGCTATTGAGCTAGTGAACAATGGGGCAGCAGATAGAACACTGCCCTTGGAATCAGGAAGACTCATTTCCAGGAGTTCAAATCTGATCCCTTGTGAACCTGGATAACACTCTTTATCTCAGTGTGGTAAACCACTCCAGTATCTTCACCAAGGAAAACTCCAAAATGGACTCAGTCATGAATCCATTGACATGAATGAACAGCAAAAAAAGTAGCAAACAATAGTTGTTGAGCTTATGCACAAATATCTGTTTCCTAGAGCCAGGTTAAGACTGAAGTAAGCAGGCTACCATGCCCCTGAACTACGCGCGAATCCCTTATGGCCATTTATAATGTAAGTACACTTCATAGTTTGTCTCCAATTATTTGTGGATATTTTTCATAATTTGGAGTCAATCAACAAACATTTATTAAACACTTACTATGTTCCAGGCTTTGTGCTAAGTTCTGAGGATACAAAGCAGTCCCTAACCTTAAGGAGCTCAAGTTTTAACAGGAGAAGCAACACACAAACAAATATGTACAAATAAACTGTGTATAGGATAAACTGGAAATCACCAATGGAGGTGTGACTAAAGGGGATCAGAAAAGGCTTCTAGCAGAAGGTGGGACATAAGCTGAATCTTAAAGGAAGCCAGGAGTCAGAGATGAGGAAGGAGCACACTGCAAGCATGGAGGACAACCAGTAAAAATGTCTCCTGATGTGGGTTGGAATGATTTGTTTAAGGAGGAGCCAGGAAGCCTATTTCACTGGATCCCAGAGAGGAGGCAGTGTATGAAAGACTTTGAATATCAAACAGAGGATTTTGCATTTGATCCTGGAGTTGTTAGGGAACCACTGGAATTTATTGAATGGGGAAGGCTAGCAACATGTTTAGGCTTGCACTTACAGAAAGATCATTTTGATAGTTTTGTTAATAGATGGAGGGAGAAGAAGCAGGGAGAGATTTGTGCCAGAGAGTATCTGTCTACCAATCAATACAGGACCTGAAATATTAAGATTGTTTCATGATTAGGAGATTGCACCAATTCTTCACCATCCAAGAAATAACTTGCAGCTGGCAAAGGAAAAGACTTCGCTTGTTCTCCCTTAGCTAAGGAACTTTTGAGTCACTTTTTGGACTTCTAATATTAGCCCTTACTTCACTTTTTCACAAAAGCACAAATTTTTAGATCTGAATGGTATCCCACCCTCCATCCTGAGATCATTAAATATACTCCTGTCACTTTTCAAATGAGGAAACAGGCCCATGAAGCCCCTTGGATTTGCTCAAGGCCAAGCAGTAAGTCAGTGATAGAATTTTGGAGTCTTTGAACAACCCAGTCTAGTTTTCAGGAACAATAGGTAGAAGTTGCAGAGAGGCAAACAGGCTCATATAATAAAAATCTTCTTAACAATCAGAGCCATCCAATGGTGAAATGAACCATCTCAGGAAATAATGGCTCCTTTCTCACTTGAAGTATTCAGGCATCAGCTAGATGGCCAAACATTACAGGGCTCTTGTAGCAATACAGGCTGGTAGGCTCTGAGGTCCCTCCCTTTTATGAGATCCTGTGATTCTTTCCTGTGAACTCTGCTTTCTCTCTTGGCTTTGGAAGTCTTTGATCTACAATACACAGTGAGAAGTCAGGATAACAGAGTTTAGACTTCCAGTAATAAATTGTCTGATCCTAGGCATGTCAAATGCTCTCTCTTTTTTTCTCTCTCCCATTTATAAGTTGTCACCCCTTCTCCTTCCTTCACTCTCCCCTCCCAAGCCCTCATTAGATAAAATGAAAATGATCCCTGCTCCATGCCCTCTGGGACATGGCTCTGAGTGCAGCTGCTTTTTATAACCTTCTAGCACTTGAGGTACTACATAGACTTTTTTTTTTTATCAGTTATAGAAATGCTGCATGAGCTCCTTTGACCTTACCCCTTGGGCTATTGGTTAACACAGCTATTTACAATCTTGCCTAAAAGCAAATAACGTAATCATAATGTTATATTGGATTTATGCATAGCTTTTCTTTAAGAGCTCAAAATAAGCTCAGCTGTAGAGATATAACTGATTTAGGTCAGCTTGATTTCTTCCATCTCTACTTATGGACTGAGACTATTAAATATTCAGGAGATGGGTTGCTCTGCGCTACTCACCACTCTTTCCCCACCCAGCAAAGGGGGGTTGTTTGTGTTTGAGAGGTGTGGTGGGAGAAAGTGGTTGGTTTAGATTGCTTTTTTTTCTACCAGCTTGTCATGATAATGAAAGGTAAAAGGTCTTGTTTTAGATGTAATTTATTTCACGCAACTCTAGTTCTTTTGGAAACAATTTCATGTGGTATAGTTAACATTTTTATTATAGGGAGGTGGGCGAGAGAGAGGAAAGAAGGGGGAGAGAAAGAGAGAGAGAGAGAGAGAGAGAGAGAGAGAGAGAGAGAGAGAGAGAGAGAGAGAAAGAGAGAGAGAGAGAGAGAAAGAGATGAGAAATGAGAGAACAGATGCCATAAACTGGATTATTTCTAATAGCCTTGGTCCACTTGTCCAGGTTTGGGCCCAGAAGAGGGTCTCTCACTTCCTGTCTCATCATTTTGGTGACACAAGATAGGGTTCATCACAAAGCCAACATAAGGTTCCCTGCTCTCCCCCCAACAAGCTAGTGGATAGTCCCCAGAGATTTCTAAACCTTCATTTATGTGCCTGTCAGTCAGATGAAAGGCAGGGCTACTCTGCATGCAGAAGGTACTGTAGGTTGGTATACAGCAGGAAATGATAAGGGAAGGTTTTCATTGGCTAGTGACTTGCCCACGTTTTAAGAATCAGAATCTATTTGCTTTAGAATTGGAATAATTTGTGTAGCGGCTTAAATTCCACTTTAAAAGATTTCTCTTCTTTCCCACCTTCTTGCTTCACCAATTCCTATTTTGAAGTCTTAGGTAGTCCAGGAAACAACTCTTCTGAAGAGCTAAAAGTACTATATTATTATAATTTGGTGAAGGAGAGGGGGTCAGAGGACACAGTGAAAATTCTTAACAAGAAAATATTTTTATTTGAGTTTTTCTTCTTTTATTAACTCTAATTTTATGTCCCAGATCTAGTTTTTTCTTTTAATGAATGTGACAACAAAGTGTGACAGAATTTTAGTCTTTCATTTTTCTAAACCACAAAGGTCAGAGTGCTCTTATGGTAATCTCTTTAAACCCACAGATTTTTGTCCAAGGAGGAATTCTCTTCCTTTGGTTTAAATCTTGTACATCGTCTGTTTCTTACAGAGCTTCCGTATTGTCTCGGGCTCCACTGGAAATGCAGTAAGGATTCCTAGCACATCCCAGTTGCCATGGCAACAGCAGTCTTTCCCATAATGAGCTGCATCATCTGAACTGATGTCACAGCATCATGCAGCAGGTCAAACAAGGCATCTCCTAGCATTGCATCCTACAGATGTGCCGTAAACATCAAAAGAGGATGGTTAGAGCAGGAGATGGTAAGTGTTAAATGTCTGTGTCTTAATTGCACGGCTGTTTTGTTGGTTAGTTTCTGTCTTTCCCAAGGCAGAGATATGGGAAGGCTGCCTGCTTAAAATGGACTGGGAAGGAAGCAACCGCTTTACCTAAATCTGTTTTTCAGGCAGCTAGGCTGAGACAAAGGCCTACAAGAGCCACATATGAAAAAAAATATTTATAATTGTTCTGGTTTCATCTTTGTTATTTTCAGTATCCTCCTTAGACTGGCTCAAATGTATCCGATAATTTACTATGGCTGCAAAACATTCTTAGAAATAAGTGTTTCCCTGTATTTGGCTAGAATAAGAGATACGTATCTCTTTTTAAAATGTTGACTCACGAATGAGTTCCTTGCTTTTATGCTTAAGAAACATTCTAAGGTTTGCAGCATGAAATTTATTATTTACCTCCGTTGGGTTTCACTTCCCTTATTTCACTCACATTATAAAGAAGCGGTGCTGAATAAGCATTTCACACAGCACTGCTGTGAAATATGATCTTGTACAGTGTTCTAGACAGCTTTTTTATTTTTATAAGGAAGACCAGATTTGAATTAAATGATAAAAGCATCATGATTCATGAAGTAGTTTCTCAATCGTCTTTATAGACATTCAGAATAGTTGAAAGACTCTCACGATAATGTTCATTCCTGTCCATTTCTGCTTAAGTTACTCTGAAAAATCTTATAGATATTATTTGCAGACTGACTTTTACCTGAGAAAGGAACAAGTCTCTTCTCTGCGGCAATTTCAGGGAAAGGTGTAACCCCTGGGATAGCATGTCTTAAGTGATGATGTTGCTGGCGTCCCTTGCTTCACCTTAACCAAAGTCCACGATACTGAATTGTACCAGTTTCTTCAATTTTTGTGGCAAATGTCTACCTCTCTGGAATATCACTGGCCCAGATAGAACCTCACCCAAATTGTGCAATTCTGGATAAACAATTCTTGGTTTCTATTTCTCAGGGTTTAGGTTCCCGAAGTCTTGATTCTAATATTTTGGTTGTTGTTAACGCTTATCTGAGGGGAATAGAGAAAATCAGAAGTGTGTGGTTCTTTGTTTTAGGGAATGGACATAGAAATGGATTTCCCCAGTGGAGCTGCTGAAAGGGGAGAAAGGAGGAGGCATATGTCACTTCAAGTGATCAATATGTGCACTTGGAATTAGGGAGTGGTCGGTCTTTTGGCTCTGGGCTGCAGAGTTGTTAGTTTGTATTGGACGAAAGTCTTCTAGAAGGACAGGATGGCATCCCCCCAAGCTCCTCTTCTATCAGATATATATTTTTGAAAATAGATTTTAAAGGAATTAGTAAGACTTATGAGGAAAAAATAACTAACTACCTCTAAATGATCCCCCCCCCCCACACACACACACTAGGATGAGGCTTGATGGCCTCATCTGGCACTAAGAAAGTCCTTAGCCAACAGTTAGTTTATCAGAGCTACATCATCTAGCTACCTCCATTATAGCCAAGCTTATGTTGGTGACTCAAAAGCTATAAGATATGACAGAGGTCAATGCAGCTTTGCTTCTTTTCAAGCACTTAGGGGTGGGAGTTGTTCATCTCTTGCTTTCTCATATTGTATGATGGGAGCAGAAAGCTCTTCTGGGATTACTGGGTGTGAGCAGGGCAGGATCTGAAGTGATGAGGTGACTGAGGGAAGGGGGGTTGTGAGGGAAGTGGTAGATAGGTATGGGGGAAGGGCAAGTGTCTATCAAAGTGCCTGAATTATGAATCTGGGGAAAATAATCCATTGACTCCTTAAAAAAAAAAAGAAATAAAAAAACAATTTGCTACACAGGGAATTGGTAGCCAAGATAGATTTTGTTTTATAATTTTTCAATGTTAGGAAGGAATACAGGGTAACCAAATGTAGTAACTGTATCAGTGAGTCGTTTTCAGCTACTTCTTCTCCATGATGATTTGTGCAATTACTGGAAGTTGCAGAAAACAGATTCTTCTAGGACTGTGATAGAGTGAGGGCTGATGCTAAGTGAGGGGGAAGGGCACTGATGGGTGTGGGCTGATGCAGTTACTTAGCAAAAAAAAAAGGTACTTCCGGGCTGGTTGAGCATCAGGCTCCCCCCTTCCCCCAAACGTTTGAAATGGAGCTTACATTTCCCCAAACACTTAGGGTTGTATGCCTTCCTTTTGCCCCCAGAGAACAAAACTCTCCTAATGGGAGGGGCTATCGGGATCCCAGTTTTCTTTTCAGACGATGGGAGCCCAAGCAACTCTGCCACTGCTTGTTTTAATTACTGGGGCTGGGGCTATTTCAGTTGCTTAAACTTTAATATATCCCCAAGGGATGGAAAGAGTGTATCTGGAGAGGAAGGAGGGGGAGGAAAAAGAGGAGGAGAAAGAGAAGGAAAAGGAGGGAGAACCCAAAGGAAGGGCAAACAAGCATTTGTTTTTTACAGTACTGTGGCATCCTGGAAACTTTTCTAGGACTCATGTAATTCTATTGATGATTCTAAAAATACCAAAGAGCCTGATGGGCAGGAGGTCTTCACCTGGGGTCTATAGAGCCGTAGATTTTGTAAGGTGGGAGACAGGGGATGAGATGAAATTAGATGGGAAAAAAATTTACATCTTTATATTCACTAACCTGTAATTGAAATTTATCATTTTCTTTAATTATGAATATAATAAATATTATTTTGAGAAAGCGTTCATAGGATGTACCAGGCTGCCAAAGGGGTCCATGACAAAGAATGGTTAAGAAATTCTTCTGCAGAATCTATGTGGCTTGGTTCATTCCTGGGTCACAGAAGACTCAGATCTCTTCTTGGGAGGAGGTGAGGGATGTGCTGCCTTGTTAGCTGCATATGGAGTGTGTGTGTGTGTGTGTGTGTGTGTGTGTGTGTATGAAATCTTAGTTGTGCACCCAGTACAGAGAAGTGTTGGGCCTTCAAAATCATACCTGTTCCACCTCATTCCACACTGATCCACACAGGGTAATAAAAAAAAAATGACCCACAAGTGGGAACCGAGCCAAAGATCCTGAACAGGTGTTAATCCTAGGGAGATCTGAATATATGCATTGCTCCAGAAGGTTTAAGTTTCCCAAAACTGAAAATCTTAAACCACCATGCTTGACATCTTTTATTAGGATATGGGATACTTGGAAAAATAAAATGAAATTGGCATGGATGGTGGGGTCATACTAGAACATCCCAACTTGTTGAACTCAGCTCTAGCTCCTCAGATAGGATACTTACAGTTAGATTCTTGCTATACTAGAGCTGGAAGGAGTTCATTTGATCCATCCCCTTCATTTTACAGCTGAAGAAGCAGAGGTTCAGATAAGTAAAGTGGTGAAATGACTTGCCCAAAAATCACTAAAGAAGATCTGTGATTTGATCTCAGGTTTTAAGGTGCCCAAGTCCAGAGTTACCCTTTTTTTCTAAACTTTGAATTTCTCATGCTGTTTCCATTCATCCACAAGTCACTTGCAAATAAAAGAAGTGGGGACTGCTTTCTTCTATCCCCAAGAGGCTGGCTGCTCAGCTGTGAGAGTCCATTTCAGAGATTTGACTTGAAAGAGGAGCAATCTCTCTGTTCATTAAAGAATTGACTATTGCCCTTGTTTAGTAGAGAATTCAAATTTTGCTTAACCCAGATAGCGTTGTCAGAATGATTATTGCATGCCCCCTCTGGGAAGCCATGTGTCTAATATGAATTGATGATATGAATCATCTTTATTTTCCTCCTGTAGTCTCTGCCTCTGGTGTCATTCTGAACCTGCTATATGGGAATCTTGGTATCTGCCTTTTATAAGAGTAATGGACACACAGATAATCTGATATTGCCTCTGGCATTACTTGCATTTTAAAATCTACTTCCAAAACTTCTTGGGGAGAAAGGAGATTGCTCATTGGGGTGGCAGGTCAGCTTTGTCCTAAGGAAAGCCTCAAGCTTTTTACCTTACTGGAGGAGGAGGGGTCTGATGGGGAAAGTGATGAGATTCTCAGTAGGCAGCTTGATTGGAGTCAGCAACGAAGGAAGCTGGAAAACAAAAGTTAGCAACAGCAGGTTGAAATTGGTAGTTCTGCTGAAAAGTATTTTGGACTGTGTTATTGGAGGGAAAGTCACTTTGCTTTTGTTTCAATTCTAGAGCAGGTGAATGGGCTAGGGTCCTTAGTAAGTTGATCTCACTCATTCTGTAATGGTTTTGTATTATATATGCATCAGTAGACAAATTTAATACCATCTTCCTATCCAATTGCCTGTATTTGTGCTATCGTGCTCATCTCCTTATCCTTCCAGAGCCTTGGACTCCGCTCCTGGGATGTCTGACTCTAATAGGTGTATTTTGGCCTTCGCTTGCCTGAAACCAGGCCTCCCGGAAGAACTGACATCTCTAAATCAAGCCATGACACATGTATCTCCTCATTCCCTTATGTATTATCTTCACCCATTAAGATATATACTCCTGAAGGGCAGAGGTTGTCTTTCTTGCTTGTATATGTGTCCCTGACCCTTAACCTAGTGCCTAGTAAGTGTTTAATAAATGCTTTGTATATCTGCATGTTGATAGCACATATATCAACATACTGTCTTGTATAATATCTATTTTTTCTCTATACTTGTCTATCTGTCTTGAGATTGGAATGAATGAAGGTTAATTTTAAATTTTAAATGCAGTAAACAGTTAGCCTATTACTTGTATGTACAAAAAGCACCAAAGAGACTTCAGCTTAAATGGTGTATAAGATCATCTGGATTTAGAAATCAAATGGTGGTTATTTGTAAAAGACAATTCTCCACTTTAAAAGGGATTTACCATTGGATACCGTTAAGAAGTTACCTCTTGGATCATCAAGTTTGTCATGAGTAAAATGAAAGGGAGCTGGATGATAGAATCTCTTGGGGTCCTTCCATGCTTAAGAGTCTATGATAATATAGCTCTTTGTCCTTTATGATATTAAGAATATTTCATATTTATATTTGGTGTTGAAAGGGACCATAGGTTATCATCTAATTCAACTCTAGATTTGCATGTGAAGAAACCGAGTGTTGCTGACTTGCTTAGGGGTCACCCAGACATCAAGTAACAGAGTAGAGATTTCTATACGGATCTTCTGATAGTAAATACTCTTCCTTTCTAGTGCACCATGTTGTTTGTGATCTGAAAATGCAACAATAAGAATTTCTACTAAGTGTCAAGCACTGCAGTCTTCCCTGAGGGTACGAAGATAAGAACAAAACAGTTCTTGCTGTCGAGGACCATGTATTCCACTGGGAGAAAACATGTACACATGTAAATGTATGAATATATGTGTATGTGTTTATATCTATGCATACCTATCCATATATATGCTTACATTCATGTATACATATACTGTAATACCAACATTTATGTATACATGTGTATATACACACATATATGTATATAGAAATATATATTAAAATATATGTGTATATACACTTATAAACAAAACATATGAATAAATAATAGGTAAAATAAATACCCAAATACTTTGAGGAGTCACTAGCAACTGGAGGGAAAGGCTTCTTTATAGGAGGTGTTACTTGAGCGGAGCTTTGAAGGAAGCTAGAGAATCCAAGCAACAGAGGAATTCCAACATGCAGATGGTTCTCCTTTAAAACAAAAATATACCTGGGGCTGCATATCTTATTGGTTACAGTGTACTGCTAATGGGAACAAGGAAAATGAGTTCAGTTTTCATGCATACTCATAAACTTTGCACCATTCTGCCTGTTTGGGGGGTTGGATGGTACAATGGTTAGAGACTTGGTCTTGTTCGTGATGATCTGAATTCAAATGCGGCCTCACACTCTACAACATTTCTCAGCCTTCATTTCCTCAGGTTTCAAGTGGGAGATAATTTTAACACCTACCTCAAAGGGCTCTTGTGAGGATGAAATGAGATAATATTTATAATGTGCTTTTATAAGAATGTTAGCTATTATAATTCTTGAACCCTGGTGGCTGGCTTAAAATACATGTGCCTTTGGTGCTAAGGAGGACTGGAAGAGAGAGAGAAGATATACTGAAATAAAACCCCAATTGCCAGTAGGACTATAAAGAATAATTTTTTTAATTGTTTGGAACTTATAGATAGATCATCATAGAAAACAGCTTACAGGACTTGAACCACGAATGACAGATCAATGGATTCATTTTTCGTACACCAAAAATGGCAGATTACTTTTTAACCCAAAGTCAACAAACCCTGAAAATTTACCGCTAACATTTCTAGTTGGGGAAGAGATGAGATCTTTTCTTCTTTGACCGTGAGTTTACTGACTCTTCATCTTCAAGGTAGCAACACACCAGTAGCTTGAAAATATAAATGTAACAGTTCATGTCTCTTTCAGTGAAATGTGTAATTCCAGTCTATTCGCTAAAATTTAAACCCATGCCAACTTGAGCTCCATGAGTCTCTCCCTTGAAGTCATCCAATTTTAGTTAACATGGCCGGGCTCTCCCTGGTCAACTACCCTAATGTAGCATTGTTGACTCCTGGCCTCTTCATTAGATGAGGCACCGTTTACCACTAGCAATGATCTGACCCAAAGCGGGAGTACAGGTCAGACGTATGAAGTATCTGAGGGAGTGGCAGAAAAGTACAGTGATGGTTTTCTGGCATAGAGAAAAAACGAAGGCAAAACAAAAGTCTCCTGCCTCTAATGATTCCTAATTCTGTCTCTTTTCTCTGATTTTATCTATCTTCTCCTTACTGTGAGCCAGGAGCATGACCCTTAGCATCATCGGATGGAATTCTTTCCCTTTCTTAACTGAGAAAACCAGGAGCAAACTTTTTACTATAGGAGATGCATGGGACTCACCTCCAATCAGAAAGCAAATTTTTGTCTTTGGCTTGTGTAAACAGCATCCCTCAAATCAAAAACCCCTCTCAATGGTCTCTGTGGTTTTTCACTTTTGACGTTTGCATAAAGAGCTGGTCTTAGAGTCAAGAAGTCCTGGATTCTAATTGCACCTTTGACACCTGTTTGTATGGTGAACCATGGAAATCACTTAACTTTCAGTACTGTAGGCAACTCTGTAAGACTGTGGATGGCAGAAATGGTTTCTGCATGGATTAGTGGAGGGAATTTTCTATCTGGGAGATCCATCTATCAGTTAAATCACCAGTTGCTGTTCTCTCTCTCTCTCTTTCTCCTCTTCCTTCCTTCCCCCTTTTCTTCTTTTCCGTCTTCTCCTCCTCCTCCTTTTTCTTCTTCTCCATCTTCTTCTCCTTCTCCTCCTCCTCTCACCCCACCCTCCTAAGGCTTTGTTCCTAAAATACGCCTTCTCCCCTTCTTGTTCTGTAGAGAGTCAGTAAATATTTGCTAATACCAGTTATATCAAAGCCCTATGCTAGGCACAGGGGACCCAAAGATGGAGCTTATAACATAATAGAATGGATACTATGTGTCTGTAAATATGTATGATGCAAGACAGGATATTTCAAGGGCAAAGGAGAAATAGACAAAGTGGTCTACGAAGATTTCCTACCGCTTTCAGCTGTAAGGAAAGAAGATGGGTACATGGAGGAGAGGCACCTTCAATCAAGGAATCATTAGGCAGAGAAGAGGGAGTGCATTCCCTACAGAAAATGGCCTGCGCAAATGCATGGATATGGAAGAGTAGATCATGAAATCAAGACTTCTATGTGTTTGTATTGGGGGTTAGCTTGGGGTGCATTCTATGGAGTCACACATGGGTAGCCAGCAGCATCTAGGGGAGCACAGTGTATGCTTCAAGGAATGTACTCCAAACCCTGTTACATAATGAAAAAAAGAATAAATAAAAGAAAGTAATGTGAAATTAAGACTGGAGAGGCAGGCAAGGGCCAGATAATGGAAGGCCTTATATTAGCTAAAAATTAATTTAAAAAATTAATTAGATAAAAAGTTTATATCTTCTATGTGTTCAGAAATGCCTTAGGAAAATTATTTTAGGGGCACTCTACCCTAGACCCTCACCTACTCATACCTGGAATACACTCCCTTCTTACCTCTACTTATTAAAATCTTATTTCTAAGGCTTCTAATCTTAATGAAATTTCCCCTTAGGTTTCCCAAATGAAAGAGACCTTTCCCCCTTCCAAATTTTCTTTTAAACTTTGTCTTGAGTATTAAAGGCAGATTGAAACTGGTGGAAGAAAGACCATGTAGGAGTCTATAGCCTGGAAAACAAGCAAACAGGGATCAAATATAGAAAGGAGGGGGTCAATATGAGAAACTGTGAGAATAGAATCCCTAATGGTGAGAGAGAAAGTAGGTGATAACCTGAACTTTTGAACTTTCCCCATATCTATTCCTGTATTGTATGGACATTCATCTACATATTTTAATCAACCCTTCAAAACTCAGTAATCAAAAAAAAATATGTATTTGTGTGCCCATGATGTTCATGGCTCCATGCTGAAGGTATAAAGTACATAAAAATTAGGTAAATATATATAGGATCTATATTTCTGATTTCATTGATACAGGAAACTGGATCTTGGTGAGAAAATTCCTTCTATTAAAGTAGATCAGTAACCATTTTGCAATTTACAGTCTTAGAAAATTGCCTCAGGGTGCTGAGAGGTTCTGACTTGTCCAGAATCACATAGCTGGCATATGTGAGAAGTGAGAGTTAACCCTAAGTCTTCCTGATTCCAAGGCCAGTTCTCTATTTACTATGTCGTGTGTGTAACATCTTTATGTCTATAAGGGTTATGTAAATGTGGCTTGGAGGAGACCTTAATAAATACAGCTTGAATTTTGCCCACTTGATCTCAAGGAAGAGTTTGATTTCTACCTTGAAGGAAATAGGAGAAGGGATCACAAAACTAGGTAGTCTGTTCTCTCTGAGAGAGGGTACAGGACTAGAATTACATCTATCTCCTCCTAAATAATGTTGGTCTTTAGGAACACAATTGGTTCAGAATAAATCATTCTGGTCACTATGTCTTAAGGGTGGTTAGAAAGGTATCCCTTAGCATACACTCACCAGCTCAGTCCCTCCCACCAAATGCAAGTTACACAAAAGACCATCACAGTGGTGAACCATGAGTCAGCCCGTATAGCTAAACAAACAGCAAACAGAAATCAGAGAAGTTATACAGGTTAGAATATACCAGAAAATAAATAGACTGAACAAGCTCTTTCTCTGGGAGTGAAATATCTTAGCTCAACCAAAAGAGAGGATTCAATCTCACCCAAGGAGAAATACCCCAAAGTCTTGTAGGTAAACTGGAAATCAGGCAAGGATACATGGAGGAAACTGACTTTTCTACCTGTCTTCAAGAGTGTTTCTCCTCTCTGGAGTCAATCCTAAAGAAAGCCTAGAAACAGACATATGTATCGCCAAGAGCAGGAAAGAAGAATGTCTCTCCTCTTCAAAGATCTTGTATCTACTCAGACCCTCTGGAAGGCATAGAGTTTCACATCAGCTTTCTCTTTACCAACTAGAGGAGGAGTCTTACACAAAATGCTCCAAGCTTGGGCCAAAAACCTGTGTTATATTCACTTAACATATACATACATAATGTCACCTAACTCTTGTTGGTTTAATGCTGGCTTAAAGCATTAATCCAACTATTCTTCTCCTTTGCTTCTTTGCAACGTTTGACACAGTTGAAAACCTGGTTGTTCTGAATATTTTTTTTTCTTTTTTGGATTTTGTGACACTAGTATTTCCTATCTTAGTGAAGAAATTCCTTCTATCAAATTTGAAATTTACTGCCTTAGAAAATTGCCTGGAGGCACTGAGAAGTTCAGGGACTTGCCCAGAGTCACACTTGCCCTCCTCCTATCTTTAATAATAAATATTTTTCTTTTTTTCTCAGTTGTTTTTCAGTCATGTGAATGTCTGTGACCCCATTTGGGGTTTTCTTGGTAAAGAACCTGGAGTCGTTTGCCATTTCCTTCTCCTGCTCATTTTACAAATGAAGAAACTGAAGCAAACAAGTCAAGTTAAGTGACTTGCCCAGGGTCACATAGCTAATAAGTGTATGAGGGCAGAATTGGACTCAGAAAGATAAGCTTCCTTCCAAGCCTCTGTCTATATTGTGCCACCTTGCTGCCCTCTAATAATAAACCACATTTATAT
>CM053774.1:27604296-27618623 GCA_028658325.1 Potorous gilbertii | reverse complement strand
TCGTTTGCCATTTCCTTCTCCTGCTCATTTTACAAATGAAGAAACTGAAGCAAACAAGTCAAGTTAAGTGACTTGCCCAGGGTCACATAGCTAATAAGTGTATGAGGGCAGAATTGGACTCAGAAAGATAAGCTTCCTTCCAAGCCTCTGTCTATATTGTGCCACCTTGCTGCCCTCTAATAATAAACCACATTTATATAGTATTTCAAAGCTTACAATGTGCTTTCCTTACTAACAGATAATATAATTGTTATTTCCTTCATTTTGCAAATGAGAAAGCCAAGATTGGAGACCAGAGCCACACAGCTAAGATATAACAGAGCTGGAGGAATCTTGTAGCTTCCTTGTCAGTGTCTTTGTCAATATACCATTCATTTTCTCCAGCTCTGTCTTTTCTGTCTTCACTGGTTTTACTTCCTCTTCCCAACCTCAGGCCTTTCTATTTCTGACTCTTCTCTCTCTTCATTCTCCATTGGCATTTTCATTCATGTCCACAGTGGCAATCCTCATCCGCCCTAACTTAAACCTCCAGTCCGGATTTCTCTGCTTGGATGCAGATTTCCACCCAATGACTTCAGTAGAACACCACCAAGCAGGTGTTAGTGCTAGAAGTGCTAGCCCTTCAAACTCAACATGGCCAAAATGGAGCATATTGTCTTTCCCACAAAACCTAATCCTCCTTGCCTGGGACAGCTAGGTGGTGCAGTGGATAGAGCATCAGTGCAGGAGTCAGGAGGACCTGAGTTCAAATCTCACCTCAGACACTTGCCACTCACTAGCTGCATGACCTTGGGCAAGTCACTTAACCCCAACTGCCTCATCCTGGGTCATCTCCAGTCATCCTGATGAATATCTGGTCACTGGATCCAGATGTCTCTGGAGGAGAAGTAAGGCTGGTGACCTTCACAGCCCTCCCTCACTCAAAACAAAGTCAAGTGCAAGTCATGTCATCATTTCTCTGATGGCATGGTCTTCTTTGGCAATGAAGGACGAACACACAATCCTTGACTATGGCTATCAGTGGGGTAGCAATAATATAACTAATATTTACAGAACTCTTTCAAGTTTACAAGGCACTTCACATTTGTTATCTCATTTGTTCTCATAACAATTACAGGAGATAGAGGCTCTCATATGCTCTTACTATCCCCATTTTACAGATGAGGAGACTGAGGCTGGGAGAAGTTAAGTGACTTGCCCATAGTCTCACAGCTAGTAGATATATATGAGGTGGGAAACCCCAGTTAGGTCTCCATTCTTTCTGACCCTAAGTATGGCACTCTGTGTCAACTTACTGAACAACTTAAACCTCTGACTAATCTTGGACTCTTCCTCTTTTCTCTTCACTCACAACCAGCCTGTTCTCAAACCTAGTGATTCTATCTCTTCAGAATCTCTTATTTTTATTTCTGCTGTCAACCCACCTGCCTTCTTAATACAAATCTCAAATGTTTTTTAATATCCTTTTTTTCAGTTTCTCCTCCACACCCTCCATTATCTCCACCTTTAAAGTCTGTATGGCTTCTTGCCAGAGTAATCTTTATACATTGAGCTGTTCTTGAGAAAGCGTAAATAAAGTACTGGATTTGAAGCCAGGGAGTCTGGGTTCAAATCCTGTCTTTGATACTTAGAAGTTATGTGAACATAGGTAAATCATGTAACTTCTCTGAATCTTATCTGTAAAACAGGAATCATAAAAATGTCCATCATACTGACCTTATAGCATGGGCTTAAATGAGATAATCAATATAAAGGATTTTGCAGACTTTAAAGAACCATATACATATATGTTTGTGTGTTCATGCAATTTACAAATATATAATATAGATGAAATTTATAAATATATCAGTTTCAGTTATTCCTATGATAGGCATGCAGAGATCATAGGTTAGGGGTCCTAGTGTACCCTAAGCTGGCCTTTCTAAGGGGGAGGGGAAGGAGAAGGACCAATGGAAATTATGTTCTTTCTATGATATGCTGGCCCATGTCTATGAATATTATGTCCTTAAAAAACTCTTCAGTCATTCTCTCAAGTCTATGAGAAAACATTCAAATTCCACGACCTGGTATTCAAGCCCTCCTCATGGCTCTGCCAATTTATCACCCACCATTTCTCATTTCGCACACTTCACTTTCTAGCTGACCCAGATACTCTAGTGCTTTCCCACTGTATGAATTTCATTGTGCTTTTTCCTATCCTTTGAACACTGTACCCAATATTACATTTTTACTTGTCCTTTGAGATACGGAAGGCTTTCCTGATTTCCCTAGGAATTATCTTTGGTTTCTTGGACCTCATTTCACTTGTTTCTTCTTCTTCCTTCTTCCTTAGCCTTCTTTTATTTTCTTCTTCTTCCTCTTCTTTTCCTTGTTCTCCTCCTCCTTCTTCTTGTCTGGAGCTATGATGTTATTGCTGTCATCTCCCAGTATGGAAACTCCCTCTACCAAAGCCAATAGGCAACTTAGCATCTTGGAGAGATGCTATAAAAATGAGAACATTAAGTGAAAGTGATTTGCCCCTGGTCACCAGCTAGTATGTGTCAAAGCTAGGACTTGCTCCCAGACCTTTCTGACTCCAAATTCAGCTCTCCATTCACCTCCTCTACTGTGCTTTCTCCCTTTGATACATTTAGCTTCCTTTATTTTGTATTATATTGTATTATCTTTTCTTGTGGGTGTTGTAAAGTCACTGAGGGCTGGGACCATATCTTATAGATTTTTATATCTATAGTAATCTCTGTACTATTAGGCTCTTAATACATATTTACTGAATCTCTTTTAATTTCTCTGTCTCCTTCTTTCAGTCTCTGTCTCTGTCTCCCTGGGTCTTTCTATCTCTCTGTCTTACTCTCTCTTTATCTCTCTCCTTCTCCCTTTGTGTTTTTCTCTCTCTCCCTTCCCCCTTCCCCCTGCTCCCTCTCTTTCTTTCTCCCTCCTTCTTCCAATCAGCAGGCTCCCTTCTAAGGCTCTTCCAGACTTTCAAGGTAATTCAGAGTTCTCCATACTCAGCTCCAGATTGAGCTCTTCTACTTTCTCTTTTCCTATAAGAACAACATGTTTTTTGTGACCAAGCCCTTGGTGTATATTTATGGTTTCAGGTGAAAATGTCTCTCCTTGTAATCATCTAAATCCCAGTTAAGTAGGTATCCCTTGAATTCTGCCTACATAAATCCCATGACTACCCCTTCATTTCGGGTGATGGGGGGGCAGATATATTCTACTCAGCCTCAAACATTTATTTGAGATACCTACCAATTTCCTTTTTTTTTCTGTCCTTACTTGAAATATCTTTCTAAAGCACTATCTACTCACACTATTTCCAACTCATCTCGGGATCTTTCCTCTTTCTGACTTCACTTATAGACCCAGTTTCTTTCCCCACAGTTCAGGGTTCTAAACCTTCCGTCACATTTTACAACAATCCCCCTTCACATGGGGCACATTTCAAGGTTCTCAACTCTCCACTATTGTTTCTTCTGCTAAAACTTTAGTAAAAAAAAACCCAGCAAAAAAGCAGAAACAAAAACAAAAACAAACCAACTAGGACTTGTTTACAACTCACATACCCTTTATTTTCTCTTTCCAGCCAAAGTGGACACAGGCACCCAGGAAGAAGTCTATTTGTAGCTAACTAATAATAGTTGTGTTAAATGATTGACTCCTTTGATGGCATATCAAAATAGTCTGGTCCCTTTTAAAAGTCAGGTTGTTGAGTCATTCTCGGAGAGACAGCCAGTGTGTTTGGGGTTAATAGAAAACAGCTGGTGCAGTGATAGCATGTGCCTTTACTTTGCAAGGGAGTGAGCAGCCAGAGAGAAAAGGAAGGTTGTTTCAGATGATTGTATGAAATTCATGTGGGAGAGGCTTTAAGGTTTATCTGAAAGGGTGATTACACTAAAAAAGACAGAACTTGGAAATGACTAGATGGAATATGACACGATCAGAAAAGCTATGCCAAAGATAACCTAGTTTTTATTAATTTGGTGAACAACAAAGCAGCATCAGTGCGATTTCTTTAAAACACTAGATTTTCACAATCGACCAGAAGAAATTGAGCTAGAGGGGCTTCTGGGAGAATTATCATGTTCATGTTAAAGAATACAATATACATGGCTTTACTTCTTTTTCCCTACTGGTTCTGTGCTCTGCTTGGTGTTGTTTGGATAATGTTTCATAAGTGAGCAATTTCTATATTCACAGTTGAACAATTACATGTTCATATCACTGGTGCATTATTTCCCTGGGGTTCTTTAAAGGGTTACATAAGAATGAGCTGTTACCACTATAGTCATTTCTATCTATTTCTAAACCTTTTTATGCCTAAACAGCAATACATGCTCTGCTCCCCAGTGATGAGGCTCCAAAGTACCTGATGGCAGCAAAGGAGGGGACAAGGACACATCAGGAAACAGAAGATGTGAGATGCCTTGAGCACAGTCATTTATTCAAATTCCATTTATTAAGGGTCTGCAAGGTGCAAAGCACTATAAATGTGTCCCGAGCATTTCATCAATGATAAAAATATCACATTTCCAAATTCACAGCCATGTGGGGCCTTTATATTCTTCCCCTGCCTCTATGGTTTGCTCCAAATCTGAATGGGCATAAGAACCCCTAGGGTCTAGTGAATATAGACTGCTTGATTTAAACATGTGGGCAGATGAAGTCTGCTCCCCTGTGGGGCTTGAGGTAGGAGAAAAAGGAGTCCACAACCTGCCCCCTTTCTCTTTCCCTGTCCATCTTGTTGGCTCCTTTTCTTTACTCCAAAGGGGAAGAGGGTACACAAAAACAGGCCACACTCTATAATGGGATGAAAGTAAAGACCTCCAAAGAGGAATCAGAATGCCATTCCAACTTACATCCTATAAAACAGGAAACCTCCTGCAGGATAAATAAAGACTTATTTATAATTATAGTTTGGGGGTATGGCCAATGTTTAGAAAATAAATTTTAGGTCTTGGTTTTTTTCCATCTTTGTACCGATTTTGCTCTAAGTACTAATGAGCTTTCACAATTCTTGATACTTTAATTATTTTCTGTACAAGAAACCCTTGTTAGGGTCAGGATATGAGATGAACTTGAACGATTTTAAATCACTTTGTTAAAATAAGCAATATTGCCTATGCAATTCTGAATATCCCTTTCTTAAGTACAGGCTTTTAGAGTTCTGAGGTCTTCATGGGTCAATTGAAATATGTATTGATTCATATATTGCCCTTTTTCTTTTTTTTTACAATTCTTAAGTGAATTTAGATTTCCTTAAGGAGCTATATCTATCTCCCTTCCTTTTAAGCCACAAATGCTTAGCCTTACATCTCAGTTTGATAGATGGGATAGGTTTCTGAAAGAATCTTCTATAAAAACGTCAGATGGGAGGAATAAAATGCAAAAGCAACGACTGTCAGTTTTGTCCCTGCCATTAAAATGTTCTGATGAGAAGAAATAAGATGGATCCTTGCTTCAAAAAGATGAATTTGTTTGGCCAGATGACTGAAGGGCTTTCTCAACAGGGCATCTGGCTGTGACTATCCTGACTTAGAGGTAAAGTGTCCTCTAACTGGGGATATCTGTGCCATTCTCCTTCCCATGAGACAGTCTAAATGTACGTTGGAACCAAGGAGGGAGCTTTCAGTAGGGACTGAGCTCAGAGAGCAGGTGGGAGGGCTCTTTCCTGAAATTTAAACCATATTGACAGCACTATTTTTAGAATTCTCTCCTTTTTCAAAAGCAAAACAAAAACCTCAGGCAATTAGAAAATCAGACCTGTGCATTCTGGGATATGTTAGTTGTTAGAATACATCAAAATAATGCCAGATTGGGCACAAATAAATGTGGTTTTAAGAATCCATCTATAATCTTGTCGAACATATTTTTACTTATTTAGTATGCACTTATTTGACAAGGCTCTGAGCCATGAAATGTCTTTAGTACATTTTCTTTTTAAGTGCCTTAGAATGCTAAAAGGCATTTTAAAAGGCACTTTAAAAAAATTCTTATGGGGATGATAGTCATTTGGTGTTATCATGGTCTTTGTGGATTTGATCACATCTGGAACATGTCATACCTATTTGTGGGAGGGAAGGAAAATCAGTAAATGAGTAACTTAGGGTCTTGCTAATATTGATATTAAATCTAATTTGTCCTGAGAATTATGCTAAGATTAAATCAATTGTTCCTCATAGGTAAATGAAATGTTTTTAAATTCATGCCATTTATTTGGATTTCTTTTGTATCTCACATTAGAAATCTAGGAAGAGTCAGTATTTTCATGTTCTGACACCTTTTAGGGCTATACTGGAGCCATCTCAGATTGAAGAAATAATTGTTAAATTTTCATCTGGAATATTTAAACCTCATAAATCAGCCAACACTACAAATCTGAACTTGTTGGTTATTTTGCTGGTTGACTGGTCTTTCATGCAAGTGATGGAGAAAATGTTAACTATGCAAATTAAATTTAAAAGGGTATCCTATATATAGTTTTTCCAGCAAGCCACTTGTTCAACATTTACCAACACACCACTGCCTATAGTTATCACCGATTCAACCTAAATCAGAAAAGGATTGCCCTTCACAGAGGTGTCAACAGATTCGTGGTAAATATAATCTTCTATTGCTTTTTCCTGATGACAGTAAGTGATATCCCTTTAAAAGAATAACACAGCATGTTTTGTTCAGACCAAGACATTCCCCTCTTCCTTTCCTTTCTATAGATGAGATGGGATGGTTTTGCATATGTAGGACTCTTACTCCCCTAAACTGTTACTTGTAGAAGTAACTCATCATACTCAATATTTTTCAGCACAGTAATGTGTCCACTCTAAGTGACATATTATGTTTCAATTCCAAGAGTAAATCTAATTTTTGAACTCTGTCTCAGTTTCATATCTGTTACTTAGTGAATGGGAAGATATTAAGAAAAAAGTTGATTCTAATTGCTGAGAAAAGAACATTGTGAGTCAGGTCCGGAGCCCATTTAGCCCTGGATTCCATTTTTGTTATCAAAAGATTTTGTGGTTGTTTTTGATTATTTTTTTTATGGCAGTCACCTGAAGGATTAGGGATAGACATGGAACATTCTACATCCTTCATCAATTCAGCAATAATGTACTCTGTTTTTCTCAATTTCTTGCCTAGTTTTTTTTGCCTGGGAAATTCCTTAGGTAAGAAGTCGTATATTTGAATTGTGTGCAGAAGTCCTGCCTTTTAAATTAATCTCAGAATAAGGGGCATCTGTGACCTAATAGACAGAGGGCCAGTCTTGGAATCAAGAAGATCTGAGTTCTAGTCTTCCCTCAGACAATTAATTATATCACTTAATTAATTGCTCGGTGCCCTAGGTAACTCTTTTTTTTAAGACTATAGATGACAGGCAAGTTGTTATAGAGAAGTGGTTCACATGCATTAGTGGAGGGAGTTTCCACACTGGGTGTGTTGGACAATGCAGGATCAACCTCCTAACCTCAAGAAAAACAAACAATAAGAAAGTAAAACTAGCTTATTAGAGACTAGTCTGGGTAAGGAAACACTCCTCCAGTCCTGTTTTTCCCAGGTTCTAGAGCTGGTTCATGATTGCCACCCGTGAGCCTGCTTTCTTTTTTCCGATCGGGGGAAGCCTCTTAATTCATTTGAGGCAAAGTTAGTTTTTTTTAAAGTGATTTTTTTTTTACTTAGAAATTAGGGGAAAATCACAAATTGCTTTTTCCATTACTTATTAAACACTGACCCTCCCCTGTCCCCAATAAATTGAGTACATATTTCTGACACTAACTTTAATTCTTGAAAGATTAGTTTTTCTGGAATATTCTTTTAGGAGCCTGAACCCTATTTCTCTCTCCTCACCTTCCCCCACTTTAATTCCTTAAACCTTTTAGGATTAAAGACTCAGCAAATATAGTCAGACTAAGAGTTTTAGGCCCAATTTTATCTACAACTTGCTTTATGGTCCCATCTGTGAGTATTCCACCTCTCCCAAAACCCACAATCAGATTGTCCCTTCTGGTCTTGGAGTCAGGTTTTCATTGAGTTTCCATTGAAAAATAATGAACCACCCCCTCCTCATAAGTTTGTCATAACCAGTTTTGACGCTCCATGAGGTGGTAAGTTCTTACTTAACTAGGTTCCAAAGACTCCTCCTCTGAGCTTCAGACTGTACTGATCTGAATTTTGCCTCCTTTGCTCCTGTCCTGAAGATTGATATCTCTGAGGTCCAGTAAGTCCTGTATTCTCTCCTATCCTATGTTATTATGGCCTGTTCAGTTTTTCTGATCTGTAGTCACTCATTCCATCATCAGGCTGCTCTACTCTTGAGTGAAAAATAACCATCTTGTTCGAAGAGAATGTCTTTGCTTTTTTCTTCCTGATAGTCATTTATGCCCCAAGGTTGCTGCTCTGGAAGGATAGGATGGTGGGATTTCACTTGGGCTCTTGTGGCAAGAACTAAAGCTTATCAGAGAAATCAAGGCTAAAGGTATAGACTCTTGGAACATAATAGTGGATTGGATGAAATCACCAAGTGAATGATTGTAGACAGAAGAGAAGAGGGCCAAAAACATAATTCTGAGAAACACTGATGTTTAAAGTTAGAAAATGAAGAGTACTCAGAAAAAACAAACAATGAAAGAGGAGAAAGTAGAAAGGAGATGGGGTGGGGAATTAGGAGAATGGTGTGTCACAAAAACCAGAATATATGTGGGTGGAGGCTTTCAAGAAGGAAGAAGTCATTAATGGTGTCAAAAACCATGGAGATATGGAAAAATGGAAGAGTGAAAAAGTCATTGGACTTGGTCATTAGGAAGTCATTGGTATTAGTTGTAGTAGTGTATGGGGATATGGATCATGGATAACCTAAAAATGATGGAGTAATAAATTGATGGGGAGTGAGAAAATTCTGACAGTGAGTATCAACTACTTCTTTAAAAACTTGGAATTAAAAGGAAGGAAATGGAATTGCATCTTGATGGGGCAACAAGATCGTGGGAAGGTATCCATATAGAATATAAATTTTTCTTGAAAAATTTGTCAGTGAAGGGCAGGAATGGGGGAATGGATTTATTTGTAGATTGGGATGAATGGTGTAGAATAGAGAAGGGAATGTATCTATTAGTGAAAATTAATGAGAATTATATAGAGAAAGAATGAAGAAATTAAGAAAATATTATGAGCATTGTGAATAATCTGAAACTCCTATGGGGCTTATTTTTCCCCAATATTAAAAAATTAGTTAAAAGAGAAAAAAAATCATTAACTGAGCATTCCAGTAAATACAGGAAGGTGATAGTGTTATAAATATGTTAATAGTGGCAGGTGCCTGGTGCAGTGGATAGTGCTGTAGTCAGGAATATCTGAGTATAAATCCTGCCTTAGATACTTACTAGCTAAGTAACCTTGGGAAAGCCACTGAACTTCTTAGGTTAGTAGGATACTACTGCTACTACTACTACCACTACTGCTACCACTACTACTTCTCAGGATTGTTGTGAGGATTACATGTTATGATATGTGAAGCACTTTGCTAACCTTAAAATGCTATATAATTGTTAGATATTATTATTTTAATTAGTATCAATCAATTAATAGGTATTAAGTTCCTATACTGTGCTAGGCACTGGTGGATACAAAACAAATAAAAGTCCCTACCTTCAAGGATCATGCAGTCTGAAGAGAGAAATAATAAATAAAAGGTAGCCTTGAAGAAGCTCTCCTGCATTCGATACCATTTCAGCGGAGTATTGGAGACCAAGGGTTTTAAAAGACAAAGGCAGAGAAATGGCGGAGAACGTGTGTCACATAGGAAGGACAGCAAGAAAATTGATATGGTGGGACTGGAGAATGAGTGTAGGAGAATAATGTATAATAGGGCTGGAAAGTTAGGATGTTGCCTGATTTCTGAGAGTTTTAATTGCCAAATAGAGGATTTTATGTTTGGTTCTAGTATTTTTTCAGTATCTTCTTTTTGCAAACACCTCTGCTGCCATTTTACCTATATTTAAGATTATTTGTACTGCAGATGAAAGGCCATATCAGTTGCTTTGACCACAGGTAAAAATTTTCTGGAACCTCTCTTAGGTCATATCAGAATCTTTTTTTCTCCCAACTGGTTGAAATTCCAATGAGGAATAGAAGGAATCACTCAGTACTCTTGCATCCTTGCGTCTATCCGCAAAACTTTTGGAATAACTTGCAAAGTAGATTGTTGTTGGGCTTGTTGCTATCCTTTGTTTACTCTAGGCAGCAGTTAGGGAATTTTGAAGTATAAATTATGTGATTTAAAAAATATAAATGAAAAGTCATTGTGAATTCTCTCCCTTTCCCAGCATTTGCACTAACTTGGGACAGAGTCAAGATTCCATGATCCTTTGAGAAGTCTATATAGTCAATCTTCAGTTCATGTAGCCATGACAGTGAACTTCATATTATTGTTCTGTCTTGACTTGGTCTCCAAAGTATGGGTATGTAGACATGTTTGGGGAGCTATGAGAACACATACACATATCTGGATAAATGTGTCTATCTGTACACATGTATGGGTAGCTAGGTGGCATAGTGGATAGAGTAAGCCTAGAGTAAGGAAAACCCGAGTTCAAATCTGATCTTCAGATACTTACCAGCTGTGTGACCTGGGACAAGTCACTTAACTGCATTGTTTCCTCATCTGTAAAATGAGCTGGAGAAGGAAATGGTAAAACATTCCAGTATCTTTGCCAAGAAAATCCCAAAAGGGGTCACAGAGAGTCAGACCCGACTGAAAAATGACTAAAAAAATACACCTCATATATGTATATATACATATATTGTATGTGTGTATGTATGTGTATATATGACACATTACAGACTAGATGATCTCTGTCTTCCTTTGGATCTCACATTGTTACATGGTTGTGAAGTAGAAGACATATTAAGGTATGGTCTAGGTTTGGAACCAAAGGCTCTGGGTTCAAATCCTAAACCTGTTATTCATTTCCTGTATGACCTTGGCAAAGTCACTTAATTTCCCAACATCCTAGGCCAGAAGTGTCAGACATGCTGCATGCATCCCACAGCTCTCCCAATCCAATGAACCAGCTTAAAATATAATTGGACAGATTAAAAAAACAAATAATAATTCAATAAAACAGATAATATTAGTTTGTGATTCTTTTAGTCAATATACAGCCCACAGGGATCCTTATTTACACTTTAGTGGCCTCCTTTGGACCCTACTACTCTAGGCAACTCTCAAAGACTTAACTTCTCCATCTGTAAATTGAAGAGATTGGAGGAGACCGTCATTAACATGACTTCTTGCTCTAAATACTGTGAATAGGAGCCAAGGGGAAAGCCGTTAGTAAACAGGGCTATTTACTTTTACTGATCTGGAGCCTTATGGATGGAAGTACTCTCTACAGTAGAGACTGTAGATACCCATCCATGCCTTCTCATCCAGTCTGATTCTTACCTTTGACTTTTCCTAAGTCTTCTAAAGGGCTGTTAGGTTAGATGCCTTCTTCTGTGCTTTTAATATTATTTGCATGCCAATGTAACTGTTCAACTTCCATCTCTTGTCTCTACTACGTTATTGGTCTGCCTCCTTTTCTGGTCAAAAATGACCTCAAGGCAATGGGAATAGGGTTGTGGAATCAGAGAACCTGAGTTTGAATCTCAGTTATGCTACATATTACCTGTGTGTCTTTGGGCAAGTCATCCAACCTCCCTGGAGCTCAGTTCCTCACTAGGAAAAAAAAAATGCACACAAACATATGTGTGTCTATGTATAAGTTTGTATCTGTGTACATCTGTGTATATACATATACACATATGTATATGTATTTGTGTGTATGTATGTATTATATATATATGTATATACATATACACACAGACTAGATGGTTTACAAGCCTTTTTCTGGTTCTCTATCAATGATCCCATGATGCTATCTTTATGACTCTTTTGGTATGTATGTCCTCACTGATAGCATGCTAAATAGACTACTTACACCCATGAGTCTTTCCATTGTCCTTTGGGTCGCCTGTCATTTCATTTCTAATGAGATCCTACTCCTCCATGATGTGCAACAAAATATCATTATCTCAAGGAGAAAAAGATGTTCTTTTACAACAAGGAGCCAATTGAGATCATTTGCTATTCGTTTTGCAATTGGGAACCCCCATGATCTCTTCCTCTTTAATTCAGGGCCCAATTTATTGTCCACCTGAAGTATCTATGCAAGATAAATATAAATATATATATGCATGTATATGTGCATATGCATATTTACATGCACATGTGTGTATATTATATACACACACAAACATACACTGATGGACAAATTCAATGGACTGTGTATTTGTCAGGTTTATTAATCCAAGCTTTCTGTTTCTTATTTTTAATGTACAAAGCAAGTGAATTGCATGCATTTTGTTTTACATTTTTCTCTGTCTGGAAATTTAAAACCTAATAAATTAAATGTATAAGAATACAAGTATAGATAAAGCCAATTAAATTTTGCTATTAAAATTTTTGTGGTATTTTTCCTCTCATAGCTTGTAAAACTAGTTCAATGTACAACTTTCCTTTTTATTAAGAAAACTATTCTTTAGGATGAAAATAAACTCTTCTCAAGATACATTATTGCTCCCAGATAGTTGATACTATGTTAATATACTAGAAAGCATAATATGTAAAAATATAAATATAATATATAAAATACATTAATATATTTTTTATATAATATATGTTATATAATAAAATTATATTTTATATAATATATAAAAATAGAAAAAATAATATACTGGAAAAATTATTATATGAATCCAAAGTGCAGTAAAGTAATTTATGGAACTTAACAGTGGCAAGAGAACTGACTTCAGCATCAGGAAAACCTAGGTTCAAGTGGGACCTCTGACCATAAACTACCTAAGTAACCCTGGGCAAGTCACTTAGATTCTCAGTATTCCAATTGATTTTTTAAGGCTTTACATTTTAGAGCAAATTCTTATCTAAGTTGGTAGAACTCATTGGTGGAATGAATTTCCTTATCTTAAGTTCCTTCTGACAATGGAATCACAGATCTGGTCCAAATAATGAAATTATAGATCCTGTACAATAGAATAGGGTTGGAATGGGTCGAGGACACTGTCTTTAGTGTCTGGAGACAGTGCATGGTGCTTGTGGAGTAACTGGTAGTGGGTAATACATAAAACCTAGAAAATAAAACTGTTGTGTTGAATCTGAACAGAAAAATGCATGGCACAATTGAATATGTACAGTATGATGTTGATGATTGTGTCAAGAAGCAGTATTTTAATAACAGAAGTCACTTTTTCAGAATTTCTAAAATGACTTTGAATTAACTTAAAAGGGGACCATTAAAAGCTCTCAGATGTACAGAGGAGAAACTAGCCAGTGGAAGTCTTCCAAAATCTTCCCAGTCAGAAACTATTAGAAGACAGGCAGAAGAGAGTTGCCATATATAAGAATTAAATATCAAGAAAAAAACCTATTTTTTCTGTAAAGGGCCAGTAATCCCAGATGTGTGGGGAAGATGGGAAAGCAAGGTCCAAATATAGAAATCAAGTTATGAAAAATTCAAAGTGCTTGCTTTTAGAAATAAGAAGAGGAAGCATAAAATATTATTAAATATATACAACAAAAATTATGTCATAAATAGGCTCTTTTCCCTTCTTTGCTCTTTCCCTGATTATTTAAAAATCATTTGGACCTGTGGAAATCCTGATATAGAATGTTTAGTCTTAGAGAGTTGCCTCGGTCAGAGAGGTTGAGACTTCTCAATCAACAACATTTACTTTTGAAATTTTATTTATTTTATTCTGAACTTATTAAGAAATAAAATAAACATTTTCATAACAGTAGAATAGAAAAAAAGATGATTGTTCATGAAACTGCAAATCTGTTATGTACAACTTGCTATTCCTTTCAAATACAAAATAAAGTTACTATGTAACTTTCTTCTTTTTACCCTCTTTTTTTTCTTCCCTCCTCTCTCTCTGTCCTAGAGAGGGCTAACATTAGGCACTAATATATATATATATTATATATATACATATATAAAACTATCCTACATATACTTCTATTTATCATTTCTTTCTCTGGATGCAGATAGCATCTTAATTTTTATGTCCTTTGTTGTTAATTTAGGTATTTATAATAGTCAAAATGACTTAGTCACTCAAAGTTGTTCTTTTTTTGTATTTTTAAAATTAATTTATTTGTTTTCAGTTTTCAACAATCACTTCTATAAGTTTTACATTTTCTCTCACTCCCCGACATGGCCTGCAATCTTACATGGGTTCTACACATACATTATTATTAAACACATTTCCACATTAGT
>CM053774.1:27588141-27604196 GCA_028658325.1 Potorous gilbertii | reverse complement strand
GTTCTTTTTTTGTATTTTTAAAATTAATTTATTTGTTTTCAGTTTTCAACAATCACTTCTATAAGTTTTACATTTTCTCTCACTCCCCGACATGGCCTGCAATCTTACATGGGTTCTACACATACATTATTATTAAACACATTTCCACATTAGTCACGTTTCATAGAAGAATTAAAACACCTGGGAGATACCATGAGAAAAACCAAACCAAACCAAGCCAAAACATAACACGAGAGAAAATAGACTGCTTCATTCTGCATTCCTATTCTCAGACTTGTTCTGAAAACATAATAACTGTCAGTGAATACAACAATCTCTTGGTTCTGCTTATTTGGCTTTTAATCATTTTGTGCAAGTCCATCCATATTTTTCCAAGATCACCGAGCTCATCATTACATTCCATCACAATCGTATATGACAAGTTGTTCAGCCATTCCCCAATTATCAGGCATTCTTGCAGTTTCCAGTACCTTACTACCACAAAGAGAGCTGCTATGTATTTTAGAACATATAGGCTCTTTTCCTTTTTCCCTAATCATCTTGGGAAACAGACCCTGGGGTAGGACTGCTGGGTCAAAGGGTATATAGGCAGTTTAATAACTCTTTGGGCATAATGCCAGATTGCTCTCTAAAGTGATTGGATCAGTTCATAGTTCCACCCACAGTGAATTAGGGTCACAATTTTTCCATATTCCCTCCAACATTTGTCACTCTCCCTTTCAATCATTTTAGCCAATCTGATAGGGTGTAAAATGATATCTCGAGGTTGTTTTATTTTGCATGAACAAGCATGTACTAAGCCATGTGATTGGCATTGAACATACAAAATCATGTGAGTCCCTGCTGTCAAGCAGCTTACATCTTAATGGAGCAGTGGTCACTTATGAAATGATATATAGAAAACATTCAAAACAGACGTAAGATAACCTAGGAGAGGTGACACTAGCATCTATTGTTATTGTTTGTTATGTTCTCTAAAAGGATCACTAGGGTGATGGTGACTTGTATGTGAACTGGATTTGAGGGAGGCAGAGCTGCACCCAGTCATTAACCTTATTCTCTCCTCCAGAATCATTGAAGTCCAATGACTAGAGAAAAGACAAGATGACTTGTCCGTGTGGCCTGGGATATAGTAGGTGACGTTGGCCTTTCTAAATTAATCTCTAAATTCTTTACTAGGTCTCAGTTTGTCTGAGGCAACACCCATTCAGTGACTAAGAGCCTAGATAAGAATTGAGACAAAACATGACCCAGTTTAGCATCACAAAAATACTAATCTGGAAGGGGAAGACCCTCAAAGTTTCTAACTGGAACAGAAAACAATTGCTATTTTACATTTATTCTAAGCCATCAAAACCTAGATAATGAGCCACAGAGGCTTGGACTGGGGATTAGGGAGACCATGAAAGACTTCATGCAGAAGATGGTATTTAAACTAAGTCTTGAAGTAAAAAATGGATTTCAAGAACCAGACTGTTGCATAGTGGATTCATTTTTGAGTCAGGAAGACCTGAATCCAAGTCATAACTCTGACATATACTGGCTCTGGATGAGAAATTTAGGCAACTCTTAAAGAACAGGTATGATCCTGCACTGGTTCAGGGAGCTTCCACACCAGGAGTTTCTTACAGACCACAATTAGAAATAAACAAAACATCTGGTAGAACGGGGCAGTGATAGAGATATAGTTTGCCTATATTTTAGCAAAGCATTTTGACAAAGTCTTGTGGAAAGGATGGAGATAGATGGGCTAGTTGATAATACAAGTAGATCGATTCAGAACTTGTGTAGCATCTAAATAATTATTAATGGCTGATTGTCACACTGGAAGGAGGTGGCATGCTCCAGGAATTTTTTGCTCAGTCCTCTACTGCTTAACATTTTTATCAGTGATTTAGATAATGGCATAGGTGACATCCTTATCATATGTGCAGGTTAACACAGGACTGGCAGGGGTGGCCCAAACACTGGATGACAAATTACAAAGTATTCTTCACAAGCATAGGACTAAATCTAATTAGATATTCATTAGAGATAAATGGAAAGTTTTCTACTTGCAGCCTCAAAGTCAACTGTGCAGATAGATAGAAGTTCATCTGGAAAATGACTGCTTTGTTTTTAGGAATGGCAAGCTCACTGTGAGTCAGCAGCATGACACTGCAGTCAAGAAAGCTAATTCAATTTCAAGTTAAATTATGAGAGACATAATGTCCAGGACTTGGGAAATTTTACCGTCCCTCTATTCTCTGCTCTAGTCACAGAATAATTAAAAATTTGTCTTCTGCTCTGGGTGTCATATTTTAGGAAGGATGGTGATAATTCAGAAAAAATTCAGAGGAGGAAAACCAGAATATTGAAGATCCTTGGCTCATGTCATATGGAGTCCAGTTGAAGGAACTAAGAATCATTAGTCTACAGAAGGGAATACTTCTTTGGGACGATAGCAATCTTAATTCCTTTCTTTATTCATTCATTTATTTGTAGTTTTCAACATTCACTTCTATAAAATTTTGAGTTTTAAATTTTCTCCCCCTCCTTCCCCTCTCCTCTCCTCAAGATGGAGTGCAATATGATATTGGCTATGCCATACAGGTACAATCATATTAAACATATTTCCATATTAGTCATGTTGTAAAGAAATTGAATCAAAGGGAAAAATCACCAGAAAGAACCCCCCTTATCCTCCACCAAAAAAAAGAAAAATAGTATGCTTTGATCTGCTTTCAGGCTCCATAATTCTTTCTCTGGCTGTGGATAGCATTTTTCATAATGAGTCTTTTGGAACTGTCTTAGAGCATTGCATTGCTGAGAAAAGCTGTCTATCAAAATTGGTCACTAGATAGCAATCTTGTAATATTTGATAAATTATCATGTGGAAGAGGGATTAGCTTTATTCTACTTGATCCTGGAGGGAAGAACTAGGAGCAGTGGAGAAAAGCTTCGATGAGACAAATTTAGATTTGATATATGGAAAACTTTCTTTAAAAAAAAACCAGAACTCTCCCAAAGTGGGATGGGCTACCTCCTGAGAAAGTAGTGAGTATCCCTTCAGTTCAGTCAATCAGTAAACATTTATTTAAGTGCCTTCTATGTACTAGTCACTGTGCTAAGTTCTGTGGATTCAAAAAGTAGTCAAAGATAGTTCCTACCCTCAAGGAACTTAAAATCTAAAGGGGGAGACCAGAAGTTTTCAAGTAAAGTCTAGATGACTACTTTTTGGGTATGTTGGAGTGGGCATTTTTATTCAATTTGGGATTAAGTTGGTTGAATGAATGAATGCAAAAAGTGTTGGTGTGTTCAAAACATTATGCTAAGTGAAACACGCACACACACAGTAAGACTGTTCCTGATCTTATGGAAATCACCTTCTAATAGAGGAGATCACATATATGGAAAGTTTCAGCTGTAAATCAGATGAAATAGTCCCATAATCCGTAGGGTACAGCAGCAAGCAGATGGAAATACCTCTTCTTGAATACCATTTTTACTGATAGAACCATATCAGGGTATGATGTTGAACCATTTGACAGCGCCAAGGACCTTGATGACAAGAACTTTCTTTTCTGGGTCTTCAGTAGCTGTGGCTGGAGCACCTGCTGGAGAATTTACCAGGCTTCGTCTCCATAGGGGTTTATGTTTTCCAAGATGATATCGGTGGGCACTATGCCCACATTGCTTTTCCCAAGGCTCTTGGGTGCAGACCCTTGAAGATTTCTTCCAAATGGTCAAATATTGGATTTTATGGAAGGGAAGAAACAGAAAGGAGAGCATTTCAATATCTTTAAAGGCAATTGTTATTCAGATTTTAGACCTGCTGTTTGTTTGAGATGTAGACTACAAGAGTGCCTTCTCTGAATTTTTGAAATTTTGACGGACTAACTGATGGACCTCTATTTACAACTTTTCAACTGGTCTTCCTTAAACTGTTATAGATTGTACTCTTGCATGACATAGAGCAGTTTCTTTGGGTTTCAATGGGAAAGTATTACTAGATTAAGTCAAACTTCCTGAATTTACCTGAATTTCTTGTTATTCTAGTATGGAACTACAAAGATTCCACTTGATCCTGTGTAAACACACACATATATACATGAGGAAGTTTGTTTCTTCTGTAGAACACATCAGTAACTGTATGAATAGGTTAAGTGGTATTCTAGTCTGACTCTTCTCTTTTGTAAATGCTGAAGAAAGAGTGATATGAGTGACAAATGAAAATTCTCTTCATTAACTCAAAATTCCACCTCCCCCAAAAGAAAACTGATTCCTTGAGATGTTTCTGACACCATCTGGGAAAAGAATCTAATAACTTACTGGTTTTTTTGAAGTTGCTTAACACTTCATAAGGATTATGTTCAACAGAACCCCCAATCCCCTTAATCTAGAGCTAAAGTAATTTTATTTCTGTGTAATCATATATTATCAGTTGATTGATCTCTCACGGTTATTGAGAAGGAGCAGTATATCTGGCCATGTTCTTCAAAACTGAGGGAGGATTTCCTTTCTATACACTATGGTTATTACAGAGGCACTAAAGGATATTAGGAAGAATGCTAAAGCTGTATTCAGAAAAATGTGGATTTGAATTGTTTCTAACTTGTGAAACTTGCTATTTGTGAAATAATAATCAAATCCCTTAACCTTAAATCTTGTTTCCTCATCTGGTACATGGTACAGTAGCTAGTCTGTTGAGTAAGGAGCTGATGTAACTAGACCTGGAGGTTGAACTGGAGTAGACTTAAAAAAGGAGGCTATTCTGGTAGTTCAGGTGAGAAGTGAGGAGAGGAGAACCTGACCTGTGTTGGTGAATGTATCAGTGGAGAGAAAGGGTTGGATGCAAGAAACATTATGGAAACAGAAACAGCCAGATTTGCTGGATGAGTGAGTGAGAATTAGGAGTATTGCATGTGTTTGTTGGAGCAAGAAAGGAACTAGTTGATAGAGGGAAGATAGAAGAGGAGGGATGGTGGTGGTGGTGATAGTGAGGTCATTTACTTGGAGAAGGCAGAAGGGAATGGATCAGGAATACCTGGAGAGGGATTGACCTTATTAAGGTCATTTCTTTATTTTTCCTCAATTTTTAAACATTTTTATTTAAAGTTTTGAGTTCCAAAGTCTATTCCTCCCTCCTTTCCCTTCTCCCTCCCTGAGATAGTAAGTAATCAGATACAGGTTACACATAGGCAATTATGTAAAACATTTCATATTCATCATTTTGTATAAGAAGATGAATAAAAGAAAAAAATGACAGAAAGGAAGTGAAAATAGCATGCTTCGGTGTGAATTCAATCAATATCGATTCTTTCTCTGCAGGTAGATAGTATGCTTCATCATTAGTGCTTTGGAAATGTCTTGGATCATTGTATTGCTGAGAACAGCTAAATCTTTTACAATCCTTAATCAAACAATATTGTGGTTCCCCTGGTTCTCTTTACTTTGCTATATACATCAGTTCATGTAAGTCTTTCCAGGTTTTTCTGAAATCATCCTCCTTGTCATTTCTTACAACACAATAATATTCCATCATAATTATATATCACATCTTGTTTAGTCATTCTCCAATTAACGGGCATCCCTTTGGCTTCAAATTCTTAGCCACCACAAAAAAAGCTACTATCAATATTTTTGTACAAATAGGTCCTTTTCCCTTTTGTGGATGTCTTTGGGATATAGACCTAGCAGTGGTATTTTTGGATCAAGGGGTTTGCATAGTTTTATAACCCTTTGGGTATAGTTCCAAACTCCTCTCCAGAATGGTTGGATCAGTTCACAACTCCAAAAGTGCATTAGTGAACCAGTTTTCCCACATCCCCTCCAACATCCAACATTTTCCTTTTTTTTTGTTATATTAAAGGCTCTTTTTCAACAGAGACTGGTGTAAAGGAGAAAATGTAAAGGAGGACATTGGAGTGATAAGGTGAGGTGATGGGAGAATAGGGAATTCTCAGCATATAGCTTCAGTTTTTGAAAGTAAAGCATGGATCTACAGCCTCAGATAAGAGGTTGGGGGAAGGAGTACAGTTGGAAGCTTGGGAAAATAAAATAAGATTTAACATAGCAATTTTGGAGAGTAAAGTAGGGAATTAATAGAGAAAAAAAGGATTACTGTGTTTCAATGTAGGTCCAGCTGATATTATGTAACAGAAATTTGCAGTGGAGCCACTTAGCTCTTTTGCAGGGCTATTTTTTTAAAAGCTGTGTTCAGCAGCCCCTGTCTGGGAGCAAAGAGGCAGATGATGGGAATAGTCTAGAATTGGAATTTGGTAAGGCATTTGTGGTGACAGGATAAGAGAGAGAGGGATTTGAAAATAGTGGAACATGAAGCGTTCATGTAGTTCACTAAAGTGTTTGAGATTGAGAAGGAAGGAATTTACAGGCTGAACAGGGTTAGGGTCCTGGCAAAATATTCAGAGAAAGAGATATTACAGATCATGGGGATATTAAAGAATAGGTCTGGGAGGGCTGAGGCATAGGGTGAGATGGAATGATAGGAGATTGTGATCTGATAAAGGAGTTTCAGGGTTTTTAATTGTGGAAATAGATCAACTTTGTGTAACGGCAAAATCAAAGGTGTGGCTGTCTTTTGTAGTAGAGGGGGAGTGGAGGAGTCCCTCACTGGCTGATGGGAGAACTAGAAGGTTAGGGAATTTGAGGGGATTTAAATATGTGTATCTCCTGCTTTATTGAAGTTCATTTTATCATGTCTTTCCTAATGAGAACATAAGAAAGAAATTTTTCAGCATCTTCATTATAAAAGCCATTAACAAACGCGAAAACTATAATTGCCATACGTCCAAAGGTGATAAATATTTAAAAATCGGGTCTATGAAAAAAACCAAAACCTTTTAAATTTAACCTACATTATTAGTATTTTCTCCATCACTTTTCCAAGTTTAAATAAACAATAAAACAGTTAAGCCCTGATTTGTTGCTTTTGCCAATTTCTGAGGCTTACAATGAAAATATGACAGTTAACTCACAAAGATTTAACCTTAACACATCCCTACATCTCCTTCCACATCTCTATAATGTATAATAATATTATATATATATATATAATAAGATGTTACACATAATAGATTACAATGATACGATAATATATAATAATATAATAACATCCCTATAATATCTCCCTTCCCTCCTCTTCAGTTTTAATCTATTTTCTCCATTAAACTTTTGCAATAGCCATAGGAGTTGTTAAAATTGTAATAAAATGAATAGGACACAACTGATTTCTACCCCAAAACAGGAATAAAGCCATTGGATAATGAGATAATGCTAATTTTGCCAGTGGATCTTAAATTTCTTCATCTAAAAAATAAGGAAATCATACTCCATGGCCTCAGAGTTTTGTTGCAGTCCTACCTGGTCCGATGACCCAAAGTTTCCTGAGATCGCAGATCAAATACTGAAAGGGATCTCAGAGGTCTTCAGCTCTCATTCCCCAGTGGATATAATTCTGGGCTTTGAGTCAGGAAGACCTGAGTTTGGATTCTGCCTCAGATACTTACTTGCTTTGTAACCTGGACAAATCACTGGAATGCTCAGCCTCAGTTTTTTCATCTGAGCAATGGTCATGATGATTGGCATTGAAGTCACAGGATTGTTGTGAGGGTCAGATTAAATGGGATTTGTAAACCTTAAATCCCCATGTTGATAATGTTGTTATTGCACATGAGAAAACTGAAGCCAAAGTCACACAGATAGCAAGCATCAGAGACAGAATTTGAATTCACTTCCCCTGGGCTCTGAGCCAGTGTGCCCATATGCCTCCTCTGTTTCAGGAACTTTTAGGCACTGGACCTATAAAGACAAAAATACTCAGTTCTTTCCCTCAAGAAACTTGCTTTCTGTCCCTCAGAAAGGAAGTCTGAAGACTTCCAGTGTGTCTGGTTTTGGGGATCGTTTCTGGTTAATATCGTGGCAATCAAAATGTGATATTCTTAGCATTTCCCCAACAGACATCTTATTTTTAGTGGTTACTAACCAGCAGATTTGGGGCAGCTAGCAGGTATAGTAGATAGAGTGCTGGGCCTGGAGTCAGGAAGACTCATCCTCACGGGTTCAAATCTGACCTCAGACACGTACTAGCTGTGAAACGCTGGGCAAGTCACTTAACCCTGTTTTCCTCAGTTTTTCATCCATAAAATGAGCTGGAGAAAGAAATGGCAAGCCACTCCAGTGTCTCTGCCAAGAAAACCTCAAAAGGGATCACAAAGAGTTGAGCACCCCTGCAAAACAACCCAGTAACACTACCACCAAGACCAGCAGGTTTACACTGCCAGAGAACCAACGACGTGAGAATTATATGGCATATTCCTTCCATTGGTAAGATTAATGATGGTCACATAGTTTTGTAGCTAATTGATAGAATCATAGACTATTGGAGCGAGAAAGGGTCTTGAGAGATGACCTAGCTCATGCTCTTGCCCCTCCCCTACTCATTTTACAAATAAGATCTTGGGAATACGACTCACTTCTAGAGCATTTCATGTTTATAAAACACATTTGGGCAACAGTTTCATGAGCTGGCTAGAATATAAATGACAGCAATAGCTGGCCATTTATTTATCCCTTGGAATTGTCTAGAGGATTGTTAGTTAGAGGAGCAGTCTGGATTTAGGATCTGGAAGATCTGAGTTGGAATCTTCTTTCTGATTTTTGCTATATAGGGATAATGATGACACATCTCACGGCCTTGTAAAGGTCTAATACCATAATGAATGCAAATGCATGCTTCATAGACCTTGAAATGCTTTATAAATGTGAGGTATTTATTGTTATTTCACTCAGCTTGGTGGCAAAGTGAATAGAGCACTGTTATCGGAATTAGGTAGACTCATCTTCATGAATTCAAATTCAGCCTTAGACACTTACTCGCTGTATGACCTTGGGTAAGTCACTTTAACCCTTTCTGCCTCAGTTTCTCATCTGTAAAAATGAGCAGGAGAAGAAAATGGCAAACCACTCGAGTATTTCTGACATGAGCCTAAATGGCATCATGAACAGTAAGGCACAATTGAAAAACAACTGAACATCAGACTTAAATGCCAATGATTTACCACACCAGAAAAGTTGAGATTTCTGCCCTCCAAGACTTCCACAAACGATGATGGCTTTACAGCTATTGATATAGAAAGGCCTGTTCTGCTTGCATTCAAGGTGCAGTTTGAATGAATAGTGATTCAGTTCTCACAGTAGGACTACATACAGACACATTTTTATCTCCAATTTATGAATGATGGAAACTGAGGCCCTCCCTCGGTGCTTAAGTGAATTGCTTATGAGCACACAATATGAGCTGGTAAATTATCAAAGATGAAAAAAGAAATCTAGCCTTTCCTGGAACCAACATGTTTCCTCAGTGGATATTAATGGCACATATGTTTTCCCTGATTTTTTCAATGTTTCTTCACTTCCCCTCCTCCTCCACTTCTATCTCTCTTTCCTCTTCCTTCCCTGCCTTTCCTTCTCCTTCCCCCTCCTTTTCTTTTCCTTTCTCTCCTGAGACTGGTTTGAAGCAATTGAACAGGTAGAGTATATCTTTGTAATTTTCTTCCTAATTGGAAGAAATTTAGTTTTTCTCTCCTTTAGGAATGAGAATAAAGTCTACAACTACTGTATGTCGCTGATGTGGGGAAGGGATTAGTTATTAAAACAGCAATTTTAGGTAAAATCCTCTAACATTTAAATGAGTAGCAGGAACCTTTGAAATTCTGATTAACCAGAGGACTGTTGATACTGATAAACAGGCTTCCCAGCAGGGGGAAATTATGGTTGAGATTAGCCCGATTCACAGCTGTTGAATTGGTATCATCACATATAATCCACCCTCCCTTTCCTCTAATCAGAAAAAAAAATTATCTGTGTATAGAAAAGAGAGCAAATTATTTGAGTAAACAGAAAGTCACTTCTTATCCTTGTCTTTAAACTACATTAAATCCTTTCCTCATGGGACATATTTTCTCTCTCCTTTGATTGATATTTCCCATTTTCTGTACCCTATTGACTGTGCAGAAAATTCAAGGTTCAGTAAATGAGATTTTCACAGAAATGGGGAACTTGGGAGTTTCAAATAAATACCCAGTAAGCAAAAGGCTTTGGGGAATACCAGTTTCTACAAGTTGTTCCTTTCCCTAGTCAACTTTGAAGATTAGATAATGACAATCAACATATGACATTTCCAGCAATTCCCCAACCAATATCTTATTTTTAGTGGTTACTAACCAGCAGGTTTAGGCTGCTGGAGAACTTTGGATTTAAGAATCACTGGGCATATTTCTTCCATTGGTAGGGTTAGTGATGATCACTTAATTCATTGACAGAACCACAGAATATTGGAACTACCAAGTGTCCCTGGAGATCACCTCCATTTGTTTTACAGATAAGAAATTATCTCGCCCAAGTTCATTCAGTGAGTTATTGGCAGAGCTAAGATTAGAACCCTTATTTTCCTAACTCCTAATCCAGTGCTGCCTTCACAAGAATACCTTTATTTCATACTTAGTAAAGAGGATAGTTGGCTCTTTGCTAATGGTTTCATGTGTACTAGTTTTGTTGCCCCAAATGGAGGGTATAAGCTCCCTGAGGTCAGGATCATTTGTCATTTGCTATTTTTGCATCCTTAGATGAGCAGTTCAGGGAACTACTGGCTATTCAGGGAATGTATTTACACACTTTGCTACCTGTACTCTGGCCATTGTCCTCATCCTCCTTGTTCTTTTGCCCTTGGAAACTGGACCCTGGCCCTGGGACCTGATGCTCTGAGAACTGAGATTTCACTTTGTCTTGCTTAGTACAAAGCCTCTACTTCACTTTCTGGCTATTTCCAATGGTGTTGCCTCAAACCATCCTCATCATTCTCTTTCCAGAGTTCTGAACTCTGACCCTAGTGAGTATTTTGTGTTTTTGTTTTTTACATTATCTTGCCTGCAACCAAGATCTCATCACTTCTTGACCATTTCCAAACCGTGCTGCCCAATGTAAACTCCTTAAGGGCAGAGTATATTTTGTTAGCTTGTATTTTTATCCTTAATCCTTAATAAAATACTTGGTGAATAATAATGTTTTTAATAATGCTTTTTCATTTATTCCTCCATCTTTCCATCCATCCATTCATTGCTAGTTGATTGATTTAGTCATTAGGTTGGAAACAGCTGAGGGAATGAGCAGGGTTACCAAAAGGAACCACTTTGGGAGAATGGGAAGACACGAAGTTTATGCAAGAATGGTTTTCTTTAGTCTACAAGCTTATTGCAAATTTTGGAATAGAGTTAACCCTTCTTCTTGTTGAGTCGTTTTCATCATATCCCATTCTTTGTGACCACGGTTTGGGTTTTTCTTGGCAAAGATGCGTAATGGTTTGCCATTTCCTTCTCCAACTCATTTTACAGATGAGAAAACTAAGGCAAACAGGTTTAAGTTACTTGTCCAGGGTCACACAGCTAGTAAATGTCTTAGACCAGATTTGAACTCAGGAAGTTGTCTTCCTATTTCCAATACCAATGTTCTTTTCACTGTGCCACCTATCTACTAGGGTTAACTTTGCAGGCCCTTATTTTCCTCTTTTAAACCCAAATACTGCGGTATTTTTCTTCCTTCAATTTTTGATAGCTGAGTTGACTAAAAGCTGGAGCACAGTGTACTAGATAAAGTGTCGGCCCTCTCACCACCTTTGTGTCCATGAACAAGCCTCTTTTCTGAGCCTTAGTTGCTACTTTTTAAAAAATGAGAATAGAATATCTGTATCTCTCCATATTTGTGACCCTAACTAGGATTTTTGTGAGACTCAAACGAAGCTTTTGAGATTTCGAAGCAATAGTGTAGAGGCTGATAAAGTGTGACCCTTGAGCTAAGAATAGTTTTTATGTTTTTAAATAAAGTTTTATAGTATTCAAAAATGTCAGGTGGTACAAAAACAAACTAGCCAGATTTTGCCCCTGGGTTATAGCTTACTGAGCCTTGAAATAAATAAGCAAGCACCAGTCATCATTAATATTGTTATTATAAGTACATTTTACATATTTTATTTTTACATTATTGCCCAGTACCTAGCAAAGTAAGGACTTAATAAATACTAGTTGTCTGTAGCCTTTACATTGCTTACGACTGCCTCTATATCTCATCCGTTCCCCTTCCAGAGAACCATCCTATACACAAATAATTTTTTATAGGAAAAATAAAAAGGAAAGAAAAACTCAGTATAAAAATATATCTGCTGTTCCACAGCTGTAAACCTCCCACCTCTGCAAAAGATTGAGGGGGAAGTATCTTCTCATATTTCTTCTTTTGCACCATGCTTGTTATGTATACTTTTGCAACATTCGTTTAGTTTGTTTCCATTTTGATTGTAGACATTGTATATATTGTTTTCCTGGTTAGACTTATTTCACTTGTATCCATTCTTTGTACCCCTTCTGGCCCAGTACAGAACCTTGCAGAGGGTAGACCCTCATTATTTGTCTGCTTCATTGACTGAAAAACTTCAGGAAAAAGTCTTGTTATTCAGAGGGAGTAAAAATATTCCTCCTACAGCACTATTTAGAAGAGTCTGACATGTGGCTAGATTGAATTTGACCTGAAAAAATCTCAAGACCTGAAATAAAAAATATTTGAGATGTCTCTCCTATGGTTGTCATACTCATGACAGGATTATAAGGATAAATTTTATATTTAGGTTTCTCTTGAGCTTATTTTGAAGGGTAACAGCTGTCTTGGGCTACTAGCAGAGGTAGCAGCCCATCTCATCTTGTCTTCTCATCAATCAATTAGCAAGTATTTATTAAGTAACTATTGTGTGCCAGGAACCATGTCATGAGCTAAAGATACAATGAAACATTCTCATTATGTAACAGAAGATAATGTGTAAGCACCATTTCCAAACCATGCTGCCTGATGTAAACTCCTTGAGGGCAGGAACGTTTGCAATAGATCCTACCTACAATAGCACTCCTGTGAAATTGACTAAGAGTGGAATGAGACTTTGTTCATTTCCTATATTTCCCATGTTTAGTATAGGATACTTTGCAGTTCATGTTTTCACTTGGATTCTAGTAAACCATTTCTAGGGGAAGACACAGTACCTGTGTGAATCTTAATTTCAGGATGAATTTAGTTGCTACCCTTTGTTCCCTGGTATTTATTATCTTATCTATGCCTTGTTTTCTTGCTTCACTAAGGAGAAATTTATTATTATTTATTGTTGTTTAGTTCAGTTGTGTCCAACTCTTCATGACCCTGTGGACTGTACGATCCATAGGATTTTCTTGGCAAAGATGCTGGTGTGGTTTGACATTTCCTTCTCCAGCAGATTAAGGCAAACAGGGGTTAAGTGAATTGCCCAGGTTTATTATTATTAAAAAATTTTAATCTGAATACAGTCTCACATTGGTTTAGGCAATAAAAGCTTTTCTGGTATGACATCTATAAATAGCACTTGCACTTTTAATTTTTGTTTTGAGGGTCTCAGTCTTTAGATCTGTCTCCCTGTAGGGTGGAACTCTCTTATACAAGGTCATACTAAAAAGAGTTAGGTCCCTGAACGCGTGTTCTACTTGACTTGCTAGACAGCCCTCCCTAGGCTCTGACTCAATGGAGGGTATTTAAAGGGTGTGTTCTGTTGGAATCTGCTTTGTAGAGCCACATAAAGAGTACTATGATATTCACTGCAGGCTCTATTGCATCATGCTTCTCCAGCTCAGTACATGAATTATTCAACACATACATTGGGACCCTTTCTGAAAACAGCAACCGTGTTTTTTTGTTTTGTTTTGTTTTCAAGAAGGCAGGGTGGCCTACTGGATACCCCAAACAGTGTCAAAAATCTGTTTCCCTGCACCTTGGAGTCACTGGGACAAGAGAGCACATTGTAGCACTCTATTGTTAACTCACTGGTTGGAGACATCTGAATCTTTTCAAAGGGACTGATATTTTTTACAAAGTCTTTTGACATAAGTGATTTGAGACTTAGATTAAGAATCTGACACAAAGAAATGGTTAAGCCTGGCTTGGTTGTGTTTGTGGAATCCATGTTTGTAAGTCATAGATTCATGGGATTTAGAGCAGGAAGGAGCCTTAGAGATAATCTTATGTCACAGTAGGATGCTAGAATGACAGATGGAAAGGATCTTTTGTTGTTCAGTCATTTCAGTTGTGTCTGACTGACTCTTCGAGACCCCATTTGGGGTTTTCTTGGCAGAGATACAGAAGTGGTTTGTCATTTTCTTCTCCAGCTCTTTTTTCATCTGAGGAAATTGAAACAAATAGGGTTAAGTGACTTGCCCAGGGTCACACAGTTAATAAGTGTCTGAAAATCTTCCTGACTCCAGGCCTGGTGCTCGATCCACTCTACCACTTACATGCCCAGGAAAGGACCTCTGGGAATAAATAATCATAGGACTTTAGGTCTAGGTCTGGAAGGCATGTCAGAAGTGCCTCATTTACAGATGAGGAAACTGAGGCTCAGGGAAGTTAAATTATTCACTCAAGGTCACACAGGCAGTAAGCCTAGGCTCTCTGGTCCTGGAATCAGTGTTCTTTTCACTGAGAATAGTTCAGGGGATACATATGTTAGCACCGCATGCTTATGTCCCATGCTAAGCACTCATGATCTCTAAGGTCTCTTCTTGCTCTAGATCTACAAGCTTCTGATTCTTTGAATTGTTATTATTTTAAATTGTTTTTCCTGGCAGCCTGTGGTATATTGTTTTGGATTTTCTTGTTTCAGGGAATATGCCAAAGAAGGACAGTGTATCCACACACTAACTTAATACTTGGAATTGGGTCTATTGATGCCCAACTGGACCATCAGACACTTGCTTCCAGTGAGAGGCATCAGTGTAACTGTGTGTGATTAATGATTTCCTTTCAGGATCCATTCAGTGGGTCCAGGATCCTGGTTTTTTTGTGTTCTCCATTAATCGGTGGAGCTTTCCCCTTCATTAGCCCTTTCTTGGGTCCCTTTAAATCATGCAGACCTTGAGCAACCTTCTCATCAGTGTCTATAGGGGCTAGCCATTTCAGGGCCAATTAACTTTGCTCTGTTCGAAGGCCCTAATCCTGGGTAGCCATTCTGCAAGTGCACTTTATTGATCGTAAGGGAGATGGGGCTAGGGTAGAGAGGAAGAATCATATAGACCAATCAGTACAGAACCATCTCCTCTCCTGGAAAAACAACTGGGTCAGTAACATCATCTCTACATACAAAAAACCCCATTTTTTCTTTTATATTTTCTTTAGCATCTTTCCACTGTCACCTTACAAGGTGGTCACTCAATCACACTGTGGCCTTTTAGCCTCATGAAAACGGGGGGAATGTGGCTTGTTAATCAGCACTCAATGGGGTTGCCATGACAAATGCTAATAACAGAATAAAAAACACTTCCCAAATGGAAAGTGCTATATAAATGCTTAATAACCAGAAAGAATAAAAATAATTACAGGTCTTGACTCTCCATAGATAAGGACGGTTTTTTACTTTACTCAACCATTAGCCTGACTCAGCAGCAATGGAGTTTAGCAATAAATTACTTCTATTGATTAATCTGAGAAGGAGCTAGTACCTCTATTAGCACTAGTGAAATAGAACAAGGTCTGAATTGCTTACATAAGGTCAGTCTCTTTGCTACAAGGAAGGTTTGGGAAACTTCCAAAACTGAGAAAAGCAAGCCTTAGAAAGAATCTCAAAAAAGTAAATAAATAAACATCTCAAGGCTCTTTTGGTTCATATGCTTTCTAAATAAAGTAGCTCACATGCAAGGGCCAAGAGAGTAATTAAAAGGTGATGTATCATGTCTAAGCTTTTTGTGTATAATTGCATCCTTTTTCCTTTGTGTAAGGAATATGGAAGTGACTCATGATGACTCCTCAGTCTCAGGAGATTAATAGTGTCAGTGAATCTTCTGGTTTGATGTCTTGTTAAAAAGAAAAAAAGTTTTGTCAGTTCCTTTTTTTATATACCACAGTTATTTCTTGATAGTCTCTCCTTCCAACCTATCTAATGAAAAAACAGTTAAACAGTATCTGGCAACATATATGTATGTGGATATATATACATATAT
>CM053774.1:27539519-27587641 GCA_028658325.1 Potorous gilbertii | reverse complement strand
GAGGTTCGGTTCCATCTCCCACCCCATTTATAAAAGGGGGTGTGCATTTTGTAATAGCAAGATAAAGATATTCCATGCTTTGTGATGTAAATTTTATTAATTAGAATGTCAACTTTTCACTGGTATTGTTCTGACAGAGATTCTAATCTGTGTTTAAACAGGAGTATATGAACTTTATTTCACATTAAGCACAGTGTCTTGATTTCTCTGGATTTAATATTTTATGGCAAACACATTGAGTTTTTGAGGTCCCGGAGGGCACAGGGGCATAAAGAGCCTTTTAGCTTAAGGAAATTTATTGAAATCCAAGTCAGGATAGTAGTGTCCAAAGGTCTCTCTCCTCTTTGGGGTTTGAGTGACTTAGGGCCACTTTGTAACCAATGCATGCTCCCATCCTCAAAGTCACTGTGACAGGACTTCTTACTCTGTTCCTTGTGGCAACCTCTGCCCAACACTGGCCTTCTAAATTACAGGGCTCAGGTTAAAGGAACTGCTCTCTCAACGCTTAGCATTCATTGCTCCCTGGCCCTGCCCCTGCCCTCCTGGCGTCTCTCTCCCTGTACTTCTGCATGTTCTGAAGTAAAATTCAAGAATCATCACTCATGCATAAAACCATTGTTATTTCAAAGACTGATGGAATTACTGAAGGAGAATCTATATTCCACATAGATGGTGTTGCATAAATGTTGGTGGAAAGAAGAAAGGAAAGAAACAAGGAAGAAAAGAAAATAAAGGGAGGGAGGGAGAGAAGAAAGGGTAAAAGGGAGGGAGGGAAGGAAGAAAGAAGGGAGAGAGGAAATAAAAGAAAGAAGAGGAGGGAAAAAAGAAGGGGAGAGAAAAAAGAAGGGAAAGAAGAGAGGGAGGGAAGGAAGAAGGAATGTAAGATTGAGAGAGAAAGGGAGGGAAGGAGGGCTTGACTTGCTAGAGCTTTTCAAAGTGGACATCTTGAACTTTTCCTCTCTACTTTAAGAAGATTGAGTTCATTGAGGAACAGCTTCCCCTTGCTGCAGGTCTCAGAGTCACCTGACTCAGTTGCCTGAAAACCCTGGACCTCTGGTAGCTTGTCCTACTTGCGTTCTGAAGCTCACAGGACTATAGTCATTTCTAGCATATCTTCAACTAAAAGCAAGGAAGGATAAACACGATAGAGAAGCAACATTAGAGCCATGCATCCATGCATTATTTCTACCCCCTTCACTCCCTGCCCCTTCCCCCCCAAAAACACCTCTCCTCAGATATTTAGCCCTTTATCCTCCCCACTCAAACCCAGCCAATCAAAAGGCCTTTTCTTTACTGCACAGGAAGCACTAGAATGCAAGTTCCCATTAGAAAGTGAGGTCAAGAACCACATTTTTACCTCTATTTCCCTAATATAGTTCCTGGCACATAGTAAGCATTTAGTAAAATGCCTGTTGATTGATTGAAATAATTATAGAACACCAATCCACACATCATTCTAAACTTCCATAAGCAGGCTTACCAAACACATGCTTCCAGGACTTGATCTGTCATTCCCATTTAATTCAAAATTCACTTCTGAAATCATATGTGAATAAAAGCATCATTTTTTAAACCGAAAAATTGATGTCAAAATGCATATTTTTGTATTTGTATAAATATAAGAATTTATATGTCTATGGATGTACAAATATATACACATGTGAATATCCTCTATAATAGAGGGAATAGTATGTAGTATAGAAATATAGAAAATATAAATAGTACAGTTATACCCATGATACTTATATATACACACATACATACATAAATACATATGCGTATGTATATACATATACATATATATCATCTGTCTGTCTGTCTATCTGTCTATCTATCTATCTAATCTAACCATGGACATACTGGCAAATTAGGGAGAAAATAAACCAGTGTAAAGTATCTAAAAATGATCTACCCTGTTGTTAAGTAGTTCTTAGCCAGTAAAACAAAATCACTCTGCACCCAATTACCTGCATTTGCTTTGCATATGCACTGCCCCAGTTAATCTCATCTGGAGGGACACTGAAAAACTACAGTGCATACAAATGAATTTGACCAGTATGGTGAGGGGACCTAAAGTCATTCATTCATTCATTCAATAACAATTTATGACCAGACTTTCTCTGTGCAAAGTGTTGTGAAGAGATACCAAAATAATTAAAACACGGTTTCTACCTTCATGGAGCTCACAAGTCATAGGAGAGTTGATTGAAAAAAATTGGAATGGAAAGGGGAAAAAGATTTAGGGGAGAAGATATAACAATTATCTTCAAATATTTGCAAGGGAATTATATGGAAGAAGGATTAAACGTTTTCAGTAATCCTTGGAGAGGAGAACTGAGACCAATGAGTAGGAGTTATAGAGAGACAGATTTTGACTCAGTAAAAGAAATAAGTCCCTAATGAGTAGCGTTATGTAAAAATGGAGCTGGTTACCTCATGAATAGTAAGTTTTTATGAAGTAACCAGTTCTATAGGAGGTGTTCAGGAAGAGGTTAGATGGCTGTATGTTGGAGTTGTCATTGTAGGGAATAATTTCTGTCTTTTAGAAATGAATTAGATAACATTTTAGGTCCTTTTCATCTCTGGGTTTTTATGTTTCTTTGTAAATTCTACATTCTCCTAGTTTTTAGATTAATCCAAAACACAACTGAACTATTTACTGTTGTGTACTCCTGAGTCTCAGACCAACCTGACTTGTTTTACATGTGCTAATCTTAAAAGGATGGTACTTTATAACTGAGAATTTGTAAGTATTGCAATTTATACATTCTTATTCTAAAAGTATATTTGAGGCTTTGTTTGTAACTTTGTAGCAGGTTTGATGGGGTCAATGTGACAGATTCAATTGTGTTCAATAAGGTACTAAAAATACTTTTTCTGTAGATATTAATCTATTGAGTTGCATAGATATCTATATATGTAAACATATATATGTCAATATTTATAAAGCCTGAGTTTGGAAAATGGTTAAAATATCTGTATCTGGAACAATAGATAAGAAATGTAATACAAACTTGACTCTTTATATTGATAGCTTTTGTTTTTACACCATTAAGACTTCCCCCTGTTTTCTTCCTCTTCCCCCTTCTAGAAATTCATCCCTGATAACAGTGATTTTTTTTTAAATTGAAAAAGCAGAAGAGAAAAAAACTAGTAAAAATAATTAACTCATTGAATATTTAATGTTCCATACTCATGGACCTGACCTCTGAAAAAGAAAGGGCAGGGTAAATGTCTTATATTTCTCCTAGGAAACCAAGTTTGAGTTTTTAAAACAGGTTTTTAATTTTTAATTTTAAATCTGTTTTGAATATTTTGTGAGGAATCTTTCTGTTAATACTGTGTAGTTTGCATATATATTGTTTTCCTGGTTCTACTTGTTTTGCTTTGCATCAGTTCATATAATCTTTCCATGCTTTTCTATATGCATCATGTTTGTCTTTTCTTATAGAATAGTAATATTCCATTCCATTCATGCTCCATAATTTGTTTAATCATTCACTCAAAGATGGGCATCTACTTTGTTTCTGGTTCTGGCCTACCACAAAATAACCTTGGCTCTTAATGTCCTAGAAGTATTAGTGGTGTTTGTAATTTGTTGTACTTTGTCCCTCTCCTCTCTGGACCTACTATTCTCTAGTGGAAAGTAGATCTATTTCAAGAAATTTTACCACTCAGTCCTTCTACTTATGAAAAGAATAATTTGTTTTCTTCCCCTCCCCTGCACCCAATAGATATTATGTTTTTGAATGGACCATACTTCCCTTATCTTTCAGGATGTAGGTACATATTGGACCATTACCCAAAGCAGTAGAGATTTAAGATGTAATAAAAGTGTGCTTGGTCATAGGACCAAATATATGTTAGGGTACACTTATCTAAAGAACACAAATAATTTCCTAAAGAGATCTTAGACATGGGATCTCATCTGCCTCACTCATTACTTTCCATATCACTACTATATCTATGCCAGGGCAGACTTCTAGGTCCCAGTCTGCTATTATGAGCTGCCTTCTGGATGTTTTACCATGGTTGTCCAAACGTAATCTGTCTAAACCACAAACAGCTTTTCCCTGAAACATTTCTCTCTTGGATTTTTTTTCATTTCTGCTAATGGTTCTGTTATTCTTATAGTTACCTATAATGGTAACCTCCAAATTATCTTTTATGCCTAGCCCTACACATCTATTTGCCAAGACATTCTTATCAGTTCTTTCAGAGAAGTATCTTATCATCACCTCCTTACCATGCCCATTGCCACAAACTTAGTTCTTATTGTTCCTGACCTGAGCTATTTTAAATGAATACCAAGAGGTCTCATCCCTTCCAGTTTTACTCCTCCTCCAATCTGTCCCAGAATCATTTTCTGAATGCATATGTCTGATCACATTTCCTTGCTCTAAAAACTCCAATAACTTGCCTTTGCCTACTAAATAAAGGTCAAATTACTTAACTTGTCATTCAGGGCTTTTTACAAACTTACTGCCGCCTATCTTTTTTAAACTTTATACTTCTTTTGTTTTCAACATTATGAACATATCCTGTTTCTATACTCTTCTCATGATGTTTCCTACATCCAAAATTCTCTATTGACATCCTTTCCTGATCAAGGTCTGTGGCAAATGCTACCTCCTTAGTAAGGCTTTCCCTAATTTTGCCTGTTGGAAATGATGCTTCCCTCTCATCTCAGGGCTATAACTAGGGGGAGCAAAAGCTTTGTACTAGGACACCAGAATTTAAAGGATACGCTGAATCGCAATTGCATACCTCTAAAACAGGGATAGGGAACCTGTGGCTTCAAAGCCACACATGGGGCCCTCTAGATCCTCAAGTGTACCCCTTTGACTGAACCTAAGCTTCATAGAACAGGTCCTTCTATGAAGGGAATTTGTCCTGGGAAGTTTGGATTTAGTCAAAGGGCCACACTTGAGGACCTAGAGGGCCACATGTGGCCTTGAGGTCACAGGTTCCTCACCCTTGCTCTAGAAGCATGGAAGCAATTGATCTTAGGACTGAGTTAGTAAAAATAATTAGTTGAAATAGGAAGCTCCTAAATGGTCTGATTCTTCTTTAGGTGAACTTCTTTTTGTCCATACCCTGTTCTGTTCTCCTCTCTCCCATCTCTAGTCCCACCAGTGGAAGCTCCACAAGTATCAACCTTTCATTATCCTGGGATTTCTATCTATGAGACTCAGTTCTCTGGGTCTTACTCTCTTCTCCAATTTGTCTTAAAATGTTGATATGTCTTAATTTGCATTTCTTACCATATGTACCAAAAAGTCCAGCTATATATGATCTCATAATACTTTGTGCTCTTATGCATTGATCATTTGAAAAATTTGTATTCTATTTATCTGAACACATGTCATCATTTCTCCTAGATTTTAAGCTTCTTAAAAACCAAATCTCAGTGCTTAGCATAGTATGGTGTATGTATAAGTTAATAAATAGTGATTTATTTAAGAATATAGAAACAAGACCATAAAGTTCAGGTATTCAAATTTCAGCTCTATTAATTGTTTTGTAGTTTTGGATAAGTCACTTGATGAAAGGATAAATGAATGATAAAAGTATGTATTAAGCACTTAGTATGTGCCAAGCACTTTTCTAAGTGCTTACATTTACCAATACAAATTAAAAGAAAGTGGCATGGTCCCACCCTCAAGGAACTTGCATTGTAGTAGTGGAAAGTAACTTCTTCTAATAATCATGCCATCTCTTACACAGTTGTGAACATTAACATTTTCAAGACATATTTCTATAGACAAAGAAGCACAACAAAGGAGAATTGTGAATGAAACTGTGAACTCTTATGTGTAACTTATCTAAAATTTATTTGTGACAAAGACAACTATGGGAAAGATGATGATAGCTGTGATATTTGATACTTATTTAGTTGATATCTTTTCTACAATAGTAACCAATTGTGTTTGGTAATCATTGAAAGCTTCCCAGTATCTCTTTGAGGAAATGCTGTGAAGGTGCTTTATTTTAACTGTAAGAAATACTGTGAAATTGCGATGATACATCAATGGTTTTTCATGATAATTAATCATCTGCTTACAACCTAGCTGTTCCTTTCAAAAAATATAATTCCTATCTTCCTGGAAAGTGACATTTTCAGGAAAATGTCAGTCTGGAAAGGTATTTTGCAAGTATTGAATATATTGAACATTCCTCTTTCTTGAAAACCACTTTTAATATAGTGTTATATATGTGCCTTTGGCTAATCCAGACTCCTCTCCCTCCCTCCTTCCCCCACTTCTTGCTTGCTAAAGATACTAAAGCCACCCAAACTCCAATTGCAACTGAAGCACTATAAATAACATGGCCACTTCCATTGTTTCTGGCAGCCTGCTTAGCTTTTTCCTTTAAGATATGGTTTGGTGTCTTCAGAATGACAGTGCTTTAAAGCTGAAGGAGTAGAGTGGGTTAATGTTGTTCCTCTCAGGAGACTTCCTTTTAAATATATTCAGTGTTAGTTTGGCTTTCTGAACTTATAACCCTGAGCTCCCCAAATTGTTTTCATGCATCCCTAAGTCCCCAAATGGGCACTGGATCATATAGTAATCAGTCACAAGAAAACAAATAAGTTCTAATATCTCAAAAGGGAAATAGACACCAATCAGAATATCAGGGAAGGGAAAATAAATCAAGCAGGTGTCTCATATACATCAGAGTCTGGAGAAACAAATAGAGCATGGATGCCTAGTTCAAAATTGAGTAGAGACTTTATATAGATGACAGCATGATGCAGTATTTTGCAAACATGACAATATCTACCCCATTCCCTTCCCCCACCTTCACCCATCTTAATAACCTTGAAAAGAAAAAAGATTTGTCAGTCAGTTTTAAAAATGGGAAACGGAGGTAAAATGATGGTAGCACTATAATTATATACATAAATACAAACAAGCACATACACACATAGATATACATACATACATGAACACATACACATACACACATTATACATGCACACATTTCACCTTGGAATATTTTGCCTTCATGATTAGTTTTTGGAAAGCTTTCTCAACTCATGTAGAAGTACCATCTACTAGGAATGCCAGGTACTTGTGCACTGAGTACACTGCTCTGCTAATTCATCTGTCTTTCCCAGTTGGAGGAATCATACATTGTCTAATCCTTTCTAGCAAAGCATTGATCTGATTTATGACACATGGTTTGACATGAGTGAGTGCTTATCTCTCATTAGACATCTTTCTGCTCCCAGCTGTCTCCCTTGAGCTTTCCCTGTTTCTGAAGTTCTCTCTTGTTTAGTCATGCATCTTGGGACCAGTGTCTTTCCTCTCTTTTTATCCCTATCTCTCCTAGTAGTCTTGATTCTTCTCACAGGAACACAGTAGGAAGATCAGGTCCAAAAACTGGTGGAAGAGCAGGTGAAGTTCTGAATTTCAATGAGAAAAAACTAAGCTTAAAACAGAGCTATTCTGAGAAGGGTGCCGGATAGCATCTTCCTGGGAGGTAAAGGATCCATGACCAATCACTGTTCTTCCTTCCCCTACCTACCAGTATTTCTCCCAAGACAGCTAGCTGGAGTGTGGGGTTAGGAAAGGGGTCAAAACGGACAACCTCCTAAAACCTGCTGGCATGATAGTGGTTGAGGTTTATAAGCTGATCTGCAAGTTTGTGAGACTCATTATTTTTTACTTGATCAATTCATTTTCCTTCAGTGACCATTTCCCTAAGTCTAACACGAATTAATAACAATGCAAGAGCCACCTAGTAATTGACTGAGGAAATAGTTGAGAATGTTGTCTGTAGGGTAAGAATTCTATATACTGATGTGAAAAGTATGAGTCCTAAAGAGAACTAGAGATTATAATGCAGGGATGCAAACAAGATCTAGTAGAAAATCACTGAGACTTGGTGGGTTAAGGTATAGCAATAAAAAGGTATATTTTGTTCACCTGAAACTGATTTGAAAGGGTGGCAAAGGAGGAGTATTGTTTATTAATAATATATATACCTGTGTACAAATCCAAGCATCTGAGAGAGATGCATGATAAACCATTTGCGCATGGATAAAAGGAAATCTTAATAATAATAAATCTATATTCTCATCAATGTAGGCATCCCCTCTACTGCCTCTTATTGCAACTCATCTGAGACTTTTAATCTCAAGTGATTTTTTTTGTCCTTGTATAATTTATAAATCCTTTCTGAAGGATCTATCCACTGTCCTGATGGTCTTCCTCTAAGAGCTTTATCATTTCGCCTATAGCAGTCTAGCATTTGGATTGTATCTGTTATTCATTGTCTTTGCTATATACATGACTTGCCTACTTCCTTCACGTATCCCATTGCAGCCTACATCTTCTACACCACTTTTTATGTGCAGAGGATCATCATTGACAATATGTTGCTGCCTACACAAAGGAAAACATGGGTGTCAATGCATTATGTAGGGGATTTGGTAAATATTTTTTAATTGAAGTAGAATTGCATGTCAAAATCTAAAGAATGCTATTCCAGTCAAATGAATTTTGAAGCAAAGGTCAAGATAATATGCTATATGACACCAATTTTCAGAATGTTTCATTTCAAGAAGGTTTCTAAATCTTCTTCTAAACTATTATATATAGATATCTCTATATTTATATATTTCTACCCATTATTTAGGATGGAAAAAAACTAACAAATGTCACGATCTTTCACTTTAAATTCTGCCATCTACTTATTTTTTTTGGAGGTGGGGATGAGGAATAAAAGTGGCCATGTTATCCACAAATATATAGAACATGACTCATCCGTACTTTTCATCCTCTGTGAGTTTTGTCCATGTCCATCCAAAATGTTCTTTCTCCCATTGGACATCATGAAGATACCAGTGTTACTACATAACCAACCCCATTTTCTTTTTCAATCACACATTTCTCTGATCAGATACTTCAGTTTTTGTAGTTTTTTTTAATATGTTATAGCTATCTTTTACTCACTGTGCATCTCTTTAGTGTCCTCTAGAACATAATCATTTTTGTTTTTCAAAGATTGTAGTGTTCTGTGACTCCTAGACACATAGAACCAATGGTCCAATATTGATTGGTATTTGCAAGAAGGACCTTTGTTCAGGGAGAAATTGGAGTTAGTTAAAAGTGCTTCAAATTTCCAAAGGCAGTCCAGTCTTCTCTCCTCCTATTAAATTCTGAACTTTCCTAGCTCTAATTCTATAATCCTATGACAAAGGAGCAGGAAAAGCTTCAGGAAGAGATATTTGAGCTGATCTATAAAGGATGGGGAGGATTTGTAGTTTCTTTGTATGTAACCACATATAAGTATTCTCTACTTTGAATGATCATCTCCCTGAGGGCAATGCCAGTGGCTTTTAATTTTCTTTGGTCAGTGTCTAGCCCAGAGAAAGAATAGACAGGTGCTTAAGAGATGTCTTTTGATGTTGTTTCTCCTTTGGTGTTCAAGTTTAAAATAATCACTTTTTGAAAAAATGACAATGCAAATGGAATTTTTCTAAAATTCCTCAGATGGAGACCAAAGTGGAGTTTATATCCAAAAACACCTTGTAGTTGTGTCATCAAGAGAAATTTCAGTCTCTGTAGGTAGCCTGATGTTCAACAAGAGAATTTTATTCTACAAGGGACTAATCCAGCAGAGAACCTAGGATTTTGACACTCGTATTCATGAATATAGTTCTGGACTTTCAAAAGCTGGAATCATACCAGCCTAAACTCAGCCAACCAGAAGAAGAGCAATGAATGCCTGTGTTATACACAACAACTTTTTATCTGATACATTCTTCACTTACCAGTCTACTGAGGATAGTAACATCCATCTGGTTGCTGAACAGCACAGATTCCTAAAGAAGAATATTGTTGCACCTGCCTGATATCTCAGGTTGGACGCCATCTTGGTCTATACCCTAAGCTCATGGCAGTTAGGTGTAAGGAAAAAATGTAATTTAAAGGGGGGCAGTCATTATCACCGGCCCTCCATAGTGCTGCAGAAATGCTGCAATGAGGCAAACTTGCCAAGGTATGCCAACCATACCCTTAGTTTTGCAGCAGACAGAAAGTCTCAGCAGCTGGTCCTCTGAATCTCAGCTTTCTTGGTCGGTAGCTACCTGTCACCTCAGTGGAGGAAAGAGAAAGGCCTAAGGTGGCCCTTGGAAGATAGGAACAAGAGAAACATTTCATTTTGAAACTCCAAGCCATGAAAAATGAAAAGAGAAAGGGGGAGGAGAGACAGCTGAAAGGTGTTTCTGAATTTATTTTTCCATTTATAGTTTAAAAGCTCTGAAGGAAGAACATTGATTTTTTCATGGCACATATGAATGCTATTTAATCAACAATATGATATGAAGTAGAGATCTGAATATCGGTGACAAATGTGTGCCCTGAGTGATGAATATCTGTATTGAAAGCCTTGTCAGCCGGGCAGATTACAACTTGGATCCAATCTTTTTTATTCTTTTTAATGAACACTAGGCTATGTCACAATATGGTTAAAATAAAATAACCTTTTTAAAACCATACCCACAGAACCAGAAGAAATAGCACTTTGTTTTTACATTTCTTATGGAACTTACTATATCCTACTTTAAACACTAGTTATTTGTGTACTTTGTCTTTTCCCCACCTCCTACTCCCAATCCCACTAGACTATGGCACAGACCATATTTTGCTTATCTCTGTCTTCCCCACAAATCCTTATATGGTGGATCACTCAGTCAATAAACATTTATTAAGCTCCCACTCTATGCTAGGCACTGTGCTAAACATTAGGGTTACCAAAACAGAAAAAAGGCAATCCCTGTTCTCAAGGGACTCCCAGTTTAATGGGGGAAATAACATTCAAACAATTATGTAGAAACAAGCCATATGCAGGATAAATAGGAAGTAATCAACAGAATGAAGGTGCTAGAGTTATGGGGGATTAGAAAAAGCTTCCTGTAGAAAGTGAGATTTTAGTTAGGACTCTAAGGAAACCTGAAAGCTGATGTAAAGAGGGAGAGCATTCCAGGGATGGGGGATAGCCAGTGAAAATGCTCAGAGTCAGGGGGTGGTTTGAGGAAGAGCAAGGAGGCCAGTGTGACTGGATCAAAAAGTATATGGAGGGATGTAAGATATAAGAAGACTAGAAAGGGGGTGGCTTTGGATGTAATAAGGAATCACTGGATTTTAATGCGTTGGGAAAAGAAGCGATGTCAGGTCTGCACTTTTGAAGCAAAAAAAAGGTGAAAAATAAAGAGATAGGCCAGTGGTTTGAGGTTATATCTAGAATTTAAAAATTTAAAAATGCTTCTCAATGCATATAATTTTGGGTGAATTTAATTAACTATATTGTCAAGAGAACTCTTAATTATTGTTTACTGGTCTAGCGAGAATATGACTTGAAGTAAAACAATGTTGTAGGATCTATAGATCCAAAGTAAGAATCAAGAATGAGAGGACCCCTCATAGAAAATTGGGGTGTGGTTATGACTTCTCAGTTATATGATGACATGGATGTGGAACCTAGGTGAAAACTTTGTATTTATCTCTAATGCATTTGATTCAGCTTAGGAAGGTCTTAGATCCTAGTTCTCTTATTTAGGGGAATAGCTATACTGCTCAGCTTTTTTGAGTTAGCACATTTAATATGTGTTTGATCTAAGTCATTGCTAAAAATGTGGAATGAGGCACTTCTAAGGATAGATCTTTCCATGAGTCAACCAGAAATCTTGTGCCCTAGGATGGTAATGATGACCCAATGGCCATCTTATTCAATTCTTTCATATTCTTGGTGAAGAAATAGCTCTCAAGAGATTAAGAGATTTGCCCAATTTGTGTCAGAGGCAGTATTTCAATTCAGATCTTTGATTCCAGAAGTGTTTTTCTCATTGTGTAATAACACCTCCAGTTGAGATAAATCCATTAACCATTACTCTTTGTGTTCAGTCATTCAGCCAGGTCACATTTCTCCATCTTCTCTCCTACAACATCATATGGCATTTTTTAAGTGCTTTGCTATCAACTAAATATGCTATGTCTAGTCTTCTTCTGGTCTACTGAACTAGGATCCCTGTCAAAAAAGAAAGAGATTTTGGCCAAACAGAAGATGGAACATGATATAGTGGATAGAGTACTGGACTTATAAGTAGGAAGTCTTGGGTTCAAATCATACCTCTTGACACTAGTTGCATGATCAAAAATAAGGTTTTCAAATCACTTTGAATCTCAGTTTCCTCATATGTCAAAAGGAGATAGTAGTATCTGTAGCACTCTACTGCCGAGAGTGCAACTCTGGAAGCTTGACCACATTGTTTGAATGCTAAGCGTATGCTTGCCTAAAAGAATATTTTACGTAGAACTCACACAGAGTAAGTGCTTACATGTTGGTTAGAAGAAGCGATACAAGGACACTCTCAAGGTCTTAAGAATTTTGGAATTGATTGTGTGACATGGAAGACATTGGGACAGGACTGCTCAGTATGGTAATCTCTCATCCAAGAAGGTGCTTTGCTCTATAAGTAAAGCAGTATTGAAATAGCTCAAAAGAAATGAGAGATGTGCAAATTTAGAGAATGCACCCCAAATGTTCATATGGATTATTTGTGCCTGACCTGTGGTAAGAGTATTCCGTGCTTGTATTGGTCTGATCAGTCACAGTCAGACATACTGAAACTTGACTCCAGCATAGTGAGGTCATTTTGCTACTCTTTGTGAAAGGACAACAACCTCACAGGTTTCTTGAGAGGCTTAAGTGAATGTAGGTAAAGCATTGTTGAACTTTAAATACATTAAAAAAATGCCAGTTATCACCATGATCTAGTGAACTTATTTAAATACCTGGTGATCATCATTTCCTCTTCTGTTTTTTTTTTAAAAATAAATCATGTGTTTAAGAGACTGTTACAGAGTATTGCTAAGAATTGATGCCTGAAGCTCTGCACTTTCGAATTTTTACAACACATCTTCTTTCCTCTTTTGAAAATCAGAGCCCTTGCCTATCTCCAGTCTTTCATAACCTCTAGTATTTCCTATGATTGCTTGAAGATTAACAATAGGAGTCAAGCAATTTTACCTTCAAGTTCTTCCTTCCTTCCTTCCTTCCTTCCTCCCTCCCTCCTTCCCTTCCTCCCCTCTTTCTTATTTTATTGATGTGTTATGGTTTTATATTACAGACATTTACAGATCACTCCTACTTCATGAGAACTCTCATAACAAAGAAAAACATGTAAGACTAATGACTTCATCTGAAAGTGAATGTAGTATTCCACATCTGTAGAACCCCTCTCTCTATTATAAATAAATACATACATTTTCTCTTCCCTATTCTCCACTCCAATGAATGAAAAATAAATTTCTTGTACAAATATGTATATTTGAACAAAATAGTTTTTCTCAACAATTTATAAAAAATGTGTATGTCTCATTCTGTACCCTACATCTATCACCTGTCAGTGATGGATAGCATATTTCACCTTTTGTCCTCTTACAATTTTTAAAATTGCTGATTTTTATGTATAAGCTGTTCCCCTGGATCTGTACATTTCATTTTTCAGTTTATGAGAGTCCTCATAATTGTTCATTTTTATAATACTGATGTTATAGTTATAAATTGTTTTCCCAGTTCTGCTTTTTTCACTCCATATTGGTTTATATGCCTTTCTATATCTTTCTCAAATCATTTATTTCCTCAGTTCTGGAAATGAAGTACAATAATACTCCATCATATTCATATACCATATCTTATTTGGTAATAATTAATAATCTTATTTAACCATAACTATTGATGGGAATCCTCTTAGTTTGCAGTTTTGAGAGTTTTTTTGTTGTTACCATGAATATTTTAAATATTGTATGTATGAGATCCTTTTCTCTTTATGTAATCTCTTTTGAGTATAAGCCTAGCTAACTCAGGGACAGACTCAGAGAAGACTGCTGCAAAGTAGAAAAACATAGATGAAGTTTTCTTGATAATTTAGGCACTTATTTTCTCTTACATTTTTGTTTACTGTTTCTTGATCAAGTCTACTAGTTTGGAGGCCAGAAACAGTAGAGAGGGTGTGTGTGTGCGTGTGTGTGCGTGTGTGTGTGTGTGCGTGCATGTGCGCACACACGCATGCATATACTTTCCCTCTTCTCTTCAAAGATGTCGCATTTTTCAAGATTATATTTATTGTTCTGCCATCTACTGAGGAGAAAGACACACCATAGGAGAGCCTGCTATGTATCTGTGACTCAGATGAAGTGATCTGTTTCTGATGGAACTGTCGGGCATGGTTCTGGGGATTTAAATGGTAAAAATTACTGCATTCAGAGTGCTTGCCTTCTATTGGAGGGATATAGCATGTCCACAAGTGTATAAATGCAGAATATGTGAAAAAATTATTCCCAGACTACTGGAATAATCAGGAAAGACCTCAAGCAGAAGGTCATACCCGAGCTATACCACTTAAATTTAAGCAAAAATAGGGATTCTCCAAAGAAGAGGACAGAGTGAATTCTAGTCATGGAGGACTTACCTGTGCAAAGATGAGAAAGCAAGAGAAGGGACAGACAGAAGGCCAGCTTGCCTGAAATGGAGAGTGAGAGAAAGGGAGTAATATGAAATAAGGCTGGAAAGGTAGATGGGAATCCGAAAGTGGGGTGCTCTATGTGCTAGGTTGAAGAGTTATACTTAATCTGTTTCTTGTTATTCAGCTGTTTCAGTCATGTACAACTCTTGGTGACCCTACTTGGGTTTTTTTTGCTATTTCCTTCTCCAGCTCATTTTATAGATGAGGAAACTGAGGCAAATAGGTTCAATTACTTCCCCAGGGTCACACAGTTAATAAGTATCTGAGGCTATATTTGAACTCAAGAAGTTAAGTCTTCCTGACTCCTGGCCCAGCATTCTATCCACTTGGCTGCCATGTAGTTTATCCCAAAGATACTTTATCCTGGACATATAAAATATCTGTGCAGGTAAGCATAAATATTTTTTTAGGAGTGGTTGAGAGACTTAAAATAAATAGTGTTGGTTCTTCAAAACAGCCTGTTTAATATTGTCGTGTTCGTCCTTCGTTTTCAAAGAAGACCATGATATCAGGGAAATGATGACTTGGCTTGCACTTGACTTTGTTTTGAGTGAGAGAGGGCTGTGCAAGGTCACCAGCCTCACTTTCTCCTCCTGAGCCATCTGGGTCCAGTGACTAGACCTTCCTCAGAATGACTGGAGATAACCCAGGATTCAGTGGAAGACCTTGGCCTTTTTAGGTTAAGGCCTTTTCAGGTACTCACTTAGAAGGAGGTAATGCCCATTCAGTGAATAGACCTCTTTAAGAAGTTGTCAGGGAGTGGTCCCTTTAATGAGCAAAGGAAAAAAATAACTAAATCAAGCTGGGAGGGAAAGAGAAACTGTTACTATTGATAATCATTGTAAGTCAGTCATTAAGTGGAGCTTGGCCAGGGACCTATTGTTGTCCAATCTGTGGGTTTAGGGGTGCATTGGATTTACGATTTTGGGAATGATAAGGAAGAAAGAAAGAAAGGAAGGAAGGAAGGAAGGAAAGAAGGAAGAAAGGAAGAAAGGGAGAGAAAGAGAGGAGGAGAGAGAGAGAAAGAAAGAAAGAAAAACATCTATCCAGTAAACCCCAAGTTAACTGGGCAGCCTCTGGCCATCCAAATTTACCTTCCTTTGAAAAGGAGAAAGAAGAGGATGAGCTGAGTTACCCAACCAGTTGAGTCCCCACTCGGGCAGCTCGGTCTACTCATAGGTTGTGTTCGTCCTTCATTTTTGAAGAGGACCATGACATCAGAGACATGATGACATGGCTTGAACTTGACTTTTCTTTGAATAAGGGAGGGCTGTGCAAGGTCACCAACATCACTTTCTCCTCCTGAACCATCTGGATCCAGTGACCAGATATTCATCAGAATGACTGGAGATGACCCAGTATGCAGTGGGAGACCTTGACTTTTTAGGCTAAGGTCTTTTCAGGTACTCGTAAGTGAGTTGGTGCTCATTCAGTGAATAAATCTCTTTAAAAAGTAGTCAGCGAATGGCCTCTTTTTTTCTTTCTTTCTTTCTCTTTCTTTCTTTCTTTCTTTCTTTCTTTCTTTCTTTCTTTCTTTCTTTCTGTCTTTCTATTTCCTTCCTTCCTTTCTTTATTAAGATTACCAATTATTTCAAAGACTGGTTTCAAGATGGAAGACGAGCATGATTCTAAGGTAAGTGGTTTCCCCGGCTCTTTACCAACCAGAATGGAACAGAGTCACAGAGAACTCTGGGTTTTGTCCGCCCAACCTGATGACAACAGTAACACCTAGACTGCTGAAATGTAAAGAATTCTGTCTTTGCCCCTTTTGAGGTGTTAATGATGCCATCAGTTCTGGCAAAAGACACAGAAACTAAGAGTTCTAACTTGGTTTTAACTGGGGTGTTAGGAAGGCCAAAAAACTCTACAGGTTCACATTGTTATTTCAGAATATGGAGCCTGTATGAATAGTATGTTAATGTTTTGACATCTCAAAATTTATTAAGTTTATTTTTAAAGCAGTTTGATTCCCTTCTAAAATGCATGAAGCATGTGGGAGTAGGATTAGTTCTGCCCGAGGCTGCCAAACAAAATTTTAATGGAGCTGGAGTCCTCCAGGGATTGTCCCAAATCCACATAATGTTCTTAAGTGCTAATGTTTGCATTGGGGCTGTTACATTAGCAGATGTACGTGGGAATAATATACTTATATCCATCCATCACCCGAGTGACTACTTCTGCAGGGGCTACTCCACATCAGCTATTCTACTTTGGGATTGTGGTAGAAGATATTTGGTACCTGAATTGGTCTCCTTTTTAATCAATGATGAAACACATGGGTACAGCAGCAGTGAGTTTGGGAAGTTAAAATATTCTATTCAGCCAGAACTTTCCTTTTTGGTTTTATACACGTAGTGTGGCCATACTGTGGAGTTGGCATGAATACTTGTGTCAAGATGGAGACCATCAGAAATAGTAAATGACAAACTGGGAGTGGGGAACATCTGTAAGCATTCAGGACCTCTCCCATTATTCTTGAATGAAACTATGAGAAATGGCATCAGTACATAGAACCCCAGCCTGGAGTCCAGAAGACCTGTATACAGCATCAAGGGGAGTAACTGTGCAAGAGGGCAGCATGGAAGATCTGGTCAACACAGCAACTGAAATCTGGCCTTGGACGTTTGCAGGCTGTGTGACCTGGGCCAAGTAAGCTAATCCTGTTTTTCTCATCTGTAAAATGTCCTGGAGAAGTAAATGGCAAACTGTTCCAGTATCGTTGCCAAGAAAACCCCAAATGGGGTCACAAAGAGTCAAACATGAATGAAACAACTAAACAACAACCTTCAAATTTTTAAGGTTTACAGTCATCACTGGAAGGGGTAACTGGTTGTTGTGTCTGAAAAGTAAAGTCAAGAATAAATGTGAATCCTTCATTTTATTTGGTGCAAATATAGAGTTTTAGTACGGACTGTCCAACTTACGTTATTAAGACCGTGAGTCAAGAGAATGCATATAAATTGATGATTTGTGCCACCTTAAACGATGTATGGGTTACACGACAATTACTGTTCTATTTTTAAAATAAAGGCCAAATAGTAATTTTGTAAGAGGTGAAGAAGCAACATGGAATTAAAAGAGATGACCATGGAGCTGGGATGACCTGGATTTGAGTTCTTTCTATGACACATTCTGCCTCTGTAATCATGAGCAAATTAAGACTTTAAATTGCAGAGCGTAAGACAGTCTGTATTGGTAGAGAGAGTTTCCCCATTGGGGCATTCTCTGCACCAGTGATATCAAAATTCCAATCCCTGGCCACATTTCATGAACATGGCAGTTGTTAGATTATCTTCCCTGAGTAAAACTTGGTATTTTTTTGCAAGTCATTTCTAAGATAAGACTAAATACACCCATAATTCCCTTAAAGATGACTGGCAGATTGAAAGTCAGCTAGAGATGTGTGGGTGGGGGGGTGACTTTTCTTTCATCTGATTTCTACTCACTAGTCCTTGATAGAGCTATGGATTGGATGTGCTACTGATGTTCAATGGATAACTCTTCTGTAAAACATGGCAAAGCAAAAAGGAGGTTAAAGATTAAGGCTTAGCACTGGGGTGGGGAACCTGAGGCCTTGAGGCCACATGTGGACTGGCAGTTAAGCCCCTAGGAAGTTGAACTCTTCTTCTCAGGCCTTTTAAGTAGGAAGAAATTATTAATCTTACCTGTTGTGAAGCCACAAGAAAATTTAAAAATCCTTTTCCTTGAGATCTTTAAGAAATCCTTCCCCCCATCAGCTTTGAGTAGATAGAGTTAAGATTTGCCTTGTGGTAAATGAATGGGTTAAGTGAACTTTGGAAGTCGCTTTCTTTTTATGAATGCCATAGTTTTTTACTCTTGGCTTGAGTTGATTTCTTCTATATAAATCTACAATTCCATGATCCTTTCTTCCCTAGTACTTAATCTGTAAAAATAACAGTTCAATCATTGCTATATGGAGGTAAAGAAAATTAGAGCTAGAAGATTAAGATTATAGGGCATAGCCAGAACCAAAGCTATATGGTTTGGAATCTACTTCTTTCCCTTGTACAGAGTGTCCCAAAAGTCTTAGTGCAGTTCTAAGGTTTTGTAACTTTCCCTGGATTTAAGTGCCTCCTATTAGGGCAGAGTAAGTTGTTAAACAAGGAAATTTTGAGTTATATAAAGGTCTTTCAATATGTTCAGCCACTGGATTACCATTTTAGAGCCATATTTTTCCAAGGGACCAGTTCTACAGTACAGTCTGTTTTCTGAGGCACACTCCTTAGTAGTATTTAGAAAGAGGAGGATGGAGTTTTCCAGGCTATGTCAATAGGGCAGGTGAAATAGCTCTTCCTTTATGTGCCTCTCAAGAAATGGGGAGGTGGAGCTGTGTATACAGCATCAAAGGGAGTAGCTGTGCAAGAGGGTGGCATGGAAGATTTGGTCAACACAACAGACGACTTAGAATCAGTGGGCTTCTGACAGAACAGATCTTGTTTTTCTCATCTCTTGTAGACAGGCAAGTCTTTCTTTACTCAAGACAGTAAAAATCCTTGAACTGGTTCTGTGTGTGAAGGCAGTATGTTAGCAAGCACCTTATTCATCATCAGTGTATAATACCATTCCTTTAAAATGACAATGGGAGGAAAAGTTCACTGGTTCAATATGTCTTTCATATTTGGAGGCTCTGTAGCCTGAGTGATCGCCGCTGGCATCTATCATTAGAAACAGCTAAGATACTGAATTCTGACAGGTGCTTTTCGTATGCCCTTATAGGGAAGAAAAAAAAATGAAAGAGAATTTCTTCATCCCCTTCCTCTTCCATTTTAAAGGAAAAAAAATAATGTCTTTTAAAAAACAAAACTTAAGGAGTAGTTCCTTTTTTAAGGAAGAAGAACTCAGCTGTTCTTTCAGGACCTTCCAGCCAACTATAACTATTGAGTGAAATAGAAATATGGCATAATTAGGTTCCATCTTGGGTTCAAAAGCTTCCAAAAGTGTTGCCAGGCTGCTGGGTGAGGTGGATAGCATCCTGGTAGATCCTTCTGTGTAAGGGGAAACCATTGGCAGTCAATTTTATACTCTAAGCCTTTGTACCCAACTGTGCTCTGTTCCCATTAGTTTATATGTCAGTATATTCAAATATATTCATATAGTTCCCCAAGGGGAACTCATTTTGAAGCACTAGGTTGTTTTGTTATCAAGTGGGCATAGCATTACTTGGTTTCATTTTATGTTAATAGGCTTCTGTTCTCCATCTCTCCTCCCCCCTGACAAATTGTCACACTCAACAATACGAAATGAGCTGATTATAGGATTTATGTGTGTGTGTGTGTGTGTGTGTGTGTGTGTGTGTAATATGTTGTTGTTTAGTCGAGTCTAACTCTTTGTGAACTCATTTGGGGTTTTCTTGGCAAAGATATAGAGTGATTTGCCATTTCCTTCTCCAACTCATTTTACAGATGAGGAAACTGAGGCAAACAGGGTTAAGTGACTTCCCCAGGGTCACACAGCTACTAAGTGTCTGAGGCCAGATTTGAACTCAGAAAGTTGAGTCTTCCTGACTCCAGACTCCAGCACTCTATCTACTACACCACCTAGCTGCCCCATATATCATATATATGTATCATGCTCATATGAAGATATATGTTTATATATACACATATATACATACACACATGTATATACATATACTCATATATACACATATGCAGAGTGGGAGAGTATATATATATGTATATGAGTGTATTTATATGTATGTATATATGTACATGTATGTGTATATATACACACATGTGTGTATGTGTGTGTGTATTCTACCTGCTACTAAATGTGGAGCATATTCAAGCACCATAAATATACATAGAATCTCTCATGGAAGTCACATTCAGGCTTAGAAATTCTTAACCTAGAGTCTGTGAACTTTTAAAAAATTGAGAACTGTATTTTAGTTTAACTGATTGCCTTCATAACCCTATGTGTTTTATTTTATGCTTTTAAAGATATTATTCTGAGAATAAACTTTACCAGATTGCCAAAAGGGTCTATGAAACAAAAAAAGGTTAAGAATACCTAGACTAGACCAAATCTTCATGGTTGTTTCCCTGCTTGGTTTAAGATATTGCTTAAAAGTTATCTCCCAAAATTTATCTTTAGGGAAACTACTATACTAGGGTCTCACAAGGGCCAAACTTCCCATATTTATGGTGCTTCCTAGAATCAATGACATGGGAGACTAGGATGCTTGCTTGTCTATGGCAATGTACTTGCTCTGGATTCAGTTTGGGGAGGATTTTATACATTTCCACATTATACTGTGGAAGTTAGAGGGTGGCTCTTGACTCTAAGGTATTATTGTGTAGCATTAGAGAAGATGTTTTTCCAAGTGGAAAAAGCAAAAATTTCTAACATTCTGGTTTTATCCTGGGGTATAAAGCAAGGCAATCTTTGGGTCCTTGTGAAGTCAGAGATTTTGTTGAAGATCTTAAAGATGGATCTCCTTAAGGATGCTGCCAAGGAGACCCATTGTGGATGTCTTGGTTAATATTATTAATGGTTAATAGGTGCACCTGAAAATCAAGCAATATTGTAACATTTGGGTAATATTTATGTTAAATGGTTCTTTTCCAGGGCATCAAGCTGGTCTTTTTCCTAATAGTGAGTACTTCATCCTTTCCAATTTTCCCATCAAATGCAGCCACGTCATCTTGAGACTGTGCCAGACCCAGCTGCATCTATTCTATAATCTTAGCTTCAATTATCTCAAATTACCCAACCTACTCTCAGGTCCTTTACGTTTTCTTCTGCTTTGAGGCATATAGATGATGTACCTCTTGTGAAGCACATGATTACATACCATTCAACACAAGTCTGTTTTAAGTAAACAGTAAATTAAATATTGTTAGCACCAGGCTAAATTCACAGTTATGAGGAAACTTCTAGAATAGAGTTCATTCCAGGAAATTGTTGGGTAGGAAGATTTTTCTTTGAATCTTTTGAGAGTATTTTGAGTTCCATCTCAAGCTTTCTCCTTGATCCTCTTCCTGGTCCCCGCCATTCTACTTGGGGCTATTTTAGATTGAAAGTTTTTTAAACCTCAGATGGAAAAGGAGATTGAAGGCAAAGTACCAAAGTTGACATTGTCCATGGTTAAGCTTGACCAATAAGGGTAGATTTTCTAATACTTACCATATTTCCTTTCACCTAGTTATCTGCCTATAGTTGAAAAGAGGGTGGGAAATGGATGCTCTGAAAAAGAAGTCCAAGTCTTTTTTAAAAATTATTTATTTTATTTTGAATTTTTGAAACAAAACAAGCATTTCCATAACATAGTATAATAAAAAATATGATTGTGTATGAAACTTCAAATCTATTATCTACAATTTGCTATTCCTTTTAAATATATAATAAAGTTGGGCCAGCTAGGTGATACAGTGGATAAAGCATCAGTGCAGGAGTCAGGAGGACCTGAGTTCAAATCTCACCTTAGACAGTTGACACTCATGAGCTGTGTGACCTTGGGCAAGTCATTTAACCTTAAATTCCCTAAACCTGGGTCATCTCCAGTCATCCTGATGAATATCTGGTCACTGAATTCAGATGGCTCTGGAGGAGAAGTGAGGCTGGTGACCTGCACAGCCCTCCCTCACTCAAAACAAAGTCAAGTGCAAGTCATGTCATTATTTCTCTGATGGCAGGGTGTTCTTCAGCAACGAAGGATGAACACTTTAGCATTATAATAAAGTTATCATATAAATTTATTTTTTCCTCCCCATATTTGACAAGTGTAAAGACTTAAGGTTTTGGAATAAGAATTCATTATTTGGTAAAAATTATTGGGAAAACTGGAAAGCAATATGGTGGAAATGGGGCATAGACTACTATCTAACACCATTTACTAAGATAAGGTCAAAATGGATACATGACCTAAATATAAAGGGTGATGTTACAAGAAAATTTGAGGAAGCCTGTCTTTTTGGACACCATCCTAGAAATCTAGTAACTAGTAACTTCCCTCCTTTTTGCTTATGTTTTGACAAGATTTTTCAAGGATCCTTCTGGATGTTCTTTTGAAATGGGAGTGTTGAAATGTGTTCCTACCCTGAAAAAGCTAGCATTCTATGGGGGGAAACTGATCCTTATACTGACTAAATTCAAAGACCTTTACCTCCCTGATTGCTTTTCTCTGTATGTTCTATAGCTTAACAATAGCCTTCTTAAATTGTGGCTCCTAGAACTGAATATCATACTCATCTCTGATGAATTTTGATTGTCAAATGGCTTTGAATCAAAACTACTAACTTCAAACTTGGAAGACCCAAATAATTTGTTAAGTTCCCATATCCCCTCCATTCTTTACTCTGTTTGACTCTCTTGCTTTCCTCTCTGTGAATTTACATAAGTTATCTTTAAAAATATGTTCAAACCTTCCCTGGTACTTTCCCTAAGTAGACGCTGGTTTGGATACACAAATCATTCCAGAATAACCAACACTGCTCTCCTTCTGCATACTATGTATATTTGTTCATTGAAATTCTTCTTATGTTTGTTTTCATATTTATGATTTTTATATCTATATTATTTCCCCAGTGTGACTCTGCCTACTTTATAAATTATTCAAAAGTCTAGGCTGCTTTGTTGTACATACCAGGGCTGTTCAATAAATGCTCATTAGTGATACAATATGTTCACCTAAGGCTTTTGACAATGTGATATAGAATATCCTATGCAGAACTCAAATGGAAAGAGGGTTCCCTATGGTTTGTTAGGAGCAAATTTTAGAAATTAGTGCTCCAATTAGCAGATGATATAATACCAATAATATCATACCTTAGAATACAATGAAGTTTCCATAGTGAAATCTGTAATTATTTAAAATAGATCAATTTAGCTATTCATACTAGGAAAATTAAGTGGATGAAAATGTACATTGTCTGGATGATGATGGAAATGGATGGAGAGCCATTTGAATTAGTACATCAGTATATCTTAAAGGGGGTGTGACAGATAACCAATGAACTTGGTCCAAGACTGAATAGGAGAAGGAATAAGAAAAATAAGAAGAGATTTCAGAATTCATCCTGATTAGAACAGGAAACCATTCTATAATATACCTGACTCATGGCCATTTAGACCCAATCATGAAGGTCAAATTTTCTAATAATTGCCATATTTCCTTTCAGCTACTTAACTGCCTGTAGGTAAAAGAGCCCAGGGCCACAAAAATGCTTCCAGTGATGGGAGGTGGCTCCTACTACCTCTTGAAGCACTCCATTCTGCTTTTACATAGTAACAATTATTAGGAAAATTTACCTGACCTCAAACCTGAATTTGCCTCTTTGTGACTTCTACACATCCTTTTGGAGTTCAGTCCTATGGAGCAAACCAGAACCAACCTGTTCCCTTGCCAGAGTTATAGCGCTCCAAATATTTAAAGGTTATGCCTATTTTTCTCCAGGCTAAAACACAACCTGCTCAATTCAATCTAACAAACATTTATTGAGCACCTTCTATGCACCAGGCACTCTCCTAGGTTCTAGAAGGCAAAGACAAAAATAAAACATTCCCTGTGTCTGAGGAGCTTACATTATATGTACGGGAGAAGAAGTACTTATTTCTCATATTGCATGAACTCAAAGACATTTATCATCCTAACTGGCCTCCTCTGGATGTTATTCAGTTTACTGATATCCTTCCTAAATTGTGGGTCCCAAGAATGAACATAATACTCCACATAAGGCCTGGTCAGGGCAGAGAGTATAGCAGGATCGTCACCTCTCTAGTTCCGGATGCTATGTTTCTTTCAATGCTGACAAAGATGACCTTAGATTGTTGGTTACTCAGTTCAACAAATTCATATTAATGTTTATTGTATGCCAGACACCATGTTAGACACCAAGAAAATGAAGTAAAAAATGAGACAATTCCAGCCCTCAAGAAGCTTATATTCTCCTGGGAGCTGCACATAACTCAATTCACTTATATTGAATTTACAGTCTGTAGAAACACTCACATTTGTCTTCCAGTACTTTCCAGTACTATCACAGTATCTGGCACATAATAAGTGCTTAATAAATGTTTATTTATTAATGGATTTTTTTCCCATAAGAATTACTCTATATACATGCCTCCTCCAGCTTATATTTTTGAACTTGAAATTCTGAACCCACTTTTATACTTGATGTTTATCTTTTATCTTTTTTTACTTTATGTTTATCCCTATTATGCTTCATCTTGATTCTGTCTATTGTTTTAGAATGCCAAGATCTTTTTGAATCCTAAGTCTGCATGCAGTATGTTAGCTATCCCTCCAGGCTTTGTTTCATCTTTAAATTTGGTAATAAGTGTAATCTCTGCCTTTGTCTGAGTCATTGGCATCCATGTTGCCATTGGTATCCAACACAAGGTCAAACATAGATATCCCAAGTGCATACCACTGAAGACCTCTTTCTAAGTTGATCATAAACTAATTGATGATGACTCTTTGGAAATGGACATTTAATCAGTTCCAAATTCATGCTTTTGTACTATTCCATTTCTCTGAGAATTTTCAGTTCTCCTGATATTCTCTAATTCTCTAAGAATAGCCTGACACAATTAGTCAAAGTGCTTTCCTACAATAGAAGTATGTCACACTTACAGCTTACCCCCCAGATCTACCAGTGAACCAGCACTATCAGAAAGAAATAAAGAAAGGAAATAAAAAGGAAGGACAACAGTCTGTTTTTAAAATCTTTTTTGGTGAAACTAGGTTGGCTCTTTGTGATTACAGCTTCTGTTTCTAGATTTTCATGGACTATCCCTTTAATAATTCAAATTTTGCCATAAATTGAAGTCAAGCTCAGTAGCCTAGATTCCCTTGATAATTCTATTGTTTTTTCCTTTTCGGAAAAATTTGCTCCTCTCCAATCCAGCAGAACCTTTCTTGTTCTCTGTGATCCTTTGAATATCTCTGGTCATGACTCATTAATAGGTTTCTCCTTTTGCTTTGTTTTGATCGGTTTTTTCAGTATTGGAGAACATAATTCTGCTTGCCAGGTCACTTGAAGCCATCAAGGGTGGAACTAGGTGCTTCTATCTCTTCATTTATCCTCAAAGTTGGATCCTTAATAATCATTAATATCCTTAATAACAATTCTTATCTTTCTTAGCACAAAAACTATTATTCCAGAGAGAGAACAGAGACACAATAGATACAAGATAATACTTGACCAGTTCTTCCTTCTTTCAGTCAGTTTTCATTGCCTGATCCAGTTATGAACCAGTTTTCTCTTTTCCAGGCTGACCATCCTCAGTTCACTTCCATTTAACAAGTAATTACCAAGTGCCCACTATTTGCCAAACATTACTCTAACCTCTGGATACAGCTTCTCTGTGCCCCAAATGAGGACAGTGGGGCCATCTCTTTGAGGAGTCTCCTCTTTTCCCCAACATGACTTTTTAGGGGGAAAACCTCTTTTTGAAATAATAATCTAAAAATTAAAAACCATTTTAAAGGACCTACTATGTGCCAGGTACTATACTAAGTTCTGGGGGACATAAAAAGGGACAAAAGGCAGACCCTGCCCTCACAGAGCTTACAATCTAATGGGGGAGACAACATGTACTCAAATATCTAAAAAAACCAAGCTATATATGGACTAAATAGAAAATAATTAATAGAAGGAACACAATGGAATTAATGAGTCAGGGAAAATTTTCTGTAAAAGGTGGGATTTTAATTGGAATGTAAAGGAAGCCAGGGAGGTTAATAATTGGAACAGAGGAGGGAGAGCATTCCAGATAAGGTAGACAGTTAAGATTCCTGAGGCCAAGAAATGGAATATCTTATCCATGGGAAATCCAGGTGATTTTATGTGACTGCAAATAGGGGTTTAATTCAAAAGAATTTAAGTTGCAGGGGACCCTAAAGACAATGGAAAGATGCATGTTGAGTGCAAATTGACTTCAATTTATTGTCAAGAATGATTTGATTTTAAAGTCATGTAAAACATCATCAATGACATAAATCACTGCAAAAGAAGTTGAACTAGTCATATAGCAAGAACAAGAGATGTTGCAAGGGTAGTGAGTACCTAAGAATCAAAGTGGTCAATATGTTGTGAGAAGCAGCAGATAATATGGGATGGGTTTATAGAAGGTGGGAGAGAATTGCACAGGATGAGGAGACACTAAGAGGTCAGAAATTGAACTGATGGAAGTATCTATGCCAGTGATGTCAAGGATCAATCAAAGTAGCCAAACTATCAAGAAGACTTAGAAGGAATCTAATTAAAAAGATCAAAAGATTCATGACACTTTGGAAGCTACTCATTGAAAAACCAAAATTTAATGCCTAAAAGACAGTCCGAGGGACAGTATTGGCGGGTTGAATTAAAGGCTGTAGTATTAACTGGAAAACTACTTATTTCAAAGGCTAGTAATAGTATAGAATCAAAGATTAAGTGCTGGAGTGGATTACGAATAACTCCTTGACTCTACAGATCAAGAAACTGGGACACAGAGAGGTTAAGTGACTCACTCAGTCATTCACGCCCAGTATCTGAGGCAGGGCTTGAACTTGGGTCTTCCTGGCTCCAAATCTCAGAATCTTACCCAATGTGTGCTGCCTCCATTGTGAGCTATCCTGCTGCCATCAGTGGCAATTCCCATGATTCAACATTCAGAAGTTTCATGTGTTCTCACATTCTATGAGAGGGAACAAAAAGAGAGAGAGAAAATTAAATTTCTGAGCTTTTGAGGGACCTTAAAAAGAGGGGACCCTGACTTCTAGGACAGAAATACTCTTTTTCAATCATTTATATATTGCATTTTTTTAAGGGCAGTTAGCTTGATTACTGGTGCATGATGGGAAATGTCCCTAATATGGATACTATCATACCGTTCATATTGCATCACGGCAAGCTATGTGATATTATAAAGATTTTTTTGGGGGGAGGTGGGGTTTGGTCCAGACCTGTGATTTCCGTGTTGTAAGAAATTCCCAGTGAAGAAACTTCCTTTCCAAAAGAGGATCAGTTACAATTCTGCAATTCAAAGCCATTTGAATATTCACAATTTTCACAGCACCAAGAGCTGTCATAGCTCTGAATTGCAAAGTGATGGCTTTAAATCAAAATTACTAAGTTCAGACTTGGAAGAACCAAATAACTCAAGTTCCCACATCCCCTCCATTCCTTACCCCATCTGACCCTCTTGTTTCTCTCTCTGTGAATTTACATAAGTTATCTTTAAAAATGCATTTGAACCATCCCTGGAACTTTCCCTAACTAACTACAATTCTACAGTATATTAATTGAGAGATTTATCTGGAGGCATTGAGATATTAAATTACTTGTTCAACCAACAGAGAGATGAGGCCTGAACCCAGGTATTCCTGAATAAAAAATCAGCTTTCCATCCACTAAACCATGCTTTTTGATGTTATTCAGTCATTTCCATAGTATGTCTGACTCTTTGTGACCCCATTTGGGATTTTCTTGGCAAAGAGGATGGATTGATTTGCCATTTCCTCCTTCAGCTCATTTTACAGGTGAGGAAACTGAGACAAGTAGGATTAAGTGACTTGCTCAGGGTCACACAACTAGTCAAGGCTAGATTTGAACTCAGGTTTCGTGTCTCCAGACCTGACACTCTCTCTGCTCTGCCACTTAGCTGCTCACTATACCATGTTATAGATTTCAAAGGGTAGATTTCAAAATAATAATAAAGACTTGAGAAATATTTGACTTAAGTTTTAATGAGATGTCTAAAACCTCCTTGCCTATCTGATTGTGGAGGCAGGGGAGCATGGGAAAAAACGCAGAGAAGTATCAGACATCTACTATATTAATGGATTTATATATGTGCACATAAGGCTAATATATTTTATGCTGCCAATTTTTTATGGTTTCATAAATACTGCTATCACCAACATTAAGAAAAAAACCTGAAGAAAAAGAGCTCATATGTTCTGGTATAAATTCAGTGTATTTTATAGAATACTGCTACTCTTGATATAGCCTACGGGGTGTGACTTTTCATAAAAACCTAATGAATTTCTAGATTTGTCAGCTGTTTCCAAACAGATGCACTTTACTAATCTAATGGGAATGTTTTGAGCCCAGATCCCAAATATCAATAGCTTTTACTATTGCAGATTAGTTTGTCTATTGGGTAAATTGGGTTATAGTGCTTGATAAAAAGTAGCAAGTCATTTTTGTATGTGTACTTTCCAGTTAACTTGAACTTTAGGATTTGATGTATATGTATGCACACAAATTTGTATAGGTACATACATATTGTATATATACACACATGCATATACATATATTGACACACAAACATATCAACATGTATGTATATACACATATGTATGTATATACATATATGCTTATATATAACATAATATTAAAAATCATATATTTTATATACATATTTATTTTAACTTTTTTTCCTTTTTTCTTTGGCAGAGTTTTAAATTGAATGTAGATAGTCATTGTGCTCTAAAGGAAGCTGTGGTAGAAGAAGGACAACAACTTCTGGAGCTTATTGTATCTCACAAATCAGGTAAATCCTCCTGAAATATTGCGAGCCTTTATGTCTCCAGACTATTAAAGAATGAAGAAGCATTGCTGTAAATTACTGCATATATTCACTTCCTTATGTATTATTAATATTTACATTATCAGATTGACCTTCAAGATTTATAAATGTTTCATATACTGCATACAATGCTGTGATACTTACAAAATGAAATACTGCCTCCAAAGAGTCTGTTCATTTTATTTTGGTCTGGATGTTCAGCTGAGTTTCAGTAGAAATCACATCACTGCAAACTTCACGTCGACACAGTCTTTGATGTAGAAGCTTCGGAAAGAACATTAAGATAATGAATGAGGATTGCACATATGGATATTGATGCATATGCATTAGTGTACTTATAGATATATCTTTAGATATAAGGGAGAAGGTATAGAATTAGCTGGATATTTCTATGCTTAGCCATACACATATTTTTTTTTAATGTTCTGCTCTGGTAATTGCAACAGTAGGTTTTCTGGTCCTTAAACTAATTCCTTCCCCATTATTAATGCATTTATGAGGAACATATTATAAATTAAAAATAGTTTTGTCATTTGGTTATGCTTATCCTTGTATGTAACAGCCTCAAGATGGGATGAATTACAATTTAGCTAGTATCTTTAGGGTTTACCATGACCAGCTTTAACGAGAATTTTTAATCAGATGTGCCAGCGCTAAAGCTTGCTGTCTGAATTCTGGCTTACTTACTGCACTTCCTAGCAGAACTGCTTTGCCTTTTCCTGTTTGTTTCTCTGGTTCCTGTTACTTCCTCTACAGAATCTCTACACAAATGTACATAGGACCTTAAACAGAAATCACTGAGTTATTGTTAACTTTCTAATCATGATTTTATCCAGCATTTTTAGTTGTTGTTCATTCATTTCAGTCATGTCTGACTCTTCATGGCCCTATTTGGGGTTTTCTTGGCAAAGACACTGTAATGGTTTTGCCATTTCCTTCTTCACTTCATTTTAGAAGTGAGAAATTGAAGCAAACAGGGTTAAGTGACTTGCCCAGGGTCACACAGTTCAGAAATGTCTCATACCAAATTTGAACTCAGATGAGTCTTCCTGACTATCCACAGTCTATCCACTGTGCCATCTAGCTGCCCCTTGTCTAGCATACATCCTTCAAGAAATACAATCAAAATTTTAAACCATGACTCAATGGGGTTGAATAACAGGTCTGGATGTCTTTGACTTTGACTTTGTACCTTCTGGAAATGTGAATGCAAGAATTTCTAGTCTATCTTGACTGACAAAAAATAATTATACAAATGGAGAGGGGGTTGCCAAGGTGTTTTTATGGAAATTGTTTTACGTTTCCATTTATTCTTCTCCCTACCAAGTAAAGAAGAGTAAGTAAAGATGCAATCAGATCCACAACTTTTGCTTTTTTTCCTCTCCCTTCATTTTTGAGAAGGACTGAAGGACATGCTGCAGATGATTGCAAGTCAATGGAAGGAACTACAGAGGCAAATCAAACGACAACACAGCTGGATTCTTCGGGCTCTGGATATCATCAAAGCAGAGATCCTGGCTACTGATGTGTCTACAGAGGATGAGGAAGGGACTGGAAGCCCCAAGGTAAGTGGCTTGAAGTTTGCCGTATTTCCTCTCATTCCTCTCTGCTTTTGAACTAGGCACCACTGAAGTTTTCTTTCCACCCCTAAGGCTTTTCATTTCTACTGGGTATAAACTTTTTTATATATAAACAAAATGATATGGCTTACTCTGAAACAATAAAAAAAGCTTACAACTTTTAAGTTTCTCAAGAAAATGCCTTTCAGTGTATGGGGAAGGGGGGGGCGTGAATTAGAGTTGGAAGGAAGGGGACATAAAGCATTTAGTAAACAAAACATAAAGCATCTTTAGCATGAATAATCAGAATGGTTTTAAATTGTTTTGTTGCAACTATAAATCACCATAATCAGTGCAATCACTCAGTTCTGACATCCATTAGCCGCTTGGTTACAGCAAATTAACAAAGAAGAGAGAAAGTGATTCATTATCTCATTCCTGTTAATGACTATCAGATGCATTGCCTAATTAGGGGATGGTCATTGTAGTGGGAAGAAGGTCATATGCTTTGCTAACAAATCTTTTTGCTCAGAGTGTAAGTTCTCCATAATGGTGGATGCATTGAATACAAGTCCTTTAAAATACCTCTTGGCATGTTTTGAGTTTCCATTTTGCATTTACTAAAGAACAAATGAAACAGACAGTTGGAATTTCAGTGTTGTGACTTCTCACCTAGAACTACTCCATTTGGAAGTAGAGGCTCTTAGCCAAATGGTGGAAAATATGATTTTATCCCAAAGCATTTATTTTATGGTATCTTTCTCTTCTTCCGCTGTTAGTCTGACATAAGCAAAAACAGAAAACCAGTCTGCTAACACACTCGACACGTGAAGCTTATTGTTACTTGGGGGAATTCATAGTTTCTATTCCTGGAATTGGCAAAGCAATTAAATCATCATCAAATAACATTTATTCAGCACCCATGTGTGGATTGGCACTGTGCTAAATGTTACACAGAGTAAGTTAAACAGATATTCTTGGAACTCATTCTTAAATGCAGACAGACTTACTAACAAACAACTCTACGGCAGGGAGACCACCATGGCAAGGGTGCAGGCTGAATCATATTAACATAATTCATAAGCTTAAGGATTTATAGGTTCCAGAAGTAGAATAACTAAGATGTTTGTTGGAATTAGGGGAGGAATAGAATTATGATTTCTGTTTAACATGGAGAAGGTATCATGAAAAGGACTGAATTATGGCAGATATATTGGAAAGAGAAAATAGAGTTCATGAGATGCCCAAATCTGGTTATTCCAGGAACTGGTATAAGATAAGGCATTAGCTTGACTCTACTAAAACTGAATAAGGAGTGGAAGGAGTAGGATTCTTAACACAGAACTCAACCAAGTTTAAGGAGTCAGGATAGAGGGGAAGCTACCAATGATGGATGACAAGATGTTAGACTGATGGTATAGTTGTGAAGTATGGGTGGAGATGAAAGGCATAGCATGGAAATACTCAGGAAAGGGTGGTAGGATTTGACAACAACTTGCAGGTGCAAAGGAAAGATCATCAGGATGCAGAAAAGATTTCTAGATTTCTTGCTTGGGGAAAATGTAAGATGGTGGTATCACCGAAAGCAACAAAGAAACTGATTAGATGGAAGAACCATTGCACCAATAAAATTACGTGACCTTCAGAATCATCCTCATTTTAATTGTTGGTGAAAGATGAAAAGAAATGATCGTTATACTAGGAACTTAGCATTTGGTGGAAGGGTATAGAGTCATCGAGTCTCAGAGTTGGAAATGAACTCAGAGGTCATCGAGTACAACTACACCTGAACAAGAATCTTCTTTACAATCTCTCTGTGCACATGGTCGTCTAGTCATTGCTTAAAGATCTCTATAAAGGGGACCTTGAATATTCCCAGGATAGTCCCTTCTGCTTTCGACAGCTCTAGTTATTACATATTTTTTCCTTATGTCAAGCCTAAATTTGCTTCTTTGTGATTTAAACTTATAACACTAACTTATTGTATCTTTACATGGGAAGCTGTCATCTAAATATCTGTGTGCACCAAAAAGCATGGTATAAAAATGAATTACTATTATTTTTTCCAACATCTATTTCTCTTGCCTGAAGGAATAGAACCATACAAAAGATTTTAGAAGCTGAATGATGACAGTGGCGACATTGTCTTTGGGGACCAAAGGAAAAATGCATATTCTGACCTATTGACCTAAGTCATTCATTTGATGTGATGGTGCACCCCTATTTCATGTACCTTTTCTTCTTCCTGTTACACCATGACATGTTTAATTTTTATGCATTTCCTCATTAAAAAAGACCGAACATCTTGTGATTTTTCCTAGATTAAAAACAATCATATTTTGTAAAATTGGCTGACAAATAGTATGCAATAGCGATCATAGTGTCATTTTTTAATACAGTTTCTAAGCAAGGGGATAATCAGAATCTCACTTAAGTCTCATGACATTTCTGTGAAGCATTAGCTATGGGGGAGAAAATATTCTCTCTCTTCAGAGATGAAGACAATGTGTGAGGCATCACATAAAGGCTTCTCTGCTCACCACCCTCCACATTACTGCCAAAAAAATCTTCTTAAGGTACAGGTGTGATGATGTTACTTCCCTGCTCACAAATTTGAAATAGCTTCCTGTTTGTTGTCCTTAGGACAGAACTCAAGTTCTTCATCATACAATCTGAGTCATGCTTCCAGAAATTTTATACAACAGTCCTTCCTGCATACATTCCTCATTTGAACCAAACTTGTCTAGTGACTGTTGGCTCAACTTGACACTCCATTTCCCTTTGCTTAGGCACACTTTCAGGACTAGAATGAACTCCCTGCTGATTTCTTTCTATTGTATCTTTTTCTTTATTCAAAGATCAGCTCACGTGCCACCTCTTCTGTTAAGTTTTGAAATTGCTCATTGAAATTGCTCTTTCCTTTATATGAGCTTTTATTTATTTATCTGTATATAACTTGTATCTCCCTAACAGAATTTATGGGTAGCTAGGTGACTGCAATGTGTAGAGGGCCAGCCTGGAGTCAGGAAGACTCATCTACCTGAGTTCAAATCCAGCCTCAGACACTTAATAGCTGTGTGACCCTGGGCAAGTCACTTAACTCCGTTTGCCTCAATTTCCTTATCTGTAAAATGAGCTGAAGAAGAAAATGGTAAACCACTCTATTATCCAGTATCCCAAGTAACCATGGATGGCTCATATAACCTCAGTTTACTGAGTTATACAATAAGTGGATCAAAGTAGGAGGATGATCAGTTTTTAAGACCTCGTCCACCTCCCACTCCTGTGAATAGTGATCTGAACAGACACTTTCCTCTCAGCCTTAACCAGAAGATTCATGGTAACTCTTGATTTGTCAAAGGACTATAATTATTATACACAGTGTTGTTATATACAATTGACGTTGTTATATACAATACAAATAAGCTTAAGATCAGAAATCGTTTCTATAGGATAATTTCTCATCATACATATATTATGTAAGTGGTCTTTATTCTGTTCTTAAAAAGAAGTCCACATTTTTCTAAATGGAGCTCTTTAAAAGGGGCCACCCAATATTTCCTTATTGTAACAACAACAACAACTCTTCTGGCTATTACCAGCTTCAAAACTTTTACTATAAGATACGACCTTGTAATAGGTCATGTGGAAAGAGTTCCATGAAATACATCTCAAAATACAGTTATGATCACCTGTTTCATCTTGGAGCTGAAAGAGTAACTAAAATTAAAACATAATAGGAAAGATAGCTCTAGAATTTATCTTAAGTTTACTTCAGAAGCTATTGGGAACCTGAGAAGCATAATGGGAAATCTAAAGAATATATCTAGGGGGTATTTTTCTTTTTTACCTTGTTTGAGAGACTACAGAAAAGGACTTGGTCTTAGAAATCTTGTAAAGAAATAGAATCGGAGGAAATTCAAAGACTCAAGGAAACTTTTCCCTTAGGACTCTGTAGCATACCTTATTTGTTGTATTTCATTTTTTAAAAAAGTGTTTTCCCAGGACTGTGGAGTCTTTTATACATGGAAGTGGAGAAACAGAAACAAAAAGAATTCCACAGATCTAGAAATATAGCGTTGGCACTCACATTTAGGAATGCAGAATTTGCTTGTAATTATACACTGTATTTTATGGCAAGTTTTGTGATAGTTTACCACCTGAAACGAGACTTTTAGTATGTTAAATTTTGAATACCACAAAGGGCCAGAGTGATTTCAAGACACAGTGTATACCTAACCCCTAAGAAATAGTGCCTTCTTTTCTTGACCTTTCATGGTGAAAACAAAAACTGAAAGCTGGAAGGAATACTTAAACTTTGCTTAGTGACGGAACATGCAGGACTCTTAGCCTGAACCAGAAGATTCAGGGTAACTGTTGGTTTAGCAAACAAGGCTTATCACAGAAAAGTCATAAAAGTGACAGCAGTGAGAGATTTATACTTTGTAAACATAGACACACACACACATATATATATATATAAAGAGTGTATATATTTATATACAAACATACATGTATATATGTATGTCGGTATGCATGTGTGTATACACATACATATATGTAAAATCTATGATGAGCTACTATTGCTATGGCATCTAAGAATCAAGGTCAGGACTTTCCCAAAGGAAGCTATCAAACTACACACACGCACACACACACACACACACACACACACACACATCTCACTTTGCTTACTGTGACTCTCTATCCCCTCCAGGATCAAATATAAACTCCTCTGGCATTCCAGCTTCCCTCTCTACCACCCCCAGCTCCCAATAGTCTTACACTTCCCACTTTAAATACTTTGCACAATTGATTGAATGACATTGGCCTCCTTACTGCTCTTTGAACACCACCACCAAACTCCATCTATTATCTCTGGGAATATTCACTCACTCTTCCTCATGCCTGGAATGCTCTCCCTCCTCATCTTTGCCATCTGGCTTTCTTGGTTTCTTTCAAGTCCAATCTAAAATCCACTTTGTGCAAGAAGCCTTTCTGGCTCTTTCTTAATATTGTTCATTTCCAGTGGATCCATCTATTTATCTATATCTACCTATCTACCTACCTATCTGTCTATAACTTGTTTTTAAGTATTTTTTTTCATGTCTCCCTTTTAAGATTGTGAGGTCTTTTATAACAGTTAATGTTGTTTGCCTTCCTTTATGTTCCCAGTGCTTAGCAGAGTACCTGGCACATAGTAGGTGCTTAGTAAATATTTATTGACTGACTTATTAGACCACAGACAGTATCTGATTCTGCTTTGGGTTAGAAACAGATGCAATTCTATGAAAAAGATTACTTTAAATTTATATTGCAGAATCCAGCAAGCAAGCTAGGAAATGACAAGGTAATCTTAACCTTGCAACTACCTTGCTGGAAGGAAATTAATAGACAGATCGACTGCTACTCAAAGTTCTGAAATCCTTTCCTTTTGACCTGCTTCTGTTTATAGCCTGAAATCACCATACCCATTGGCACAGAGAAACACATATATGTGTGCATATACATATTTGAATCACTTTTGTTTTTTCCTATGGGCAAGGTAAAGTAACCGCCTTGTTTTTGTGCAAAAAGAAAAAAATGTCACAAGACCCTTACAAGACAAGGGTACAAATAGTCAGAAGGCAATGGAATTAAAGACGTAAGATTACATTGCATCTAAAAGGGTGGCAAGGTAGAAGAGACTTCAAGGTATGGCCATTATTTATTTAAGGCTGATAGTGTGCTAGCCCAAAACATGAAGGAAGGCATGCTTCCTGCTCAGTCATCTTATCACTTAAATGTAAGCACACCATGTAACATCTTGTCTAATGTATGCTTGGGTATCTTAGATCTAGCATAATAGATCACCTAAGATTCTGATCATCTTAATTAGGATGTTGGCAGATTGAAATGGAATAGAGTTCTTGATGGAAGCAAAGGCATTCCAAATTCTATTTTACTCCCCAAAGAAGCCTTTTAAAAAGGCAGTACCTAATACAATAATGGTTACTCTTTTCCTACTGAACTATGTAAACACAGCACTGAATTAAATGGTCTGGCATCAGGGGATGCCTATTTCTGTCTTTTGTAGATTCTGTACCAGTCCTTAGGTGTTTTTCTTCCCTTTTCCTCTGAGAAAAGCAACTTTTCTTGAAAAAGAGTTTTTAGCAGATAGAAACTAAAGTGAATTAAGTGGGCAGATCAGTTGTGGTTATTAAATCTGTGACTGTTAAACACATATGCACACACATACACACACACGGAAAATAAAAGAACATGTGAGTTCCTCTAGTTTCCTTGAGGCGACATTAAATTAGCATGTTATCAGATATGGTGGATGGATCCAAGTGAAGATGGAGATCTATAGATTTTCCCCCCTTAGTCTATCAATGTGACAAGTTGTTTGAGAAATCATTGAGGAAATGGGAAAAGATAATAGGAAGGAAAGCTAATAGTAGGTCCTATCTAGATAAAAACCCTCAGTATATCCTGATTGTTCAGTCTATACTGCTCATGCTGGAAGCCTTAAGGATAACATTTGATACAGCAAGACTGTGTGAGTGAATTTCATTGCTGTCCTTAATCAATACCAAGAAATGTCAATTACGTGAGTAGGTAGTTTACTTTTTCTTCAACCTAATCCTAGGGTGCCTCTGTTCTCCTCTGTAATACCTATAGCTACAAAAGTACAATAGATTATGTGTGAAATTTAAAATCATGCAAAGCAGAAACAATCCATCAGAAAATTACTTTGTTTTTATAATAGTGTCAGTAATTTTAAAGTCAATGTGATATGCTCAAGCAGGGCTTTCTAGGATTTTCTTGTGTTTTCTTTTTTCCGGGGGCATAAGGAGGGGTAGGGGAATGGTGCCACATTGAGATTAGAATTCAGTGTTTTTGATTCTATAGGCATTTGTTAAATACCCCAAAAAGGAGAGTGGAACACAGGGAATTGCATATAATAGAACGGTTTAAAATTAATAATCTCAGTTCTTTGAAGGTGTGAAACAATTACCTCAGTATGTGTGATTTACGCTTTTTCCTGGAATGTGTTTTTTCTGGCAAAGAAACAGGGAGAGCATGTGCTAAAGGGATTACTTTGCTTTGACTGCTGTGTTTATTAAGTCACACAGGACTTCTTATAAAATGGCAGCTTTCAAATGAGATGGGTATTTTCACGTAGACGCTATGAATGCTTCAAATGCCTGATTAACTGTTCTCATACACAGAGACCAGAGTCATTATCTCATCTGGACAAGTAGGATGGCATTGCAATGTCTAAGTTCTCCTTTTTACTTGCTGTCCAAACTCAGAAGAGTACATAGTTATTAATGAGTGTTGCTGATGTAGCTGAAGTAAACAAGGGTTTCATTTTTAAGTTATTGGAACTATCCTTTAGTGACAAAAAAATGGCTTTTTGTCCTGTGGCTAGTAAAAGATGATGTTGACTAATAGGAAGCATGATTAACCATATTGAAGGCCTTGGTCCCCTGCCTAGGGAAGCCCCTTACTGCGTTTTTCTAGTCATTTTTCCTTATTTTGTGAGGGTTTCTTTTTTTTTCCAACTATTACCATTCTGTGGAGGGAGTTAATTCCTCTTTTGGTTCCTCACTCATGGGGCTAAGGAGTTCATGTAGATGAGAATAGGAAAAAAATAAAGAATAAAATTAAAAAAGGAACTGAGAAGGATTGGGAAGGGAAAGACAGGGAGAGAGGATAAAAGAAATGAAAAAACTGCAAAAAAAGCTCACATTAGATGAGTAGTACATTGCCTATTGCCTTAGGTACTACTAACTCAGTGGGATCAATGTTATAGGTCCCTTATCCCTATAATATAGTAACAGAAGTTGGTGGTAAGATTATTTGGAGCTCTTATGTTCTTTCCAAGATAAACTCAGTTTCAGAGGTTGAACAAAGAAATGACTTTCATTGTCAAACCATTTATATTATTCACAAATGGTTTCACGACAGTGTCTTGTCCTACCAGGGAGACTACAAACTAATTGAGAGTCAATTAATATCAATTAATATATCAATTAATTGTACTCATGGAGCCTAGTATAGTGCTGAGAACATAGTATTCCTCAATAAATCTTTATAAAATTAAGGAACAAGAGAAGGGATCATTGAGTAAACTCTGTATTTTACACTTAATATCAACTTTATGATTTCTGTATTTCTGTTAATGGTGCCACCTTTTTCCTATTCTTCAAAGCTTAAGATTATCTTTTACACTTTTGATCAACTCCAACAATATTAATTATCTATATCACATACTTAGCAATTAGCCATGTTGTACTGCCTTGAGGAAGGAGTCTGATATAATGGAAAGATCCCTGGAAGGAGAAGCCCTGTGCATATCCCACCTTGGATGTTTACCATCTGTGTGACTTTGACCAATTTACTTAATTTTCCTGGACCTCACTTTCACAATCTGTAAAAGAAAGGTATTGAATTAGATAGTTTCTGAAGTTCCTTCATATTCTAGGTCTGTGATTTTTTGATCTGATGACTTCACCTATTGTTAGATATAACTGACATTTTAGTCTTGTAATGCTATTTAATTTAAATTCCCTGAGGGTAGAGACTCTGCCTTCGTCCATGTCTCCCACAGAGACTAGTGTAGTGTTGTGTATATATATTCTGAGGGCTCAATAAACATTTGTTGATTTGATTTGGCTTGATCCATTCATGATAATCCTATTAGAGTGAAAGACAACATCTTTATTCCTTTTCTTCACACATCTTGTCAATATAAAAACGATTTATTATTATAACAGAAAACTTTTGCTAAAATGCTCAGGAAAATATATATATGCCGTACTTACGTCCCGTGAGTCCAGCTATTGGTAGACTTACAGGGACAGGTGGACTGTCCAGGCACTATAACTGAGTGGGTCCAAAGAAAGCAGAGGTTCAAATATGGGCAAAGGCTGAATTACCACAAGAAAACAAATAGGGAAAGGGCTATACCGCAAAATATGCAAGGGGCATAAAATATGGAAATATTAGTTGGCCATTCAGGAATGTCAGAATCCAAAGATGCAGGCAGGTGGGTATCTAACGTGAAATGGAGTCCAAGAAATGGCATATCCAAATGGGTTTGAACTCAAATAAATGTTGAATTTCCTGACAATCCTCACAATGAACAACTTATGCTTCTGTCCCTTTGAGCCCTGGCATTTGTTGCTAACCCTGGCTCCTCCTTCTTGATATCCTATAGGAGTTATATCTATAGATAACATCTCTTCTTCCTAATGCTTTCTGTATTAGAAATGACTGAGTCCATATAGTATAGGACCTATATATCATTCTCCCAAATGATATTTTCCCTTATTTTCATTCATATCAGTCGCCAAAGTACACGTGGCTTTGAGTTAGCAAATCAATCTCTGTCCATTCTCCAAAAGAGTTAGGAGTCATTTGGGTGACACTGTAGCAAATGTCTAAAATATGCGAGATGATGATGGGAAGATGGAATTCAGTTGAAACATCTGTCCACAAAATTCTTTTTTTTTTTTTTTGGGTTTGTCGAGTATATTCAGAAATAGTTGGCAATGATTTCTTCCCTAGTGAGTTCCTTCTCCTTTGTGGAAAATTTACTGTTCCTTTAAATAAGACTAGTATTTATCATTTCCAAACCTCTTCCTGTTTATTCCAAAATCTCTAACTAACATATTAAGTCAGCAACTACTTAAATTGAGCTGTTGCAGATTATGTATCATTCTCCCCTCCCCTTTATGGTGGGTGCAGGAGAAAATGAGTGAGAAATGTGTCCTTGGTTAACATGGGACAGAGCAAGATCCGCCTTTTTTTTTCTGTTTAAAGGCCTGAATCATCCCAAAGTTGAAATAACATAAATTTCCTAGCAGAAATTATCATCTTGATAAGTCTAGGTTTCAAGAGACTAGTATAATATGTAGTATCATCCTGAAATGGCCCATCATTAGCATTATTTCCACTGTCATTCTTAATTGTTTAAAAATATATAGGTAGAGGGAGGGGAGAAGGGAAGAAAAAACGTACATGATAACTTTGTTGTATATTTAGAGGGAATAGCAGGTTGTACATGATGGATTTGCAGTTTCTTGTGTGATTGTCTTTTTTTATTGTTCTGGTTACAGAAATGTTTGTTTTATTCCATAAATCAAAATTAAAAGGAAAATAAAAAAGTGAAAAAATTCATAGTCTCCGCATGGGGTGGTTTATATGTAGGTAAGTGTAAGTAGAAGCTGAGACTGGGACATGTTATGTGATTGGTGAGAGTGATGGGGAGATCCTCAAGGGGAAGATGTAAATAATCTTCCTTCAAGCATTTCCTGAGAGGGTTTAACATGACCAAAAATAAAAAGTAGTTGGCCACCATGAGCCTAGGACCACAATATCAGTATCAGCGGAAAGAGTGGGAGGAAGCACACAGAGAGGATTTAAATAGAGATGCACATGCTTAGGGAACATGACAAGGATAATTCATACTTTTAGTGCTTCAGGGCCATGGTTTTCTTTCCTTTATTGTAGTATTCTTATATGACTTCTTTGTGGAGCCTCTCTTCTGGGTAGGTGTCTCAGCTTGACTTCTTGGGTGCTTTCTTGCTCAAAGCTCAACTTCTGGTTTTCTTCTTGTCTAATCACTCCTCTACTTCAGAGACTCTCCCCTTCCCTCCCCTTCCCTTCTCCTTCCCCTTCCCTTCACTTCTGCCTTCCCTTCTCCTTCCCCTTTCTTTCCTTCTCCCTCCCCCTTCCCTTTCCTTTCCCTTCCCCTCCACTCCCCTTCTTGTCTTAAAATCTTTGAGGCTAGTTTTGACTCTACCCTGTCTTTTTTCTCTCACATCTAATCAGTTGTTTAAAAAAATGCTTTTTTCATTTGTTCATTCATTCATCTATTGCCATCAGTGTTCTCAAGATTTACTTCCATGGAGCATTCTTGAGTCTGAAAGTTAGAAGGGACCTTGTGGGTATTCTGAGTGACCTATCCTGTGGCATCAATTGACTTGTGTTATAGTTATTTGAGTCCTATATCTGTCTTATCCCTACTAGTAAATTACACATTTTTAAAAATTGATCTGTTTCCTGTTTTGTTTTGGTACATCCTTAGAGCACAGTATAATGAGTTGTACATAATAGGTCTTTAAAAGATGTTTGTTGAATTGAGACAAATGCATATGATTAGGATTGGGGGATCATGTCCACGGGACTAGTCTACATGCTTAAAGGAATGAGAGAAAGAAGGGTGAATATTCAGGGAGCGCTGAAGTAATGGTAGCATTGCACATATATAAAGTTGTCTCTTGGTTGCTATAATAATAGGTTATAGATTCACTTAATTGATTGTTCTTGTTGGAAGAACTCTTTGTCTCCTCTGCTACAGCAGAGAAAATTAAGACTAGGTTATGTCCAAGCATCCCCTTTTTAATGAATTGAGTTTTCAATTCAACCAACATTTATTAAGAGCCTATTATGGGCAAGGCCTTGTACTAAGCATTGGTCATATGCAGACACAAATGGTCTTTGCACTAAAGGATCTTGAAAGTGAACAGTGAAAGTAGCACAAACAAAAATAAATTAACAAGGTGGAATGCAATAAATGCAAAGGGAAGGTCTAGATAAAGTTGTTTTTTTTAAGAAGAACTTCATAAGGAATTGACATTTTGAACTACATGGGGAGAGGAATGGTCAGAGAAAATTTCATAGAGGAAGTAGCACCTAAATTAGTTTTTGAAGAAAAACAAGTCAGGGTATGAAGAGAATGCCTTAGGAAAAAGAGAGGGGGCAGCTTGTACTAGTACAATGCACATAGTAGGCTTCCAATAACTGATAGCTTGATCGACACATTCTCTTCTAAGTTTCCTAATTAAATACCTTTTTAGGTATGTTGCAGATGTTAATGTTCATACACAAATACAAAGTTTTACTATTTACAAAATATACTGTTATGTTTTTCTTTTGATATATACCAGTGATTTACTGGTATAAGATACTCCCAGTAAGGAAGACCCTCTATTAAAGCATATTGGTATCTGTTCTGTAACTTACGTAGTCTTGTAGAGTTGCCTACAGCAGAGAGATGTTAAGTAACTTGTCCAAGGTCTTATAGCCCCCATGTGACTGGTTAGACTTAAATCCAGGTCCTGATTTCTGCCCACACTGCAACAATGCCTCTCGCTATTATTACTTTGGAAATGGAATTAAAAAAAAATTAGTTGTTGTTCATCTCTGAAATGACAAGTTCTACGGAACAGAAACCAGAGCAAGAAACATTAGAGAAAAATTGTTACATTGCATTTGTTACTTCTAGAAAAAAATTCCACTTTGAAGAAAATAAATGAAAATTATAGTCACGGGATTCAGAGTCTGCTTGGCAACTTTACTCTAGGTAAAATGAACCAATTACCTCTTTTAATGTGGCTGCTTGTAAGAGCTCAGAGTTAATAGTCTTCTGGTTGAACCATAATCCCTTTATGAGAGATGAGGAAGCAGTTGTTTGGACTAGGTAGGAAAGGATTTCTCTGTTTCTGCGTGGGGCCCTGTTCAATATCATCTGTCTTCTAAACAAAATATATCTTGTTGTTCTTACCTTGAAATGGTTTTTCCGGGTCCTCAATTAGGAAAAGCCTAGTATAATATATATTAATGTCAGAAGAATTTGTCCCATTTGTGTCTGTTGAGTCCATTGCATTTCTGGTGGATATCCAATTGGCCACAGCAGTTCAATGAAGATTTTTAAAACATCTATTGAGGAGGGTTACTTAGGTCATCACTAGTAGTCATGAACTCAGATCTGTATTTGGTCTCCTTGTTCCTGTGGCAGAGTAGTCTCCAGGAATAGGAAAATATACAGACATGCTTTCCATGTCCATATCCTGGCTCAATTCAACCTTGCTCTTCATTGTAGGATCAGTGGACCCTTGCTATCATGGACAGCATGCTAAAGATTGTCTATCAACCAAGTAATGTTTGGGCCATTCCTTAAAAGAGTCATTGCCCTTATTTGCTTTGGATGAGTAATAACTTTTTTCTAGGAGAGTAGGACAGAATTACAGTTTTAGTTGTTATCTTGGGTAGGGAGGGCAGGTAGGTGGTGCAGTAAATAGAGCACCAGTGCAGGAATCAGGAGGACCTGAGTTCAAATCTCACCTCAGACACTTGACACTCACTGGTTATATGACCTTGGGCAAGTCACTTAACCCCAATTGCATCATCCTGGGTCATCTCCAGTCATCCTGAAGAATATTGGGTCATTGGATTCAGATGACTCTGGAGGAAAAGTGAGGATGGTGACTTGCACAGCCCTCCCTCACTCAAAACAAAGTCGAGTGCAAGTCATGTCATTACTTCTCTGATGGCATGGTCTTCTTTGGCAACATACGAACACATTGAATATATGCTTGAGTAGGGATATCTGAATTTTCAAAAGTGGATTTCTCCATTGAAATATAAATATATATGTAAATATATACAGATGTATGTGTGTGTGTATCTTGACACACACACACACATATATATGTTTATATGTACATATAATACAAATATATGTACATAAACCCATATATTCACACTAATTTCAACAACTTTGTTGAAAAGACATGCAGGGTTGCTCCTTCAGGAAGGAGAAGGCTAGAAGCTTCTAATATCCCTTAGCAGATGACCAGCACAGGGACTGATATGATTTGGAGAGTTTTTACCCCTAATGAGATTAGGTGAAATTGAACCTGAGAGGGTAAAGGTCTTCAAATTGACAGAACATCAAAAGGGCAAAACTTCATCATATCACTATTTGAATCTCTAGCAGAGTCTAATGTCTGATATATTATATTTGGTCCACTGTAACCCTTGTACATCCACTTCTTTCTAGTAAATGATGAATGAGATTTAGCTACCATAATATGGTTTGTGCCGTTATATACCTTTGTGGGAAAATATAGAGTGGGTGAGTTAGGTTATTTGCTCACTGAAATGACCTGGGCTATTTTCTCAGAACACCAATCTCAATCAGAAAACAAGGTTTTCAGGGTTTTGAGTAAGTTAGACAGACATTATTTTCTGTTGTTATTGCTGATGTGTCTCATCTAAACTCTCCCACGTATGCTGGCTTCCATTAGAATAGAATTGGATATGCTAAGATTTTGCTGGATAGTTTCTTTTTCTCTGGGGATTTCCGTCTGGTTGAAATCAGTACAGACTGAATACCTGAATTTAAAACCTTAAAAGTGTCGGTAAAAAGTCAACTTTTGTTCTTTATCAGAACCTTCAAAGGTCTATCTACCAACATTATGTAGTTTGAGAGGCAGTGTGGGACAGTAAATGGAGACTCAGATTTAGGACATCTGGGTTTAAATTTCACCTTAGATATTAAGTACATGATCATGGGCAAAGCACTTAAATTCAGAACCTTATTTTCTCTACAGTGGGGAAAGGAATACTTCCAATTTCCCCACTTTAAGGGATTGTTTGGAAATACAGCTTGCCAACCTTTTAAAATATTATGTAAATTTGAGTTATTATTTTGAAAAGTCAAATTTTATTATTTTAAATGGTTTTGTCCAATTTATTTTATTTTTCGCTGAAAATAAATTAGTAACAGGGTGCAAAAAATATCATTGTTGTCATACTAAGCATCTCTTTCCATTATTAACAATGATTTCAGTGGTAGGGCTGCACTGCAGCTACCTTAAGGTACAAAATTTTGTTCCTTGGATGTAAGTCAATTGAAGTCCCAGGATATAGACTGTTTATTAGATTTGGGGTAACTTTCTCTCTCTCAACCCCTTTCCCCATACTACCAGTCCCTTTTGGAATTAATTGTCTTTTGATCAACTCTCCTAAGATTCATCTGTTTTAAAATAGTAGATTATTGAGAGTTGCCAATTCTCATTTGGAGTTTTTTTTATTAAAAACATAATAACCATTAACAAAAAAACCAATAAAAATCAATCAGTAGCACTAATTAAAAGGCTTCCATTACCTACCAGGTACTCTTTTGAGTGCTTGGGAATTCAAAGACAAAAATGAAACATTCCAAACAAGGAGTCACATCTCACCTAAAACTCTTAACCCTTAAGGAGGTAGAACAAAACTAATCAATAAACAACCAACAGAGAAACAGAATACTCTTTCCCCTATCTCCTCTTTTTGGCCTGCCCAAAGTTCTGCTACCTTTGACTCTGTTTTTCTCCTTTTCCTCTTCCCCTTTCCCTCCTCCTTGTCTTCTTCTTCCTTCTCCTTTTCCACCTCTTTCTCCCTTTCCATTCTGAAGCCACTGTGAAAACAGTTCAAGTCTTGATGACTTGAATTACTCAGAATCACTTCATATTGGTCTTTCCTTATATGCTTCATATTTATCATGTTTGTGGCACAATAATATTTCATTAAATAAATATACCATAATATATTTATTGATTCTCCAGTCGTTGGATATGTAGGTCATTTTCAGTCTTTTTCTCATTTTATAATAGAATCACTAAATATTTTTCTATAAGTCCTTTTTAAGATAAAGAAATAGCAATGCTATCACTGAACTAAAAGGGATAAGCACTATGTATTACTCATTGCAATTGTTCTCTAAAGTATTTGCACCAGTCTGTAATCCCATCAGTAATGTATTACAGTGCCTGTTTTCTCACATCATCACCACCATTGGATTTTATAAATTTTGGGGGTGATAATTTTTATAGTTCCGGGGTAGGGATACAAGTAATATCTTAATGTTGTCATGATTTGCATTTATGACTGCATGGGATTTTGAGCATATTTTAGTTGGTTAGTAATAATTTATATTTCCTTCTTCATAAATTGTTTATACATATCTACTATTCCACTGAGGATTATTTAGTCTTTCTTAGTGTTGTTGTATCCATTCCTTATAGATTCCAGCTGTTAGTCCTTTGTTTAACACATTTACACCAAAATTTCCCCCCTCTATTTGTTTCTTCTCTGTTTTTAAAAGGTACTCCTTTCGGTTATGCAAAATGCTTTCATTTTTATATGAATAACCCTATCAATTTTGTTTCCATTAATTTCTTCTGGGATTTTTCTGATTGACAAAAATATGGCTCATCTCCATGTTTGGGACAGGTATATTTTTCCTTTATCTTCCAGTTTTTTTATAATTTCAAAAACATTTAGATCAATGCTCCAGTTAACATTCACTGGAGTGGGTGGTATGGGATTTTTGCCAGTTTTCATGAATGGGGATTTCTTGCAGTACAAGAATATTTTCTTTGGATGCTTTATTAGAATAATAGGACTGAGCTAAGAAAACAGCATCCACAGAAAAGCATTTTCAAAAGTCACACTGAATAATGCTGTCCTTTTAAAAAAAGAATGACACACTTTTGTTGCATTTGTGCATTACATTAAGTGTTCTCATCTCTCAAGTAAACTAGCACTTTGTAAATATTACTATTTAATTAGTAGCTCAGTATCTGAATTTTTCCTATTATGGTTGATGTCTAAGAATGATTAAGGGAAAAAAAGGAACAAGGAATGAGAACAAAGATCCCAATAGATAAAGGCCCATTTGGTGTTCTGAGTATTACCATTCCTTTTTCATTACCTGCATTATTTTGTCTACTTGTGTAGTAGTTTTGAGTTGCATCCCTACTTTAACCTTGTCACAAATGACGTCTTCCGACTTTCATCTGTGGAATCTTTTAGTGTAGTCTCAGCAGTACATGGAATGCCTAACAACTCCTCTCTGTTGGGTTAGTCACAGAGGGGAAATTGGGTAAAGGAGTTTGAAGATAAAATCTCTTGTGCTATCTTGCATTTTAAACAGTCTTCCTTATAACTGTCTCCCATCAATGGGTGATGAGGTAGAAGTTCCCATGCATAGTTTTCCTAGACCATCAAAGCTGTTCTTTCTCCCATTAAATGGTGAGAGTGGGGTGGGGGAGAGGAAGTGACATATTAGGAGCCTCAGGCACACATCTTTTCTTAAATGGAAGATGGGACAGAGTGATATACTAATGATACAGTCATCAGCCTTGAATAACATTGATGGAAATTTTTGGATTATGGAATGTGGAGGCTTTATTTAGGTACACTTTGAGTTCTGGGTCAGAGTTGCAAACTAGGTACCCCAATGTTTGTTCATTTTTATTTTCGCTCGTTGTCCTTTGAACATACTATAACTTGGCACTGAACCTTAAAATGCGGCACATAGTCTCCATACAATGTTGGAGCTGTGATCTGGCCTGATCAGAATGGTAAGATTATCTCACCTATTCGAGCCTATCCCTGTAGTACCCTGTTGTAGCCATATCACTTGTATACCCATTTCTTATCTATTACTGCAACATATTAATGCCACCATACTATTCTATTGACTCATATTAGGATTTCAGTCTTCTAAAGTCCCCAGATCTTTTTCACAGAAAATGTTATCTAGCTACAAGCTGTCTCCTTTTTTTTATATTTGTGCAATTAATTTTTTTAAACCTACATGTAGGAGTTTAGATTTATCCTTTTAAAAATACATTTTATTAGATTTGGCCCATTGC
>CM053774.1:27515402-27539019 GCA_028658325.1 Potorous gilbertii | reverse complement strand
CTCGGGGTCCCTTTCCAATTCTTAAATGCCTATAAAGAGAGAAATTCTGTATCCTTTCTAAGTATCATGGTTCTGTATTTAAAATCCTCAGTGTCAGGAAGCTTTTAATTTAATTTTATTTTTCTGACATCTGGAGTAAAGTTCCTCTGCTGTGGGCCAAATCCAGCTTCTCTCATTTGTCTTTAGAGGAAGCAGAAACTATCTTGACTTTATCCTCTGCATGATAATCCATGGTAGTAAACACTTAGTATGAAATTCAAAGGCAGAAAAATACATCAACTTTGAATGTATCAACTTGAATGTGTCAATATCCTATACATCATTAGGATTGTTTCATTGCCTGTTTAATTTCAGTTTGTAGTCCACTCTGTTGTCATAGTTGGATTTTTTTTTTTTTTTTGGTGATTTAGATCTGAGGTCGCTCATTTTTTTAACTGAAGAATTGGATCATGTGAAGTATATAATTCTCTTACCTCTTTCCTAAGAATTTACATTAAGATAATCCATATTTTGGGTAGTTAGGACTTAATTAACATATTTTTAGAAGCTGAGCCTCCAAAGGAGAGTCATTGGTATATTTAAGGCTCAGGGCCAGTTTTCTTCAGGGCTTTATGGAGTTTCAAGAATTGAGCATTTCTTTTTCTCCTTCCTCTGTTGAACTACTCTGGTTGATGGTGGTCTCAAGCATAGGAAGGCAGGAAATGAGAAGTGTAATGAATGTGTCTAAGTGGGCTGTCTTGTCAAAATCAATACATTGGACATTCCCCTTAATTGTCCATTTTCCCCCAACCCCAACCAAAAAAGTGAGAAACGTTTAACACCCCTTTCAAAGCCAAGTTAGAAAGGATTTTAAAGAGCCACATTTTGCTTTCTTTTTTGAGCCCATCAAATTTTTTTCCCCTTTGTTGGAATAGTCTCAAAATGGTAGAGATTAAAATCTTTCACAAGGTAACAATCACTGCTCACAAATAGTTTCACACTCCCCTAATTTATACAATTTTAATTAATTCCAAAGTTTATGCCAATTAAATGGGTGAAGTTCAGCAGGGTAAAGGGGGAAAAAAACCTAACCCCACCAGCTCTCTCTTCTAGGAACAGAAAGAATCTATAATGGGGGGAAAAACAGTTGTTGAAGAGTACAGAAATACAGAAAACTGTACGTCAAGGTACTTGGTTAAACAATAATCTCCTACAGAGCCCTCATTACTGCTAAATAATTGACTGTGTTTCTAGAAAGGTTTCTAAGTGAGGAGAGGGTCAAGAAGGTCAGTTATCTAGTGGTAATGACCGTAGCGGTCATTAGAGGGTATTAATGCTATTAAGAATCAAACTTTAACTTTTTATTGAAGTTTTTATTTAAATGATATTAACTTCAATTCAACTTTTAATTGAGGTGCAACCATCCAAATTCTACAGTCGGATACCAAGAAGCAATAAAAATAAAATTACATGTTCTTCTGATAGGATGATGGGTCTTTATTAGAATTTCAAGAGCCTCTACAGACCTGTTATTAGTCACAAACCATTCTGAAGTATTCTATTAGAATTAAGGTTGGGTGAATGATTCAGGGAATAATCCCAACTCAGACCACTAAAAGGGAAAAAAAACAGGGAGTAAAGGAAAAGTATTTTCTGAGGAGAAAAGATCTAGTTATATGATCATATCTGGACTCTTTCATAAGGCCATTTGCCACAATTAACACATTGTGGGGTTGTGGAGAAGAAGAGGAATCTCAACTAAATAAGAATGTTTAAAGAAATAGAGGATTTCTACTTTGTTTTGTTTTTTTAAGTTTTAGGGAGCGTAGCTCTCCTAAACAATATTTCTTTCTTGGAATTAAGCATGACATGAGTAGTTTAGAAGTTAGTTGAATAGTAGTATATATGTAAAGTTGAAATAAGTTGACTTCCTTTTGAGAGAGTCTTTAGACTTAAGCAAAGTCAAAGCAAAAAGTAACCTAAAGCTTTGCCATTAAGGATCATAGATTTAGAACTCTAAGTAATTTTTAAAATAATTTAGTCACATTTCATTCTTATATAGATAAGGAAACTGAGTCTCATAGGTGTAAAGTGACTTTCCCAAGGTAATATATGTAGGATGTTGTAGAGCCAGATTTTGAGAGCATGTCCTCTGACTTCAGATTCAGGGCTATTTTGTGGAACCCCACTACCCATCAAATTCTTCTTAACTGGATAACTGAAAACTGCCAACTGGAAATTAGGATCCTAGGGTTGGGAGGAAGGAAAGTATGATCTGGGGGGGGGGTTTAAGTCTTCTAATGCCCCTTTTGTACAAACAAAAGAAAAAGATTGTAATTTCAAGGTTGGTTATCTTACCCCTATAATCAAAGGAGGAGGCGGCTATGGGTGGTGAACAATTTTATAACAGAATCTTCCATACTGAAAACTCTTTGTTTCTCCAGAGTCTCAAATGTTGTGGGTATTTGGTATTAAGTTGGTCGGCTGCCATTTTCTAGCAAAGAGATTTGTTAAAGGAATAGATAATGGCTTTTTTCTTCTGGAAAAAGTTACAAACTGCTTTACATTTTTGGTAGGGAGCCAGCATTTTGTCATTTAGACATGTCACATTATTATGAAAACATCATGCATCATAACACAACATAACAATGTGATTTGCTAAGAAGAAAACTCCTCTCAAAAGGGGGGGTGGGAACCAAACAGCAGGCATGGATTTTCTGAGTGAAAAATCATTTCATCCCATTTCAGCTCCTCCCCTCTTTCTCAAGTGAAGGTAGAACTCTGGATCATAGATTTAAAGCTGGAAAGGACTAGAGAGATCATGTAGTCCAATTCTTTTTTTCTCAATGAGCAAAACCAGGTCAGGAAAGGTGCGGTGACTTGCCCAGATTTTCACAGGTTGTTGAGTGGTAGAAGTAGAATTACCACTTTAGCCCTCAGATTTAAGGCTAACGTTTTATTCATGATATCACTCAGCATTTTATTAGCCAGACTGCTCTCAAACCCTAGTACAAGGATAACTTTAAATTCTCACTTTTAAGAGTAGAAAAGATGATAACATTTGGTCCTAATTTTATAAATATATGTATTTATGTATATCGCTATATATAGTGATAGACTATAAATGTATATGTATACATAGTGACAGACATAAATGTATATGTATATATGTAGTAGGGTGAGGTGTGAGGGGTGATGTTATTGGTCTTTGCATGCCATGTATGTTTACATGGGTCTCTCTAGAGAGGGCTCACAGAGAGGCAAGAGTAGGTATCTTTAGTATCACCTCCCCTTGCCTTTGTAAAGAAAGGCTTTGGTTTCTGCCAGGTGGAAGGGCAGGAGATTCAGGTCAGAGACCAGTCACTCTGCTCTCCTCAGAGAGAGGGGGTACTGGGCTACAATTTTTTTTTCTATTAGACTCTTTAAATATTATTAGTCTAGGGTATGTGATTTTCAGGTTCAAGCTAAACTCTTGATTGCTGAGAAATTCCTATTCCTTAAAGGGGAATAAACATTCAATGTGTCAATTCCACAATAAACATATATAGCAAATAGCAAAGTCAATAGCAAAGCAGAAAATAGAGAAAGTATACATAGGACAATATATGTGTGTAGATATATGTATATGTATGTATACATATATAGCATATATAGATTATATGTAGTATACAAATTATATATAACATGCATTTATACATATATCTATAGCTATACTCACATATCTATATATAGTATATACAATTATTATTATATGTGCATTGTTTTATATATAAATATAAATATAAAAATCTATACACACAATACAGATTGAATAAGTTCTCCCTTTGGAAATTAAATGATTCAGGTCAAACAAGAGGGGAGAGTCCCAGTTCTCACACAAAGGGAAATTCCCCCAGAGTCACTAGTAGCAAGCTGGCAATAGGGATATAATTGAAGTTCTACATATCATCTTTTCCCCAGACTCTTTCACTTCCTTCAGTGACTTGAAGAGAGTTGGAATTCCACACCTTCTCTTTTGAAGCTGGAAGCCAGGAAAGTCCAGATCCCTTTTCTTTCCAGATCTCACCAGTTCTACACTTTCCCTCATGTAGGACCAAGTATTAAGTAACCACTCTTCACCAAAGAGGAGAGAGTCCCATGTAATTGACCCTTTGAGCCAAAGATTACATTTCTTCCCTGAGCAGAAATTCTTTTAAGGTCCCTTATAAACTAGGGCAAATTCAAAGCCTCTAACAGTATAAACATGAACATTAGAACTTTAAAATAAGGGTAATTACCCTGGCATCCCAGGTAACCACACTTTCTTATCCATTGAAAATAAAACAAATGGATATCAACACTACTTGCAGTAGAATGGAAATATACATAGCATCACCTGGAAAGATACTGCCACAACAAGGTGCCCAGCTACAGGTAGGACATAGGAGACACATGTTTCAAAAGTATGTGCATATTCTTAGCATGTAGCAATTAATCAGAAGCAGCAAATATGACTAACAAAGGCCATAGATTAAACAATAACTTTACATTCAGTCTTGGTATAATATACAATTTAATTATAAGAATTAATATATACAGTAAACAAAACAATTATCAAAAAGACATTGCTATAGGAAGGATATAACACAAAACATTTAAATGAACATAATAGCAAAATAAGAAACAAGTACAAACACATAGTAATTCACATGTGTAGCAGAAAACATGCTGTTACATACAAAGCACATCACAGATAGGTACTCTCTAGTAATGTTGCCTAGATTACCTAAAACATCGTAAGTTAGTTCAGTGAGTGACTGGTCTCTGGTCACTGACTGACTGACCTCTTAACTGCTGTATCAGAGCTTAGTAGCTGGTATTTTTTGATATCAGGATCATTGTAGATTTATTTTTATTCCTGCTCTATGGATTGCGTCTGCATCCTTGGAGTCCATGCAACAATCTTGGAGAGATAAGAGTTGCTTCTGCGTCCCCCTCTTCTGTCCTATAATAAATAATATATGTAGGTTCCTTCACTGGATACTCCAAGTTCAGCTCCCGTTTCTTGTCTGGAAAGTCTTTGAAGCAGCTGGTGGACAGTCTCTTTTTCTCAGTCTTTGTCTAGGTGAATGTCTATCAGTTCTCTCTATCATCTCATTAGAAGGTACAGCTAAATTCTTCTATGGGCAATAGGTGGTCATGGTGAATAGTTCAGCTAGAGGGAATTTTGTAAACAGACAAGGTGCCCAGTTTCTTAGTAATTTAACTTGTGAGTCTCTTGAATATTCTCCATGCAATTCTATCACCTTATCTTGACACATGCCAAAGCACAAATGACATCTTTTGTTTCTGTCATAGATATTCTGAAAAGATGTGGCTAGTTTGGTAGGCATTTCTCAGGTCCTTCTTCAGCTTAGAGATTATACTCATTGTAGATAGCAGCATCACTTCCTTTATCTGAAATACCAAAAAGTAACTCCATAGGCAGTCATGGTTCTTAATCAGGCATCACCAAGTATGGTATACAATCTATAGCATCATTCCTGATGGAATTGTATGCATATACTAGAAATGATACATGTTGACTTTATTAGCCTTTGTTCTGGTCTCGAAATTCCCAGTATATTCAACATGCAATTATAATATTTAAGATGTGGGTTTCCTTGAGGATGATAAAGAATAGTCCTAAATTTTTTAATTCATGCCAAGGACAATGTTTCCTTGAGTAGCTTGCTCTCAAGTCCTCTCTCTATCAGAGCGGATTGCAAGAAATCCATGTTGAAAATACTTTTCCCTGTAACACTTTCACAGCAATAGATTTTTTTTGTTCTTTGCTTGGATATGTTTGTGTTTACATTGTGTCAAAATGGTCACAACTATGACTTGTGTTTTTGCTACCTCCATTCAGAGGTAGAGAGTCAATACAAAAAGACATGCTGGTATTTGTTTCCTCCAAATATGGAACATGATTTGGTAAATTTTTTGTACACATCTGATGTAAGTATCACACTTCTTTTTTTGTATTCAATATATATTTTTAATTTTGCCCTTGTCATACTTATTTTTCTTATTCAAACACCTGAGTAAAAGGAGAATGGTTGAGAGAAAAAAATGTGTGGACTATTTTTTTTTACATATATTGAAGTATCACACTTCTTTGTGACATCTGCAGTCATCACAGACCAATAAAATCAGTTTCTTATCAGTTCTGATGTCCTTTCTTGACCTATATGTCCAAAGGCATTATTAGAAACACTAGTGGCTATTGAGGGGGTATGGTCTGGGTAGCACCAGCTGCTTTCTGGTTCTCTCTGAGGAATCAGTCACAGTCTATAGACAGCAGAGGTGTGAGAATCATATTGCAAGTACAACTGCCTCAACCAAATTAATATGTAATTGGAAAATGATTAATAAAGCAAATCAAAATATAATACAAGATAGATAATGTTAATTTGTGGTTTTCTAAGCCGATGTCTTGTCTTAAGGGTTATATTTCTATTTGATTTTGACATTGCCGTGATATCTCATGGTATTGTTCCAATCCCTGCCATTGCATCATCAGTAAGGTGCCTTTGGCTGTCTAGAACATCAGACAAGAAGGATCATTACCCTGCTCTTGGACTTGATTACTTCTCTTAATTCTTTGTTAGTCATCCATCCCTACTCACCTCTAGTCATCTGCCAACAAGGTAATGGAAGATTGATTCCTTGTCATAAGGCTGCACTTCACATGCTATCTGATGGAAGTTCCAAGCTCTCAGCTACATACACCCTCCTGTATTTGCGTACCTTGAGTGTCTCAGATGGCTGACATATCTCACCATATGTGTTCCACAGTATTTCAAATCATCTGAATCTCTATTAGTTTTGTTAAAACCATAATTGATGAAACCGTAATTGGCCGTCTCTGGCAAGCAGCATCCAAAGGGACACTGGTTAAGATCCAAAATCATCAGTCCACATTTAGAATTCTACTCCGTGATGTAAACTTTGCATTCCTTGGTGTTGGGCCACTTCAAAGCCAAGAACTCAAGCTTAGGGTGAGTATAGTAGACTCACTGTCATTCAAACCTCTGCTGGTTTCTGGTGCCCATCTCTCTCTTGGCAAAGGGTGGTTCTCATACCTTCTAGAGTGACTTTCATATGGAGAGCAAAATGTTCATTTATGTCTGCAAAGGCCAACGCAAATGTATGGCTAAGGCAAGGCTTTTTCCACACTTTATCCATTTATCTTCAAAAGCCTCTATAAGTTTTAGGATACTTTTGCCCTTCTCATGTTCGGAGTTTTTATAATCCAATGGTGGTGAGCAAGCACATTGAACGAGATCATTAACGTCAGTACCACAGTCTGAAAATCTTTTTTTTTATATTAACCACCAAATCCCAGAAAAGTACGGGCATGGCCACTTGAGAAGTGCTTTTACCTTCTCTGGATTAGTGTTCAAAATTTGTTGAGAAACAATGTGACCCACAGCTTAACAGAATCTTTGGAAAATTGATGTTTTTTTCACTTGAAAGCTTCAGACCAGCTTCCTCTAGCCTCCTAATATTTTCAGTATTTTTTCTTCATGTTCCTCCAGTGTATTACCAAAGATGATGATGTCATTAAGACATTAATGCTTACAGATAGTTCATGTGCTCAACCATTTTCTCCATCAGCTTTTAGAAAGTGGCTAACATCCCTAAGATAACTTGAGGCATTCACTCAAACTGTTAAAATCCATCTGGACTGGTGAAAGTAGTCTTTTCTTTGCTTTTCTCTAACATTGATATCTGGGATTATCCATTATGCAATTTCAAGACTGAAAAGCACTGGCTGCATGCCACAGTTGAGGGCATCTGGTCTCCATGGTGTAGTGTACTAGTCCATTTTAGTCTTTTTGTCCAATGTTTGGTAATATACACACATTTATGTCTTTCTTTGTTAGGCACCACCGCTATGGGTAATACATCAAGACTGCTAAATTCTGTGATGATCACGTTAACCAACGTTTCTTTAAAATGATTTCTGTGATCTTCCATCATAGACCCAGCAAGCTTCCTAGATCTTTCTCTGAATGATCTGCAATCAGTGAGCCTTATTATAGGAATTGTACCTTGAACCTGTCCAATATTCTGCTCATGCTGAGTTCCAGCCTCAACCTAGCTTTCCTCATGTGTGGTACTATAGAGCATCTCCAAAGTCAAATAGCTCATAATCAAGCCCAGAGGATGAACAGTTAGGGTTTCTGTGATGTTCAACAGAACCTCTTGTCTCTTTCCTCTTGTCAGTGTTGGCATAGTCTACATAAAGTCAAAATGTATAGGTATTAGGTGCAGGCTTGTTGCTTACAGGATCCTCTAATGGTAATGGTTTTTGTGACTGCATAGTTCTGATGACCTCAGATACATGAGGGTCATGTAACCTGACTCAATCTCTGCAGTGTAATTTTTCCTGCATTCTCAGTATCTACGACACCTAACGTTATCAATTATCAGTTACAACTCTACACTGGAGTCTATTCTGAAGAAGTCAATAGACTTTTCTCCTGTGAGGTGCATAGAATTAGAGATAAAATTAGCATCGTACTCTTCTGATTCACCTTCTTTTAGCAGTACAGCTAAGTTTCATGTATATTAATGCCACATAAAGTCTGGCCTTATCTCCATGAGGTTATCCCCTACAGCTGGGGCTATCCCCCTCGGACTGTCAGTCTCATCACTGTTGCTGGCCCAGGGGTCTTCCCATGTCCCAGGTACACGCCTGTCTGTCCAACTCAAGTCTATTAAGATTGTTCTCTTGAGAGGCCTGATTCATGTTTAGTGAATCTGCCAGTTTGGGGCCTATGGTACCTGTCTACTTCAGGGAGTATAGCCTTAGCCTTCCTTACTCATAGATGATGTGGAATTTTGGGACTTAATTTTGACATTCATTATTTCTATAGGGATGGCACCTTTGATTACTCCTTTAAGAAATTCCCCATCTTCCAAGGGCTGCCAAGTCTGAAATTCCCAGGAATAATCTCTATTGTCAATTCCTCAGGTGTATCTCTATGGTCAAAATCCTCTGTCAGGACAGAACATACATATGCATTTACACATATGCATATATGTAAATCAGTATGGTGCTTATTAAATAGGCTGAATATGGATGGCTTGATGGATAAGGAAAGGGGTATGTTAAAAATGAAGGTGATATAAAAATAAATCTTATCAGTAGATTTTTAAAAATTTAGTGCACCTAAAGTAAACATGCCTAACATGACCCTTTTCCTACTGGTTGTAGGATGACATTGACCTCTCAGGAAGTTTAAGTCACCACAGGTTGCAAGGACCCTGGCACGCAAAGGAGAACCTGCTGTACAGGTTCTTAGATCTGCTTTTCTAAAAGGAAAGCAACTTTTGGGGAGTCAACAAAATTCTTTAATTAAGCACATGTATCATTCACTTAGTTTAGGGGGGAAAGTCAGCACCCTGAATTTCAGAGAAAATACAAGCAGAGAAATAAAGACCAACAGACAGGGCTTCCAACTGTCTGACCATAACCAATACATACATCACAGATCAACAGACGGATCCAGCTGTCTGATCATTGCATACATCCATAGTTACCAGAGACAGAAGCACCAACATTTGGGTTTTCAAAGCTGGGAGGCACCTTAGTGGCTGCCCATAGTCAAATCTGGCCAAACAACACTTCCAATGAGTAAGCCCTAAAACAGAACCTCACCTCAGCGTTTTTCAGAGCCAGAGGGCATCACAACCTTGAGAACTAGTGCCTCATTAGAAATTAGCAAAAGGTGCAGGCCTCCCTATAAGACAAATCTGCCCTACAGGAGCTTCTCTTAATGGGCAGGCCCATTAATGGGTGGGGAAGAGCTTAACTCTCATTAACATAATTAACATTACCAGCACTTCTCATATGTGCTGAAACTCTTGAGTCATATCCTCATTTTCTACTCAGATTTGCAGGAGATATCATAATACTACTATTAAACAGTACCATTTTTATGACATCTTAAAGTTGGTTTCTTGGAGCCTCACAATGAACTCTTGAGATAGGAACTATAGGTTACTATTATCAGAATTTACAGATGCTGAAAGTAAAGCACAGAGTGGCTTGGCTATGCTCATGAAGCCAGTAAGTATCAGAAGTGGAATCTGAACCTGGATCTTCCTAAATCTGAGGCAGAAACTCAGTGCTAGCCTGATTCTGTGGTCATGCTGCCCTGATGTCAGTTGACTTAAATTGAAATTTGTAGGAACCATATATGAAAAGGAAATAAAAGAAAAACTGCCCTTAACTACTAACATTTAACTTCCACCATGGTGGATTTTACTTCTTTAGGCATTTGTACTCAAAGTAATACACTGATTCTCCTTCTCTGTGTAAAAGTTGAGAACATGTTTCAGGTCTATTTATGGCTCTCTCAAACAAGAGAAGCTAAATCTGAAATGGAAAATTCTGGAGCTGATCTTTCCACCTAATCTAACTCCTGGCTTTGAATAGAGCTTCCTTCTCTAGATTCAGTTGAGTGACTCCAAAATGTCTTTAATTTGAAAGAGAAAATAACATCCAAAAAATGAGTAGAGAAGCAGCTCATTATAACAACATTTTAGAAAATGAAGAATTTATTTGGGGAGGGGTGTGGAACAAATATGAAAGTGGTATAATGGAAACTACTCTGTTGATGCAGTATAAATGAAAAATGTAATTCTTGTAGACTTTGATGAAAAAACTGTTCATGCAGTGGAGTTGGGTATAGACATTGATTTGACTTACTAAGATATCTCTGTAGATAATTTTTACAGTAGTTGAAAAAGCAAATCAGTGTTGTACCAGAGAGAAATGTGTTCATCCTTCATTGCCAAAGTAGACCATGTCATTGGAGAAGTAATGACATGACTTGCACTTGACTTTGTTTTGAGTGAGGAAGGACTGTGCAGGTCACCAGCCTCACTTCTCCTCCAGAGCCATCTGCATCAGATATTCATCAGGATGACTGGAGATGACCCAGGATGGGGCAATTGGGGTTAAGTGACTTGCCCAAGGTCATATAGATATAGTGAGTGTCAAGGGTCTAAGGTGAGATTTGAACTCAGGTCCTCCTGACTTCTGCACTGGTTCTCTACCCCAGCCAGGGAGAAAACATTCCTATCAAAGGTAATATCACCTGCTAGCACTGAAACACAAGCAATAATTCCTGTAGGACAGGAAGTATTAAAAACAACAAGCTTTAACATGTTAGGTAAGGAAGCCTTTTCATATAGAGTTTAGGACCTATGCCTAACAATATAATCCCACTGGGATATAAAAGGAATTTTGCTAATTAATATTTTGGAGTGGGGGAATGGTATTCTGGGAAATGTATAGATTAAGATTAAGAATTTTATTTTAATGAATAATCTTTTGGAGAAGTACAGTACAGCTAAGTGGTAGAAATAAGAAATAGAGCCCTATGCCTAAGGTAAGAAAGACTCATTTTCATGAGTTCAAATCCATCCTCAGACACTCTCTAGCTTTGTGACCCTGGGCAAGGCATTTAACCCTGTTTACCCCAGTTTCCTCATCTCTAAAATGAACTGGAGATGGAAATGGCGAATTGTTCCATTATCTCTGCCAAAAAATTATCCCCCCAAATCGGGTAACTAAGAATCAGACAAAACTGGAAAACAACTGAAACAAAACTCATTCCACCCCTCACACTCTCACTATGTCTGGCAAATAGCATTTTTTTTCATAGATCGTGCTTGTATTTGGCTTCCACCAAATTTTACACTATGGTTGAGTTATAATAGTTTATTACTATTTGTCAGTCATTGCTTTTCATCCACTACCCTTAAGCAAGTCATACTTAAAATGTCAGTACCCAACTTGGTATGTTTGTGTAGAAGATTAGTCATGGTTCAGGTACTTATGCAAATAATAGCCCACATGTATATAATATTTAGAAGTTTACAGAGTGCTTTACATATATCATCTCATTTTATTTTCATTACAACCCTGAGAGATGCAGTAAATGCTCTTATCATCGCCATTTTACAGATGAGGGTACTGAGGAACAGACAGTCAGATGATTGCCTCTGGGTCATGTAGCTAGTGAGTGTCTGAGGCAAGATTTGAGTTCAGGAGTTCATGATTAGTACTCTCAAGTCACGATGAAATGGCAGATTTTTATTTGTCTATCTTGTGACTTTTCATAGCTCTTTGAAGCCATTGATTTTTCTTAAGGTTGGATTGGATAGAAGTTTAAATGATAGGCTGCTGTTTTTGCAATACACAGAATTAGCAAATACTCTAGAGTCTAGACTACAATTGTGCAGTTCTATAAAAATAGGCAAGAATACGAGAAGTGCATTTATTGAGCTCCTGCGGGCTCTGATTGCTACTTTAACAGATGGATTCTATTTCCCTTTCTACTGATGAATGCAGAACATTGGGTGCTGATGAACATAGTGGCCCTCAGTTTTTCACCACTGCGGTGGGAATCATGTTTGTACCTCATAAAACATTCTAACCTCTATATGCATTGTATCATATCATGTATCCAAATCATTGAACTGTAGGGTTTTAGAACTGAATGAGACCTTAGAGATCATTTAGTCTAAGACTCCCTCACTTTGCCAGGAAAGGCAGTGTATTGTACTGGAGAGAGCACTTTACCCAACACAGAATTCCTGAGTTTGACTCTTGCCTCTTAGCTATAGTAAGTGGTGTTGCTTTATCTATAACATTATGATTAATCTACTTCTTCACAGGTTATTATGAACAGGTTGTTTTGTAATTCATTGTGTTCAAAACCAAACATTATCTCTCTCCCAAACCTTTCCTCCTCCCAAAGACTTTTTTTTGCTATTGAGGGTACTGACATTCTCCAGTCACCCAGGCCTGTAATCTAGCTGTCATCCTTGATCCGTTCTGCTCTTTGACTCCCCCTCTCCGTAGCCAATCTGTTGCCAAATTCTATCGATTTTATCTTCACAATAACTTTCACATAGACCTCCATCTCTCCTCTAACACTGCCACCATGTTGATATGGGCCATCATTGCCTCATACTTGAACTATTTTAATAGCTTTTTGGGTTGTCCCCTGCCTCAAGTATTTTCCCTATTCCAGCCCCATTCTCCATTTGCTTGACAAAGTGATTTGTCACCCTCCTACTCAATAAACTCCAGTGGCTCCTATAGAAAATCATCTGTTTGTCAAAGACCTCACGATCTGGCTCTTTCCTGCATTTCCAGTCTTCTTATAACTTACTCATTCCCATGTACTCTGTGATCCTATGACACTGGCTTCTTTGCTCTTCCTTACAGATCCAGACTTCCTCTCCAGACTCCAGGCATTTTCACCAGCTGTCCTTCATGCCTAGAATTCTCTTCCTCCTTATTTCATCCTTAAAAAATTCCTTTTACCTATTGCCTTAATACTAATGCCTTCCCTTTGTTGATTATCTTCAATTTGGGGCAGCTAGGTAGTGCAGTGGATAGAGCACTAGTGCAGGAGTCAGGAGGCCCTGAGTTCAAATCTCACCTCAGACACTTGACACTCACTAGCTGTGTGACCATGGGTAAGTCACTTAACCCAATTGCTTCATCCTGGGTCATCTCCAGTCATCCTGATGAATATCTTGTCAGTGGATTCAGATGGCTCTGGAGGAGAAGTGAGGCTGGTGACCTGCACAGCCCTCCCTCCCTCAAAACAAAGTCAAGTCAAAGTCAAGTGCAAGTCATGTCATTATTTCCCTAATGGCATGGTCTTTGACGACGAAGGACGAACACACACATATCTTCAATTTATCATATAATTTATATGTATGTTTATCCCCACACACATATATTATTCATAAATCCTCTCTTTGTCTTAATTTCCTCATCTATAAAATGGGGTTAGTAATAGCAACTACCTCCCAAGATTAATGTGAAGATAAAATGAGGTAATATTTGTAAAGTTCTTTGAGAACTTTAGAGTGCTGGATAAAGAGTAGTTATTGTTATACCAGATTTTTACTAGTAGCTGTGAGTATTGACAAATTATCCTCTGTTTGCCTCAGTTTCTTCATCTGCAAAGTAAGAAAAATAATAGTATGTATTTTCCAGTGAGATAAGTGCTGTTCTGAATATGAAGTGAGATATTTGTAAGGTGCATTACAAACTTTAAATTGGCATGTAAATTCTAGCTATCATCATTGTCATTGTATTATGAAATGTTTTAACCACAATTCAGTTCTTCTTGATATTTTGTCTTTCCTGGCAGATATCAGGATGGTGTTCAGGTTTTGTGTCCTTGGAAAATTGGGATTTCTAGCTGCTATTAAAACACTACTGAGATGATGGGTTGCCAACTTGCAGAGAGAGCTATTCTATGAAAAGAGGCCTTAGTTCAACCTAGACTTGATCCAACTGTGGTCAGGTAGCATTAACCTTTAGTGGAGTGATCTTTTGTTGTTAACCAACTATCCTCACATATAGTTTTAGATTTGGCATCTTTATAGCTCTGTATGTAAATAATTAGTTGAACATGTATAATCAAACAAGGACAGTCTGATGAGATACTAAAGCATGAGGAGTCAGAACTGAAACAAGGCTGTCAAAATGACTTAGGACAAAAGCTAATGAGCTTCAAATGACTAGTAAACAGGATGGACCAGGAAAGGAATGGTAGATGGAAGAAAGGAAAAGGAACCACATAGGGCTAAGTACCATGGTCAACTTATTTTAATAACATTTTAAAAAGCTTTCCCCACCCCACATACACCAAGGTAGGAATGGAATTTGTTAACTTCTTAAGAATGGAGACCGGCTTTCCCTTCCTTTCTTTCCCTTTCCCTTCCCTTTGCTCTTTCTCATTCTCCTTCTTCTCCTCTCCTCTTTCTGTCACCAACCCATCATGGAGTGCTTTACCCATCAGTGACTTAGTATAGTGCAGTGGACAGTGTTGGACTTGGAGTGAGAAAGATCTGAATTCATGACACTGGGCAAATGAATTCACATTTCTCAGCCTCAGTTTCCTTATCTGTAGAATGGAGGTGTTAATAATACCCACCTTATAGAGCTGTTGTGAATATCGAATGAAATAATATATAAAGTATTATGCAAAAATTAAAGTGCTAGATAATGCTAATTATTGTTAATGCATGTTTTTCCCAATTGTATCATTTGTTTATTTGAATGATTTGAATACTGGCAGATGAATTCCCCACTAACCTTCATTTGTACCCCCCCTCCCACATATCTCTGGTGGGGTTTCAGTTCTTTTTGATGTTTAATAGTAGCAGATGTCTCACTTTGAAGGTGCTCCTGTAGCTAGTAATGAAATAAGATGTGGCCTCTGTCAGACAATCCTTTCCTATGCCCCGTTTTGCTTTTCATTAAATTCCTTTTATAAACCTAACAACCACGCATTTGATATGGGAGCTAGCAAGATGTAGTAAAGTGGTTCCCCAAGATTCTGCAAGAACTGGGTTCTAGTCCTATCTCAGACCCATACCAACTCTCTGTTGTGGACAGGTTACTTATTGTCTCCATGTCCTGACTTTCTAAGACTTTAAGTTGCAGAGCAGATACTGATCTGCCTTGGTAAAGGGAGTCTCCACATTGAGAATTCCCTACACTGTAGAGTTCACTATAGTCCAGGCCCTTTGCCCACATCAGGAATAATTTTCAGTTATTGTTGTTGGTTTTGTGGTTTTTTAGGTTCTGTTGGACATTTCCAGTGGTCTCGCAGTCGCTGATGCGTTCTTTGTTGGGCCTCATATATTTAACTCTTTTAGGGTCATGGGCTGTTCTACCATATGCAGGATTGTAGTGACTCAAAAGCCTCTCCTGGGTGGGAGAGATATGGCTCTTTTAAAGCATAGGCCAGAACTGTGAGAAGCCACACCAAGACAATCAGCCAACACAAACCAGCAGAAGGCTCTAGGCTAAGATTAAGATTAATATCATTCTCTTGGACTATTTTGTTCCTGAAACAGACTTGAGGTTTTGATGCTAGATGTCTATCTGGCCAGAGTAGAACTTTTCTTTTACTTCTTGTTAAATTCATGACTGTGAGTCTGAATTCCTGAAATCCATTTTGTAGAGTCCATATAAAAAATTAGGAATCTTTGGGACATGGAATGATGAGTCAAATGTCCCCCTCCCCAACCAAGATACTATATGATTGAAATACAAATGGATTTGGGTAGTAGCAAAAGTCAATCCCTTGGCCTTGTCCCTTATTTCATATTCCTGCCTATATTATGTTTATGTATAAGGATCAAGATTGCCGAATTTTATGTTGGTTTTTTTTTTTTTGCCAGCATAGACATAATTGTTCTCTCTGTACTTATAACATTAAGTCCCAAGTTCTCTCCCTCCATCATTGCCTTCTGTAGTCTATTTCATAATCTAAACTAATTTCTCATTACTTTCCACTTCATAACTTTTGCTTCCTAATCAAGCTTATCTTTTTATTATCTTAGGAAAATATCATTCCTATGCCAGGGTCATTATGTTTGCTCCCTTTTCTGAAATGCCTTTCAGTCATCCATTTAACCATCCATAAACTAGAATCCAGTAAAATTGGAATCATATTTGACTTCTTTCACAAAATATTCCCTTCTTATCGATCTTCCTCTCTTTTGAATCCCTCTATTTAGCACTTTACTATATAGTTCTGATTTTTACATATTAATATTTATTGGTTCTTTAATGAGTTATCAACTTCTTGAATACATGGGAGATGTCTTGTATGTCTTCATCACCCATTGCATCTAACTCAGCACTCTACTTCCTTTCGTCTCAATGGCTTCTAGAACCTCTTCAGTCTGTCACCTGAGCTCACTATTCAAATAAAACTGTCTTCTCCAAAATTATCAGAGCTCTCTTCATTGTTAAGTTTATAGGCTCTTTTCTCATCTTGACCTTGGTGCAGTTTTTGACAATGTGAAGCACCCTGTCCTCCTGGTTACTTTCTCCTCACCTCATTCTCATACTGTCTGGTCCTTCTCAGCCTTCATTGCTCTTCCTCTAGTTCATGCCCACTAAACATGGGTGTCCCCCAAAGCTCTGTCTTGGGCTGTTTTCTTTTTCTCTGTCTACTCTCTTCCTTGGTGTCAGCTCTTATGAATCCAGTTATCATCTCTGGAGATATATTTCATATATAAATATATATATTTATATACACCCAGCCCTAATATCTTTTCTAAGCTCTAGTATTCCAACATGAACTGTATTTTGGACATCTCAAATTGGATATCTCATGGGCATCTCAAAAATTAACACATCTAAAACTTCGATATTTTCCTTAAAATTCTCCCTACTTCTCAACTTCTCAATTATGTTCAAGGCCATTATCCTACCAGTCATCCAGACTCACAATCTTAGTGTAACCTTCTATGTCTCACTTTCACTCATGCCACGTATCTAATTTATTGCTAACTCTTGTCTTATTTCACAATATCTCTCATATATTCACCTTTCTCTCTACTCACATAACTGCCACTCTGGTATGGATTCTTCTTTTCTCCCAACTGGACTGCTACAATGGCTTGATGAATGCTCCCCCTGCCTCCAGTCTTTCTCCACTCCAATCCATCCTCCACTCAGCTGCCAATGTGATTTTCCCGAAGTGCAGTCCTGGCTATGTCACCCCTCTACTCTATGAACTCCCTTGACACCTTGTTATATCCAGGATCAAATATAAATTTTTCTACTTGGCATTTAACACCTTTCACAATCTGCCTCTCTACTATTCCAGTTTTTTGTCATTTCTATAGTTTTCAGTTCTTTGTGCCCCCTTTTGGGTTTGTTTTTTTTGTTAAAGAACTCCAGTGAGTGATTTGCCATTTCCTTCTTCAGCTCATTTTACAGATCAGGACACAGAGGCAAACAGAGTTAAATTATTTGCTTAAGGTCACACAGCTAGTCAGTGTCTCAGTCTGGATTTGAACTTAAAAAGATGAGTCTTCCTGACTCCAGACCCTGGCCCACTATTGACTGAGCCACCTAGTTGCCTATTTTTAGACTTCATTCCTTTGCAAATACTCTGTGATTCAGCTACATTGGCCTATTTTCTGTTTCATATAGCACTTATGCGTTTTACCTTATGTCTAAAATATACTCCCTCCTTGCTTCCTTAAAGCTTTAGCTTCCATTTCACCTTAGAGAAGGGTTGTTCCCTCCTCTCCTCCTAACCTGTTGCCTTCCTTATGAAGTTAATTTCCATTCTCATTGTATATATGTTCTATGTACATCGTTATTTGCACTCTTTCAGCCACTAAAGTACAAGCTCTTTGAGGGCAAATACTATGATTTTGCATTTCAGTGCCTGACACATAGTAGGTACTTAAGAAATACTTTTTGACTGACTGGACATAGTAGATAACATATATGTGTTGTATGTATAGGATGTGTACAACATATGCTTGTTGTTTAAGAGCACACCGTTTTCTTCTGTGGTCTGTACAATAATCATTCACATAGTGCAATAAAGCCTTGATACACATTATATAATTTGATCTTCCCAAAAGCCCTGGGAGGCATGGCACTCTTATTACCCCCATTTTACAGATGAAGACACTGAGGTCAGAGAAGTTGAATGACTTCTCTATGTCACAACCTGGTAAGTGACTTAGGCAAGATTTTAACGAACCTTTTTCTTAATCCAAGTCTTAGGACCCTATCCACTGCACCAGTGAAGGCAATCATCTCAGACTTAGCATTCTTCTGGTTTGCTATCATTCTTAAAATGAGTTCTGTCTGCTAGAGCTCTTCCGTCAAAAGCATGCTCCCAATATGAATGTGCCCTCCAACCATCAGGAGATTACTTAAAGTCTCCAGGGGACAAAATGACAGACACAGGACAAGCAGAAAGGAGAAAGGGCCAGGCAGTAGCCTTCATTTTCAATACTTAGCTTCTAAGTAGACACATTACTGAGGTCTAAGGGGAGATTATTCCTAGCTCAATGAAGTTCATACTTTGCCAACCTCAAATTATCTTAAATTTGTTTGGGACAGCCTGGCCAAATACTTTATTAATTGTTTTCAGACTGGAAAATAAAGTTGCTGCCTTTCCAGGAAAGTCTGGTGGTCAATTTTTTTTGAGGAGGGGATAGGGGCACGGAAAGGCAGTTTGCCAGTGCTATACAAGCATGAAGAACAAGGAATTATTGAAACCTTAGTGTATGAGTCATGGATAGAGAAAAAAAATTCCTTGCTTCAGGGTATAAAAGGTGTATATAAGACATATACAAAATAAGTGAGTAGGACTTTGTATTTGGATGTTTCATTGTCCATTTTAATTTGTCTCAGTCACTACAGGAAAAAAAAACTGTGCTAAGCAAACACATCAATGAAAGGGGGATTCATCTGTAATGATAAAACTGAAAGTAATTTTAGAAAGCACTTCACTTAACAGAGAGCTCTATTATTAATTTAGCTGCAGCTAGCAGGCTATCTTGGAGCTGGGGCTGGTATTGTAGATGGATTAGATGAATGAGTTAAAACATAATCTGATTGAAAGAACTTTAGCAGGAACGGATGACTGATAGATTCAAGGTATCTTCAATTATAGTGTGGGAAAAGAATGTTAAACATTTTTCTATACCAGAAGTGGCACATCCTGCAGACGGTGATCCCGCTCTAAGGGACAAGCTTTCCTTAAACACAAATGGCCAAGAATGTTGAAAATGTCTGGCTGATAATCATGTCTTTTGTCCTAATTGGTTTTAAGTGAGTCCTAAATGTTAGACCATGTCTTGAGGAAAGAGTCAGGTACTCCCACAGAGAAAAGGCAAACCGAAGACATGGGTGTTATCTTTACGATGGTGCCTTGGCACCATTCAGATGATTATACTTTGTAAATTCTGGAAGCTTAAGTTATACCTTAAAGTGCCTATATTGTACCTCAGTAGTAGTGCTCTTATATAAAAGTTACTATTTGTTATACTAAAAAATAAAATTCCTACTTTAAATAAAACTTTTAACATTTGCTAGACATTTAAAGGTAAAGGTTCATGTACCATGAAATATAGTAGTTCCATGGTTTCACAGCTACTCATAAGTATGGTTCTGTATATCCATCAGCCAACATTTATTTTAAAAAAATTAGTCAATTCATGGATTGTGATTATTTTGAGGTTACCCATCTAAGCCTACAAGATTTCTTTATGTAAATGATGGATGCGGTCTTCATTAAAAGCTATTAGTATACCAAAATAGGGTTTGTTGAGCCTATAAAATCAGTTCTTTTCTTTCTAAGGTAAATTGCTGAGTTAAAACAACAGGTGTTAATAATACCTTTTAGATGCATTGCAAATACCCATGTTTCATGTTGCAGAATCAAAACAGTAATATTAACAGACCGTTAGTTCGAGAGGTACATCATCACAAAGCTAGTTTGTCATAGATTTGAGTGGCAAGAAGCTAGATTCAAAAATCTTACATAGGATAATTAATACTTATTAGTTCAATCACCCTTGAAAGGCCCTTAGCTTCTCTCTAACCTTAACTTGCCCATCTATAAAATGAGGATCATGGTATGTGTAATATTTACCTGCTAGGGTACTATGTGGCTCAGATGAAATAATATGTATATATATATTTCATATATGTAAATATATATAAATAATATCACTTTGAAATCCTTAAAGTGTTATAAATGTTGGCAGATAATGTTTATGACTATTATAATTCACTGTCCACTGATGACATGTATGCTTAATTCTGGATAATATATCCCCATATTTTCTTCTATTTTCTGTAAATAAAGAGGCCATTTCACCCCTAAGCAGCACCTGAAAAATTGGGGTGAGAAGGTGAACAGGATAACAGTTGCTCATGATTTGACTGAGCCACTATATATAAAAATGACATTACTATCTTAATTAATTTGCTTATTCAGTGCCATAATACCCAAACTACCTAAGGATTACTATATAGAGGTAGAAAAAAAAATAAAGGAAAAGAAAGAACGCATAAAGGAATGAAACTCAAATTTTGTTAGAAAACCATAACACTTAAAGAGAATTTTAAATAATCGACTAAAATAAGATATTTGGATTGTCATTGTTTACATTATCCCAAAGGAGTATGCTAGGCAAAATTTTGCTTTAAATGAACCACTGTTTCCCTTTTTGTAAACTTTTCCTCTCCATCTCCTTAATAATCTTAGAGATTGTAAACTCCTTGAGAGTAGGGTTTGTTTCGTTATTGTCTGACTCTAGCACCTGTCAGAGTGTGTGGCACATTTCAAGTGCTGGATAAGTGTTTCTTGATTGATTCATTCTAGTCTCAGTCCTACTGAAACAACTGAACAGCAAAAGTGCCTAGTCTAGAGAGTTTTCCAAGTTTCATGTCATACATGCCTTCCTATATGGAGAGTTCTCATTCATTTTCCCATTAACCTGAAAAATTGAGAGTTGATACTTGTATAATATATTGATAAGTGTATGTAACATTTCTATACTATTAGCAATGAATTTCTTAATTTTCTCTTCACCAATCTAAATTTTATAACTTTGAATGTCATGACAAGTTTTAGGTTTAAAAACAGAGCCAGGAAGATGTTTAAAAGAAACTACAGAGTAAGTTGAAAGCTTTTAAGGTCATTTTTGGTAAAAGTTCACAGTGACTTTTGGCTCACCGAAGATGTGGTTGAAAGAATTGGTTATATTTTCTCTGGTGATGCCAGGCATCTGGATGAAAAGTGGAGAAAACATCTAGATATTTGGTGATGTGTAGGCAGACTAGCCAGATGATGAACTAAATTCTGAAGGTTTTGTTCAGATATTTTATTTTTTATGGAGATATGCTTCACAAACACAGCAGAGTTTTACAATACACACACACACACACACACACACACATGACAACAAAAATAAAACTTTGGCAATATTCTTTAGTTTGCCTTCTGATATATGGGGAAATGACAAGTCTTCTCTCTACTTATAAAATAAATAAATAAGAAGGGAAATAAGATCTCTAGCTATCTTGTTTATCCTAATCAGGATTAGCTTTATCCTAATCAACAATCTTATATTCAACCTTAATGATATTTCATTAGCTTCTCAGAACCACCTTTCCTGTCTAGGTCTAATTATATCTAATGTAATGTATCTCAACTCACAATATTAAATCATTTAAAAAAACATTTAAAAACATTTTAAAATCATTTCAAGGCTTTGGCTTTGGGCCCTAAAAATGATTAAACTCTCCTTCCCTCTGGGATCCAGGACCTGCCAGTTTGTCTCCTTGTTTCTTCTTCTAACCAAAAGAATGTTATGAAGGAAGATGAAAAGGATCAATTTCATTTTGTATCAATTCGTAAATGTCTATATAAATAAAATACAAACATAAACATCTATTATAATCAATCCTTAAAGTCAGTTATTCATCAAAACAATTCACTTTGTAGATAGAAATTTTCTTACATTCTTATTTGAGTCCCAACTTTACGTCCTACATTTAACTGTTGATTAATTGAAGGTATTTAAAGCACATTTATGTCATGAACTCCAACATGCCACTGTCCCCTAAAAAGAGATGAGAATGCATGGCCTGAATTCCATTAATAAGGCCTAAAATATAAGGAACTTTTGTCTGAAGAGACAGAGAGAGAGGGAAAAAACTCTGGAAGATCTAGAAAAAAGCAACATGGGATTTTCTTGCAAGGGTGTATGTAAAACTAAACCCCAAAGGATGCATAGTAGTGAATGATAATGTGTCGGCTAGTATAGTCTTAAACAGTTCATATTTTGATTTGCTGAATGAAGAAACCTCGGATTTCTTCATGGAAGCAAAGAAAAAAGGCAAGAAATTAAGCATTTATTAAACATCTACTATGTGCCAGGTACTACGCTAAGCATTTAGCAGATATCTTATTGGATCCTCAAAGTATCCCTGGGAATAGGTACTACTGTAACCCCCACATTGCAGTTGAGGAAATAGACAGACAAGGGTTAAGTGACTTGTCCAGGGTCACACAGCTAATGAAGTGTCTTGGACCAGATTTTAACTTGGGTCTTTCTGAATCATCCCAAGTGCTCTATCCATTGTGCCAAGTAGGTACATCCTAGGTGATAGGTTTTGTCTCATTTTCAGTAAGGGTATGAAAGAAATAGATCATTGCCACTGCTCTCCAGAAGTTGCTTTTATGGTTACTTGAATAAAATGATTATAAATGTCTTCACTGAAAATAGTTTTTCTTCAACTAGGGAAAAAAATCTTCCATCACCTCCAGTTCCTTTCTGTGTTAGCAATGTGCAGTCTAGAGAATGTCCCTTTAAATCTTGACCTGTAAACTGCATAGCCAGGTTTAAATCAAGGGGAGAGTAGAATACGAAATAAATAAAGGGAGGGAGTGGGAGTTGTGGGGTATGCAAGCTATGGAGAGAGAGAGAGAGAGAGAGAGAGAGAGAGAGAGAGAGAGAGACAGAGAGACAGACAGACACAGAGACACAGAGACAGAGAAAAGGGGGAGGGAGGGAGAGAAGGGGAGGGGCAGGGAGGAGGGAGACGAAGAAACACAATAGAAAGTATCCCCATTTGACCTTAAGTTAGGTTAGGCCTTCTTAATGAAGATTTGTTTATTTTTTTTATTTTTTTTTATAAATTTATTTATTTAACTTTTTACATTCATTTTCACAAAATTTTGTGTTCCAAAATTTTCTCCCCATTTGTCCCCTCCCCCCTCCCCAATAC
>CM053774.1:27501082-27515302 GCA_028658325.1 Potorous gilbertii | reverse complement strand
TGTACAAGCTTCTTACTCTCTTCTGGGACAAAGACTAGAGATCCTAACATCAAAAGTCCTCTTTAGCTTTATAATACCAAAATGGTGGCTTTTGGATGACAGCAGTTTGGATGTTGTCTCCAGGAATCACTTCAGCCATGTGAGGCCCCACAAGTTCTATTGCTTGAAGAATAAATGCAGCCTTAACCCTTAACTCCCCTCCATTGAGAAACCCTATTCTCATGCTTCATCTTGAAAAAGAGGTGGACCCATGAGTTCTCAAAGGCAATATTGGTACAGCCTTAGCTCTATCCAGTCCAACCAAGGGGAAATGTTTTGAATACAGGTCCTGCGGAACATGGTTGTCTATTCATCTGTTGAGTATCAAGTGAGACCATATATGTAGAAGAACTTTGCAAGTGCTAAGTCATTATATAAATGTTAGCTATAATAATAGTTGCTCTTACTAAAAAGCTCATTGCCAGAAGTGGCCATTGCATGATGGTGGTGAGGGGATGGATGCTTAGTAAATTGTGAAGTGTGAAGGTGTTGTGATCAGCATGCAAGGGCTACCCATCCCAAGTAAGTCACAGATCATGGAAATAACAAAGTTAGTACGAGTCATAGCTAAAGAAGGAAGGAAAAGACAGGATTTTGAGGTGTGTCTCCAGGACTTTAGAGAATATGGTGCAAGGGACCCCAATGAAGCAAAATGAGGAATGTATGTAGCAAATAAATGCTAATACCCAGATACTGGAAGTGATTCTTTTTTAAAAGCATTCCCCAAGAGTTGGAGATTTGGGGATGGCAAAATTGGCAGATAAATGAAGATATTTTTAAGGGAAAAGGCTATTAACATTAGTTTTCCAGAAACACAATATCGTTTACTTGGTGAAATAAAAATGATTAATACAGTCTTTTTGTTCAGGGAAGCTATTTCACAAGATAAAAGGCTAGTAATCTAATAACTACCATATCAGTATTATTTTATTTGCTTTTTCCTGTTTGCAAAATAACTTCAGTGCTATCTTGTTATTGTTATACTCGGCTAGTTATACATCTACGATAAGAAAACATAATTAATGTGAAAAATTATACTGCAATGGTTCGGTTTATTTTGTGTCATTTTAGCATTGCCCCTTCAGGAGTGCTGTTCTGATTTTCCACTTGCATTCAATAATAGGCTTGCAGCCAGTGGCATTGTATTTACACAGTTTTTGTCAAAACAATTTTATCTCTAATAGATTCTTATCTACATCAGCTGAAAATTTCTGTTTCTGTTTAAAATTTTAATGTAATTTCTTGCCTCTCTATTTCAGGCAATAGGAAAACTTTTGAACTGATATTTCCTTGGCATCTGTCTGTTTTTTCTTTCATGAAGTTGATTTATTTTTTTAAATAAAGGGAAATATCCTTAAAATTAGAAGTCTTGTTTTTATATAGACCCCGAGGATAGTAACATATTAGAACATGGTCCTTTCCATTCACTCATCAAAGAAAGGGAGCATTTTAAAGACATTCCAAATGATACGACCTTCAGATGATCAGAACTGGTTACAAATATAAATGAATTCCCCTAAACAGTAAATGAACCCCCAAGAAACCTAATTTGAAAATGCATAGGGATATATTTTCATTTTGATGCATGAGGATTTACATGTGTGGCTCCCATTAGCATTGCTCAGGTAAATCCCATTAAAAAATGCATATGCCTCAGCTTGTATAAATTTATACATGAAGCACCGTTAAAGTATATCAGTATTAATATCATACAATGGGAATACAGTATGACGGGGGAAATTGCCGATACAATTAAAGTTCCAAGTTGTATTAGATTTTTTTCATTTGTATAAGAAATTCACCATGACAATATGATATAATAAATAGAAAATTGTCAGTGTAACTGAAACAAATATGTATGTCTCAACAGATTGTTCAAGATATGGATGTAATGGAGAAGACTAATGCTCTGCATCCCTTGACTCTTTCTTGCTCTGTGTTGTCCTAACAGTTCCACTAACTAGGGGTTCCAGCTTTTGACTCCCCAGGTTGCAAATGGTAAAAATTAGAATGCCCTTTTTCCAAGATGGTAACTTTTAGATCCAATGTTTAGAACATGCTAGAATGAATGAATGTTGGTACCACAGATGTTATCAAGTCAGAAGATGGAGTAAGTTTGATGAGAAAGAATTAGCTTGAGTTTAGATGCACTGATCTTGAAGTTTTAGTGGTATTTGGTGAAAGGTGCCCTCTAGGCAAGGGCTTCTTAAACTTTTTCCACTCATCACCGCTTTCTATGTTTTGGCAACATCAGTTGGCATTGGGAAGCCTGAGAGCACGTGCAGTGCAAAGAGTGCATGCCTTTTGTTCAGAACCAAGGCTACCGTGAAGTTGTGTGAAGCAATATGGACACAGGCTGTCAGAAATGCCTCGGATTCATTTCACATTTGATTTTGAATTAATTTTTGGTCTTTTAGTGTTGCAAATACTTCACCACCCTGTATGAGGCTGTGACCGCACAGTTTAAAAAGCACTGCTCTCGTCCGTTGGAAATGTGGATATGGAGCTCAGAAAAGAGCACAGGACTGCAGATAGAAGTTTGAGAGCCATCTGCTTAATAAGAGCTAGTTATATAGCACTTTTAGGTTTGTGTAGCACTTTACATATATTATTTCATATCATTCTCATAATCCTTTGGGGTAGGCGCTCTCATTATCCCTATTTTACAGATGAAGAAACTAAGGCTGTGAGAAGTTAAGTGTCTTGCCTTGTAAGTGTCTAAAACAGGATTCAGGTCTTCCCATGTCCAAGTCCAGCACTATTCACCAGGTCACCTACCCACTGAAGCCAGGGTGACTGTGATTGGCAAAGGAGAAAGTATAGAAACAGAAGAGAAGGGAGAGCTGGCCTATTAAGCAATACCTACACTTAAGAGTTAGGAAAAATATGAGAAAACCAGAAGGAGACAGAAGAGTGATTAAAGAACTAAGAGGAGAGTGTGGTATCTCAAAAGTTAAGGAAGAAGGGAGCATCCCATATGAAGTAGGGAGAGGGAATAAAAAAAGGAAAAAAAACACAGCAACGACAAAGAAAATGAACTCCAGCATTTAGACTCCAACACAGGATGTCACTGGGTACCTTTACAAAGTTATATCAGTGGGGACAGGGAGGTAGGGTAAAAGGCAAATTGCAAGGCGATAAGGAAATAACAGGGTAATTGGACAACTTTTTCAAGAAACTTAGCAGTGAAAGGGAACAGAGATTTTTGGATGTTAATTGGGTGGTCTAAGGAAAGGTTAAGAGAATGTCTTTTTCAAGTTAGGAAGACCTGCAAACATGTGTAAGCAGGTAATAAGAAGGCAGTAGGACAGGAGATTGAAGTTACATGAAAAAAAAAGAGGTAACTGTCTCAGAATCAAGGTTCTGAAGGTGGAAGGCAGGGGATCAGTGTTACTAGCCTTATTGAGAAGTAGGGCTAATTGTCTTCAGAGGAAGGGAAGAGACAGTAGGTGATGTTTAGAGTGGTTCTGAGGGACGGAGAGAGGGAGCTGTGCTCACATTGGCTCACCATGGTCTTCTCAGTGAGCTATCTGTAATATTTGTGGGTATGTGTGGGGTAAACATAAGAGTGATAGGAGGGAAAGGCTTTGAAGTAGTTTTCATAGAGCATGTCAATTAGATAGAATTAGGACTTGTTGAAAAGGGGCCCATGTTAACCTATGTTCTAGAGAACTTTTTAATTGTTGAAATCAGATGAATTTCACGTTTAAGGCAACAGTCCAGCAGCCTGGATGAAAGTGCAGAGATTAGAAGGTGTTGAGGATTCATAGTTAAGAATGCAAGACGGTCAGAGCGGGGTGGGTGAGAAGGAATTCTAGTTCGACAATTTGTGAAATATTCAAGAATCAATCTGTGAAGACTGGGGGTAAATGTAAGTGAAACTGGAGTCAGAGAGATTGAATGGTAGAATGGTTTGGATTCAAGTCAAGTGAGGGAGCACCTAGGTGGTTGAGTGGATAGAGGGCCAGGCTTGGAGTCGGGAAGACTGATCTTCCTGAGTTCAAATCTGGTCTCAGTGACCCTTGGAAGTCACTTAACCATATTTTTCTCAGTTTTATCACCTGTAAAATGAGCTAGAGAAGGAAATCACAAATCACTCCAAGAAAACTCTCAATGAGGTCACAGGGAGTTGGATGTAATTGAAATGCCTGAACAACAAATAAGTCAAGTCAAGTCAACAAGCATTTATTGATTCTTCTGTGTAACAGGAATTGTGCTAAGTAGTAGGAATACAAGGGGAAGAAAAACCAGTGCCAACCCTCAAAGGAAGACCCATGATGGGAGACAGCATGTAAACACCTCTTTACAAACAAAATACACACAGGATAAATTGGAGATAACCCCAGAAGAAAGGCATGAGAATTAAGGAGAACTGGGAGATGCTTCCTGTTTAAGGCAAGATTTTAGTTCAATCCTGAAGAAGGCAGAGATATATGGAGAGGACCCTTCAGGCTTGAGGACTAACTTTTGAAAATGTCTGGAGTTAGCATATTGAGTGTTTTGTGCAAGGAGCAAAGAGGCCAGTGACACTGGATGATAAAATATGTGGAAGCTAGTAAAGTGTAGTTTTCTTGTGAGTGAGAAAGTAGGAGAGGTAGAAGGAAGGTTAAACCTTTAAAGTGTGTCACAGTAGAGCCTTCTTCTACTTTTCCCATTTCAGTTCATATATTCTCCCTGCTTGGACTTTGTTTTAATCAAGCTAACCTGCTAGCTCTTTCTTGTAATGACATTCTATCTTCCACCTGTGTGTTTTTGCACAGGTGATCCTCTGCATCTGTAATGCACATCCGTATCATTTTACCATTTTACCATGAAAAACCTCTGGCTTCCTTCAGAGCACAGATGAGGGTATCACCTTCATGAGAACTTTCCTGATCCTTCTGAGTATTCAAAGCTCTCTCTTTCTAGCATTCTTTGTATATACACAAATAACTTATATAGGATATAAGTTCCATGAGATCAGGGAGTGCTATTTTTTATTTCTTCCAAACCTTTGTTCTTGTATACAGTAGGCACTTAATAAGATATCTGGGTGAATTCCATTAAATTTTGATCATAGTTGGAGAGTGAAGTTTCCAAGCTCCAGATTTTGGAACTTTTGCAATTTTGAGAGATAGTTGGAGCTGAAGTATGATCAGGCCAGTGTGTTTCTTATTTACATATCTTGAAGGAGCTTAGGGTTGCTGAAGAATTGCCATGAGTGGGTGGGAGAGGGGAGTACTGCAACTATAATTTGACAAAGAGAAACAAAAAAAACATGAAAAAGTTTTCTTGCATAGAGTCTGGAAACTCTAGTTGTGAGGAAAATATCTACCCTTGACAGTCATTAGATACCTGTGTAGACAGAGGTCAGCTGAGGAGAATCTATTCAAGATGTATATGGTCCATTTTTATCATTCATCTAGGATTCATTCAGGGAAGCTTGGTGGCACAGTGGATAGAGCACTGGACTTGGAATCAGTAAGACTCATCTTCATGAGTTCAAATCCAGCTTCAGGTACTTATTAGCAGTGTGAACCTGGGCAAATCACTGAACCTCTGTTTGCCTCAGTTTCCTCATCTGTAAAATGAGCTAGAGAAGGAAATGGCAAACCATTCCATATCTTTGCCAAAAAAAACCCAAAACAAAACACACCAACACAACAAAAAACCCAAATATGATCACAAAGAGTTAGATATGACTGAAACAACAACAAGGGATTCATCCCCCAGGTCTAAATCTGTTAATACCACTACTCACTCTCTTCTCTTATTTCTTATAGATGTATTGGACCTGATTCAATGGGAATATCATTGAATCCCACACTATTATATGCTTATGTGTGTGTACATGTCTATACCAGACACATGATTTTGAACTTACAAAAGACACTTGATCAGAATCCCTTGGGGACAAAATTTTCTATGGGGCAGACCATTTCAAACGGACTATTTGATGTTAAATGGTCTGCTTTAAATTGGCCACCGTCTATTTGCCCACAGAATGAAACAAAGGCATGGCAAGCGTCTACCTTCACACTGATTTCAGACTAGATGTGGCAGGGGCCACCCTTCAAGAATGTGAAGTGGAGTCAGGGATGTGACCTTCATGCCCTCCCCAAAAGGCTGTCAAATAATGTCTAGGGAAGTGGTACTTTCTGTGAAGGTTATTTTCCTTTATTTTATCTATGCTAGGGTGCTGAGCAAGCATCAGATGAAAAAAGCTGTCAGTAATTTCTAACCTGGCTGGGTTCTAACTAGTGACCTTGAAGCACAGAAGCTCTTTAACCCATTTCCCATCATCTGAGCCATCCATTTGATATCTCCATAACTACTTCCCAGGGAGCAGTCCCTACAGGATGTTCTCAAGAGCTGTTAGTGGTCTAGGAGGCATTAGGAACCCCAAAGAACTCATTGAATTTTTTTCACTAGTTTCCTGTAAGTTAACAAAAAGCCTAGTCAAATAAGACCTTGGACTGACTTGCTTTTCATTTGTACTTTTGTTAACAGCATAAAAAAAAGCCCCATGAGCTCCCATGGTTTATTTTTTTCCCTAATTACATGTTAATTTTCAGTCTTTTTCTTAATTCTTCTAAAATGAGGCATGTTTTGCAATGCCACCCTCTATTTTCCTTTATGCCCCTCCACAATCTCAGATAAATAACAAATACCATTCCATGTAATCTTCCCTCCCTGTATTTTTTTGTAAGAAATTCTCCTTCTTTCCCTCTAAAGTCTCCATGATATTTTCTGCCTTTGACAATCTAACAGTCATGTTCATCGTAACCAATGGTCTGTTCAAGCAAGGAAGTTACAAATGAATCGTTTCTCAGTTATAGATTTATTCTGTGTGCTCAGCCTATATCTTTGTTATCATCTTTGCTGTAAAATGTTCATCGGTACATTACTTATGTTTACACTGGTCCCCAGTTAAAGGGAAAAAAGACTGTTTGCTTTTCTCAAAGACCTTCTCTCTAAAGGTCAGAGGGAGTCACTTCAATTCTGCCTCAGTGTGCATAGGAAAATAATTAGGTCATAAAAAAGCTGTTATTAATTTTTATACCTGATACTGGGCATATTTCTTCAGCCTTAAAAGAAGCAAACCTACAGGAATGCTGTCACATTAAGAGAACTTCGAAACCCTGAATATTTTATTTAAATGCCATTAGGTGATCAGGAATGTTTGCTGCTTTTCTTATTCCATCATTGCTGATTGCCAGTATATTTGTGGGTAAACAGAAAATCTCACTCTCTCTTTTATAACTGGCCTCCTCCTACCTTGTTCAGTTTTTGATGGCACTGTCTAGTGTTTGTGACAGGGAAAATCACTCCCATGTTGACGAGCGGCTGTGCCACAAACATAGGGCTGAGATGGAGCCAAATGAATCTGGCAAGGAAAGTGGGTGAATTACAAGAAAGACAAACTCTGTTTATACATAAATACCTTGGTAATCACTGATGATGGTAACATGGCAATAAGAACACTGAATACTAGTGAGTGAAAATTTCAAGATACTACATGTAGCCAGATATATTTATGGCCTTTTAAACATAGAATTCTTGGTTTAACCCTAATTTGATGCTCAGATGCTTTCCACATGAGCTATGTTTAATTCTTTGTTCTTTGTGGAAGTCTTTGATTATGTGGGAAGTGAGTGAACTGCTCAAATTCAGAGGAAGTGGAACTTGCAATAGAGGCTAAAATATGGTACCTTCTACGTGTATGCATACACATATGTATATGTATGTTTATACACACATACTTATACATGCATGTTTTATAAACATGCATGTATTTATATACTTTATTGCATATGTGTTTCTATGTATTGCTTTTAATATGCATATATTCATATGCATGTTTATTTACATATATTTTATATAAAATGTGTATTTGTATTCATTGTTATTTATGTATAATATATACATGCATGTGTATATATGTATGTATGTATATATGCACCAGTGTTTTAGCCTCTATTACCAGTTATGCACACATACACCTATGTGTGTGTATGTATTTTTCCAGTGACTATCCTGGAAACTCAGCATCAAAAATCCAAACATCATCTTTGCTGCCATATTTCCAAGACCAAAATCTCAGGATTATAGTTTGAACACCATTTTTAAAGAGATGAAAGGTACTTTCACCAGTTCTATGAAAGAAATATTGGTTGGTGTGAAAAGGGACACAATAGTGAGTCTCTTTGAAATAAATGTGGGACAATTAGACCATTGTTTCTATATATGAACTCTAATACATGTCCATTGCAAGTCAGATGAACACTGGTATCTCTCTATAAACTACAAGTGAAAAACATTCAATGACAAAAATATGGGAGAAATCAATGTGTGTATCCTATGCTCATCCTCCTGCTGTGACATGATTATTTATTTTTTTTTGAAACTAAAACCTCTAGGAAAAGATATATTACCAGTATTAACTAAGCAAACTGAGGTATTCCAACTTTTAAATTTTAGGCTGCCATTATTTCGTAAATTCTGATAGCTGAAATAGCAACAGTAAAGATGTCCAGGTTTCAATGAAATATATTTCATAAATTAGCTTATCATTGCACTGATTTAGCATGCCTAGCAGGTGAAAGACAAAAACATGTGTTATCTTCCCTAGGGAACCTTCAATGAATGTCATTCCAGCTTCATATGTCTTTCTTCTCTCCCCTTCTTGAACTGATATAAAATTCTAATGTGTGCCCTCTGGTTTCATCTTCATTGAAATCTAGCAAAACCGCTGAAGGTAAGATAGTGGCAATGGTGCATGAAAAAAGGGAAAAGGGATACAGTGATTCATAGCATACTTGAAGAAAGTTGCAATTGTTAACAGCACTACTTTTATATGTAGACAGGTTAAAATGTGTCATATATCAGTGTTAAAAATAAAGTTATTCATCTTGGCTAGTTTCTTAAAGTTCAAAGAAAAGGCAGTGAAACTATAGAAGTATCCATCTACCTGACTCCGAGGACGCACTAGGTCTCTGCCTTCCCAAACAAAAGCCAAATGAATGAATGGTGGAAGGATGTTTGTTTGTCTTCTACATTGGCAGTATTTTGATTAGTAGTGCACATTCATATTTTATGAAATACTGAAATATTCTAGCATTGAAAACTGGATAACACTTTGAAAAACACTGTACCTATTTTTGTAATTCTATGTTTTGTATGTTTGGTGGTTCTGGTCTTAGTTTGTAATATCCATTTTTCATTAGTTCATGGAAATTTGAATTTCTGATATAATAGTGACGTGTGTGGAAAATAGTGATATCTATATATCTATATCTATACACACACATAGTAAGATAGATCATTTCTTTTTTATATTTTATTTATTTATTTTAATATAAATTTATTTATTTAACTTTTTACATTCATTCTCACAAAATTTTGGGTTCCAAATTTTTTCCCATTTGTCCCCTCCCGCCACTGCAATACACCAAGCATTCTAATTTCCCTTATCACCAACCTGCCCTCTCTTCTATCATCCCTCCCTTCTCTTGTCCCCATCTTCTCTTTTGTCCTGTAGGGCCAGATAACTTTCTATTCCCCATTACCTGTATTTTGATCATTTCTTCCAAGAGTGTAAGTGCTTATCTGATTCTAATAGATGTTTTCACAAGATGTCATTATCACCTTACAGAGGAGGAAATCAAGGTACATGATACAGTATTTTCTCTGACTTCTCTAGCTAAAGCAAAGGCAGAAAATACCCATCCTTGTTCTATCATGTTTTCTTGCCTTGATCCGTTGTACCCAAGCATTGAAATATCTCATCAACCTTCATTCCTCACTATTTGCTTGAGTGGCAAAGGGGAATTTGGCTGCAAAGTACCAGTGGACTTTTAGTCACACTTTTCATTGGTTTGAATGAGAACTGCAAATGCAAACCTTGGGCAAAATTCAAAATTGGTGATTTGACGTGGTCTGAAAAGAAAAGGGGGCATGTTGCTCAAATCTGCTATAGCACATTCATCACTTGATTTTTAACTGATTTAACTATTAAAGTTAAAAAGTTAAAAATAATTTTGTGGAGATTGGAGCTTAGATTGTTAGTGTTTCTTGAATAGTGGCTCACTATTAGTAACTTTGTTGAGATTGTGGTGAATTTCATCATTTAGATTAGAACTTATTCAGATGTCCACTTAAAATTAATTTTGAATTAAAAATGTTATATATATATATATACAAATACATATACATATATAGGTGTATACATGTTTATGTAAACATACACATATGTATATACACAAGTATATAATTTATTGCTAATCTCTTTCTCCACCAGGAGAGGAAAAAAATGTTACATGTGTCATTAAACACACTGTTTTAAATATTCTTCAGGTAGAATGAATGAATCATTGGTCACTTAACTAGCATTGATACTTTGGTCCATTTTTAGACTAATACAATTGAATTCCATCAGTCCTTAATCTCTTAGTTGTGGGGGACTTATCTTTCTAGTTTCTGTGAATATAGAATCTTTCATTAAAATTCCAACTTGGTTTTTTTTTAGAAGATGCTTTGTGACAATTAAAAAAAAACCTTTAGGGAAATGTGAGTTTTGAGATGATTTTCATTTTAATACTCTGTCATAACAAATTCAGTGTAATTCCATTCATCAGATTCTTATTAAGCATCTATTATGTAAAAGACACTGTTCTAAGCGTTGAGGATTCAGACAAAAATGGAGAAAAGAAAAGCAAAATTCTCCCTGCCCTAAAGGAGCTTATGTTCTATTAAGGTTTACAAAAAGTAAATAAAAAGATAAGTAGATGAATGCAAATTAATTTGCGGAGGGAGAGAACAATCATAACTGAGAAGATCAAATCACGATGATAGTCATGCGTTAAGTACCAACAATTTTATGGTATTATTTTCAAACCTGCTGCCTCTTAGATGATGACCCTTCCTTCCTTCCATCCTCACTCTGTTCCTCCTTCTTCCCTTCCTTTCTTATTTCCTTCTTCCTTTCCTTCCTTCCTTCCTTCCTTCCTTCTCTCCCTCCCTTCTTCCTCTTTCCCTTCCCCCTCTACATTTCTTCCCTCCTTCATTTCTCCCTCCCTTCCTCCCTCTCTCCCTCCCCTCCTTTCCTCTTTCACTCCCTCCTTTACTCCTTCCCTACATCCCTCTTTCCTCCATTCCCCTTTCTTTCTCAACTATCCCTTCTTCCATTATTCCTAGGCCTCCTCTCTGAATGCCAGTTTATTATCAATCTTCAAGAAGACCAGAATTCTTTTTTCCTTTATGAAGGCATCTTTTCCCCATTATCATGGTAACTGGAAAACCTAATTAAAAATGAGAATTCTAGGTGATAGCTTTTCTAAGAATCATTACCGGCATAGGCAGAATATAGATTTCAGCGCTGAGAGGACTGTTTTGTAAATATTCAGGGTAATTGTTTTTTAGAATCCTACCTTTTATGGGACCACAGATGAATGTATTCCAAGTAGATGAAGTACCTTAAACAAGAATGATTGGATCTTCCTTTTCTGTTTTATTCCATTCCTTTCTATGGCATTATCAGTTCGGATGCTTAGAGCAACTGGTTTCCAATTTCCTGGATAGGGTGTGACAGCATTGACAATAGAAGCTATATCTTAACCCATTTGAATCAATGCCACAGAAGAGCACAGAGACATACTGAGGACAGCTTTTATGAGGTACATATTATCAATGTAAATACTGTGAAATCCAACACATTTAGAAGAGTATACTCTGTATTTGTTAGAATGATGAATCTCTAATGGATTCATGAGCACAGCCAAATAAACCAAGACCAATCATAAGCATATGTAGTCTAATATTCAAATGGAGAAAATCCAATTAAGTTCTATCCCTTCATAGTTTTTCATTCATGAGGCAGTACCTTTTACAGAAAAAAGCAAATAACTAAAAAAAGTTTCTTTTGCTGAAAAAAAGCATTGCATTTTTAAAATATAAGTTTGAAGTTAGTCTTCCACAGATAGCCAATTTAATTATGCTAAAAATGACATTTTTAATTAAACACCAAGGTAAGCATAAATGGATTTCAAAATAATTAATCAAACATCAAAAAATTGAAACCTTTTTCTGCTTGAGCAGCAGAAATGAAAGAGCCAGTCTTCGGGTCTCATAGAGATTCAATCTAATTTAATTCTCTGTCTTCTCTAAATAAACATTCCTAAAACCTTTTTTTCATCTGGGGGAATAAGGATGAGAGGGGTAATCAATATTTCTAGCATTTTAATTAAAACCGTTAGTGGAATAAATCCATTTAATTATCAGTTAATGAAATACAAGGTCATTTACCTGACAGGAACTTTGAAGGTGGATTACTAGCTGGAATAAAGCAGAAGAACCCAATGTCACAGCCATTTAACTTCTGTCAAATTTAAGGTTAAAATCCTTTTAGACTGTTTAACCTACTCTCTACCATTTTTCTATTATGTATGCCAATTGGCAGGAGAAATACATGTTAAAAACTTATTTTACATTTAATTGTGCTCCAAAGTTGTCATTATATTTCTAGAAATTTCTTTCCTTCTCTAAGAAGTGAACTGAAAGGCAACAAGGGATTCTAGTTCCAAACATTATCATTTTTAATATTTTTATTTCACTGAAATAGCAACCCCCAAAAAGCCCACAATGGGTTTCAGCACTAAATTTGGTCCTCTTGAGAATTTTGTAAGGCTTCTCCTCCAGTTCACAGCTATTGTTAATCGACTGGATTATTCATTTCAGCAGTCTATGGTGTTAAGGTACCAACAAGGAAGATTGTGTGAGGGGCTCCTACCTTGAAGTACCAAACACCACTATTTCCCTTCTTTTTAAAGTTATTTTTGATTTCTGTTGTGAGTTCTTTTGTTGAGGTAAGCTATATTGAGAATGTAAGAAAATTAACTGTTTTCATTACTTAAGGAAGTTGTCCAGTTGATTGGAGGAAACACTGTTTTTGCCATGTGCTAGCTCAACATTATAGAGAAGGAAAGAAACACATATAAAAGAAGTGTCTATTACCTTTGATTGAGATGTAGGGTTTAGGGAGCAGAGTTTTATGAATCACTTTTGGAAATATTCTTTGCCTGTGAAAGCTTTCCTCAATCCCTTTCTCCAATAGTGAATTCATTTTCTTGTGTGTGAATTTTCATTTAGTATTGCCCCTTTGACTGTATACCTTGTAACTATAAATTTGAAGGGGAAATAGGATGTTTGGATGATTATATCTCATTTTTCCTTCTTAAAATGAAAGTACCCAAATATACAGATAGCTGGCAAAGAGAAACAAATGTCACATAGTTTACTCTGTGCATTTGTACTGAATTATCTTCAATGAATCTTAAGCCCCATATGTCTTTTGATTTTCAAAAATATATTCTAATGATTCTATGAGAGCCATTTAAACATCAATTTTATTTAATTGTCAAAAGAATATTATTATTTAATACTTGTGGCTTTCAAAATCAGGACAAAACAATTGAATTGTCCAAATGCATTTTTTTTGTTTTTTTTTAAGAAAAGCAGCCCATTTATTTCCATGAATGTGAACTGGTACATAACTGAAGATAATCTACGTTGTTTTCTATCCATTCTCACTGCAGGTTTTTTATTTCCACTGAACAAGCAGATGAAGAGCTTTTCCTCAGAAGGGTTTAATGACATTTGGTCTTAAGAAAATGTGTTTATTTTGTCAAGCCATTCCTATTATGAGGAACTAGATATTTCCTAGAGTGTTTTTGTTTTTATTTACATTTCATAGTCTTTGAATCTAGGCTGCTTAGATTATTCAAACAAGTCAAACGTTTTGCTTCTGCCAAATCCTAGCTGGGACATTACCACAGAAATGATCTTTGATACATTATCAACTTGTAATTCCAATTTTGAATATAAAGCAAAATTTCACAATAGTGATGTAGCTGGAATGAAAATAACCCTGAATTTAGAGTTGGAAGACCTGGTTTTGATTCTCAGCACAGCTACTTGCTGCCTATTTGACAAGGCATAGGGGCTCATTTTTCTTTTTCTTATTATAAGTATCTTAGACTATATAATCTCTAAGTTCCTTTCCAGTTTTTAATTCTCTCATTACAAATCTGACTCTTCTAAAAAGAATGTCACCTGGCACTTAAGTGGAATTTTGGACTATCAAGTTGCTGGGATTTGTAGGGTCCTCTTTTTCAGTGGCTTTTCCAGTTATTATGACACTTAAGT
>CM053774.1:27449414-27500582 GCA_028658325.1 Potorous gilbertii | reverse complement strand
TAATTTTGATTCTTCAGAAATCATGGTATATTTGAAGAGCTCACAGCCATATAACATCTCCAGAAAAATATTAATGTTAGAAAGATTTTGGGATCACAGGAGGCAGTTGCATATCACTGGAAGCACTGTAGTTTCTTAAATTCATTGCACCGAGATCACTTGTTCCACTTCAACTTTGGGAAAAGCTTATTGTCCATTTGCAGGACTTTTTCAAGAAATAGGTAGTATGAACTGTTCATTCAAATACATATCACAATCCAAGAAATTGACATCATCCACTTGCCTTTTTTTCCATCTCTGTGGATTACTTTGATGATATGTCTTTTGAATCTTACTGATGTGCCACTGAGGACATTTTAATGCAGTCAGCAGAATGGCTTTGATAAACAGAAGCATCTGGAGACCATCACCATCTATAGAGAATTCCCCTCCCATTGTATCTTCACATAGGATCTTTATGTTCATGATTCATGCTTGTGACAAACACCTTTAGCAAGCATACATCTCCCTGTTGCTTAATATTGTCTTGCTTAATATTAATGTATTCAGAGTATCACTGAACATACTGGAAGCCATCAAGTACTCTTATATGCTCTTAATAAATACATGGAAAATCCTTTGTTGGAAGAGAGTTTTAAATATGATTTTTCGTATCCTAAATCAAATTTTTTATTTGCTTTTAGTTACAAAACAATAAACCTCACAGGAGCTTTCTAAACCCTTCAGTCAACTATGGGACTGAAGAGATATCTGCCTTGAAGTATCATCTTGAAAATCTATCTTTTCTCAATTCGTTTTCATCAAGGATACACTTGATACAAGTATAGACTATAGTCTTAAATATTGTATAATGATAACGAAATAAGGACATAGTGTTGTGATTGCCTATGTTTTTTCATTGCCTCTTTTGTTATTTTGGGATACTTTATGATTTTTTTTCCCTTTTAGAGGGAATCTTTCTCTCTTTGAAATATTCTAAAGAATCCAATATTCAAATTACCTTAACATTGTGTTGCTGTCCACCGACTTTTCCTGTCTCTATTTCTTTTGTTGTGTTTCTCATTCTTGATTTGGTACTTTAGGCATTTAGGGTCTTGAAATCTAAGTTAGAATTCAAATATGGACTATAATCAAGTATGAGAACAGATTACTACTGAAATGTTGTTGATAAATCTACTCCATTTTACTTTCATTTATAGTCTTTGTTGACTGAGTTGGATCTCACACTAAATTTTCTGTAGTCTTATTTTTCTCTTCTAATGCTTTTCTCTGTCTTTGAGATGAAATGACTTGTTATCTTCTGTAATGCTTTTCAAAGGACAATTTTCTTAGCCCTTGACTTTGGCTTCTCTTGAAAGAAAGAAACCAAAGGTTTGTTGTCTCTAACAGTTTTTGAGGTCTTTTGACCTCCTTGTTTTGGTGACTATTTTGTATCAATTAAACTACACCAAGAAATGGAAGTAGTCAATGTTGCTAATTTTATACATTTCTATTTTTCAAAGTTCATAATTTGTCTAAGTAGTCAGGGTTATTGCTGCTTTATTTTCATGTAGTATTTTCTCATTTTTATTTTTTCTTCAAAGTTGAGGTTAATTTGGAACTTTACCCTAACTAGGCAGTGATTTGACTCCTTACAATTTACTAACTCAGAAATGATTTCCATATTGGTTACCAGTCATGTCTGGATCCAATTTAATAAATTATGCTTTTTGTTACTTTTTTTTCAGTACTTGTTGTATCTAGTCCCTTCTGCCTCTTTAAAAAAAATTGAATGTTGCTAGCGTGGGTATAAAACTTTTGAATAATGAGTAATCATTTCTTAATACTGGATTAAACTTGACATTGTATTTTTCATTACACTGTTCTGTGCCTACCTTAATACTGAGACCACCAAGTCATAAGATGTACATTAGCTTATTTTTGAGCATCTTGTCAACTTATTTGAAGAGATTTTCTACTTCACTGTCTGCAATAGGTGTTCTGTAATAGTCTTTACCATGGTCCCTCTGCCTGAGTTTATCATGTGTATTATAAGAGATCCAAATATCCAATGAAATTCTGTTTGTCCAGCCAAATGGTGAAATTGACTTCTCTTATTCCCTTATCTGAATCCCCAATAGTAACTGTCCCACTGGGGACCCAACTAGCCAGTCCCATAGGGCAATGTTTTCCTTCCTTCCTTCCTTCCTTCCTTCCCTCCCTCTGTCCACATGGGGAATCATACTCTTACATGTGAGTACTCTTCCCAAAGGAATACAAATTTTGATCACTGAAACCTCACAAGATATCTCAGGATTTGGAAGCTAGACTTTTTTTCTCTTCCATATTTATGTATTGTATCATTAAAAAAAGAAACTGGGACAATTAACTCTTTTGTCACATATAGTTTCATTTATTATTTCTTAAAATAGATCTCTGGAAAACCTAGCTTTGATAAAGCCCATTTGAATTCAAATGGAGCCACTTGACCAAGCCTTAAACTCAAATCATTCTGGCTCTCACTGATTGGCCAGTGATAGGTCCTAGCCCAAGCTTCATTTGATCTTTGTTTGAATTTTGATGACTCAGAGTGAGTATAAATGCAATTTATTGTTTCTGTTCAGGTCAGAAACCCTGAGGGCCTTTCTCTTCCCAATTTGATTTTTTTTTAAATCTAGTCTTTAATCATGAAATGAGTGTCAACCTCAGAAAAACAGGGAAAGACCCTACCTTAAAAAGGCCAAGGTCTTTCACTGCATCTGAGGTCATGTCTAGTCATCCTGACCTATGTCTTGCCACTGGTTTCAGATGACCCTGGAAGACAGAGTGAGACAGATGATTGTGCACAACCTTGTCTCACTTAAATCCAATTCTCTTGCAAGCTGAAACATCACCCTCCCGATGGCCTTGATTCTCTTTGAGAATGAAGGACAAACAGTAGCAATGTTTGAATCCCTGAGAATTTATGAACCTTAATCTTTCACTTTTATTTATCATCAAAATTTTTTGTGGTGATCTTTATTTCCTCTAGTAAACTCATTGCTAATATAATAAAGTTCTTATATTTAGATTTTTTTTTGTAGCTGGTCTAAAAATCATGCTTCTCAGCACCCTCTTTTTCACTATTCTGCCTCAGTCACTGCAAAAGTGGATTTGGCACAAGAGCAATTCTATATTTTTATCTGTTTTATCATTCTCCATGGCCAAATTACACATCTCCTGGCTAGCTGGCTGCTGGTGCACTATGACAGTTGTTACAAAGAAGATACAGTGGATTGTTGAGACCATACTTGAAGCTTTTATAGCCTTGTAGAATCATCCAGAACTTATCCTCCACTGGCATGAACACAGACAAACCAAGGTCACTTCTGTGGTATGATGAGGCATTATATATAGCGGGATATGAAAAAGATTTTCTTTAAGTAATGGGGGGAAAAAGATCAAATTTTTAAGCTTTTGAGTCTTATCTTACAATTTCAGTAGTTAACTGAGCAAATCTATTATTTAATTTTCCAAGATATTTAAGTAGACAAAAATATATACTGTTTATTGTTCCAGGAAAATTGTTAAAATTAGTTCATTAAGGTCATTGCTTTTTAGGGTAAGAATATATCTCTATGTTATCTCTTAATGACTCCTCCATTCATTTTTTTTCTGCTGTAATATTTGATTATGTTAGATTAAAAATGTATTCATCCTTATTGGCCATTTAGTGTCTAAAATATCCTTGTTGGTCATGGCATGACTATTCTTTTTGGTTAGGGAGCATACAGTAGGAGCAAGAAAAACAAGTTGTTGGAGCCACCTAGTAAAAGTGGCCATTCTATTTTGTTCAAGCCAAAAAGATCACAGGACTGTCATGATTGTTTTTCAGGAATGAAAAAGAAATAACTTAATTTTGAGCTTTTAGAAGGTTACACTTAAAATCCTTTTGAAATAGGAAGGAACACATTTATAGCTTAAAATTAAATGTAAGTACCCCAATGAGTTAAAGACTGTGAGTAAATAAAATTAAGTCCAAAGTAGGCTTATTAAAAGAAAAATCCACTAAGTTAAACCCATTTATTGCCAAAGATGGTATATATACCTTACCTATTTCTATTTGTTGTTGTAATGTCAAATGTTCATGTTACAAGTTTTAAAAGTAAATTAAAATTTTTCTTCTATTGTTAAATACATTCAGTTATAAGTAAAATGTTTCTTCTTTTTTAGGGTTGTTAAGTATTTCTCTCAGAAATCGTAGTTGAACTAAGAACTAGTATAAGAGAAAGCTGACAAATGTTACAAAAAGATTAGAATGACAAAGTCATTCAACATTATTAAGGGAACTGCTCTTATTATCGTGGACCTCAGGAAAGATAGAAATGGTGATAGAAATTGCATGAATAATTTCACTCATCTCCTCCTTAACCTAGTGTCTCTTTCCTATAGTATTTAGCTGATTTTGTTTTAAATTTTGCATATTAAATAAGATAATGATTTTATTTTAATCAACTTTATCATTTTGTGACCAATTCTATTTGCTACTCGTCTTTGAACTCCTTAGACTGTAAGCTCCTTGAGGGCAAAGATTTTTTTTTTGCCTCTTTTTGTATCCCTAGCACTTAGCACAGTGCCTGACGCTTATTGTTTATTGAATGATTGGTTATATATTTTGTATGTCATCCATACACAAAATGGACTCTTCCATTTACCATCATTAGAACGTAATAGTGATGAGTTGCAATGATCTAACATTTCTTTCACTCAGTCCTTGTTATGACCAATGACACATATTTGTTTATTAGTGTAGTCTATTATAAAAGAGTTAAATGGCATCCATGGGGATCTACTGTGCAACTTGACCTTCCTAGCATGATTATGTTATTCTGATGTGCTGTCTAACTGGCTATTGAATAAGAGACTAAATCCTTAACCTTTCTTATTCTTTTGTAGTGGCAGCTAGGTGGTTCGGTTGATAGAGTACTGATATCCAGGTCTGGAAGATCTGAGTTCAAATGTGACCTCAGACACTAACTATAGGACTTTGAGCAACTCACTTAATCTCTATTTGCCTCAGTTTTCTTAACTAAGAAAAGGAGGATAAATATTGCCTACCTCCCAAGGTTGTTAAGAGGATCACATGAGATAACATTTGCAAAGCTTGGTCCCTGGCATATAGTAGTCTCTTAATAAATGTTTCCTTCTTCTCCCTCCCCTCTTTGTGTGTGTACAGTTTTTAAATCGAGTATTCTTTTTTGCTCAATGTCTTATTTTAATCTTGTTTTCATAAAGATTTTTAAAATTCATCATTGCTAAGAATTTTGTAATTATTGCATATACACCCATATATATATTCAATTTCACCAAATGAATTTATTATATATTGATCATTTAAAGTTTTCCCATATTTCTAATTTTTTTAGGTCCATTGGTATCAGTCCTTCATCCTCCATAATGTTTGCCAAACTTCCAGCTTAGAATCCTCTGCACATTTCATTAACATGCTGCTTAACCTCTTCTTCCAGATCATTAATAAAAATGTTAAATAAGACCAAATCTAACATTGACCCTTGTGCCTTCCCACCACACACTTGCTACTAACTGAGTATATTATGACATATCACTATACTTTTTCTATGGTGTTTCAGTTCCTCCAGAATTTCAGTGATTTGCCCTCATCCAAGCTAATTCAATTATATGTAAAAGTTTTCCATAAATTGTAGCTTTGAAATGACATAAAAAGCCTTATTTAATTGTTCAATAAAATTTACTAAAGTGGCTCTTTGTTTTTAGAATGCTTGTTCCAGGGAATTTTAGTGAATTTAAACTTAAATATCTATGGAAAAACAAGAAAATGGCAACCATCTGAATAACTTAGCCCCTTACTTTTAGGGAATGCTCATAATTAACTCTTCTTTTAAGATTGTTAACATCGCTTTTTTATCACAGCAGCCATTTTTACAGCCTTTGCCCTTCTTTATCTATGGGAGTGTCTCTAAAACTGATGGCTAGGTTGAAGTCATTAACTTGCTGTGAAGCATAAGGGAGAAGATCTTATGAATGTCTGGTTTTCTTACATTTTAGCACATTCAGGGTAATACATACTTGGACAGCTGTCCCAGTCCTATTTTCCTTAGGGGAATATACAATTAAATTAAAAAGTAATAGTTTTTAAAGGTTTATCAGAAATGATGATGGGCATGTTTGATTATTAATAGAACCTATTTCACAATCCTTTGGGTCTCAGAGTATATATAAACTTAGCCTTCTTTTTATAAATTGACCTCTCTCCCTTCATTGCCCATGAGTAAGCATACCTTTGAGAAAACTTCATTCCCAATATCATCTGGTGCACTACTGAACTCCTAAAGCAGCTGCAATAAATAAAGCATCAATTCCGTAAGTTTTAATGTCAAATATTATGGAGCATTCTTTTGTTTTGGCTCATCATTTGATGGAAACCAGCATGGTGAACTTACTTCTTCTTCCTTTTTCTGATGAGTGCGGGAGTGCTGAGTAACAATGAAAAATAAGCAGTTAAAGTTCAAGCCAAAATAGTTGGATTCTTTTTCTTTTGCTTACTCATTTTTTATTTTTATTTAATGTTTCATTTTATTGTTAGTAGCGTATTCTTTTAATCAGGTTTTAATCCCAAGTTGTGGATAATGGTGCCCCTTACCTCAGGTCCTCCTCACTGTTATTTTTTGAATTCTTTCTGGAATGATTGAATTACAGCTATAGAATGTAAACAACACCAATGTTTCTCCTATCCTTCTATTTAAAAAATTATTAAGACATGATTTACAGATTTTTTTTAAATGAAGGAAGGTAGTTGGGTTGTCACAGTTGAAGATACATACAGGACTAGAATTAAGGAGTATTTTCCAACCTACAAAGAAAAGGTAATAAGAAAGTAGCCTTTTCACCCTGGAGGATCCCTCCTCACCTGTGCACCCTTCCTTTAATTGGTCAGAATCTGCATTTAAAGAATAGTGACCAGCTTTATACATTCATTTCTCTATGGGCTCTGCTCCTAGCTCTCTGGACTGTTTTCTGTTTGTTTGTTGTTACCATGCCCTCTCTGACTTCCTTCTTTCTCCTCACCACCTTCATTGTCAGTTTTACTTTTTAATGTGTTGTTTTCTCCTACTAGAATCCAAGTTTCTCCAAGGCAGGAAATATCTTTGTTTTGGCTTATATTTCCTGCACTTAGCAAAGTACCTGACATATAAAATGTGTTAACAAATGTTTGTTGACTTGATGAGGGAACCAAGCAAATACGTTGGTTCGATAAGCATCTGTAAAAAAAATAAATGTTATATCCATGAAAACATGAACAAGAATATTATTGAACTTTCATTGAATTTTTATGTTGTCATACAGTGTTATGATCTCAGGGATACTGTGTCATTTAATGTGTCTTTTGAGAGTTCATTCCATTTATTCAGGTCATATTTTAAGAGGAACATATATGGTTCGGATCTAAAACATAATTCTATAATACATCTAGCTGATCTTATTAAATTCAACCAGGAAAAGAGAGGTCTAATGATGTGAACAATTTCTGTGTCTTGAGTTGGTGCCCATCAAAGCTCCCTCCAAAGCAGTCATTTGGAATGAATTCCTTCTGGATTAAAAGAGTGTTCCTCTTTGTTTCTCTCTCTCTCTAGGCTGAGGTTCAGTTATGCTACCTGGAAGCACAAAGGGATGCTGTAGAACAGATGTCCTTAAAACTGTACAGCGAGCAGTATACCAGCAGTAGCAAGCGCACAGAGGAGTTTGCTGATATGTCAAAAGTTCACACAGCAGGAAGTAATGGGTATGGAACTATTCTTTTTATTGTTTTAATCTCACTGATCTCTACATTTTTACATGATTTCCCATTGGTAGGTGTTGTTAGCCAAAAGCTTTCTCCCTGGATGACAAAAAAATATATGCAGAAGGCTGGGTATTCCCCTTCCCCCTCTCCATCTTCACCCCCCAAAAATATATAATAATATTGCTGAGTTGAAGATTGTGAATGCTTTATCAGTCCTGGTCGTCAAAACCAGAACTTCCTAGTGTAATTCATTCATTTTTTTAAATCATCTGTCTGCTTGTAGGAGATAGATTTTTGTCCTCTCAAACACAAATCTTACTGTGGACTCACATTCTCTGCGGTATGAAACCTGCCATTTCACTAAGTATAATTTCTGGCATATTTTTCCCTCCTCCTCTTTAACTTCCTGAGCTATTTAAAGGCCTCTTTCATGCCCTTTTAAAATTGCTAGAACCTTGTTGGAAACTTTGACAACTATCTGCTTAGAAATCATTTTCTTCAGTGACTCAGATAATTAATAATTGGTTACAGAGGGTTTCTGACTCTAGGCTACTCTTTCAGAGTCATTTCAAGCCCACTTGGATGAGAATGCATGAGGGCCTTTTGCCATGTAAAGTGTGTACTCACAGTCACAACTGGAAACCAGACAGGCATTTCTTGGTAGTCTCCTAAGACATTGCCATACAGGGCCATGCGACTTTTTCCTGTATGACATTCCTTCTCTTTACTACATATTTATATGTGGGCTGTCCCTCTCTCCGCTTGGAACATTTTATTCTCCTCACCTTTGGACCCTCTATCTCCCTTCATGGATCAGCTTATACTTTACCTCATACACAATCTGGTTCTCAACTGAATGAAACACAACACAACTTTGTACCAGGTAACGAGCTAAGCACCAATGACACAAATACAAACAAAATTATAGCCCCTATAATAGGAGATAACATGTATAATGGACTGATGTCCAATGAAGAACTTTTGAAAATTGAAATTAATTTTAGCCAGTATTCTAACTATGAAGAGCTTGTGAGTGGTACTGCAAAAATGCCAACCAACCATGACATTTCCCTTATGCATAAGAAATATTTTAATAAGATCGTATATTTAGAGCTGGAACAGACTTTCTAGTTCATTTCATCCAACCCTCTTGTTTTACAGATGAGGACACTGAAGTTAATCAATCAATCAATATTAATGAACCCTAAATGTGCTAGGCAATATACTAAGTGCTGGGGATAGAAAAAAAAAGGCAAAAGACAGTCCTTGTCCTCAAGGAACTTAAAATCTAATGGAAGAGATAACACAAAAACAAATATATATATGAAGTAGATAGTATATAAGATAAATGGGAAATAATTAAAAGAGGGAAAGCACTGGAATTTAGAAGGGTTAGGGAAGGCTTCCTTTAGAAGGTAAGATTTTAGTTGGGACTCAAAGAGCCAGAGAGTTCTGTAGTCAGAGCAGAGGAGAGAGAGCATTCCAGGTATGGGAGAAAGCCAAAGAAAAATGCTCTGAGCCAAGAGAGGAAGTGTCTTGTTTGTAGAACAGCCAGGAAGCCAATTACCCTGGATCAAAGACTATATTTTAGTGAATGAGGTGTAGGAAGACTGGAAAGATAGAAAGGGACTAGAATATGAAAGGCTTTGAATGCCAAAACCAGCATTTTGTATTTGTTCTTGAAGGCAATAAGGGGCTACTGGAGTTTATTGGGAACGGGGAGGGAGGAATGATTTGACCTGCATTTTAGAAAAATCACTTTACTATTTGAATGGGGAATGGATTGGAGTGGGGAGGGAGGTGAGGGAACCAGACCTACAGCTAGGCTGTGGCATGAGGTGATGATGGCCTGAGCTAGAGTGGTGGCAGAGCCAGAGTGCTTGAGCTACTTATTCAAAGTCGTGCAATAATAAAAGATAAAGCACTATCTATCATGTGCGTCTAGTACCCATGTCATATATAAAATGAATTATTATACTATTAATATAATAATAATATATAATAAAACATATAACAGTAATATAATAATAAAATACAATTATACTATTTTTTTCCTGGGTCATCATTGCCATTGCCATTCTGAAGAAACACCTAGTCTTAAATTAGAGATATAACCATTTAAAATATTATAGGCTAGCTGTGAAATGGCCATTTTACAGACTGAATAAACAAGGGGTCCTAATACATTATAAAATATAATTACTGGAGCACTTGAAGGATCTGTGATTTCTTTAACAAGGGGAACAGTTGATGTGGGAATTTCTGAGATCAATGCAATCCTTTAAGAGTTAAAAAAGATGAGTCCTAAGGAGTTGCCTGAGGCAAAGAGAATCAAGTTACTTACTGAGGGGCACAAAGTTGTTCTTCTCTAAGAGGTCCAATGGCATCATGAGGATGATGTCTTTCCAGTGAACTGGATTTAAGTGAGCCAGGGCTAGGCATGATCATCAGCCTTACTATTTTCTCCACAGTCTTCAAAGTCCAACGGCACGACAAGGTTTCATTCATTTAGCAAACACTTTAACTACATAGGAAGGGCTCTATAAAGGCTGGAAAGATGAATCCATCAATTCTTACCCAAACTATTTTATACCATTATAATATACTGAACATCAAGAACTTGTTAAGTATCAAATATGTGACAGCTACTATACTAGGTATTGAGAAACAAGTCAAAAGCCAAACAGTCCCTGCCCATAAGGAATTTACATTTCTTTTGCAATATGTACATATATGGCATGTGGTGGATGAAAGGCAAAATGATGGAGGAAACAAAGGTTCGATTTTCCAAGCATATCAGTTTATTAAACAATCAATGCCAATTGCCCAACACACTGGGATAAGGAAAAATAGGAGATGGGGGGGGAGGCATTAACATCTGGAAGGAGCAGGAAAAACCTTCTGGAGAAGTTTAGGCTGACTCTTGAAGGAGAGAAGAGGATTCTGAAAGGTAAATGAAAGGAGGGAATATATTCCAAACATAGGGAACAACCAATTCAAAAGTCAAGAGAGAGGAAATAGGGTATCTTGTATGCAGAATGGCAAAGAGGCTAGTTTGATTAGACTGTACAGTATATAAAGGGGAGCAATATGTAATAAGGCTAAAATGGTATATTGGGGTCAAGTTATGAGAGAATTTAAATGCCAAACACAGGAAAAACTCTTCTCTTATCCTAGAGATAATAGATTTACTAGAGTTTATTAAAAATTTTAATATGGGAGGGATTTTCCCCTTCCATCAATATTATTTTATATTTACTTTGCAAATATTTTATTTTTATTGGTTTATTTATTTCTCCTTAAAGACAGGAACCATTTAATTTTTATCTTTTACGTGGTACTATGGCCAGCATAAAATAGGCCTTAGTAAATAAATTATTGGATTGACTGAGATACAACTTTGAGTGTTTTTGAAACCAGATTCTCTAATAAACATTGAACAATTCAGTCAGACACCTAGAGAGTTTCTAGTATTTGGATGTTAAATATTAGGTAAACACACTCTATATCTTGGTCTCTTCTTTAAAGGCATATGGTTCATGTTTAACAATTTGTTATCATTAGCCTACTGTTTGGATTGAAGTAATTCTGAAATTTCATAATTTCCTGTTATGTTTTAATACCTCAATAATTTTTTAATAATGTTTCAGTAAAGGTGTTGACCTGCATCAGTAGAGTTGTTTCTCACTAGAAGAAATTTGACTAGACCTTTAAGTTCAACGACATAAGGAATTTCTAGTAAGAAATTCTTTCAGCCTTGGAGGATTAGCAAATGCTTTCAACACATAGTCTTAGAGAAGGAGTCAGCAATTTTTGTATGAGCTGAGTGGTATTTTTTACATTTTAAAATAAAGTTTTACTTTATTGAAAAATGTAAAAACCATTCTTAGCTTGTGGGCCATACAAAATCTGACTATGTGTTGTATTTGGTGCTCTGGCAGTAATTTGCTGATCTTTGTTTAGAGAGTTGCTGAGGGTACTGGGAAGTTAAATGACTTGCTTAGGGTCACATAGTCAATAGATGTCAGTAGTGGGGCTTGAACTAAGGCTTTCTGAACTCCAAAGTCAGCTGTTTATCAACTATACCATACAAAATAAATAGACATCAAATTTGAAGGGGATAGTACTAAGAGATGAGGGACATGGATAAAGAAAGGCATCGTATGAAAGGTGCAACTTGTGTTGAGCTTTGCTGAAAAATGGGAATTCTTAGAAGCTCCTATAAGGAGGCATTATGTTCTAGCCATGGGAATTACCACTGAAAGACTAAGAGGCAAAAATTGAGTGTTGTGTGTGAAAAATGAAGGAAGTAATATATAATGAAGTTAGAAAAGTAAATTGCGCTCAGGTTTGAGAAAGCCATTTAAAGCCAAAGTTTATATTTACTGCTAAAGATAATAAAGATCCATGGAAATTTATTGAATAGGGGTATAACAGAGTCAGATTTACCCTTTAGAAAAGTCATTTTGAAAGCTATATGGAAGGTGGATTGGAATGGGAAGACACTTGAGACCAGGAAACCAATTTGTAGGCTATGACATTTTGGGTACAGGTAAAAGACGATTTAGTGGCCCTGTGAGTAGAAAGAAGAGGATGCATGCAAAAGATGTTGTGGAGATACAAAGGAAAAGATCTGGAAATTGATTAAACATGTGAAGTCAGGTGGTGTAATGAATTGAGATTAATTTCAGGTTATTAATCTGAGTGATTAGAAAAATAATGGTGCCCTTGATCAAAATAGAGTTCAGAAGAGGAGTGACTTTATGGCCAAAGAATGAACTCTATTCTGAGCATGTTGAGTTTGAGATGCCCATGGGATGTCTCAATGAAAATATTCAATAGATCATGAGAGATTTGTGGCTTGAGCTTAGGAAAGAGACCAGGAATGGATATGTAGATCTTAAAGTCATCCGCATAGAGATGATAATTAAAACCAAGGATTTACTAAAGTCGTCATGAGAGTAGAGGGCATAGAAAGAGAATAGTAGAGGGTTAAGGACAGAATCTTGGGGAATACCCACAGTTAGGCAACATGATATGGATGATGAACCAGCAAAGGAGACTGAAGGGGAGAAGCAAGAGAGTGATACCGGGAAAACACAAAGAAAAGAGAATATTCACAAGGAAAGGATATCAACTGTTAGAGAGGAGAAAAAAATTGAGGGTAAGAAAAATTCATAACATTTAGCAATAGATGGATATTAGGATCATAGATTTGGAGCTAGGAGGGATGTTAGGGACTATTTAAGCTAACATTTTTATTTGCAAATGAGGAAAGTGAAAACCAGAGAGGTTGTGGCTTATTCAAGGTCACCCAGTTCATAAATGTCAGAGGTAAGATATGAACTTGTCTTCTCATTCCAGAAATGATGCTCTTTCCACTGTATTATACTAATTCCCTATTACTGGTAATTTTGAAGAGAGTAGGTTTGATTGAACGACAGTGTAGAAGCCAAATTATGATGAGTTGAGAAATTGCAGCCATGAACATGAGATCTTTCTAGGATTTCGGCTATGAAAGAGAGAAGACATATATTGATAGTTTGAAGGGATACTTGGATATGGTGAGGATTGTTTAGCATTGGGGAGACTTTGGTAAGTTTGTAGGCAGTAAGGAAGGAATCATTAGACAGAGAAATATTGGATATGAATGACAGGAACAGACTCCCAAGACACACAGAGAGTCAATCTTCCGGATAATATGAGAGAGGATGGCCTTGGTTGGGAGAAGGTTCATCTTCTAGTAAAGGAGTAAAGGGGGAGAAAATGACAGGTGATTTCAAGGAGTTTTGAAAGTAGAACAAGTTTACAGTAAATGCTCTCTATTTTCTCAGCAAAATATCCTTACCTGAGAAGTCAACGGAGACTGGAAGAAAGAAGTGGCATTTAAAATAACCTCTATGAGAAGTGGGGTAGAGGATCATTTAGGGAGAAATAGAAGGATTGGATTGCTCCAGGGCAGGCCCAATTGAGTTTAGATGACATAAGTTGTAGTGGATGCAGTTGGCTTAGTTTCATGAATCACATCTAGCTCCTTTCAATAGCACATGAGAAACAGAAAACCAGTTTCTGGTCAATGCGAGCTAGTGTTATGGTTTTGGCAAGGTGTGAATGTTGGTAGGAAAAGAGGGCAAGGGATTTGAGCACAAAATCATTGGTCAATTGAACTGTTTAATTATAGGGTTGACCTTGGGAGGACAACTAAGTCCAGTTATAGCAGACATGATAGCCTGAGAGAATACTGTGGTATAAAGGGATTGGAGGTCTGAATAAGATGAAGAAGAGATTTTAGAGGGACAAATGAGGGAATGAATGATAGAAAGTTATGATCTGATGAAAGGCTTTCGGAGTTTTTTTATTATAGAAGGTGAATGATATTTGTGGGTGATGATCAAGGTATGACCATCCCTATGTAGGGCTGAGACAGAACAGTAATTTATGCAATTTGAGGCAACTGAGGGATTGGGAAACTACAGTGTGTTTATGGATGTTAGATCTCTGTTGAAGTCTTTTAATTAAGGGGCAGGAGTTGAGAGAGAAAGACTATGAGACTTTTCTCTTTGAGAAAAGAAAGACAGTGACCTCAAAGTCAGTTGATTACTGACACTAGGATCTGGATTGTTTGTCAAACTTGGACAAAGTAACCTTAAAGGAAGAAAGGTATATGAGTGATGGAAGCATAATGGAGAGCATGGAGTATTCTGACTCCTCCACCTATGCTGGTTGGTGTGGAGTATGAGAAAAACTTCATTCAATGCTGGAAAAGGTCCCCAGGGGTAAAGTGTCATGGAGGAGGAGATTGGCCTTTGGGAATACAGCGTGATGGAAGGAGTTTGGGAAGAAGAAGTCCAAAATGAGGGGAAATTCATTAAGGAAGGAATAAAAATTACAGAGATCAGAATGGAAGGGGCAGATGGAATTGGAGTGGAATAACAGAGGGTAGGGTTGAGGTAAACAGGGATTAGAGAAAGAGCCGTTGGGTTTGGGGAAGAAATTGCCTACTATCAGGAAGCTGGTGATTTAATACCAAAAGGACTGAGAGAGAAAATTTTGTCTTGCCATCCCCGCAATGTTTAGTTCTTTGCCACCAAAAAAGAACTGCATAAACATTTTAAAACATATAAGTTCTTTTCCTTTTTCCCAATCAAATAGACCAAACATGGCATTCTTGTAGAAAGTGAGACTTTATCCAAGATTTAGAGAAAGCCAGGGGAGCCAGAAGATGGAGGTGGGGAGCAATAGTATTCTGGGGGGGCAGAGCTAGTGAAAATGTATGGCATCAGGAGACAAAGCATCTTGTACGAGGAAAAAGAAGGAGGCCATTAAGTTCTTTCAAGTAGAAGCTCTATGTATACTTGTCACATAGTTACAACGGGGATCCCTTTCAAACATGAATTGGACTAGACAGCCAACCCTTCTGATCCAAATTTTGTGATTTCTAAGGCCCTTTCTGGCATCTCCAGATGAGGAAACTGAGGCAAAGAGGGTTAAGGGATTTGCCCAGAGTTAATTATTACCACAGAGCTAATAAGTGTCTGAAGCCAGATCTGAAGTCAGAAAGAGGAGTCTTCCTTGACTCCAAGCCCAGCACTCTACCCACTGTGCCACCTACCTGCCCCATTGGATATGACCACTACCTACCTTTCATCTGTTGTTGCTTCAACTTTCCACCTACTTACCAAAGGGGAAAGAAAGAAAGAAATGCCTATATATATGTATATATATACATATATATGTATATATTCAGCTGAGTAGATGCTTAAATGGAAAGATGTCAGCACAAGAAGAAAGGTCAAATATTGGAAAGATATACAATAAGCTGTTTTGAAGCTTTTGTGTGCTTTCTTTTCTTTTTTTGAGACATTTATTTTTTAAAAAGTATTTTATTTTTTCCCCAATTACATGTCATGACAATTTTTAGTGTTTATTTTTTTACAAGATCCTGAATTCCAAATTTTTCTCCTTTACTTTCCCTCTTCCAATGTGATATAGGTTATACATGTGCTGTCATGTAAAATATATTTCCATATCAGTCACAGTTGTAAAAGAAGAGATCAAAAGGAAAATACCATGAAAAAGAATAAAGTAAAAAAATATGCTTTGATCTGTGTTCAAGGTCCATCAGTTCCTTATCTGGATGTGGGTGTGATTGTCCTTTGTGAGTCAACTTGTCTTGGATCCTTGTGTTGCTGAGAAGAGCTGAGTCATTCATAGTTGATTATGTGGCTGGTAATGTGTACAATGTTTTCCTGGTTCTGCTTATTTTACTTCGCATCAGTTCGTACAAATCTTTCTAGGTTTTTCTGAAATCTGTTCATCAATTCTTATTTGTACATTTTACTTTCTCAAAATGCCTGTGTAATTTCTGATATGTATACAAGTACAAACTTTAGGTCATGTTTTTCTATTTCCCCAAAGTCCTAGAGACTAAATACATTCACATACTCCTAAATCCACATTCCAAGAATCCAACCTGAGTTCTTGTTCTGGGCACCACAAATCATAATTTTACCCTTAGGAATTGCTTAGTGAACAACAAGTATTGTTTTATAAAGTGGGTGTAGGTGAACTTGCCTGATCGCTTTTGTTTGAGCTCCTTAGGGTACTGAAGGCTGTTCATTGTGCAGCAATTTAACAGCCCATTGAAGAAAAGCTAACTATTTAAGACTAACTACAAAATCTGTCTCACCCCTTCTCTGCTTCTGTTTTCATACAGAAAGGCATTGTTGGAGAAAAGCATGTGGGTGAGGTTATCTGGGGTGTCCTGCCCCCAAGACTCCCTGCTCCCACGGTGAAATCCTTCATTCTGAGGCATTAAGAACATAGCCTTTTAAAAATTATCTGCTCCAATGGCACATAAACTTTATAAACCTTTCCTTTTGTTATACAGAAAGAACATTGTTTTGGAAAGTAGATGTGGGCTTAGAGAGGGATTTCCAGGGTCTTCATTCCCTATGCAGAAATCTAATATGTTCAAAAGCAAATTTATGCATCTTTTTTTTATCATTGTCTCTCTCCAGTACCTACATAAATACTGAAAAGAGTATATGTGTGTGTGTGTGTGTGTGTGTGTGTGTGTGTGTCAATGTCTATTCTTGTCAGACTCAGAAACTGCAAGAAAAGTCCAGGAATGACTCAGATACAGTGACACACAGTAATAGTAATTCTATAAGGAGGTCAACTTTTTATTAAACTAAGCTATAGATTATCTATGAATTTCCGTTCTCGCTTAATATAAATATAACATTCTTGCAAAACAGCATATGCACAAATGATTATTTTTCTTTGCATTTTCTAAATGTGTACTATATTTGTCAAGGGACCCATATAAAACTCCCCAACATGTTGGATGGACCTCTTTTGGAGAATTTATGGGGGGATTTGTACAAGAATTATAAGAATGAAAAGGGAAGGATGAGTTACAATCTATAACATTGGAGGAAATAAACTCACCAGTAAGACCACACAACTATCAGATCATGTTACATTAATTCATAGACATAGTCCTGTAAACATGAAGCAGGTATAAGGGGAACCATGAAGGGATATGTGTTATAACTGCAATCACAATTGGCTTTTTCCATTTATTAGATTTCTTTTTTTTTTTTGAGAAAGTCAATGGAGTTTATTTTTTTTTCTTTTTAAATAAATTTATTTAACTTTTTACATTCATTTTCACAAGATTTTGGGTTCCAAATTTTCTCCCCATTTGTCCCCTCCCCCCTCCCCAATACACTGGACATTCTAATTACCCATATACCAATCTGCCCTCTCTTCTATCATCCCTCCCTTCCCTTACCCCATCTTCTCTTTTGTCCTGTAGGGCCAGATAACTTTCTATTCCCCATTACCTGTATTTCTTATTTCCTAGTAGCAAGAACAATACTCAACAGTATTAGATTTCTACATAGAGAATGAAGACTCCAGAAATTCCATATAATAGTAACAGAAATATTTTTGCAACAAATTTTATATAAAGTTTTTATTGGCCAAGCTAGGCTTTGTTGTCTTAAGTCACATATATACACTCCATCTGCTGCAGAAGTTTTTATATAATGTAAACCAATGGGATGAAGAAAATAATTCCTCAGTGCCTGATAGAATGATGTGCTGCAGCTAAGCCAGCAGTGATTTTAAACACATTGAATTGAAGAAATTTTGCTTTTTTATTTAATTTAGGACAATCTTATTTACCTCATCAATCAGTTATTCATTTTGTTATCTATAATAACATTTTCTTTTTTGTAAACCTAAAATGTTATTTTTCTGGGTGTTTTGTCTATTCCTTTAATTTTATTTTTAGCTCTCAAACTTTAAATTTTGCTATGTAATCTACTAAAAGACCTTCAAGATTTGGTGTAGAATATGAGGAAATATAGTTTTCCTTTAATTATCAAGTAAGTAAGCTGAGGGATAGAAAGGAATGATTTGTGGAAGTATTTGATGAAACTAGGAATGGAATTCTCATCTCATGGAGGATCTTTTATTGTTTCCTTCTCAATCACCCTCTCTATTCCTTTTCCTTCCCTCCATCTCTCAACACACACACACACACACACACACACACACACGCTCACACCCACAGATATATATGCACATATATACATGTAAACATATGTGCATATATGCGTATAAATATATAAAGCACTTTATAAAATTTAAAACAGTGAGAACAATGGATTTAAAATCAGCAAATTGCACCTTTTCTGTTTTCTACATGTTTGACCTTGGGTAACTCAAGAGCTCTTTGGATCTCAGTCTCCTTCTCTGTAAAGTAAGGGTGTTAGACTAGATGTGCTTTTTAGTCCCTTCTAGCTCTAAATCTATGATCCTAATAAATATAAATTATCCTTATCATTGTAATCCTTCTCCTGGTAGAGTAGAAGAGGCAGATTTTGATTTCTAGGACTTGCATTTGAATTCCAGCCCTAAAACTGTTGCTTTTTTAATTAAACTGAACCATTTCGCTTTTCTGGTCCTCATTTTCCTCCTCTGTAAAATCAGAACAGTTCATAGGAATATAGATGTATAGCTGGAAGGGATCTTTGAGTTTACTGAGTCTCAGAGCCTGAGTCATCTTGTTTTACAAATGAAGAAATTGAGACCCACAGAAATTAAGTGATATGCCTATAACTTGTAAGTGTCTGAGGCAGGATTTAAACCCAAGTCTTTTGTACTGCATGTCAAGTGACCTTTTGGCTTAACTATGCTGCCTTTTCTTTGGATTTGAGGCCTCTAAGATCCCTTCTAATTTTATACACATGAACCTTTTAAGAAGATTTTATTCAGTTGGATAGTAAACTATATCTTTACCAAATTCTGAGTAGTTATTGTGCTATACATGAACTCAATGTCTAAATGATAATATTATCTGAATCTAAGAAAATTCTCATCAATGCTCAGGATGATTGCAAGTCAGATTTGTGGTGCCAGCAAATTCAATTGTTGAATTAAAGTAGAAATCTAGCATAGAAATCTAGCACCTTTTTTTTGTTTTGCCAAGTTGATTATCTGAACAGGAGTCAGACTGCCCATCTTCTCCTACATCTAGTCCATCAAAATCTTGAGGTTCTGACCTAACCAAAAAATAATCAGGAAATTTAATGAGAAACTACAGAAAGTGACTTTTTCTCTAACCAGATTTCCTCAGAAAAAGTCCAAAGTTAACAAGAAGCCCATAGGCAGTAGGAAAGGGATCATTTCCAGCATAGCTAGTACCAGTGTGATGGGAGAAGGGACATATGTAGTATGCAAAACTTGGTGTCTAAAGTCATCAAGAATGGCGAAATCCCTGAAAAAGCCCCAGAGTAGGCAGAAAGCCCCAAAATGGGGAGTTTGGAAGCCCCAAGGGCAGCAGGAAGAAGACTAGTGTGAAGGTGCTGCAATATTCAGACCAGGACCAAGATCTTTAACTTTACCCTGAGATATCAGAAAAGTGTCTGAAGGTTGAATGCTCTAACTTCAAAGGCTTATCCCTAGGAAGCAGAGATCAATGCAAGAAGAACCCAGGGTATCCAATTAGGGCATATTTGGTGAAAAACAAAAGATTAAAAATAGTAGAAAGTGTAATATGTCACTCTCAAAACAATGGACCTAGAATTCTGGTAAAGGAGAGAGCACTTAAGAATCTGAAAACTGTGATTAAAAAAAAGCCTAGACATTATATTACAAGAAACCATAAATGACAATTGCCTAGGTTGAACCAAAACAGAGGGCAAAGTAAAGATAGAAGGAATCCACTAATTTCTTCTTGAAAGAATTCCCAAAAGGAAAGGTTCTGGAATGCCATAGTTAATATTCAGAACTCTCATATGTTTGTTTTTGTTTTATTTAAAGGCTGCAACAATGTCATAGCCAAACTACAAAGTTCACATATTAAAAAAAATACTATAGACCTCCAGAAAGAAGCAGTTCAGCTGGTTAAGGAACTTCAGTCTGGCTCACACAAGACTTGGTAGCTACACAACAAAGGGAAAGGACATCTTGGAATACAATATCCCAAAAAGAGAGGCTTACAATCAGTGATATCTTACCTTTGTCATGTGAGTGCAGTCCAATAACAACAACACAACAGCTTTAATGGGAAAGAATATTTATTTCAAGTATTTTTGATGAGAAAGAGCTTTGAAATACAAACATAGAAATCCAAACAAACTTAGAAAGGCAGGGAAGGAATGAGAAGAGTGAGTGAGCATTTCACACTTATCTTAAAGTGACAAAGAGAGATTACACGCACACACTCACACGGTTTGGTACATAAATACCTCAAACTCATCAGAGATATTTAATGGGGTAAACAAGGAGAGCCTAACAGAGAAGACAAAAGTGGAGCTGGAATAATTACAGTCAAAACACACTTCCTACTCCTGAAAGAAGCATAGAAGGGGAAAGGGGCAAAAACTAAAACAAGGAAGAACTAGAAACTGAAAGCATGCCTCTAAGACAGTTGGGAAATGACTGAACAAACTGAGATATTTGAATGTAAATGACTATTATAGTGCTATAAATTGATATGAGATGATTTCAGAAAATCTTGGGCAGTATAAACTAACTGACCAAGAGTAAAGTTTGCCGAACCAGGCAAACAATTTATACAAGGAAAACCACATTCCAAAGATAAACATCTTCAAAAGACCTAAGAAGTCTGATCAAAGAAATTATCAACTCTGTCTCCAGAGGACCTAAGATGAGGATATTACCCACTTCCTTACAGAGAGGGCATAAGGTGTAGAGACGTTTTATATATGAGCACTATTTGGATTCATTTTGTTTGACTGTTTATTTTCCACAAGTTTCTCTCTCTCCCTCTCCCTCTCCCTTTCCCCTCACCTCACCTCACCTCACCTCACCTTCCTTCCTTCCTTCCTTCCTTCCTTCCTTCCTTCCTTCCTTCCTTCTTTTCAGTGGAATGGGGGAATGCCACAGTTCCTGTTTTTTTTTAAAATGAACAATTTAGAAGGAAGCACAGACAAGCAGTACAGTTTGGATAATAACATGTGGAACTTATTTTATACTTTATAAAGCAGGCGGAGTGAAATTGAGATTCATAGTTTCATGGAATCTGCTTTCTGTGTTCTACTGTGCATATGGATTTATGAAAAAGCTCATTTTTGGTGATTAATTTCAGAATTTAAACTTCTTAAAATACACAACTTCAAACCATGGCTTTATTATTACTGTTAAGGAGCGTGATTACTAAAATATGTATTTTACTTTAAAAAAGAACACAATGTCATTTTACTGAGATCTTAGCAAGAACTTTTTCTGGAGTAGTGAAATTGTGTTTCCGTGGTAACAATGCCACTAAAAAGATACATTGCTTTACATCACATCCCCACATTGAGGGGATATATGTCTTGATTGGCAATTATTAATGAGCAATTATTCTTAGCTTTAAAAAGTAATCAAAAGTTCCCAGTGTTGGAAAATAGTATTATACTAGTATAGTCAAGTGTTTTGTTTTCCCAAATATCTTCCACTATACGGCATATAAATAAATACTTATCAGTTATGGATTAGACAGGGGTTTGGAGGTTTTATTTTTAGATAGGGATTGGATTAGAAGTCCTCTGAGGCCCCTTCTCTGAAAGAATTGTAAACAATGTAGACACCCTGACCACGTTTTTGTTGTTGTTAAGTTATTGTTGGACTTTTCATGACTTGATGGAGCTATAATGATGTCCAACATGCATAGTTATTCACTGAGTTTGAGGAGATCGGTGCCATGATGCCTATTCTGGCAGGTTCCCCTTTTTTACTATTTTTTTGTTTGATTTTTTTTTTTGCTAATATTGCTTAAGTATATTTTGATTTTATCTAAGGATACTTTTCCTTTAGGAATTCTAATTTTTGTTGTAACCTCGGTAAGGGAGAATTCATCTCTTCCAAGTTCATTCTCATATTCTAGTTTTCATAGCATCAAAAAGTCCTGTAAAACTAGAAAATCTAGGAAGTAAAACTGAGAAAGGAAATTCTCCTTGCTAGGGCCCACTTTGTTTGTAAAATGCAGAGTGCGAAGGAAAGGGCAAAATTTACAACTTACTTGCATGTTTAGTAGGAAGGTAGCACTATGTGATAGGGCAGTTATGTGGTGCAATGCGATAGAGTGCAGGGTCTAGAGTCAAGGAAGACTCCTCTTTCTGACTTTAAATCTGTTCTCAGATATTACTAGCTGTGTAATCCTTGACGAGTCATTTGATCCTGTTTGTCTCAGTGTTTTCATGTGTCAAATGACCTGGAGAAGGAAATAGCAAACTACTCCTGTATCTTTGTCAAGAAACCCCCAAATGGGGTCACAAAGAGTCAGACACAACTGAAAAAACAACCTGGGATACTAAAGGGTTAAATGACTTGCCTAGGGTCACACACCCAATATATGTCAAAGGCAGGACTGGAACCTTCACCTAAGACCTGATAGCTATCCACCATGCTTAATCCTAATAATGTTTATAGAGGAATCCCATATACAAAAGTCTGTACTCAATTGTTTTTAACCAAAGAGAAGACTTAATTCCAGCAAGAAAAAAAAGTATACATTTTTCTTTAGGAAGAGAAATGTCTCTGAATTCATAATCTATGTGTATATATGACACAGGGTACTCCATGTGTGCTTGTATTCCAAGATCCCCCAAAGAGAAATGTTATTGACATGTGAAAGAGAAATAAACCATGTAAAATATTGCTTGATTAAAGATCAAAATTGTTTCTCTTGATTAATTGAGCAATAAAATACACTGAATGACTTTAGCCACCTGAGAAATACTATAATCACCCTGAATTCCACTGCCTCGGGCGAATCTTGTTGGTTTTGAATAACAGGGAGCAAAATGTTCCTTGTAAGTTAAATATATGTGTGCATGCACATGTACATATATGCACATGGTTACTTTGGAAAGTGCTGTTGTGAGTAGATTACAAGCATTTCCAAATTCAATGATATTTTAAAATATAGTCCCCAAAGGGAGTTTTACTTCTACAAAATCCTCTGTTGTACAAGCTGATAGGAGAAATGATATCACAGAAAAAGGAAATCCTCAAGTAATTTTAAGAAACACATTTTAATCAGTGATTTAAAATTTTTCTCTCCCTTCTTCCTATTCCTCTTCTCCAATTTAAAAACAAATAAGTTTTATGGATATCGTTTATTTTTCTATCACTTCATTATCCCTTCCTCTCCTTCTCAGAGAGAGACATTCTATATAGCAAATTGTATTTTTCAAAGACAAAAAGAGAGAGAGAGAAAGAAGAGGAAAAAAATCAGATAACTGACCAATACATTGAAAAGTCTGAAAATTGATGTACTATACAACATTCATAGAAGTCACAACTCTACAAAGAGATCTTAACTTTTCTTTGAAGCTATGGTTGTTCTTTTGAGTTTTGCACCATTCCCTTTTGGCCTTTATTTTTTTCTTGTGGCAATTCCACTATTTTCATGGTTCCACATCACTCCTCATCAGTTCATGTAGATCTTTCCATGATTCTCTGTATTCATCAATTCATCTTTTCTTACAGTGCAATAATATCCCATTGTATTCATAGACCACAATTGGTTAGTTCAATTGATGGGTGTCTACACTGTTTACAATTCTTTCAGAGAAGGGGCCTCAGAGGACTTCTAATCCTATCTATATCCTAAAATAAAACCTCCAAACCTCTGTCTAGTGCATAACTGGTAAGTATTTATTTATATGCTTTTAACCAAAGACAGCTAAGGAAAGAGGATCCACCACCCTCTGGAATGACCCACCCTGACCATGTTTTTGTTATTGTTAAGTTATTGTTGGACTTTTCATGACTTCGTTTAAAGTATTCCCAGGGCGGAGTAGAAGAGTATTGGTTGGTTGATGTCCTTTGTTCTAGAAGAGGATCAAAGTGATATCACTATGTTAGAGTCAAGTTTCAGTGTGCCTGACTGTGGCTAAAGAGATCAATTCAAGCTTGGAATGCTCTACCACAGGTTGGGCATAACTTGTCCATGTGAATATTTGGGGTGAATTCTCTAAATATGCACATCTTGCAGTTCTAAAGAACTATTTCAATCCTGCTTTCCTCATAGAACACAGCACCCTTTCTGATGTGTGCCCACCATGCTGAGCAGGCCTGTGCAGGTGTCTCCCATGTCACACAATCAGTTCCAAAGTTCTTAAGAGAGACCTTGAGAGTGTCCTTGTATCGTTTCTTCTGACCACCATGCGAGTGCTTGCCTTGTGTAAGTCCTCCATAAAATAGTCATTTTGGTAAGCGTGCATTTTGCATTCGAACAACATGGCCAGCCCATCTTGAATTGTGCTCTCTGAAGAAGAGTTTGAATGCTTGACAGTTTAGTTCAAGAAAGGACGTCAGTGTCTGGTATCTTATCCAGGTGATCTTAGAAACTTTCTAAGACAATTCAGATGAAAGCAATTCAGTTTCCTGGCATGGCACTTGCATACCGTCCAAGTTTCACAGGCATACAAACAATGAGGTCAGCACAACAGCTGTAAGAGCTTCAGGTTGGTAGTTAGTCTAACACATTTTCTCTTCTATACTTTCCTTCTAAGCCTTCCAAACACTGATTTTACTCTGGCAATGTGTGTGTCAACCTCATTATCAATGTGTATATACCTGGAAAGTGTAATAAGAAGGAAAGTGAACATATCCACAGCATTCAAAACTTCTTCATTTTCTGTAACTGAGCATTCTACGTATAGTTGGTGTAGTGGCTGATAGAGTACCTGCGTTTTTTTGGTGTTAATTATCAGGCCAAAATTAGCACAGGCAACAGAGAATTGATCCATAATTTGTTGCATCTCAGCTTCAGAGGCTGCATTGAGTGCACAATCATCTGCAAACAGAAAATCCTGCACCAACACTCCCTCCACTTTGGTCTTGGCTTTTAGCCTTTTCAAGCTGAAGAATTTGCCATCAGTGCGGTAGGTGACATTGATGTTGTGTTCATTTTCATTGAAAGTATTTGACAATATGGCTGAAAACATCATGCCAAAAAGCACAGAAGCAAGCACACTGCCTTGTTTCACTCCTTCTGAGTGCTGAATGCTATCTCTCCTTAACACAGTGTAAGAACACGTCAGTTTTCATGGTGGCTGTGTCATGCTGTTGACAGTGGCGCTAGCTGTTGATAACATGCCTCATAATCTGTTCTTGTGCCATTGATGTTTTGAATCTGACTATTACTTTACATTTATCCTTCAATTTCATCTTATTTTATTTGATACAGCATTACCTAATCTTCCTGAATGCCAACTTTTCAACCTTATTGTCAAGTGTGTATTCAATTAAAATATACTTCCCGTGGCTTCTGCCACTATTATACAACATACCTGAAGCACTTTCAGGCTAACATAGAAAATGGCTTTTCATATCAATCCTCACAAGTGATTGAGTCAGTTGTTCATTAGCTATTTCATCTAGCATAGCTCTTAATTATGTACTGTCAGGACCAAATGAAGGCACCAACGTATAGGGAAAAAAATTGACATACATTCCAGAGGGAGACTGACTGCAGGCTGAGTAGGAAAATGAACCAAAATCTGGATCAATAAAAGTTCCATTTCCTTCTTCTATTTTACCTCTAATCAAAGTGATTCTGTTATACTTCTCACTTTTATCTATTCCTAACCCTTAACCCAATTCATTGAAACATACAATTCCTATAATATTTTGAATTCTGTGTTATACTATAATTTCATACTGCAATAATGCAACATTGGAAAGTATTTTCTAAGATTCCAAGCCTTGCCAGATGATTATTTAGCTGTTATGACAGTCTCATGTTTTTCTCATATGTTTCTGGGAAAGTTTGTATACTTGGATAGAGACAAATGACTCAGGGTGGAAATTTGCCTTACCTCAATGAGGTGGTTATTGATGTACTATTGTTTGAAATACTCTGATAAGGTTCCCCACCCCAAGAAAATCAAGCCTTGTAGTATTTCTTTAAATTCCACCCTTCAAAACTCATTCCTTTGGTTCTTATGTCACCATCCCCTGTTTAAATGCCACTATTTAGGCAAAGAAAAAAAATTAGTAGAGAAACAAGGTTCCAGACCTGTGCCTATGATTTTATCAGTGAAAACATCTAATTGGAAAGATATATAGTCTTAAAGAAGGGCTTCTTAATATGGGGGTCCATAGGTTTCAGGGGATCAATGAATTCAGATGGGGAAAATTACATCTTTACTTTTATTAATCTCTAACTGAAATTTAGTATTTCCTTCAACTATATCTTTTTAAAAGCATTGTTCGCAGAAGTCCATAGGCTTTATAAGGTTGCCAAAGGAGTTCAGACAGAAAAAAAAAATTAATAACCCCTATCTTAGAGGATTACCTAAGTCACTAAAATGTTGAGTGATTTGTCCATGATGACACATGGTATGTGTTAGAGAAAGGAATTAAACTCAGACCTTTCTGATTGCCAGGCATAACCATGGTACCTCTTTGGGAGGTTTAGTAAGAACCGCTGGTCAGGAAAACATTGGACTTTAAGTTTTCAAGTAGGTTTTGATGAGGGATGGATGGGCAAGATCAGAGCTCAGAGTAAGTGGTGAGAATGTATAAGTAGCCAGGGAATAGGATGAAGGCAAAGCACATTTAGGAATGGGGGGATGATCAGAAGAAAAGGAGGTACTAAAAGGAATGGTGAATGGGCACTTTAGACACAGTGAAGGTTTTTCCACTTTTGCCTCTTGCGTTAGCATCTATAGCTATGCAAATGAATATTTCTATTGTAGTGCTACTCAATTATTTTCTTTTAAAAAAGTTTTATTGATTTTTAAAATATTCATGTCATTTCCCAATGATAACCATCCCCATGATTCCTTGTAATAGAGAAACATAATTAAGTCAAACAAAGCAATACTTTGGTGTTGTCTGACTATGGATGCTCCATTCTGCATCCATAATCCTCCACCTGTCCTCTGACTTCACTGTCAGTCTTCAGAAATCAAGACTATTGATGAGAGTTCTACTATCTTCCAGTATTTTCCTTTATATCATTATAAATTGTCCTGGTTTTTCTTAGTTTGATCTATGTCAGCTCATTCTAGCTTTCTGAAGTTCCTCTAAAGTTCTTGTATTCATAATTTCTTAAAGTACTGTCATATTCTAATACATTGATTCAGTCACTTCACAATTAATGGACACATTTCCTGCTCTTTGCCCCACAAAAATTGTTCTAAATGGTTATAAAAAACATATAAAGAAACTTTTCCTCAGTCTTCGATCCCCTAGGATTATAGCCTGAAGTGGTTTCCCAGCCATTTATATTCCAACAAATGTATTCAGCCTGATATACAATCTTCCAAGTTTCCACTGAAAAAGAAGAAACTTGGATCATCAGCATATATTCTGAACAGTTCAGACATGAATTTGACATCTCTGACAACCAAACAGAAGGCTCTAAATATGTCCAGAGCTCGACAGTGATATTTTATTATTTTATCCTTAATTTTGTAGGTCAGAAATTTTACTTTCTGTCTTCCAATAACATGTTATTGTGAAAAGACCATCCAGCAGATGGTGACCCTGCAACAAGAAAATTTGTTAAGCTTCATTTTGTTTTTCTGAGATAACGACATGGTTGTAGGGCTTTTAATTACTACATGAACTCAGTCATAAAAATAATAATACCAAATGATAGAAAATGGCTGGTGGAAACCACTCCCTTTCCTTTTATTTATTAATGGCAGAGACAGGCTGGTTTTCTCATGAGAAAGTTGCTCATGAATTTTCATTCAAAATAATAAATTAGTGTCCATCCTTTAATATGTTTAGAGTGGAAAGGGATTCTCCATGCAACTTCGCATATCATATTCCATGTCTGTGAAGTGAAATTTGACTCTTTAATGATATTATAGGGCTAGGTGCTGTTACTGTATATCCCTTTTATTCTTAGAGGGCCAAATAGAAAAGGAAGGGATGGTGAAAGAATTTTTTTTTAAAGTAGGATTTAACTATCTTTCCTTTAATTTCCCTCTTAGAAGAATGAAGATGCACAGCTTTGAACAAATGAATGTGAATCGTATGCACCTAATAAATATTTTTGGAAGGAATAAAATATGCTGAAGAAACTATGAAAATCAGATCATTTAAAAAAATACCTGCATATAAGAACTGATATCTCAGGAACTGCTCTTGCTTTTCTGCATGTGGGGATGTGAATAAATGATATGCTAAGCATACCAAAGGTGGATTCTAAATGCAAAAGGAATCTTCAGCCGTGGATGAGAGAAATGCTAGTTTTTTTTTAATCCAAGAGCTCTTCTTTGATCAGTAATTGCCCTATTTTGCTGATTTGTTCATTTGGTTGTCAGTTTCAATCAGACTTCCTTAGTAGACCAAACTGAAACTTCATATATTCAAATATGTCTCTCATTGACTTCAAATTGCTAAAACTTTATCATTTAAGCAAAGTTCAAGTTGCAAAGTTGAGTTAATGATTCTCATCTTAAATACCAAAGATTACATGAACCTGTGGAATCAAAAACCATAACTCCTCTTGAAATTTAGAGTGGAGTTTATGACTTAAACTTTGTATGGCAACCAGATCATACCTTAGCATCTTGAATAGCAATAAATTATATTGGACAAGTCTATGGACATTTGATGAATGAGCAAAAGTATAGAACACACCTGTTCACCTGCATATATGCATACATATACATGTATACAGCCTGTCAAGCCTGTATAAAAATCAGATCAACTAGGTAATCAATAAATAAAATAAGGCATTTATTCAGGCTCAAGGAATTGTAATCTGAAACAACCTCAATTAAAAATGTCTTTTTTTTGTATGCGAGTTTTGATTTATTTTCAATGCATATGTGTATGTGTACATATAATACGTGTATATATATAATACATACATATATAATACATACATATTTATATATAATACATACATGTATATGTATATACACACATATTAATCTTGGGAAAGGAACATAGTATGGTGGACAGAATACTTGGAAAAAGTTCTGTTTGCTGTGTCTTTATTTCATTGAGTCATCTATGCTCATCTCCTCTACTTCTTTTTCTCCTGTCCTCTTCTACTCCCTTGTAATCTCTCTTTCAACACTGCCTCTTAACAGTAACTGCTCTAAGGTTTTGAGTGATCTTGTAATGGCCTATTCTCAGTCCTTATCCTTCTTGACCTCTGAAGAATATGATACCATAGATCAGTCTCTTCTCTTAGATAGTCGCTCTTCCCTTGGTTTTTGCAGGACTGCTGTTTCCTCATTCAGCTCCTACTTTTCTGACCACTCCTCCTTTTCTGAGTCATCATTTAATCTCCATCAACTATAGACAGGAACATTTCAGGGTTCTTTCCTGGATCTTTTCTTATTCCTCTGTATACCAGTGATATCATGAGTCCCTATGAATTCAATTATAATGTCTACACAGATTATTCCAAAATCTATTTATGTGGCTCTCATATCTTTTCATATCAACTGGATATCTCCAACTGGATGACATATAGATGTCAAACTAAAAATATCCCAGAATAGAACTCATCTTCTCCCACTACACATATGCCCTTTCCTAACTTCCCTTTTCTACTGAGGTTAACACCCCTCTTCCAGTAATCCAAGGTGGTAACTTTGGAGTGACACTCAACTCTGTTCTCCCTCATTCCTTCCCCCACGTTGAAAACATTTTCCAAGTTTTGGCCCTTTTTGTTTCCACAACATTTTTCATATTTTTCACTTTCTCTTCCCTCATGTGGTCACTACCCTACTTCAGTCCCTAATTAACTTTTAAATGGGCTCTTTCAATAGCCTACTAATTTGTCTCCATAAGTGCAGTCTTTCCCTCTTCCAGTTCATCCTCCACACCTGCTAACCTGCTGTTCTTAAGGCACATGGGAAAAAAAAAGTTCATGGAACTTTCTAGCTCAAGAAGTGTCAATAACTCCCTCTTGCCTATAGCATAAACAGAGTGACTTCTTTTTTAGTTTTATGAGAACTTGCATCTTTTAGTGAACTCTGACATTGACTCTGCCAGATGAAGTAGTTATTTAGACTCAGATTCACTCCTTTATTCCTCCTTGGTGCTCCTCTTCTGACTCTCAGAACTTCCTTCTCTACCATACTCCTCTAGGCCTGCCTTCTTCTCCCCATCCCACCACTCTTCCACTTTTTATCTTCCCATATGTTGCCTTCCCATATTATGATTCAAGCACCTTGAGGAGAGAAACTGTCTTTCTTCTGCCTGTATTTGTAATGTAAACAATGAATAAATGTTTTTTCCTTACTGATCAAATCTCTTTTGTGGAGGAAACTGAATTTTATTTTTAGAAGGAGGGAGAAATTTTTCCATGAGACACTTCTGGTGGATAGAGTGCTGAACCTGGAATAAGGAAAACCTAGGTTCAAATCCAGCCTCACACATACACCAGCAGTGGAATCCTAGGCAAGTGACTTAACCATAGTTTCCTCATTTATAAAATGGGGGTCACAGTAGCAACTCACTCTCTTCTCCTTTACCTGTCTCCTCTCTCTTCCTTTCCCTCTCTTCCTTTTTCTCTCTTTCCCCCTTTCTCTCTCCCCTCTCTTCCCTCTTTTCTCCCTTTTCTTCCCTCCCTCCATTACTCTCTACTTTCTCCTCTTTGACATACGTGTCTACCTTGAAACTGCTTGCCTAAGATCATTTTCACCTTGAAATCTATAAGCTACCAATGAATGTCTGTACCCCCTCTTAGCTTAAGGATAAGGACATTAGCAAGAAAGATGGTGGAGTTACTAAAATAATAAAGAGAAATGTGATAGAACTGTGTTCAAAGTCAGTGAAAAATGGTTTGGATATAGGAGGGAAAGGGCTGTTTATCTTATATTTATCACTAAGTTGTTTGAAATTTGTTTTCATCAGAAATTCCATTTCACATATACCACGTTAGCTTTGTATAGGTTTTTTTCCCCATCTAAAACAAGAACCAAAGTATACAATGTGACCCTCGCATGGTGAATCAAAGAATATACCTTCTTTTCAGTCCAGAAAACTACTTTGTAGGAGCAGAAAATAGGACTAAGTTCAGGCATTTCATGTAAGAATCATTGCCTATTCAGGTTGCACCGTCAGGTGTGTAAGGAGTACGCTGACTTCTGTTGTTCCAGTGAGAAGACTGCTTCAGTGCATCTCATGCCTAACTGATGTTCCTGCTCCCAGATCCGTTGAGAGCTGCCTTCTAACCATCTGTTGTTGATGCATTTGCACACTCTTGGATGATGGTCAAGGGAGAAGGGTTGGGATCTTCATATAACATGAGTTAGAACATCATTTTTTTGCCAAAATAGGAAAATTTTGTTCTTTCAGAAAGTTACTAATAATTTACTAGCTCCTTTATGGTGTAATGGAGGGTCTAATTATGGCCGAAGAACTTTTCTCTCTTCATGTCTAAACATATTGAAAAATAACTTTCCTAGGCAGAACTCACTAGACATATGCTTGCAAGATACAGTGAGTAGAAAAAGGAGTAAATTAAAACATGATGCATTGGGGGAAGGGAGAACCTTTAATCTATTAATTTTCCTGCTGTCACCAATCTCACCAGGTGATCTTCTGGTCATTACACTGCTTATGGTAACTGTGCAAAATAACTTCATTAGGGACCTTTTAGGTGCTTAAGTTGAAAGAAAAATATGTTATATTGTTGAATCAAGACAAATTGAGTGTTTCTTCTAGTCTCTGTCTCTGTCTCAACATTTATCTGTTTCTGTATGTCTTTCCAGCTCTGTCCTTCTATCTACCTCTCTTCCTTCTCTTTGCCATCACACTCGCATGGAAAGCATTATACCTTCCATGAAACCACTCATACAATCTATAATTTCCATAGCTGACTATCCCTGTCTTGAAACTTGCAAGGACAGAGGGCTTTCTAAGCAATTACATGCTCCTTCCATTGTGAGCAACTGAAATATCATTAATCTATTCAGACCTAATAATGGACCCAAGATCATCAGCACTTGTCCACATTATTGCAGTTGACTTGTTTCTAATCTTTTTGGATAAGACACTATTGTTGATTACACCCCATTGCAAACAAAGGTTGTTGGTTAAATCACTTATACTAATGGTATTCCTCCATCTCCAGCTAGAGTCTCTTGCATCATGCAATTTAAAATACAATTGATATTTTTATTGCCCCATTTTGGTCCAACTTCTCCCATCAGCAGACATGCCTTATAATATTTTTGTCAGATCTAGTAAGGTGATGCTTTTTAAATGGTGAAAGTCAATTCTCTAGGCAAGCAATCATTTAATGGGTATGGGGAGATGGGGAGAATGCAGTAATAAGATAGTCACTTGATAGATCCACATTCATAACTATGGTTTCTGCTTCATTGTTATTGATGAGTTTTTTCTCAGTTACAGTTTGACAAGACTCAAGGATTCCTTTTAAGAGATGATTTTTTTTTGACAAATTTGCAGTTTCTCAGCCTCTGCTTTCTTTCTTGGATCACGGTGTTTTAGAAGAATCTCTGGCTTTACTTATTCACCAGGCTTTCAATAGAGAATCACATTAATCCTTTTAAGCTCCTTATTCTAATGATTTATTTTGTTGAAAACTGTAGTGATCCTCCTTTGAATTTTAATGATTGCTGGCTATTCAAGGATTCATTGTTTTGACTTCCTGTCCTTACCTTTGTTTCTTACATGTCTGTAGGGAACACCTGTCTAATACTGTATCTGGCCTTAGTTCTCACTGGCTTACCATATTCACTCATGCCTATCTTAAAGTGTTAAGCTGAAATGCCAGTTACTCATCCATGAAAATAAATGTAGGATATATATTTGCAGAGATAGACAGATAGACAGCAGAAGGACAGATAAATGGATTGAGTCATTTTTTTCCAGTGGGAGTAATAATTTGGATATGATGAGGTTTTGTCATTATTGTAAAGAAGTTAGTTAAATATGATGTCCATGGTCCTAAGTCGGTAAGGGTTTGATACCTATGATACCGTCTAATAGTAGTAACTGAGAGTTTGAGGCATTCTTCTTGCCACGGGCACCAGAATTCCCATTAGCTACGCAGTTTCCATTTTTCAATACGACAAGGACATTTTCCAGTTTGTTTTCCAGGGCTACTGGAAGATCTTTTCAAGTTCTCTGAGATCCCAAGTAATAGCTTTGCAAGAAAAAGCCCCCATTGGATCTCAGGCATGAACAGTGTGAATAATGTTCTATTTTCAAAATCTAGCTCCTTTGTCACTGGCTTCATTTTCTATTTTGTCCACTCTGTGTAACCGCACAGAGAATGCTTCCTTCCCCGCCAACCCCCCGCCCCTTTACAAATATCACCTAGGAACATCATGAGTTTCAAGAATACATTATTCTAATACAAGATTTTAACAACTACACTGTATTTATGCATAATACATTTTCTTCCTTATCTACAGACTTTTGGATTTTGATTCAGAATATCAGGAGCTCTGGGATTGGCTGATTGACATGGAATCTATAGTGATGGACAGCCATGACCTGATGATGTCAGAGGAGCAACAGCAGCATCTTTACAAGGTTAGAGCTACCATTTCTGCCTTTACTTTGCTATAGAAGATCTGATTAGCCTGACAAGTCTTTCTCTCTTAGGATATCGCTACGTTCATTGTATGTATCATGGTGTCTATTAGAATTCCCTTCCCTGTCCCCAACCTCATTTCCATCCCCCATGTGCTGACAGGCTGCACCGACATCATAATCGCAAGAAAGTTCCCTTTATCACATTCTATTTGGCATAATTCTATAGCAGGACAAAGATTTATCTTCAAAATGAATAGCAATAAATGAAACTGCGTTAATAAATAGGCTGAAACAAAGTGAAAAATAAATGGAATGGTAACATTTAACCAAACGTGTTTTGATTAGAGCACTCCCATGGATATGATCTACTCCTAAGATCTTTTCAGGAAAGAAAGAAATTTGTCTAGGGGTTGTTTTGATGTTTCCAGGATGCAGGACTTTTCCAATTTAATTTTTGTTAGTCATACATGAAGCAGATGATGTCGTGTTGAGTCAATACATGTACTCATGATTTAAGAAAACTAATTTTGAGCTCACATATTGATTGCAGTTCATCAGTCTAATAAATGTATATTTATTTGTGTATGTATATATAGAATTTTCTCTGTTTGCTACTCTGTACTTAACCTCATGCACTTTATCAATCTTTCTATTTAACAAAGGAGTTTTAGAAGTTTTCACAAAATAGCCATGTGATATTGACCAAAGAACATGTTGTAGACTTCCCAGTAACTGAAAAGCTGTAGGGGGAGGGAAGAGGGACTTTCCATAGAAATATCAGGCTGCAGTAAATCTTCCTCATTTAGGCAATTTTTATTGGAGTAATTCTGACAGTTGTCATCCTTGAATTGCTTTGAGCATATGGCATATTTCAAAGAGCAGATTGTGAATCATAAAAAATAAAATTAATAACTAACCACAGAATCAGCAACAGTATAATGACAAGAAACAACTACCCTCTAGACTTAAAAAAAATCTTAGAGAATATCTATTGCATTCAAGGTCAAATAAAAGTTGTTTTCTTTCTTATACCGTAGTGCTGTTTTTACTTACTTTTTCTCAAATATAATAACTGAACTCCTCTCCCAACTTCCATTCCAAAAACAAAAGTATTTATAATTTGTGTAGGTTTAGTTGACTTTAATTAGAGTCTCTTGGGAATCATTTTCTTAAGAGAGTGTGGAAAGAGACTCTAGGGCTCAATGAGTGGAGAAACTTATACCTCCAGAGAATTTTGTCTCTAATAAATGGATTTTACTGACCATTAGTCTTTTTTTGGATATTTGTCAACATCAAGAACAAAGCTATGCAATCCATCTTCTAATATAACACCATGAGACTGACAATACCATCTTAAAATAATGCAGTCCAGATCGCTAAGTATATTCTAAGTCAAATCCAAGCATCATATAAAATATTGTCAGCTTAAATCTTTAGTAGGATTATATTATTTTTCTATTTCTAACTCCTATATCTTTTATGAGTTATAGGGACATAAATATTAAAAATCAGCCCCCAATTAAGGGGGAAAATTAAAAATTACAAAGGGCTATTTAGCCGTATGGCTTTAGCCACAACTTGACAGGCCATTGTAACCACTCATATCAGTCGTCTTGCCCTGCTTCCTACCACGCGCAATCTACCACACTCTCTGAAAAGTTGTGCTTTCCTTGTTAAAAAAAAAGACATCCAGAAAAAAAAGACACCCAGATAATCTATGTTGCAATCAACACTAAATCTTAAAAAGAAAGGGCTCTCTCTTCCCCCATCCCCTCCCTGTTTTTTTTTCCCCAATGGCTTCTCTTGACATGGTTTGCCTGAGATCTCACTTTTTATGCTCCCCACTCTCTTGCGTGGTGTCCTCAACACTGAGAGTTCTCATGGGTCATGATGCTATTTCCAAGCTTTTTTCTGCCTATGGCTCTTTGCCTAGAGATGTCACATTTTGCATTGTACAGAGAGAAATGAATTTGGAATTAGAGAATTTTGGGCTGAATCTCCATTGTGATTTATTTACTACCTGAATGACCTTGTGTAAATCATTTAGCTTCTTGGAGCCTTAGTTTCTTTATTTATAAAATAACAGGATTAACTTAATCAAAACTTTTATATAGAGGGTTAAGTTTTAAAAAGGTCTTTACATATATTATGTCATTTGTAGCAAACCTGTGAGATAAATACTAGGGATAATATTACCCCCTATTAAAATATTTTATTATGAATTTTAAAACATCAACAATTATGGACATTTCCATATACAAAGAGAAACAGAAAAAGAGGATTGTATATGAAATCTCAAATCTTGATTATGTAGTACCTTTTTAAAAAAAATTAAACACAAATCAAATATAGCACAAATAACTTCCCTGATTGTCTGTTCCATTTTGAACTTCCTCTGTTCTCTTTTGTGTATTTTTAAAACATTTTTGCTGCTTTCTTTCTTCTTCCTTTCTTTCTTCTTTCTTTCTCTCCTTTCTTTTTTTCTTTGTTTTCTTCCTTCTATTATTATGAACATCTCCATTATTCTCTCCCCAAAAGCCTTCCCCCATAACAAAAAGTATATAGTCAAAGAAAATAATTTCATACATTGGCTGGGTCTGAAAATATATGTCTCATTGTGTAGTCTGGTTCATCACCTTTTTGTTAAGAACTGGGAAGCAGGTTTTATCATCAGTCTTCTTGAGTCATAAGCTGTCAGAGTTGATCTGAGTTGTTAAGTTTCATATGTAATGAGACTATCTTCATTTGGCTCAAAGGAAGACCAGAATAGTTGTTTCAAGTGTCTCCTTCCCCCATCCTCTTCAAAGGGAGATTTTGGTTCCTTCCAGGAAGGGAAGCAGGAGGTGGAGACCAGAGTTGCTTTGCTCTCATCAGAGAGAGGAATACCAAGCGAGCATCATATCTATCTACTCCCTTGAATGTTGTTAGTCTAGAGGAAAAGATTTTAAGATTCATTCTAATGTATGGATCAATATTTGTTAATGGGAAAAGGACCCTAAGCTTTATATCCAAGACTTGACTTACTTCTCACCAAAATCCACTTTCACAATGAATATACATACCATGTTGCAAAGAAGCACAATTATCCAAGTTGATAGCAAAACAAAAACCAGAGGAAGTTATGTGTGTGTGTGTGTGTGTGTGTGTGTGTGTGTGTGTGTGTGTGTATCAGACAATACAGAGTGAAGGAGTTCTCCCATGGGAAGTGAGTTAACTCAGTTCAACCAAGAGACCCCAGATCTCAACCTAAGTCTCTGGTGTAGCAAGCTGGGGATAGCAACTAGAGACTGTCAGGTCCTCTTACACTGGCTTCTTCCTCATAGTCTTTCTCCCTTAATGTCCCTGAGGTGAGTTTGGAATCCCATGAATCTTTTCTCATAAAGCTAAAGACCAGCAACTTTTAAAGAGATTAGAGAAAGACTGAAGAGACTTCTTTTCTCTCTTGTCAATTTTACTCTGCCTCTGACACAGATGGTGGGCATTCATTCCCCCAGTGAGAAGAGAGTCCCATGCCAAGGATCTTTGGGGCTCCTATGCCCCCATCTTACTGGACTATTCAGTAAATGCCATTTTCATCTTGAAATGATACCCTATTATAGGTTTTTCTCTCCTTCTTCAAGTATGGAGAAGCACTTTGCTTTGAGATGTACTATTGCACAAAGGTGGAAAAAGCAGGGAACTTTGAAGCAGGAAACCTTGTCAACTGCCATCTTCTGTGACTTTGGTTGAGTCACTTAACCTCCCTCACAGGGTCGCTGTGAGAAAATTACCTTGTACACCCTAAAGCATTATAGATATAAAAGTGGTTTGGCCATTTTCCTTGTACTTATTCCATTCTGTGATAAAAAGGGATCTCTGTCAATATGTAACTGTGACACACGAATTTATGACATACAATTTTACTTTAATGTAGTCACATATAGTATAAATTATACATGGGGATAAGGGTAGGGACTAGACATGATTTTATTGAGACAGGAAATTCACAGGTGAGAAAACTAGTTCTACTAAGGCAAGTGGCATCTTTTCTGAAAATTAAAACCTTGTTGGGTTATCTGGAGTAGAGATGTCAAGCACTTGGCCCTCAGGCAAAGTACTAGGAAACAAAATTAAAATGTAATTGGAAAATACTTAACAATATAAATAAAAATACAAAAACCTCATATGTAACATATGTTTTAAAAGTTAGAAAAGATTAGTGGTCCTCATTTCCAGCTGTGTTGGCAACACTATCCTAGAGTAATTTACCTCAATTTATATAGTTTGGATATATGTCTGAGGCAGGACTAGAATTCAGGTCTTCCTGTCTCTGAGACCAGCTCTCTATCCTCTATACTAGGGGGTGAGGAACCTATTCCCTTCTAAGTCCTTAAGTGTGACCTTTTGATAAAATCAAAAATTTTGGTCATCTAAGTCCCTAGGCATGACCATTCGGTCAAAAGACCTTGACTTAAGGACCTAGAAGGTCACATTTTTGCCTTAAGGCTGCAGGTTCCCTACCCCTGCACAACATACTGCTTCTCAACTATACATAGAATTTATACACACAGATGTACATAGGTGCATATATAGTGATGCAACATGGCTTAGTCATTATAGAACTGATCTTTGAGTCCAGAGGATAAGGGTATAAATCTTGTAAGTAACACCTACTAGCTCTGTGACCCCTGAGTGAGTTATTTAATCTGCCAATTCCCTGGGCAAATCTATAGGACTAAAATTGCGAAGAAGGTGCTCATGAGCTAGAATTTATTATGTTGATGAAATCATAGTTTCTATTGATATCGGTGTATGTGTTTATATACAGTTAAACATGTAGATATAACCATCTCTGGATTAGATACAGTGATACATAAAATTGTGTTATGAGACAGAAACTTTATGTGTAGCAGGGGTTTCACAAGCATTTGTTGAAAGTAATTGAATTTTTACCTAGGCTACAAGCATTGATTCTTTCTTTGGACTCTATCTAGCAATATACACACATAATTAATAATATTCCACTTTCCATTTTTTCTCTGAATCTGCAATTCTTGAAACAAAGTTTTACTCCGTGGAAGACCTGGGTGGATGACCATTCTCAGATGTGGCATTCTGAGAGAGCGGGGACCATATCTTGTGTAATTTGGCATCTCACAAAGTTTCTTGCACCTTGTAGCCTTTGAACAGATTTAACACATTTGGAGGCAGTAAAGAAGTATCTGACACATGAGTGAATGACAAAGCCTTGAATTTTTTAATAGAACTTTATAGTCTACAGTGTGTTTGGAGCATGCCTTAATCTCCTTTGATGTTCAAAATAACCCTATGAAAGTGATAAGGCAAGAGTTTTGATTTCCATGTTTCCATAAGGAAACAGCCTAGAGTGAGGGTTGGCATAGGGACTCCAAACCAAGTTTTCTGATTGCAATTCCAATGCTGTTGCTACTATAACATAAAGCTTTTCGTAATAAAATAGGATTATACCCCTTTATCATGAATATAAGGGGTTGAATAAATTTTTTTTAACTAGGGACATCTACTGAGTAGTGATAAAGCTCCAATGCAGTACATAGCCACTGACTCTTCAAATTCCCTACTCCAAAGATACCTTTTGCTAATAACTTCCTCCTCCCACTACCCTCAGCAGTTCTCCATTAGAGTGTAATAGAAAGAACTTCAGATTATGAATCAGAATTCCTGGATTCAAATCTGGACTCTACCACTCATTAGCTGTGAGACCTTGGACAAGTCATGGAACCTTGATAAGCCCTAGTCTTCTTACCTGTAAAATGGAGATGATACTTTTTGAATTACTACTTCACAGTTTCCTTGAGAGAACAGCCCTTTGTAAACCTTAAAGTGTGCTATTTAAAACTGAATTCAACTCAAAAAAAATTCACCTCAACTCAAAAAGCATTTGTTCATTCCCATTATGAACCAGGCTCTGTGTTAGGATCGAAAGATATAAAGAGAAAACCAAAGCAATTCCTGCCTAGAAGGGGCTCTTCACACTCACTTGGAATCAAAGAACTTTTGAGATAGATAGAACCTTAGAACATATCTTATCCAACTTCATCTATAAGAAAGCCAAGGTTCAGACAGATAAGGTAATTTTTCTAAAATTACACAGTTATTAAAAGACCCAGTAAAGATTGAATGAAGCAGGTAGGTGACCTAGTGGATAGAGCACCAGGCCTAGAGTCGTGGAGAGTTGTCTTCCTTAGATCAAATCTGGTCTCAGAGACTTCTTAGCTGTGTGACCCTGGGCAAGTCACTTAACCCTATCTGCCTCAGTTTCCTCATCTGTAAAATGAACTGTAGGAGGAAATGGCAAACCACTCCAGTGTCTTTGCCAAGAAAACCCCAAATGGAGTCATGAAGAACTGGACACAACTAAAATGAGTGAACAGCAGTATTAACCAAGGATTGGAGTCTGGTCTCCAAGTGTGGGATTCTGTACTTTTACACCAGCTGCTTCCCTCTGCATACAACAAAAATGTGAATTGTTATTCTTATAGTGCTTAGCATAGTGTGTGGTACATACTAGGTACTTGATAAATGTTTGTTGATTGATTCTGCACATTTTATCTGTGGCTTTCTCCCCATCCCTTAGTGTAGCCATCAGTGCCTGATCTCTGATTTAGCAAACACTAAAACCAGTGCAGGTCTCCATTCAAAATATTTAAACAAATTGTTTCCACTAGACTTTTTTTTTTTTTGCTAAAAAGCCTAAAAGCAATCTCATTCATATTAGCAATTTTTTTGCCTTTTAAATGGGATATCTTCTTTTTACTGAGGCAAAAATCTTCATTGCAACTCTCTTTCATTCACTCCCTTCTCAAAACTGCCTTTGTTGCCATTTTGTAATAAATGTGGACAGTACTGTCAACTTATAAAAGCACAAATACAGTCTCTTTTTTTCATTTTTAACCCTTTATCACCTGAGAAACACTTTCAAGCTCTCTCCATGCACTTCTCCCCTATACCCACCTCAACAAACTTTAAACGCTCATGTGCTTCCACTCCTTTCCTCTCCGGGACAATTTAATTTGCCAAAAGTAACTGCTGTGATTTTCAAAGTTCAGCTCATATTTGGACTAGAGTTACAAAGCCAGAATACGTAATCACAGCGAGCTGTCACTCTGTAAGTCTGTGTGCACATTAACTATTAATGGAGAAATATTTAAAACTCACTTGCAAAGGAAAAACTCCAATTTTTCATTTCTCTGCAGATCAGAGGTGGCATTACTCTTGGGTTCAAGGAAACTCAAAACTCCCCCACCCATCCCTTAAATTTTTAAAGATCAGTTGACTTGAAATAACTTTGGCCAGCATAATTCTTGCCTAACTTTTTCTTGCTGGTGCTTCTTTTCTCATGGGTGCCCATGGCATGCTCCCATCATCCCATGCCTTGAAAGCCAGATTTTAACACAAACTTTTCTTCACTATGTAAGATACACAGGAGACAGTGCTTCTTTTTAAATGTAGCTACTGTCCAAGCAATTCTTGAAGACCATGTGAGAGTAGAGTCTGAGGGATTCCTTAATTGGAATGTCCTATTCTTGGGGGTGTTAACTCCATAGCTACCCACTGCACAATAGAGAGTATTGTCAGGGCATTATGAAACTGATGCAACCATTGCATTTACATAAACAGCTCTGTGAGCTCTAACTTTTTGGGCTGTATTTTTTCCACTGGTAAAATGAACAAGCTGTATTACGTGACCCTCAAGAAGTCATACTGAGAGATAGTGGGGAGCATCATTTATGGTGTCAATACATCAGTATGACACTAACCAGGTGACCTTTGAAAAATAGCTTAAATTCTGCATTCTTCATCTGTAAAATGGGCATTTGACTCAATTCCATTAACTTCAAGCATTTATTAAGTACCTCCTATGAGGGTTGGGGACCTTAGACCTCGAGACTACATGTTGGTCTTCTAAATCCTTGAGTGTGACTTTTTGACAGAGTTCAACTTTTACAGAACAAGTCCTTCTATTACAGGTATTTGTTCTGTGAAGTTTGGATTCAAAGGACTGCACTTGAGGATGTAGAACACTCTATGTGGTCTTGAGGCTGCAGGTTCCCCACCTCTGGGACACTGTGCAGGAGTCTGGGGATAAAAAGACAAAAATTAAATACGCCTTTTCCTGAAAGAGTATGCATTTCACTATGATACTCTGCAGGCTCCCAGCACTGCCAATTTATTATGAGAGAAGTTATTTGAAACTTTAAAGTGTTATATGAAAATGTTATTATTTGGAATCACTTCTAGTCCTTAGATGCTGTGATTCTTTCTGTATAAACTGTCAGAAGTCCTTACTTCCTGACAAACACATTTTTAATTTTGAGAGACCTATGGAGGAGGTCTACATAAAGGAAATGGCAAATTGTCTTGTTCTGTATAGGTGAGACAGTATGGAGGAGCCTGACATGGCAGCTAGAGTGTTGGAAAACCTGGTTTCCAATCCAACCTCTGGCATTTGCTATTTGTCTAATCATGGGCAACTCATGTTACTTTTCTGAGTGTCAACCTTAAAATGACAATAAGACTACCGGTATTATCTCCTTCCCAGAGTCATTGAGAGTCTCAAATAAATTAATCGAAGTAAAATACTTTCGATGTACTAGGTACCAAGACTGTCAAAGGCTAAATTTGAAAAATCATTGCTTAGTCCATAGAGGATACAGCACTCACTCACACTTCCTCTTTTCCACTCTTTCTCCATGAGGGGCCCTTCTCAAATCTGAACCCGCAGGCAAGTGGTCTGGGGCAGATTTAGTCTTGAGGGCTGGCGCCCAGCCTGGATTAAATTCACTGTTCTCACATTCTTTAGCTCTTTAAGTACCCTTTGGGGTGGCAACCTGGGGTGAATTATACTTATTACATTTTACTCATTAGTTTTACAGCTCATGCTTAGGGCTTCCCCAAAAAGAGGGAGTGAAAAGAGAAGGGTTTCGTATACAAAGGACAGCTAGGTGGCACCATAGTGCATAGAGTGCTGGACCTGAAGTCAGGAACATCATCTTCCTGAGTTCAAATTTGACCTTAATTCTGTGAGTCTGGGCAAGTTCCTCAATCCTGTTTGCCTCCATTTTCTCATCCGTAAAATGAGCTGGAGGAGGACATGGCAAAACACTCCAGTATCTTTGCCAAGAAAACCCCAAGTTGGACATGACAGAACCACAGCAATCGTCATGTTACAGTGCAAGTCCTCTAGTGATGAGTCACACCTGGTTAGAGTGCCTTCTCTTCTCCCAAAAGTTTCCACTTAGTTGCCCAGATCTAGAAATTTCAGCTATGCACATTCACCATGAGGATGACCTTTAATATATAATTATTTCCTTTATGTCAGAGAATTTAGAGACCCATTTGTTTAATACAACAGAGAACAAGGATATATACTTTGGGAAATTTGGGAATCCCAAGTTTCTAGGTGGATTACTACTTCTATCTATGTAAGCCTGAAGAAAAAGAACCTGACGTGCAAGTTGGTTTTCAGAGGATCAAATGGAAAACTTTAGACCAATCTTCACCAATTGGTACCTTTATTTGATGAAAAATTGAAATGGAAAGGAATACGGTGAAGGATACAGTGGAAAAGGGTAGGACAAATTGAATATAAGAAAGTGTTTGGCAGAGAAATGATTAGAAGACAGAGAGAAGTAAGACAATTGTATTGAAAGGGAAGGAAAACAGTGTTGTTGTTTTTAATATGAAAACCAGGCTTCATATGGAATGAAAAAATGGAAGAATAGAAGAATGAAAAGATAGAAAGTGCCAAGAAAACTGTAAAGGAGGGCAAGAGCCATAATTACCCATTTTGAGAAATGGCGTAGGTTGGGGAAAGATATAGCAAGGTAGAGCAGGGACTGATCATAAAGGAGCCACCTTGGTGTCTGGGAGAAGAAGCGTGTCTTCTGGATCCTTCCTATTTTAACTAACTATTCTTGATAGCAGGATGCTAAATTCAGGTGTTTCTACATTATGGAAAGAGGGTCAAATCTAGATATTACCCAGAGTGCATTTAGCCTGAGAAAAGCTGACTTATTTAAATAGAAATAGTGCTTTGGAAAAGAAAATAAAGAGGAAAATGAAGAAATTAAGTATGTGTTAAATAAAAACATAGATGAATATTTTTTTAAACATCCCTAGAGGTTTAAAAAGAGTGGTAAAAGAAACATCGTGTGTGTGTGGGTGTGGGTGTGGGTGTGTGTATAGAAAGAGAGAGAGAGAGACAGAGAGAGAGAGAGAGAGAGAGAGAGAGAGAGAGAGAGAGAGAGAGAGAGAGGAGACATGGAGTCAAGGAAGAAATATGAGACACAGTTGAATTTTTGTTTTTGTAATTTTATAACTATTTGGGACCAAAATGATATATGACGGTTATGAACTGATCACAGAAAGCAGATAAATCTGATTGTCCTTACATTTTATCAATTCATGATTTCCAGCTCCTTGAAATAAATGTAGCCCATTTTATCCTGGACTAGATTGATTTAACCAATTTCAGATGTAGCTGAAATCTTGCTGGTTGAACTCCAAGATTCTTGCACTGACTTCCCTCCCCCTAATTCTCCAATAAGATTAAGCCTGATTTTAGTACAGGTCATAGTAGCTAAGCTTAAAATCCAAGAAGCCCATTAGCTTACTTGCAACCTCTTTTGCACAGATGGTACCTAGGATGCCAAATACATGTCGAAGAATTTAAATTGCCCTTATGCTGGAATTTAGGTATAGCTTTTTACATCTGTATCCTTAGCATTCAGATTGAAACAAATCCATATTTATTGAAGCTGGGGAGATAAAAGTGGAAGTATTACACATAGGAAGTTAATGATAATTCTTTACATTTCCCCAGTAGATTAATTGTAAAATTTAATTGTATGTTAGATTAGAACCCCATTAAAATTAGGATATGCTTGTTAAAATTATTATGACATTGTGAATAACATTAACTAGTCACCTTTTTTAATTTAAAAAAAAATAAGAGGAATGGAAATGCTAGGCTCTCCATGACGGCTTCCAGATTTTTGTTATGGTGGTAGTGGTTGATGGTTTTATTTTAGCAAAGTTTCAAAGTCATTTAAAATAGCTCTTGTAAATACATTTAATCTTAAGGTTCTATTTTCTTTCAAATGTTTTTGTATCTATTCCTGATTGATTGATTGATTCACTTACTTAGTTACATATTTCTCATTAATCAGAAGGGAGCTAGGTGCTGGAATGCTTTAGAAGGCAGCTCTCCAAATCGGACTCCTAGAGGTATAGAAAGCTGGATATAATGTCAGACACATGATGTGTTAGGTCAATTTTGATGAACTTTTCTCCCCCTCTCTGATTCTTGTTAAAAGGATTAGTCTCTTAGGAAGAAAGAAAGAGGAGTGTATTGGAAAATAAAAGTGATTAAAGATTCATAAATTTTGTTTAAAAGAAGAAAAAGAAGATGGCTCTGAAGACAAGGCTTTTGAACAGTTTCATGTAAAGATTGTTTAGTCTAAAAAGCCCTCTACTCCCATTGAATAATTTTTTAATGTACATTAAGGGATTCAAACACCCCCAAGAAAGTTAGTGAGAGTTAAAGGGTGGAAGGTGTATATGGAGAGGGGTGCTTGGTAGGTGGGGAAGGCAGGGAGAGAGAAAGAAGGAAGCTGAGCAGCAGTCTGGGCTCTGCTGGTGAGTTTCTGCCCTCAGGAAGGTGCAGGGGGCTTCCCCCCTCCTTTGCTGGGGTGATGCTGCTGCTGCTGCTGCTGCCGCTGCCAACGGCTGCTGCATTCTGGCTCTCTCTGGCTCAGCTCGCTATGGCCCACAGTGGATCAAACAAACCGTGTTAAAGTTTGCCTCATTTGCATCACTTCTAGACAGCCCTGTCGTACTCTTTGCTGACAGGAAATCACTGTCTTTGTCACCTTTTTTCAGGGCTCTCCTTTTGGCAGAGATGGGCCATGTGACCACGCTTAATCACAACAGCAGGGCTGGCTCGGAACTCAATGACATGTTTTCCTCAGCACTTCAATAAATGGGGGAGAAGAGTCAGTAGGAAATGACTACATTAATTTTAGAGTGAAAAGATAATTAACACTTGAAGGACTAGTGCTACAACCTATGGAATTATTATTCAAATTAAACTTAATTTATTAAAAACTTGTGGAGACTACCTCCCCTAATGGAGCTGTTGGGGAGAAAAAATGGAGCTTTGAATAGCAGTTGTGTGAATCCATGTAGACAAGATATATCTGTATATGGGAGGTTGGGAAGGTGCCTAAACCATCGCAAGCAGTTGCTGGGTTGGAAAGATGGGCATAAATAGTCAAAAAAAAAAAAAAGAAAAAAATTAAAAAGTGAAACATTTGGGACTGGAGGTTAAAGTATGTAAAATGCTTACTTAGATGATATGAATAGGATACGGCAAACAAAGCAGCAGTGTGCTCCCAGAAAACTGTGCCTAAAGGAGTTTCCTTAGCAACACAAACGCAGTTCCAAAAGGAGACAGAACTTTCCTCAGAAAACATACTATTAATAACAACCTTCCGGAACAACTTGGAACAATTTGAAGACTTGGCAGTAATAACGCCAAGTGTTCTGCAAATTAATCTCGAACACATAACAGTTAGGCTTCCCTTGCCCTTACTTCTCCTGGACTCTGAGACTTAGTCCTGTTCTGGTTGTGGGGATGAATGTGAGAAATAGTTCCAAATGCTGCTGTGGAAAAAGACAGAGACAGAGAGAGGGAGGAAGGGGGAAAGAGAGAGAGGGAGACAGAGAGAGAGACAGACAGACAGACAGACAGAGACAGAGACAGAGAGACAGAGAGAGAGACAGAGACAGAGAGAAAGAGACAGGCAGAGGGAGGGAGGAAGGGAGGGTAAAGAGAGAGAGGGGAAGGCGGGAAGAGAGAGAGACAGAGAGAGAGATAGAGAGAGAGAGAGACAGAGAGGGAGGAAGGGAGGGAGAAAGAGAGAGGGAGAGAGAAGGGAGAGGAGGGGAAAGGGAGAAGAGAGAGAGGCAGAGAGAGAGGCAGAGAGAGAGAGAGGGAGGGAGGGAAAAGAGAGAGAGAGAGAGACAGAGACAGAGAGACAGACAGAGAGAGAGGAGGGGAAGGGGGGAAGAGAGAGAGACAGAGAGATAGAGAGAGACAGAGAGAGAGAGAGGGAGGGAGAGAGAAAGAAAGAAGGAAAGAGATGAAACAAGTATTGTGGCCCCCTCATGATCAATGGCTGTGTTCTCCTTCCCGTAACCTGCAGAAGAGATCAGTTTAATTAGATTAGCTTATTCCAGTTAAAACAACAGTTAGATTTAATATTTTATCTTTACCCAGCTGTTACCAGGGATAAAATTTTTGAAAGGGTTAAGGGTCTGAAAAGTACAGTTCTGTTGAGAACATCTTGAGGGCATTGGTTATATAAATGTAACACTTCACTAAAAATGTGCTGTGTTATTTTTAAATACATCATCATTTCTTGTCAGCCACAGAGAATAAACTAATCTCGGATCTACTTTTGCCAATGGGAATCATTTAAATTCTCCCGAAGGCTGTAAGTTTACCAGCCAGGAAAGGTAGAGTACTCTACCACTTTGACCTTTCTCAAAGCCTTAGATCTAAAGGTTAAAAGTAATCAATATCTCATTGTGCAGCTTGGTTTCAAGGTAATAAGTAATAACCATCATGTTAAAATCTAAATGATTGCAGATAGCCCTTAAGTGAGCTGACCCATTCAGGAACCATTTTCTTTCTTTTTTTTTCCCCCTTTTTATAAAAAATTGCAATCAGGATAGTCATTAGAGTTTGCTAATAAACTTTTAGGGGGAATTACAGAAGCCTGCAGTCTTTATCTTGAAATATGACTTTTGGATGCAGATGGAAGGGTGTAGTGCTTCCTCCTGTGGGAAGTTGAAAGGTTGGTCTGCTCTGCTATTGAGATTTATAGATTTCTTTCTCGTGTCTATAAAATAAATTAAGGAAACATTTTAATTCCATACAACAAGGACGTTTTGTTCACAGTCACCTCTGGCTCCTGAATAACTTGATGCTGTGTATGTAATTCAGATGAATGATTGATTAGAAGTATCCCTTTACCTATTATGTAGCCTTACCTTTACCTTTCTAAATAGGACTTACCTTTACTTGTTACACTGAAGTTTTGCCCAACAGGTATACATAGGGCAGGTAGGTGGCACAGCTGATAGAACACTTTTGGGCTGGGAACCAAAAAGACTCTTCTTCCTGAGTTCAAATCCAGACTCAGACACTTAATTAGCTGTGTGATCCTGGGTAAGTCACTTAACCCTGTTTGCTCAGTTTCCTCATCTGTAAATGATCTATAGAAGGAAATGGCAAACTCCTCCAGTACTCTGCCAAGAAAGCCCTAAATGGGATCAAAGAGTCAGACACGACTCAACAATAGCAACAATACAACAATTACAGGATTGTAAATTCTACCCCCCAATCATGGCAATATGGGGTATTTTCTTTTGTTTACATTTTTTAAAAGAAAGACCAGCCTTACCATTGCCTAAGGAAACTTATTTAAAACAAATACTAGATATTAATAGCCTACTTCTAATGATTCATACACACAAAAATATCAATATGATATAAAATTAGATCCTTTTATTTTTCTCATAATACTTCCAATTTTCATAAAGTATTTCGATTAATGCCGTTCTTTCAAAACGTAAGAAGATGCCTCCATGGAGAACTTATCATTTTAAACCAAATCCCCTAGAAGTCTTCGTTAGATGCTGATGGGTAAGATAAATTTTAGTGCTTTCACAAGCACAAATACTCATTCTCTTCTTGCTACTGTCTCACTACAAGCCTGGCCTTACATTAAGCTTTAGTAACTGACTGCTCATGGGATCTATTCCATTAAACCATGAAATCTCAAAGTCAGAAAAGACTTTAAAAGTCCAGCCTGATGTCCCACGTAGGAGGTATACTGGGATTGTCACTCTTCTTCCCTCTGTCTCCTCTTTTTCCCAGCTGACTAAAATTCCACCAAATAAGACTGATTTCTTTTAGAACACCAAGGTCTTTCAGGTCTCTGAGAATACCTTGGCAAATGCAAATATCCTTAGAGAGCGTAAGTTTCAAGTCATTATCAGATTACACGTGAATGTTTTGCATTCCTTAATATCTAGCTGAAAAAAAAGGGATGGGTGAGTGGGTATAGAATACAGAATTGCCAGGAACAAGAAAATTGATGGCAAAATGCTTGTTCAAGTAGGTGAGCATCAAAGACAAACTTAGTATCCAAGGTTCGCATGTATTTAGATCTGCTTGGGACTTTAGGTCACCTAAATTTAACTTTTCCATTTTATGGCTGAGGCAACTGAGGCTTAGAGATTAAGCAAACCAGTATTAAGTGCCCACTAAATTCCAGGCACTGTAGTAGGCACTGAGGTTACATGGACCGAAAGCAAAATTGTCCATCCCTTGAAGGAGCTTACATTCTATAAGTGATTTTTTTCCAGTGTCACATATAAGTCACACAGCAAGTGACAAAGTCAGAGTTCTAACTCAGGTCACCTAGATCTTAAATGTGGAATTTTTTTACTTTACAAATTTGTTGAAGGTTAGCCCTTATCACTACTATTCTTCTCATCCATATTCCACCCTCTAAACTGCCAGTGGAATTCTGACTCTGGTATTTTTCTTTCCTTGCTGGGATGAAAGGGAATATTCAGTGTATGTTAGAAATTACTTCTGAAAAAAAAAACACGAAAGACTTGGATTGATTCTCTAACCATTTCTCCTTCTATGCTATGAATTCTTCCAAATTTGAACACGGGCTGCCCTAGGGAAATGTTGCCAGTTTGAGTCACATTGGGGGCTTCCTGTGTTTTGTCAGATTCAGGAGAGTGATAGTTGAAAATGTTTTTTTGTTTTGAAGAAGAAAAACTAAAAGCAGCACAAACCTGGGAGAATTTGGCCCCATCGATCTTATTAATGCCAAGGGGAGTTGCCTAGAAAAGTCCCTACGGACTGTTGCCCTATATGAAATTTACTTGTAGAGAAATTCTTTGAGTTTTGTCAGGCAACTCAATCTTAGCTCTTTGCAACAAGGACATTCCCAAGCAATAGTTGATATTCCACATTTCTTTCAGGCATTTGTGTAGCTCATACATTCTAAAACCAGGCACTTCTCTAAAACTCTATCACTAATAAGGCACAATGGGGTAAGTTAAATACAGAGCTATGGTCTTCCTGCTTGGATTAATTTACATAAGAACAAGAAGCAAACAAAAAGTCAGCCATCCTAACCCTTTTTTTTTAAGGTTGATCTCAATCTCACAACTTTTTTTTTCACCAAATCAGTGCCTCCTGTTTCTCTATAAATACATCTTGAAATCCCTTCATCTCATTTGAACCCCTTAGTTTGATTTCTTTGGCAATTTATTCCAAACATTTACAACCCCCTGCTTGAAATTCTGCTTGCGTTTTCTATTTACTCCCAATGGTATCTTATTCGGTCATCCAAAATTGGAGTTGGGGATTAATACCGTTTACGGAAGGGATGGTATTTTTTTCTGTTTTTTTTTTTTGTTAAGTATTGAAGGTTTTAAATTTTAAATATCTTTCATCAGCATTGCATTTGGACAAGGTCAGATTTCTTGGACTAGATACACTGGTAATCCCCAAACACTTAAATCATGCATATGTAAATATCTGCAAAAATTCCTCCACATATGCCAAGTTTCAGCCCTGAACACATTTTTATGTTTTAAACCTTGGCAGGCTAGGCTTTGCTACCTTCATTACAAGAGTATTATCCCTTTAAATACCCACAAGTGTAAAGAGCCAACTTCGCCTGCCCTGAAGCAGCAGGAACTACTTTGGGGATAAGAGAAAAGCTCAATTGTGAGCATTTCATTAGTTATTAAGTACATAATTGTTAATAATTATGATAGTTTCTGGTCCAATTAAAGTACATATAGAAGTCATTTTCATCTGAGATGAATCATAAACATCCATAGGCTTCTTCAGCGGCTTGTACTCTTTTCAGTGAAAAAAACATTGCATATTATCTGGAGTTCAAAGCTAAGGTTTATTCAATAATATATCAATTAACCCTGAATTATCCCAGCAATCACAGCATTATGTCAGTCTTTCTCAAAGCAATAATTAAATCCCTAGGCTATGAAAAATGCAGTCTCAAAGGTCTCCATCTTACTTAACAATACAGATACAAAAATTTGATTATTAACTGAAAAAGTGAAAGTTCTGTAATGTCATTCTTTAGTAGCTGGGGTACTCTGAATTGAATTGGGCATGAATAATTATTTCTAAGGTCAGGGAAGGAGAGCTCCTGTCCTGAAATATACATGGTACAATATGGTTACTATAAATCACCATGATCAATGGATAGCCTCCAACCACTCAA
>CM053774.1:27438824-27449314 GCA_028658325.1 Potorous gilbertii | reverse complement strand
ATAAATTATATATGTATATATGTGTGTATATATATATATATGTGTATATACATATATATAAGCGTAATCAGTATACCTAATCAGTGATAACTGGATGAAATTCTCATAAATATGGTAGAGAAAAGCAGGCATGACTTCAAATAAGTATGTGGGTATGAGGAGAGAAAGGGAGAGAGAGAGAGAGAGAGAGAAAGTGCACTTCCATATCTGCAGCTTAGCTAATTCAGGATGTGAAAAAAAAAAGAAGTCCTATTTCATAGCTGTAATGTCAGGAGAAGGTTGAAATGTGACTTTGGAACTTCCTCCCACCCCCTCATTTTTAATAATAAATTTTGCACTAGTCATAGTTTTTTATAACCCTCACATCTGGTCACTTTTAACATTATTTTACTTAAAAAGATTAATTGTGAGCCTTAATAATTTAAATAATTAAAGAAAAGGTTAAAGGATGTATTTAACATTAGCATTTAAAAGATTTGTGTTTGAACTGACTCCTTCCTCCCATTGTGTCTTCTCCTGTCCCCGTTTTTGGTTCACCATCCTCATACTTCTTGTCTCTTTTTGTTGCAGTTTTCCTCAGTTCTCCATACTTTCCCCAAGTAGAGAGAATTGCAGAGTTTTGAAAATGCATAAAGAGCACTCTTCTATATATAATTTTCTCTTCTGTTCATTATTCTGTTATGTCTATTGGCACATTACCGCCCATTTTTGCAACTCCAGTTTTCTTCACAAACCTAGAGTAAAAAGAAAAAAAACAGGAAAAAGAGTTAAGTTTACTAAAAGCTAAAATACAAATGAACCTATAATCTGGAAGTATTTTTATTTTTCCCTGAAATTTGGGGATCACACAAACAAAATTAACTTTGATTAAATTTTTACATTGTGAAAGCAGTTTCATGAGATGCTGCTTTTTCAATTATTGGTGGGATTTGTTTAGAAACAGTCAAAAAAGTCATTTTTTTATTACAAAGAATGTAGGGACTCTCAAAACAATACAAGAAATCTGATGTGGGATTTTAAACTCACCAAATAAACAAATGGCTTTGCAGAAATGGTTAGAGTAATAATTTTTTTTTAATTTAAAGCACTAAAATAGCATCCTGCATAAATGTCTTCACTACTCACTTGCCTAGAATGCTTATACCTGCCCTATACCTTCAGGGGAGTCCCAACAGTTTCTGGTCCAACACCAGCAACACAACAGCTCTCAGTAAATATTGTAAAAATTGAATTGAGTATCATGTTCTTAGCAGCAAGTTCCCCTAGAGTGTACCAAAGGATGAATGGAATAGATGCTTCCATCACCTTTTATGGGGGCAAAGATGTTGCCAGTGGTCTGCTAGGGTGTGCATACGTTTAAGGATATAGTAAACACCTCCATGGACATTCTCCCAATGTCAGTCTAGCTGTTATAGAGAGACTTAAGAGGTCATTTTGTTCAATCCCTTCATCTTATAGATGAGGAAACCAAGACCCAGAAAGGGAAAGTGATTTGCTAAAAGTCATGCTGCAAAGAAGTGGTTTTCTCTCAGGTCTTTTAGATTTCCCTCACTACTAGTTAATGAAAGCTTTATAAAAGATTCACAGATGTGTGATTTTTCTGATATAAATGTTTGTGAATACTTCAAAAAGGAGGGGAAGGATCAATAAGCATTTATTAAATAAAGCACCTACTGTGTGCCAGACACTTTGTTAAGTGCCGAGGTTACAAAGAAAGGGTTCAGAAAATCTTCTGAAGGAGCACACAGTCTAATGGGGAACACAACATGCCGCAACTAAGTACATCCCTGGGGATATCCCATGGATATCCCTATGAGAAAATTGAAGATTATCACAGAGGGAAGGTACTAATATTAAGGGAACAAATATTGCAAAAAGAAAAAATATATTATTAAAATAGTTTTCCTTCTAGAGAACAGGCAAAGTATCTACTTTAGGAGATACTTTTTGTAAGAAAAAAATAATTTAGGTTGCTTACATTACATTTGGAGCGTGTATTTTACGACCAGTTTCTTTGGTTAATTGTTTTATTTCTGGCAATTTTAAATAATTTTACATGCTTTTGTTTCCTTTCTATACCTATTTATGTCTATCATATGAAAATTTCCTTGAAGTTATTTTTTCTAAACAACAACATAAATAAGTAGCTGAGAAAGAGATATAAGACATTTTAAGGAAAAAGTAGAAAAAACATGATTAAAACCATTGTCAAAGGAAAATAGAAAGTGGTGATTACTAGAAAGGTGGGAGGGGGTGGTCATGAATATACACTCAACATTCTTTTGCAGTGTGAAAATGCCCATATAACATTTTTCACTATGTTGCTAAATATAAAGTTTTGACTCAGGAAATAGATAAAAATACATTTTGAAAAAAATTTAAAAAGCATCAGCGTGTCCTGGGATCACAGGAAGATTTTTGTGATAGGAAATAAAAAATGGGGAGTATGTTTTTCAGCCTGACAGTTTGCAGAATAATAGGAACAAAAATTATGAAATATGAGCAATCTCCTAGTCACTTTGGTATCTCCCCTACAGAAACAGCACCTGTTACTTTTCACTCTTATGCCAACATTTCCATTGTTTCTTTAACATTTTATTGCAGCCTTATCATCATCACCGTCATTCGTGTCCTTTTTTCCAGTACAGAATTAAATGGTTAATTAGTTCATTTCACCACCAGGTGGCCTCCTATGCTGTATTGTTCATTGTGTAGCCCAGCGGAAGTCCTGAAGTCCAAATGACAATTCTCATTTCAATTTCAGTGGTTAATGTGTTGTTATTATTACACCTTCTCCATGGTTCTGAAAATGCTCTTGCAAACTCTGAAGTTTCTATTGGTGACCTGAAAAGGCAAAGTAATCACACTGGCCCCTTGTGTGAGGGGAAAGGGCATGAGCTGTAGAGGAAAGTGTGCAGGAGATGACCAAGGTTCACACACCAGCCCTGCTACTTGCCACTACCTGTATGACACTGGGCAAATTACTTAACCTTTTCAGGCCTCAGTTTTCTCAGCAGCAAAACAAGGGGGTTTTAGATGACCTCTAAGATCCCTCCCATCTCTAGATCTATCAGTCTATGATCCCTGCTGTCTCTTCCTGCTCTAAATCTAAGATCCTATAAACAGCTATAACATTGCTTTTTTTTTTTAAAGAAAACAAACACTTGGGTTAATGAATCGCATACAATTCCAAATATGCAAGTCCTTTCTGTGACAGCTTAATAGCTTTACTGGCAAAGCTGTTACACTATATCATTGATATTTCCTTTGACATTAGAAAAGAGGCTAAGGGAAAAAAATGTAACTGTTGTTCAGATGTCAATATATTAATGCCAAGTTCCCATGAGGTGAAAGAATGCATTTCATGCAGTGTTCATGGGCCTTAATTGACTTATTAAAGTTTAATTTATTAAAGTATAGGGGCTGCCTCTTGAATTTTTCCTTGATTTTGCATTAAGCTGTGTGTCACTGCCAGGAAGGGCGTCTGTAGATTTGGTGAAAGAATAGAAGGTTGTTCCAATTACAAATGAAATTTCCATATAAAGTTATCAAGCAAAGACAGAATTTGTGGAAGTCAATTACAAATGCTAAAAGAAGATACTCATGGGTGAATATAAATTTACTGTGGGAAAAAGCCTTAATGATAAACACTATTTCTCCCTTTTGGTCTCCATTAGGTGGGAAAGGGGGGGGGGGTCAGGAAAGATATTGTTCCTAGACACCTCTGTTGCCTCTGGGATAATTTTGTTGAAAACCCATAAAGAAACAGACTCCCAGAAACATCAAGGGAGAAAACCTGAGAATTGGAATGGGTAAGGTTAACTAAATAGGATTCTTCCTTGAAAGAGCTGATTTGAAGGAGCTTTATTCCTTCCAAACCCATAGATAAACACTTAGACACCCCAAGATCAGTTCCTCCAAATTAGGTAAATATCCTTTTTAATCCACTTTTTTGAAATGTAACTCTGCAACTTTGATCAACTTCCTTCATTTCTCTGAATTTTAATTTCATTGTCTATAAAATGAAAATTTGAACATGACTCTTTCTGGGAGTCTCAGGTCTACAATTCTAAATTCTTTGGCTACTTGTACAACATATGTATATGTTCTGACCACTAGAATTTTATGTGTTTTCTTTTACTTGTACAAAAATATGTGTGTATGTTCTGACCACTAGAATTTTGGTTTCTTTTAATTTTCATCAATATAGACTATGTGGTAAAAAAAAACACTGGATTTAGTTAGAAGACCCAATTCAAGTCCTGGCTCTGTCATGAAACTTTGGGGAAATAACTTCCCTAAGCCTCAGTTTCCTCATATGTAACAAATGAAGATAATGATACTTGCTGAGAGGTTTGCTATCAGAACCAATGAGATGAAAATTTGTATAGGGTAAAACACTACACAAAATGTCAGATGGTGGGGACCACAAATATTCACATATGTATACACATGTATGGAGGGGTTATTAAACACGCAATTTCAATGTTATAAGGATCTCCTGGCACCAAAACTCCCTCCACCCAGGCAGATCAACCACCTCTCTAAAAGGAATTGAATATTTGGGAGCTATGAGAGTCTAGGGGATGTGACCATAGCGACACTGTTTGTATGTTTCAAAGACTGGACCTGAACTTAGATCTTTGTGAGTCTGACACCACTCTTCTCTCTACCATGCCATATTTCCCTCCTCCTTTTCAACTTTTCTTATTACTGTTATTAGCTGTACTTCTTGAACTTTTTATCCAGTAATAGTTACATTGGCTACTTGGATTCTTTCTCATTGAAGTTTTCTAAATAAACCATGTAAATTCACCTTTCACCCCATTCTTTTATTCCTTTTGTCTCAGGGGTTTTAACCTGCTAATCATCCTCCCAAGGAGCATGTCATAATTGTACTAAAGAATTCATAACGATGTAACAGAAAATAGATGCCCTGAAATTTCATTTGAAACTACATCATTCTGTGTTGCTGGCAAACTTGTTTCCACCCTTATGCTTATATTGCAGTTGACATCTCCCAGGTTTGTTTTTGAATTGTCACATTGTATGTCATGACAAATGTGGCTATAGGCATTTAGCTGTCTATGAGAGAAGAACCAAAATGGTCCCTGGGGCATTCTGGTAAAGAACAGGTTCACATTTGAATTCAAAGTCTATCCTGGGAAATCCAATGACAGGCAATCAGTGTAATTCCAAATTCCCTACTGGGTCCTCTTCTCTGGAGAGTCATATGGTGGAAGGCAGATTTAGACCTGCCTAGATAAAAATCCTTGCAAGCCTTTTAGTATTACCAAGTACACTGATTTCTGTCAATACATTTTCCAAAACAAACAAAAAAACTGTCTTGAAGAATTTAAGAAATTTTCATCATTTCCTAGGTTTCTACATGTAAAACTTTGGTACAACATTGAAATTCCTTCTTTTTCTTTGTCTGTTTTCTTATCTGTTACAAATACATGAACCTGATTCTGAGAAAGATTTCCCTTTCTTGGAAAACGAGTTTGATCTTTGATTGTATTATGCATATGCTTTATGTGTTTATTTTTTTAGATTATAGGATCACAGATTTGGAGAGTGTAGAGAGACTTTAGGAAATACCTAACCCCACCTCTTTATCTTAAAGATGAGTAAACTGAAGACCCATAGATATTAAGTGACTTTTTCAAGGTTATATACTTTGTAAAGATGGCATGATCAAAATTTGAACACAAATTGAAGATGCCTTATGAAATTAATACAGACAGGGTTGAAGATAGCCAGTATATTTGGATGTGCACTCTAGACTTTGAGAAAAGTTTCAAAGAGTTGAGCTATAGGTAGTATCTCATGACCTAAGTTGCTAAGGTAAAAGTCAGTCCAAGAAGAAGGTAGTGCTTTTAACAATGAAATTGTGACACTAGAAATTAGTCTACTGAGGAAAAAGTGGGTGTGCTAAAATGACTGATGTAGCTGCGTTGGGAACTCTTGCCAAGTTAGATTTTATATATTGTGTGAGTATGTATATATGTATATATACACATGTATAATATGTATACACACATATACATATATTTATACATTTTATATTTTGTGGTAATTTTGGCCTGACAATTAATTAACACCAAGAAAACACAGATGCTCCATCAGTAACCACCATATCATCCACACATGGAGCTATTGGTTGCGGTAAGTGGAGAAGTTCTGAATACTGTGGATAAGTTCACTTACCTTGGTAGTGTACTTTCCAGGGATGTACACATTAATAATGAGTTTGACACACACACTTCCAGAATTAGCTCAGTGTTTGGGAGGCTCTGAAGGAAAATATGGAAGAGGAGAGGTATTAGACTGACTACTAAACTGAAGGTCTAAGAGCTATTTTACTGACTTCATTGTTATATGCCTGTGAAACCTGGATGGTCTACCAGTGCCATGCCAGGAAACTGAATTGCTTTCATTTGAATTGTCTTGGGAAGATTCTGAATATCAACTGGCAGGATAAGGTACCAGACACTGAGATCCTTACTCAAACTAAACTGCCAAGCATTCAAACTATGCTTCAGAGAGCATAACTCTGATGGGCTGGCCACATTCTTCAAATGCAAAACGTATGCTTGCCACAAATTATATGGAGAATTCACACAGGGCAAGAAATCACATAGTGATCAGAAGAAATGATACATGGACACTCTCAAGGTCTCTCTGAAGAAGTTTGAAATTCATTGTGTGACATAGGAGATACTAGTACAAGACCACTCAGCATGGTGTGCCCATATCAGAGAAGGTGCTGTGCTCTATGAACAAAGTAGAATTGAAAGAGCTGGAATGAGACACAGGATGTGCAAATTTAGAGTATCCAACCCAGATGTTCACACAGAGTATCTGTGCCCAATCAGCAGTAGAGCATTCAGAGCTCATATTGGTCTGATCAGCCACAGTTGGAAACACTGAAACTTGACTTTATCATAGTGATGTCATTTTGGTCCCCTTCGAGAATGAAGGACAACAACCAACCAACCATTTTCTATATACACACATACATATATGTATATGTGCATGTGTGTACATGTGTGTATGGATATTATTTTATTATAATGTATACAAATTTATATATGTATGTGTGTATATATATATATGTTATATGCATAAAGAGAAGTAAAGGAAACTAATTGAGTTTGAAAATAAAAGAGCAGCATGAACTTATAAAAATGTCAGGATACTAAAATCCAAATATGAGTACAAATTTATGACAGAAGATAAAAACAACAAAAAGGAGGTTTAAAAACTTTACTTTAAAATACTTCTATTTTTCACCTAAACCTCATTTCTATTTTCTTCATACTTGCACAACCTAGTAAGACATTCAAAAGTGGATTAACAAAAAACTTTTCTCCAATTGATAAATGGTCAAAGGATATGAACAGTCAGTTTTCAGAGGAAGAAATTAAGGCTATCTATAGTCATATAAAAAATGTTCTAAATCACTATTGATTAAAGAGATGCAAATCAAAACAACTCTGAGATACTACATCACACCTATCAGATTGACTAACAAGACAGAACAGGAAGATGATAAATGTTGGAGAAGATGTGGGAGAATTGGAACACTAATTCGTTGTTGGTGGAGCTGTGAGCTGATCCAACCATTCTGGAGAGCAGTTTGGAACTATGCCTGAAGAGCTACAAAAATGTGCATATCCTTTGACCCAGCAATATTGCTTCTAGGACTGTATCCCCAAGAGATCATAAAAATGGGAAAGGGTCCCTCATGTAAAAAATATTTGTAGCAGCATTGTTTGTGGTGGTCAAAAACTGGAAATCAAGGGGAGGCCCATCAATTGGGGAATGGCTGAATAAATTGTGGTATATGAATGTGATGGAGTACTGTTGTGCTATAAGAAATGATGAATAGGAAGACTTCAGAGAGGCCTGGAAAGACTTATATGACCTGATGCTGAGCAAAAGGAGCAGAACTAGAATAAATTTATATACAGCAACAACGACAATGTGCAAGGATTTTTTCTGGCAAACTTAGCCCTTCACAGCAATGTATGAACCTAAAAAATTCCCAATGGTCTTTTAAGACAAAATGCCTTCCACATCCAGATAAAGAACTATGGAATTCAATGGCAAAATGTAGCAGATCATTTTCTTCTGCAGTATGTTTTGGTTTGTTATATGATTTCTCCCAATCATTTTAATTCTTCTATGCAACATGACTATGCTGAAAATGAATTTAATAGGAATGCATGTGTAGAATCTATATAAAATTGTGTGTCATCTCAGGGAGGGAGGGGGGAGGGAGGGAAGGAGAGGAAGGGAGGGAAAACATCTAAGTTACATGGTAGTGATTGTAGAACACTGAAAATAAATAAAATTAAAAAAAACTTTTCTGAAGGCATGAGGAAAATCAAAGAGATAAGCTGATAGGATTGACGCAATGATGATACTAGATAATAGGAAACAGAACTTCTCAATTTTGTTTTACTTACATTTTTACTACCAAAAAATAATCTGAGTATAGGACGAAGATAATTAAAATGAATTGGAATCCAACAAATAGGAGAAGAATGGGAGACCACCTTGCTACCTTCAGTGAGTTCAAACCATCAAGGTTGGATGTACTATGGTATCTCAGGGTACTGAAAGAACTTGGATATTTAATTGTTGACCCATTTTTGATATCTTTTGTGGGATCATAGGATTCAAATCAGGGCTATAAATCATGGCCACTAAAAAGAGGAAATTATTAATGAATGCATATTTCTCATGTGTTTTTCCTTTGACAATTTAATAACTTTACTAGGAAGCTTATCTACACCATCCTCTTTATCCAGGGCCACACAAGTAATATCTAGCAGTACATTTGAACCTAGCTGTGATGGCTCCAATTACACTGGGTTTTTCCCCCCACTGTATCACGTTGCCCCTATACTGCCTATCTTTGAAAAGTTATGGCTAATGGAAGAGGTGAATCACTCCTGGAGACTAGGAAACATGTAATGTAGGCCAGTGAACTTGATTTACAGACAAATTTCTGGCATGCATTATCAAAAAAATGATTTGCGAACATTTTGAAACTAACCAAGAGCCAGATGAGTTCATTAAACATAGATCATGTCAAAATAAACTCTTTTATATTTTTGGACAGGATCGCTTAACTTTCTAGAAGCATCTTAAATTTGGAAGGGACCTCAGAAGCCATCTCATCCAACTCCTCCCAGAACAAAATTCCTCTCTTTAACATCTCAAATATGTTTTATCCAAGTCTGTTTTAAAGACCTCCAAGAGTAAGGAAACCTACTGCTTTTTTTTTTTAAGGAAGCCAGTTCCTTTTTTGGATAGTGTGAAGTGTTAGTGATAAACCCCCAAATGAAATGTAAGCTCCTTTAGGGTAGACATTTCTATTTTGTATTTATATCTCATATGCCCTTTGCAGAGTAAGAACTTGACAATTACTCTGAATGGAACTGAAATCACATTAAAATGAAACGTGAATCTGCATGGTCCTTCCATTGCATCCCCATCTGCCCTCTGGTACCAAGTAGAATAAATCTATTTGAATAATGAGTTCAGAAACCTGTGAATGCAGGCACTGACTGATTGTAGGTCATAGATTTTCTTGGGCAACGTTTTCATTTGTTTTGTTTTCTTAGCTTCTCTTTGTTTCTCTCTCCTACCTTCTTTCTCTTCCTTCCTTCCCTTCTTCCTTCCTTTCCCTTTCCTTTTTTATGCTGAGTTATATGAAACAGAAACTAGATGATGGAGGAAAAGAGAATGCTACAGATAGGAAATGAGACTTGAGATAGCCTTTGAAGGTTGTCAGGATTCAGAGAGGCAAATAAAACAGGAAGAACATTCCAGATTTGCAGAACAGTGTGCACAGATGTGGCAATGGGCCTAGAAAGTTCTTATGATATTAAGATTAGCTTTATAAGAGCAAAGAGTGAATATTGAGGAGCAGATGGAAATAAATAGAAATAGTTGTATTGCATATTCTCCTTAAAGGCTGTAACTCAGTAAAGTACAAGATCATCTAGTGGCAAAGAAATGTTCAGCCAAGTGGACACACAGACAGGAGGCATAACTGTCAAGGAGAAAAGTTAGAATGGAAGTTTTATTTTTTAATTTAATAGTATTTTATTTTTTCCAATTACATATAAAGACAATTTTCAACATTCACTCTTTGAAAGAATTGAGTTCCAAGTTTTTCTCCTTCCCCTGTCCACTCCCCAAGATGGCAAACAATCTGATATAGGTTATACACTTGCAATCATGTAAAACATTTCCACATTAATCAAGTTGTGAAAGAAGAAACAGGACAAAATGGGAAAACCATAAGATAGAAAAAACAAAGGACAAAAAATATGTTTTAGACCTAGTTCCTTTGACTTCTGGAATATCTTATTCCATGCCCTTCGATCCCTTAATGTAGAAGCTGCTAGATCTTGTGTTATCCTGATTGTATTCCCACAGTACTGGAATTGTTTCTTTCTAGCTGCTTGCAA
>CM053774.1:27408768-27438324 GCA_028658325.1 Potorous gilbertii | reverse complement strand
CTGCGCGGCTTCCACTGTTCCAGAATTTGTCAGGGGTTCTTTTTACAGGAAATCTATGGGCTGTGGGTTCGGACCTAGCATAGGTGAGTCTTTCTACTCCGCCATCTTGGCTCCGCCTCCAAAAAATATGTTTTGATCTGAATTCAAACTCAAAATTCTTTCTCTGGACGGGGTTAGCTTTTGCCTTCACAAGTCTTTTGGAATTGTTTTTGGGTCTTTGTATTGCTGAGAAGAGCTAAGTCAATCATTGTTGATCCTTGTACAGTGTTACTGTTAATGTGTATAATGCTCTCCTACTTCTGTTCACTTTACTCAGCATCTCAGTTCATCTAAGTCTCTCCAGGTTTTTCTGAAAAGAGCCTGCTCATCATTTCTTATAGCATAATAGTATTTCATTACATTCATATACCACACTTGTTTAGTCATTCCCCAATTGATTGGTATCCCCTTAATTTTCAATTCTTTGCCTCCACAAATAGAACTGCTATAAATATTTTTGTATAAGTATGTTCTTTTCCCTATTCTATGATCTGTAAGTTGTATTTCTAATGTAGTGCTTAGGATCAGGGCTAAATATATGATTTCATTGGTATTAAAAGCTTTTTTTTTTTTTTTTTACCAATGCAGGTTAGTTTCTTTTCATCTATAATTTATTGTCTTAGAGTTTTCTAGAGCATTGAGAGGTATATAAAGCTATCATGTGTCATAGGCTGGTCTTCTGACTCTGATACCACCTCTCCATCCATTGTACCAGAACACCTCTCCTATGCAGTGTTAGGATGAAACTTTTGCTTATATTCCATCCTTAGGATTTCTCAGGTGATAGAAAGGTGTTTGCCACATATCCTACTGGATTAACAGTGGACAGTCCTTAGAGCTTCCTGTGTTTCAAAGAGGCAGCTTAGGATAAGGATTTTTCCTTCACCTGTGTTGCACCTCCATTAGCCTTGCCATCAATAAGATATAAACTTGTCTTAATTATAGAGTAAATGGCTTACTAATATAATTTATCTTTTAATGCTAATTTTCTTGTAGACCAATAAATGGTTGGTATGGGCTACTTCTGTCAGTGAGTCTATAAAATGTAAACAATAACTCTCCAACCCCATAAAGGGAAAAAAAGGCCAACTCAAAGTAAAAAGGAAAGAAAGGGCTAATGTATTTGCCAGAAAGATAAGTTAGAATGAAAACTAATTTTCTAAACGGTAGCTTTAAGCTTTCATAGGTTTGACTCTATCAAACTTTCCCAAGTTAATGTGATGACACCAATTTCTCTTTACCAACCTCAGATAGTATAGGTCTAGTACATTGTTTCTGATAATACAAATAATATAAACCATAAGAGAAAAGTTGCAACCTTTTTTGTACAGGAATAGCAGACCAGAAATATTTTTATGCAGGTCAAAAATATATTAAATATTTTACTTTAGTAATTTTTTTGTAAATAGAAAAGATTTGTCTTGCTTCTCCTTTTTTTTTAAAAAAATAAAGATCCCTGATTTTTCTTGAAAATACTACCTTCTTTTTCTTTTTGCTTTGAGAGTACAAAACTACAGAAAGCTGAGTTAGAATCGTCTCATTTACCTAATTAACTGTATTTCCATAGACAAGTCATAATCTATAAAAGTTTCCATTTCCTCATTTGCAAAATGAAGATAGTAGTACTTAGAGCACATACCTTACAGAGTTGCTACAAGGAAAGTGATTTCCAAAGCTTAAATTGAGCTAATAATGTTATCTGACCCTCAACTCATCCTTTGGAGATAGGTATTTAAAAAATGTTGACTTGAATTGATGTTTTGGAATTCTGATTTTGTACACATGGAGTAACTGATTTTGGAAAATAAAAATGACTTCTAGGAGCCTGCATAGCAATCTGAGAAAGAACTCAAGTCAAACTTCTTTCTTTGTATTTTATTTGAGCTACCCCACTAGTGATAAGACTCAATGACTGCATCTGAGTACCATGATTCAGAAGTATATTTTATCTAAACCAATGTACTAGCAATTCTGAGTGGAAAGTTTTATGAAGTAATTCCCTTCTTCTATTATCCTATTTCTCAGTTAAAAAAAATTTAGTGATGCTTTTTGTTTCTACATCTCAGTTGGTTTAGGATATCTCCTACCCCTACCTAATACCAGAAATGGAATCCTCCCTGTAATAAAAATAAATAAGGAAATAAATAAATAAATAAGTTCAGTGTTGGTTGTTCCTGACAAGGTATGCAGCATCCTGTCCCTGTAACCTACTGCCCCTCTCCTAAGGAGGTGGCTTTTGTTATATTTTCTGTGAGACCAATATTGGATTTTACATTTACTCACAGTTTAATTCTCTTTTACCATTTTATTTTCATTGACATTATTATAATGGCTGTTTATATTGTTCTGCTGGTTCTGCTTGCTTTATTTTGTATTAGTTCAAACACATCATCTCATATTTCTCTAAATTCTTCATATCTATCATTTATTAGTATACAACATCCCCTTACATTAATATGCAACAATTTGTTCAGCTTTCCTTTTCTATTCTTTTTTTCCCCTGGTTTTAATACCCCTTTAAAAACCACTAAAAATTTTATCTAAAATTCTTCCTCAAAGTTACCATCTAGGATTTCCCCCCCACTAATTATTTTAATGGGGCTATTTGGGAGCCTTTCCCTTACTATGCTCATATTTTTCCTTCTTCAATACTTTTTTTTTTTTTTTACCAATTATTACTTCTTTTGCCATGGTTTTTCATGTCTTTTTATGCTATTTTTTCTCTTAAATTTATTTCTTTCATTTTGTTCTCTAAATCTTTTTTTTTCATTTTGAGTCCTATTTATCTGCATTCTGACCAGGTCCACCAAGACAAAACAAAACAAAAAACCAACTCCACCCCTGAAGATTAGTACAGACTTGCTTCTTTTGATGGAATTGTTTTTGACAAATCTGAGTGTTAGAGTTCTCCTGATTATCTTGAGAAAGTACTCGAAGGCACTTTCAATCGAGTTCAACTTTAATTTCTACTATTCTTATTTTAATGATAAGTTTTTGCATCTTTCCCAGTCTCCAAAGGTGGAAAGTTACTACTCTTCTGAGTGACAGAGGTATGACAGCAAATGATGGGTCAAATGACCTCCTACCTTTCCATTCCATGTTATCTACAAAAACCATGAGAGCTTCATCAAGTTCGAAAGGAAAAGATTTGAAAATGTAGCATCCACTCCATAATCACTTTACAAGGCAAGAAACAGGCACAAATATTTTTATGGCACCTATTATATGCAGGAACTATGCTAAATACTTTAAAAATACTATCTCATTTGATTTTCACAACAACTCTGGAGCGTTTTTTATGATTATTTTATGGCTGAGGAAACCAAGGCAAACAGAAATTTAGTGACTTGGTCAGGTTCACACAGCTAATAAGTGTCTGAGGGTGGGTTTGAACTCATGTTTTCCTAACACCTAGCCAAGTAGTCTATCCACTGTGCCACCTGCTGTCTCTATTTTTTTGTTTGTTTGATTTTTGAGGCAATCAGGGTTAAATGACTTGCCCAAGGTCACACAGCTAGTAAATGTCTGAGACTAGATTTAAACTCAGGTCCTCCTGACTCCAGGGCCAGTGCTCTATCCACTGTACCATCTAGCTGATCCTTGCTGCCTCTACTTTGAATGAGAGAGAATCTTGATCTCATTTACTTTAAACTCTCCACAGTGCTCCATAAGGTTATCATTGCTATAGGATTTTATCAAGGACACTGGAATCTAAAGATATATTTTCAAGAACAGTGGCATAACCTACCAAGTCAAGCCATAGATGGGTTCTCCATACCTCTAATTTTGAATTTTATCACTAATGCACTGAGCTAGGCCAATCATTTTACCTTTCTACCTCAGTTTCTGAATCTATAGGCAAGAAGAAATACTGTGACTGTTTTCTCTTCATGACTAAGTCATTGAAATGATAAAAAATATCTCTGAAAATGGAATAGAAAGTACCTGAGTTGTGTGTGTAGCACTATATTACATGCAACTTAAAGCACTTAATTTCTATTTTTCTTATGAGCCTTTCTCTTTATGGTACTTTGATTTTCAGTGAGGAAAAGCTTATTGACTTTTCATTCCTTGAAGTTTTCATTCCATTCCAACTCATTTCTACAATGATTTTAGGCTTTAAAAAGTTCTGTGAATTGTACAAGTATCTCCATTTTATATGGATAAAATAGAAAACAATATGGCTTCAGCCTATTTGTCTAGTCTTATTTTATATTACTCAATATTCCAACCAAACAGACTCCTTTCACATGACTGATGTAAGGGGGAAATCAAACCCATATCACCCATCTAAGTCTTGATACCTAAACTAGTTGAGGACTTATCTTAATCAATTTAATTAGAAAGAGTCTTGAACTAAGTATTTAAAAGCCTTTAAACATTGCTTCAGAATGACATCCGCATAGACTTCTTGGTGGAGGAGGAGTTGAGTGAACAAACCCCAGAGTTCCCATTGGCTAGACTGTAATCTACACCCTCCTCATCTCCATCTCTTAGAATCTCCAATTTCCTTCAAAAACACAGCTTGAGTTTTTACTTCTTAAATAGAATCCCACAGCCACTACTTTCTCCTGAGTCACACCTCTCCTCTCCAAAGCTATGTCTTTGTTCTCCTTCAATTTTTTAAAGCACTTGCTATGGAGAAGGAAATAGCAAACCACTCCAGCATCTTTACCAAGATACTTTTAACTCACCATTAGAATAATTTCCTTTGGAATCGTCAGAATTTCATTCTTGAAACCTTCCTATCCCTGAATAAAAGCCAAACATCTGGGACAGCCCTTTCTTGTAAAATTTCCTTCTAGGAGCTTCCACTTATGTGTTCTATAAGACCTTTGAAATCAGTTCTCCCAAAATTTACATTGACTTTCTTCTCCTTCCCCATCACAAATTCTAATGTAGAATGATTCCTTATTAGCAAGGTTTGCATTATTTCCGTTCCAGCAGTCATGTTCTTTTTTTGTGGAGAATTAGGTCCAGAATTGTCCAGAACTCTTTCATCCTTCACCTTTCGAAAGATGCAATTAAAGCAAACCAAGAAAATATTACTTGTTCAGTTTTAGGCAAAGAAGCAGCTTTAATCAAAATCTGGATAATTGAAAACTCCTATATTTTATTCCTCCATGCTAGGATTGTGAGCTATTCCCCAAATTTCTCATCTATTTCCTTATTCTATTCAGATGGTCTTCAGGATACTCCAAAGACAATATAACTTCTATATATTTCTCTAGTGGTCTTTACCTGGATTGAACTATTTTGCTTCTCTATAGAAAATAAAAATTAATGCTCATGAGCTTCTTAATATTAGGATATCTTCTCAATATACAATGCTGTTATATCTCTCCATTTTTTTAGCTATACTGTGCCTTTTGAGTAAGATATACCCTTCCAGCGTCAAATTTTGGTCACAGAATTAATGCAAATAATAAAAACTGATGGATGAATGCAACAGGATATCCTTTCAATTGCATATCAGAAGCTGGGCAATATTCAGTGCTCATCCACCTCATTTTCCCTGTGTGAATTGCTAGGTCTATATCTCTTTTGATTAACTAGCTCTTACTATAGTGCCATAAATTAAACCAGATAATAGATATAAAAACACTGTAAAAACTTAAAAATCATGTCAAATGGAAGTCAAGAAATGGAGACTGCTCCTGAATAGTCATTAATTCTAGGTCCTTGTCGAACATAGGTCCTCCTCATAACAGGTTGTTGACAGTACCATTTTTGCCTTACATCAAAAGCTACCTATTTTAAAATGGTAAATTCCTAGAAGGAAGAAAGGATTTGGACTATGTCTTCTCTATCAACTCTGAAAAATACCACAATGCCTAGTAGGTGCCTCATGCAACAGTGGGATGTGCAGATAAATCTGTAAGGATTACCTAAAATGACTCTTTACTTAGACACTGCATTGCCAAAGAAATTTACAAACATCTCAAAAACAATTGAATACCAAAAGGCCCTTCTCCCACTGTGGAGAGGGAAGTGGAGGTGAGAGAAGGAAAAGAGGAAAAACAAGTATACTGCTTTTCAATTAATTTATCTGTCATCTAGCTGAGAACAAGGAACTCTTTAAGAAATCCTATCAAAAGTGTTAACACAAGCAATATATATAGTCTTTTTCATATGAAAATAATTCTTAATATTTGTGAGGTATGTAACATATTGGCAACTGTTTGAGTTTAACACACTATGTGATTTGGGAAGTGCACATTGCAGAATTTTTAATTCAGTGATACAAAAGGCACTAATGAAATATGCATGTATGAATTTTGTATCATATTAGTTCTCTCTTTCTTGAAATCTGAATAAAAGCCAAACATCTGGATTATGTTTGAAAAGCCTGAATTTCCCATTTTCAGAGAGATTCAATCTATTTTGACATTGCACACTTAGCCTTAACATTTACAGTGTGCTATTAACATTACTTGCAATTGTAAAAAAAAGTACAGATTTAAACAAACTTGGTGCCTCCTAGCGCTAAAAATATATGTGTATTTGAAAAGACTGTTGCTACACGACCATAGTTTAGTCCTCATCAGCATTTCCATTATAAATACTTGAATTGAAGGGGTTGGCAATTTGGCTTTAAAGACATGGGTAAAGCCTTGATATGTAAGTTCTTCCAGAAAAATCACTTTAAAAATTAAATGGTGATTAAGGCATCACTTAGTTTGATAAAATATTTATTGATTTAATTTTGTTGGAGGATCTTAGTCATCCAAGACTCCTGTCTTCAGAGAGTTTACTTTTTAAATTTACAGTGTAAACAAATAGTTTTCCCTTTTCTTCAAGATGTTTGGGTGGATTGTTTTTGGCAGTTAGAACAAAGACAGGAGAATGGCCATGCTTTAGGGAAATAAATATAGATTTCAGTGTTTTAGCTTATTTCATCATGGCAGAATTGCTAAAGGAGAGCATAGTTTATGTCTTAGGGAGAGGGAAGAAAGGAGAAGAAAGATGTCACACACCTACATTAGAAACCAAGGAATTCACAGAAAAATGTGTGGACACAAGCATCTATGAGTATTGGCAAAGAAAAGCAAAGGTGAAGTTTAACTCTACATTTTCAAGGCAGATATTATACTGAATTTTGGACTTGTGCATTCTCTCTCTCTCTCTCTCTCTCTCTCTCTCTCTCTCTCTTTTTTTACAAAGCATGAGGAAGGGTAATATGGAACAGTGGATGGACAGCCAGCCCTGGAGTCAGGAAAACTGGTTCAAATCGTTTCTGAGAAACAATCCCTGACAAGTCAACTAACCTCAGGCTAGTCCCTGGACAATACATTACAGATGAGTTGTCCTCTAGATTAGCAGAGAAAGTCTCCAGTGGGAAATTCTCTATACTGGCTAAATGACAATTCTAGATTAAAAAATAAATAATGGAACTCAAAGTTTTAAAAATGAATTAAAAATTGTTTTTACAATATAACCGGAGAAAGTTTCCTACAGCTGAGGATACTGAATTGAGAAGTGTGTTCTTATTTAATTATGGAGTCCATTTGGCATTCTCTTTCTGACTAGTTCAGGGTCTCATCATCTCTCACCTGGAACATTGTAATAGCCTTCTAAACATTCTCCTAACCTCAAGTCTCTCCCTACTCCAATTTCTCTTCCACCCAACTGCCCAAGTGATTTTCCTAAAGACTAAGTCTAACCATGTTAGCCCCTCCTTGACTTACTCAATAAACGTCTGTGCCTCTCTTACCTCCAAGATCAACTATAAAGGTCTCCATTTGTCATCCAGAGATTTTCACAGCAAAGGCCATCCGTACTTTGGATCCAGTCTTTTCACACTTTACTCCCCTCCACTCACTCTTGTATTCAGTGATACTGGTCTATTTACTGTTTCTCAGTTATAATGCTCCATTCTCTACGTTCCTTTTACTGATTGGCTGATTGTCCCACATGCCAGAAATATCATCTTTTCTCACTCCCCAACTCTTGTCTTCTTTCAAGAGTCAGATCAAATGCTACCTTACTCAAGAGGTCTTTGCCGTCCCATCAGAAACTGGGACATTCTTCTAAGCTTCAGTTAAGTCATTTTCAGTGTTTTCTAACTCTTCGTATTTGCCATTTCCTTCTCCAGCTCATTTTACAGATAAGGAAATTAAGGCAAACAGGGTGAAGTGACTTGCCCAGGGTTACAGAGCTAGTAAGTATTTGAGGCCAGATTTGAACTCAGGAAGGTGAATTTTCCTGATTTCAGGACCAGCACTTTGTGCACTTATGGCACCACCTCACTTGTCACTCTAAGGTTACCTTCATTTTAGTCTCATGTATCTTGTATATGCCTATTTATATGCATGTTCCCCTCCCCTCTAGACTTGGTCATTAGACTGTGAACTCCTACAGGACAGTACGGCTATATCTTTTTTCCTTTGAATCCCCAGGACTTAGGTCTAACGTATAGCAAACACTTAAGAAATTTATGTTGCTCAGTAAATTCCACCAAGTTGTATAGTAGTCTCAGAATTAAAGCAAGAAAGTACTTGGGGAAGGGAAGCAGATTAAGTAAAATTTAATTGGGAAAAATAGGTTTCATAACATTATTATTCCTCATTCTCTGCTTTGCCAACCTGAAACACAAGGCATACATGGAAAGATGTTCTATAATTGCATAACAATTCTTGGTATGTGCTGACATGGCATTACAACATGACATGGTGAGTCATAATGACATTGTAATTAGAACGGTCATGATGTATCATGGCAGTGATCCACATAGTCACTGAGGCACATTGGTATGCATGGAAGATCCGTTGAGATGTACAATTATTCAACAGAATGCAGTAGGACCAATGAAGCACCATGAGATTGAGGGGAGATAGCTAGTGGGTTAGATGCAAATAGTTTTAAACATTATAATCACATATCACTGAAGCATACAGTATTGACAGGAAAGCATTTTTGAGAGCCATGTTCAAAAGCTGAATTTTAGTAAAGGTCTAACTGAAATGATGGGGAAATACAAGCAGTCCAAATGACATCAGTTCTCTGATCTCTGATAGGTAAATTTCCTATGTTGTTTCTACAAGTTACAGAGTTCTGATGGTTTGATTCCTGACCTCATTTCATGAACTTCCTAGGAAAAGCAGAATGACATTAGAACCAGGTGAAATATTGTTTTCCACTGCCCTATTCCTGGTGTTTCTTAGTGTGTGTGTGTGTGTGTGTGTGTGTGTGTGTGTGTGTGTGTGTGTGTAGTGAAGGGACTTTCCCTACAGACAAAATCACAGGTCCTTGAAGTCAACAGATTGAGGATGTGATATGCTAAGTCACTTTTGAGAAGAGCTATTCTGGTGGTAGATTTTATATAGACATAGACAGATATTCATATATAATATACACATATTATATGTGTATAGATAGATGAAGAATGCTCTTTTATTTTCAATTTGCTCCAGTATTTACTATGTCAAGGTCTACCTGAGAAGGGGTAACGGGGAAGAGAATCATATAGCTGATTCTAATGAATCCATGAAATGAAACTTATATGTGTAATTGATATCTTCCCTGGCATTTTTATCCCAAGAAAGTCAGCCTAGTTCATGGGCCTGATGAGCTGAATAGTTCTCAAAGAATTCTTTTACTGGACCCCCCTACAGAGATTATCTTTTAAAGGATGTGAATCCCCAAACACCAGAGTGACTGAACCTCAAACCTCTTAAATCTCTTCTAAGGAATTTTTTAGTTAGGATAGTGGAGGAAAGAATGTTTTAAGCCTGTCTGTTCACTCTATGAATGAATACATCTAACACACACATACACACACCTGATATTATATTGCACACACTTGTATGAATTTAAACCATTAGATTCTGGGTATATGTCTTTAGCAATTTAATTATGTTTAAGATCTGGTTAGTAGTGTAGTAAATAACTGGTATTACTGCAAAATTGCATTGAGAATATAATGAGATTGAATTTCTATACAAGTTGACACTCAATTAAAATTTCCATATATCCAGTGAATTAGCCAGTTCTTGGCTGCAATGTGAGGGTGGATTCTTTCCTGCTTGCCGAACTCTCCAAGACAGGCAAAATGCATAATAAAGCCAAATCACGACTTAATATATGAGCAAAGGCTTAGGTTATGCTTATCAAATGCAGACATAGAACATAGACCAAAAGCACCCACAGTTTTTTCCCCTTTAAATTCCTCTATTTATAGTATTGACACTAGAGGGAAAAATAACATATTAAAATCTCCTTACTGAATTACTGCCCTAAACCAAGAGATCCATGGGGCTTGTCCAGCTAAAAGCCACAACAGACTTTGTAATGCAATGATGTAATCTTGGCTTTGTGTCATTTATATTCAACCTAAAAAAAACAATTTTCCTGAATAGACACGCTGACAACAATATTGTTCAGTGTTGGTTTTTATTTGGATTGTTTCCAAATGGTTCACATGCCTCCACAGTAACACATCATGCCTGCTTAAGTTTTTTTTTTTTTCCCCATTTGGATTCCAAAGTTTCCTCCTTTTCCTTGCATTTTATTTTTCTTTTAAAGTCTGGGTTATGTTTGTAAAACTAACCAGCTCCACCACAAAATTAGGATGTATCTTGCGGAGTGCATTCATTTTACTTTTTGCATATTTTTCCTGAGGTCATGTCAAGGTTAGTTTGAATTCCATCCTACATTAAGACTTCTTTCACAGCTATTTAGCTCTGCAGCCTACTCCCCGCTGGGGTCTGCCCCTTGGGCACGTCAAAGCTTCAGACCTGACAAATCACACACAGATGAAGCTGTACAGTTTTTTAAACAGTTTCATCAGTAACATTTTTCCCCTTTTTCACTATATTCTTCCATGTTGGGGTTTATTCTCTGGATTACCATCTCACGAATGCTGGTTTCTATTTGATACACTTCTTATTTTAAATCTGAGTTACAGTATAGCAATATAATTAATTGTACAGTAAATTCTATTAATCGTCTCTTAGGAATCAACAGTATTGTAGATAGCCCCTTAAAAAAAGAAAAAAAACTAATCTGACAAGCCACAGTTCATTTTCTAGTAAAATTGTAATTGCATGATTAAAATCTGTTTGTATATGGAAGATTAGTGGCTGAAGATGGAAAAACGTAAAGAAGTTTTGGAACCTGATAAATGTAAAATATATATTCTAGGTTCATCTACTTTATAATATGTGTTGCCAGTTGTATCTGGAAATGTTTCTCACACTGCCATTAGTTTCCTCTTATCTGTATTTTAGCAAACTGTGAAACTAATGGTGCAACTCCATTTCCTGTTTAATTGACAAAGTTAAAATGCTTGGCTGCTAATGAGTGTATTAGCAGACAATATACCCTTAACAGGTTTAAGCAGCTCAGGATTTTTAAAAGCAGCTTACTGTCCTCATTTTTATTAGACAAAAATATATTGACTGCCACAAATTACTTGATTGGCTGAAGAAACGATATAATTATTGCCATTTAACAATGTTGGCAAAGCTGAAATGACAGACTATATGTCTATATCTCTCTCTATATATGTATACACATATGTATGTGTACATCTACATATATGTGTACATCTACACATATACAATTATACACATACACAGAAATAACACTCACAAACAAAAAACAACTTTTTTTACTTTATAAAACCTTTGGCTTCCTAGTTAAAGCTGCACTCAGCTCAGGAGACACCTGAAGATCTTAACTATAAACTAACCAGAACATTTGGAAGTAAGAAAATCATCATATTAAACCATGACTCCTCCTTCTACCTCTCCTTCCCTCCTCACTGTACAGTTAGTTCAACCTAATGAAGAATTCTCCAAGAAGATGCTTCATTGAAACTAAGTGAGGTCCACTACTTCCCTCACCCCCCTTGCCAAACCCCGCCCCCCCCAAAACTGAGTTAGACTACTTGTCTTGGGGACTGAGGATATTTTATGGAGATTTCTGGACTTCTATGCAATATTAGGAATAACTCAAACAATCAAAATGTCCATTTGGGGGAAGCCAAGATCTAAAATTCGTGTTGTTTTTGCCGCAAGATACATGTCAACAGGCGAACCATCTTGAAGAAATCATTTCGGCATTGGCACATGAACACATTGTAGTGAAAAGAGAGCCCTGTGCTTTTCACTTGGTGAATTTCAGTCTTCAATTAATGTGAAAGCACTACAATGCCTCTGCAACTTCTCTTGCCTAGTGGTGCACCATTTATCATTGCAGTTTTACGTTGACCTTGACACCCACTTCATTAGAATAAAGATTGTCTACCATTTAGGTTACATTGTTCCCCTGCACAGAGACCCCATGCAAATTTCTGTTCAGATAGAAGAGCTGTGAGCCTGTCAGAGGTCATCTGCATTAAATGATTGCAGCTATTTTCCTACTGCTTCTTTTCATTCTACTCAATTCAGGCTACGAGGATCAATCAAGCCCTCTGCCTGAAACAGTGGGGCTGCTGGGAATATAGCTGTTTTTGGTAGTAGTGGATATGCCCTAAACAGTATTAAATATTTAATATAAACTCATTAAAGGGCATGCAAAGGCTTCAAAAAAAGATATTAAATTTAAAGGAAACTTTAAATGCTAGATTCCCCCTTTCTTTAAATAAGCAGAATGCTAAAGGATCAATTGCTTTTTTTTTTTTGCATGTTCAACATTTAGTTCTTCAAGTTAGGGAATCTTTTCTTCAAAGGACTTATTTCACCGTCTTCTGTAATAAGGTCATAAGAAGTTGAGAGGGTTCTTTTTTGTTTTTTTATTTTCAATGTAGCACTGAAATTCTGCACTGGATCAGCTTAAAAATAACATCACAGGCCTAGGTATTTGTTATGAAAAAGAAGAGACCATGGAAATAAGTTGCCAGGTCTCCTGCTTGAGTTTTCTGAGTGATATAATTGGAATTAAATTATTAATGGGAGATACTTTAAAAAAGATTGTTTTATGATCTTCTATTAGAGAATTTGCAATTCATTTTAATATTTGTAGTTTGATTTATATTAAAGATAATGCAATCTATGTCCAATTAACAATACATGGCCAATGTAATATGATTTCCAGATCATGCAAATGGAATAAGCTGGAAGAGGAAAAAAACTCAATTCTTAACCTCAGATGTAATTTGCTGTACGAGTTCTGGCAATTTTAAATGACATTGCACTTTTTAATTTTTCCAAAGGCTCAGCAGCAAATTTATCCCAATCAAGAAAGCCTATTATTAATTTACAAGGACAATTGTAGGAGTCTTTATAATTTCCCTGTGCAATTATTTGCCATAAATTGCTAATGGCAAAATACAAGAACTTTGTAAGATATAACGACTCTTATTTGTCTAGTTAGAACACCCTTCCTCCATTCTGAATGTCTTCCAGAAGTTTTAGTTTCTAAAAGCAGCATCTGAAACATTAACATAGATTATAAAATGTCTAGCATTGGTGTTATTAAAAAAAAGAAAGAAGAAAAAAGGTAGAAACCACAGAACTGTTGTGAAGGGTAGACTGGCCTCTAGCAGATTCCTGCACTCTGCTTGTATACAGCTGAGCTTTGGACCCTGGACTTTTGTATAAAAAGACTCTTTGTTCGTCACTGAATGGCATTAGGCATGGGTTTCCTAAGGGGCCACCATGAAGCTTGGTATGAACAGTGCAGACACTAGCCAGAAAGCACAATGTAAGAGTGTACAGATAGCTGATAGCCAGACAAATATCCATATTTCTGTCTGAATATCTTTGTCTGTATATTATATATATATATGTATATATATTTCCTGAATCACCCAATACTAGAGTGTTTTTTTTACAACATAGTTATTAATGGATAAAGTAGAAATGGATTTTCAAAAAAAATCTATATAGCATATATATTCTTGCACACATGACAAGCTTATATGTAGTTAGGGTCTATATGTTGGAGTACTGAATGACATAGACATGATTAGCTGTGTGTAGAACTTATACTATTAAGGACATCTTCTCTCTCTTTTTCTTTAACTTGATCTTATATTTAAACTTATACTTGGATCATTTTCCCTCAATGCTGGATATATAGCTTATTTTAATTATTCACCATGTAAAGTGACATGCTCTTTTGGTTATAAACAGAGGAGTCAGAATAAGAATCCTCCAGCTTGAACAATACAGACTAGCGTAACCCTGTTCTAATAATCAAGAAAACTCTCAATCCTTCTGTCTCTTGTAGCCATAGCTTCGCTCTGTGTTCAGCAATGTCTAGTCTCTTTTCAGCATAACCAACAGAAGCACCATACAAAAGTCTTACAATGGATGTCTTAATCTCTCTGTGTGCTTTTAGAGCATTATTTTTGAATTCCATCATGCAGCCTTTTCTCTTTCCTCTTCTGAAGTTTTATTACAACGGCAGAATTCCCAGGGAGCTTTGGGGGCAAGGTTCACATAATATGGCCCTGAAGTTTTGCTGGAGGGTAGAATCCATACCCCAATCCTGACTATCTTTTGATGATCTTTCTATTTCAGAAAGATTATTCTGGATATAGAATCTTATGGCATTAACTGTATACAGTTGTTGTGTGTGTTATTTTTTTTTTAAATTACTAGATAGTGAGCATGTACAAACCTTTCATGATGATTTCTTTCTCTGACCTCTCAGTGACTAGGCATCTTGTTCTTTAACATTGAGGGAGGCAGAAAAATGCTTGAGTTGCTCAATGTGTGCCTTCTATACCAGTTTCAAAATGGCTTATTCTTCTGGTTTCCATGGTGACAATTAACACTGTTTCAAGGCATTGTTCCAGTCTCCATTTGGGCAGAATTTTCGGGTGTGATTTTTCACAAAAAAAAAAAAGAAAGAAAGAAAAAAGGTTTTAGAAAAAAAGCAGCCTTTAGCATAAGTGTCAAAAAAAGTTATCTCAATCAAGTCTTATTGCATTTCTTAAAATATTTCTTTCAGAAAATCCTGATTTTGCTTCCTTTGTTTTGGAATTCCCCGATAGCCCTTATGCTTGCAAAGCATAGCCACAGAGTGACTGAGAATTGGCCAAAGTTCTTCAGTTCACATTTTTTGAAATTAGTTGGTCTGAGTTTTTGTTTCCCTTTTGAGCTTTTATTGTTTTATTTTCTTGTGGCACAGGAAAGAAGATAGGAGGAAGCATATCATTTCACTTTAATTCAGATCTTTCCCAGTTCTTTTAGGTAGATTCATGAGTAAAAAAAAGGAAACTGTGCAGGCAAACCCATTAAATATTGTAAATCCTCTTCTTTCAGTTTGTTTTTTTTTTAAATATTTTTTTCTATTTTTGATTGGACAGAAAAGGCTATATAACAGGTGCTATGACAAAATTAAACATATTTACTGTGGTTGTTGAGATCAGTCATCTGACTTTAACTTTGCTAATCTCATTTTTGACTATTGAATAGTCATCTATATCATAATATCCCTACACTACAGGACACAATGGGGGCAGCCTTTGCTCACTTACTGCCATGGAGAGAATGAATATGAAGATTAAATTATCTTCTCTCCACCAAATAAAATAGTCCTATCAGAGACAAGATGGTCCAGATAGACACATCTTGATGAGCTAATTTTCTTGTGCAAATACTTTTCTAGAAATCTTGGAGAGAGATGCAAATTTCACAACAGCAGCAGCAAGAACCCACACCCTACCCTTACCACCCCCATACATACCCACATAAAAATAAAACCCAACAATCCACCCAAAGCATTGGCATCTAGAGCCTCAGGACATAAATCATAACTTGATCTTGAGGTTCAGAGCTCTTCAAAATTAAAATAAATATTTCATCTTCAATTTATCAGTGACAGACTAGTGGTCTTCATTCCCATACCAATACATCTAACAATTAACTGGATCCTTCACTTTTTATAGTTAGAAGGCATTGTCTATCAATCAACATCTTTCACCAAGCTATTTATACTGTAACTTACACTATCACAGAAACAGGGTACATCAAAGCAAGTTTATTTTTTAACATTGGTTGTAGTAGGGGCTACTTGTGCTGTGCTACATGAAGAAAATTATTTTAGTATGTCTCAAGTTAAACACTTTAAAAAATTGTAATGACATCATCATATGGGTGACACCATTTTTTTTTCTTTACTGAATTCTTAATATTAAAAAATAGGCATTAGAATTTTGGGAAGGGGACTGTTAAGAGGGAAAGAGATAAAATTACTCATTCACAGGTAAATGTGGTTACTACTGGTCCAGTCTGCTCCATTTTTACACAGCTAGAGGACACCCTCTGTCTGTTAATTCACTTGGCATCAGGGAAGGAGTAATCTAAACAGAATATATTACCAACCCCCATGTTATGTAGCCTTACCGAATTAATTATGTAAATCTCTTCAATCGACATCATCTTTAGATAGAAATCTGATTACATAAAGCAGATTGTCACCTCCTCCAATCAGCACTCAGCTGAATGGAGAAGCTAGCTGGGGCTTCCTGCAATACTTGTTGAACATTTATAGCCAATAAAAATGGGAGGACAATTTAGTTACTCAGTGCTGGAGTCAAGCAGTTGTTCAATCATATGCTTTTAGAAGTCGCGAACTAGATTTTCTGTGAATCCAAACCAAGTACACGAAGAGCCTAAGCCAATCCTTGATTTTTTTTTTGCTATGCATATTCATGTAATTTGGGGTACTCTGACACCCTGATAAACATTCATAAATAACACAAAATGCTATAAATCTCGTTTAAAACATTTTGTTCTATGATCTACAAATGACTAACATTTGGTGAAGTTTACATAATACAAATGATATGCATGTTTAGTGTAAATGAAAGATTAAAATATGAAACTAAGAGTATGCAAACATATGCATGCAAATGTTAGAGTTTGATTAACTGCAGCAGGAAATTCACACCTTTCTTATTTTCTCTGAAGGTCTTTCTATTCATATTTTTTTTTAATCATGTCATGTTCGGGAATTAATGCACCCTAGTTATTGTGTTTCTTGGATCCCTTCCTCTCCTTTTGGTTTAATGATCCACTTTATTTTCTAGTTCATAGCATTTCCACTTGGGTCCCTTGATGGTTTCTGCCTTAGTTCACTTAAAGATAAGGAATACCAGTCACCTGAAACTGGTTACTCTACGAAGAATGAATGAAGTTTAGGGTGTATATTTTTATTTTGGATAGGTACCAAATGTGTGAATGGTTCCTTTTCTGACACCCCCTCATAATCTAGACAGATTATGAAGCTGTTTTATATGAAGCTGGGGAGGAGGGGGTGAATGAATTAGGAATAGTCATTGTAGCAGTGCATTTTATAGGACTTTCTAGCTAAGTTATTTGAGTTGTGTTGAGGAGTCACCAAAGTAACTGTCATATTATATAGCACTAACATTACCTCTGGCAAAATATCTTTCTAAAGAGGCTCACTTGGCAGTGTGTCAGCTGTGCAATGTACATTTTTGGGGGTAAAGTGGGTGCTGTAGACAACTGTGATGTTTTGAGATATTTTATAGCAATTTGAGGTAAGGGAGAACCATGCTAACCACCCCAAAACTACTCTTTTCCATTCTGCTTCCTTTTTCCCACCCCAGCTTATAAGAAAATGAAGGCAAGTCGTTATACTGAAAGTCAGATAGAGAGGATATTAAAACATAAAACCTACATGGAAAATTTTGTTTGGACAACAGTGAATTTGGTGTTTCCTAGGGCTGGGGATATGAGGAAACTATCTGGACCTAGAAGTTTAATTACCACATTTTTATTACAAGTTTTGTTCTTAATAAACTCACAGTTTTACAGTCTGGGATTATTAATTATAAGTTAAATTTGCATTCACTATTATGGCCAATGACAGAAAACTGAGCCTACTAAAAGCAGAATCTTGGGGATTTATCTCTTAGGGATATATCTCTTACACATAATAGGTCCTTAAAAGCTTATTGATATTATGACTATTTCTAAACATGAATGTATAAATGCAAATCATGTTCATTGGTGTATATGCATATACATTTATAGGCATATATGTTCTTTTAAAACAATCTAAACCTATGATTTAGTCAGTGTGGAGAGCTCCCACTTTGGAAACTCCCACCCTCTAAGCAAATCAATAATCAACACTACAAAGTTAAATGACCTAGAAGACTACTTGTGGGTAAACTTACCATATGATGTAAGGTTTGACCCCAGGCCTTCCAGTCTCCAAAACTGCACACACTCTCTTTACTCTGACACTGTAAAAAACACTTGGCTTTGGAGTCAAAGGACCTAGGTTCGAATCCTGATCTTTTACTTACTCTCTGGGTAATCTTGGGAAAAATTGCTCTATTAACAATTCCATTCCTAGATCTAGGAATCTTTCTATATGTATATTACATTTAAAATATACATAAAATCTGTTTTCAATTGTAATAATTTTCAACAGCATTTATCCAATTCAAAATATCTTTACCTGGCACATATTAAAATTTACACTGGGAACAAAAAGAACCAACAATATTTTAAGGATAAAAAACACAAAACAATCACCTCCTTACAAGAATGGGGAAATTTTGATAAGAAAACACCTCTCTCTAATGATCTCTCTCTCTCTTTTTTGTTCTAGCGATACAGTGTAGAAATGTCAATCAGGCACCCGAAAAAGATGGCGCTTCTTAGAAAGGTTGAAGATTTGAAGAAAGGTGGTGCTTTACTACCAAACGATCTCCTTGAAAAAGTGGATTCAATTAATGAAAAATGGGAACTGCTTGGGGTATTTGCATTTTTATTACTGTTTGTAGGTTATGTGTACATTTTTTGTGTAGTGAAGTACTCTATCTGTCTGATTTCTAATTTGAGGCACAAATATCTCTCCCTTTCAATTCACTACCTACATTTCAAACAAGCTACTCATGCTATTATGGGAGGGGGGAACCCTGCTTTTCCTCTCCTGTTGATTTTTTTTTATTCTAAGCCTGTCTCCTCTCTGACTTTAATAATTTTAGTTCTTTAATACATAAAAAGTAAGTAAAATATGCCATGTATTATGGGTATGCACCAAGTCAACTATAATACAGTATATCTGATATACACTGACTGTCATGCTTGAGTGAATGTTAATAGAATTTATTCTGAAGGTACATGTTAGAGACATCCACCGTTTAACTATTTACTGTACCCTTAAGATGAAAAGTGTGGGTTGTCACTACAGATTTCAAGTTATACCCAGGGCTCCAAAACAAACAGGGAAATTGGGTCCAAATCTGAAAATCTGAATTACCGAATTAGAGCAACCTCACTTTGGAGCCCTAGTTTACAGCTTACTTTTAACAAAAGCTCCCCCAAAAGTTTCATGTGATTCATTTCATGCAATGATGTGCTGGGTCTCAGCCAAGGCTGGGATACAAGATTCTAGAGAGGAAAAAAAGCAACAGGGATTATCATCCAGAGATCAGGGACAGCCCTGTGTGGAAGACGATATTGTCCTATTGTTGGAAAACAGCTGAGAAAAAAGGTTAAACTATATTTTTTTATGTATTTCTAAATAGCCTTCACTTCAAATCAATGGTAAGATAAATTTGTAAATTACTTAAATAATTAATTACAGCTGTTTCATATAGATGCTATTCAGTTAGGGAGCATAACTCTGCTTGCTTCCCTTTTCCTTTAAAAAACGTTCTTAAATTGTAGGAAATAAAAGCAGTCCATGTAGCGGTGAAATCACAGGCTTTGGTTTATGCCATGTTTAGCCTGTGTACTAATATAATGGCAATTTCACATCTTTGTTTGCTCATCCAAATTCAATTGAATCTGCAAATATGCAAGGTGACTTGAAATGTTAAAAGTTTTTCCTGTTACCCATTGGTTCAGTACTTTTCAGAAGTAATTGACAATACTCTTCACTTAGTAATATTGTAGGTTAGATCACATTCCACCAATTTTTGCACATTCTGGAATCTAATAAAGGCAAATCTATGGTGGAATTTTAAAAAAATGGTAGTTCATTAAAATCAGACAAGAAAAGTGACTTTGTATGTTTTATTAGTTTGATTAGGAGCATAATGCACTCATTTCATTTATTAGACTATAATATAGTGTGATACCTACTGGGTGAACCTCCAACAAATAATCTTTTAAAAGCAGTCATAATATAAATGGAAATATTAAGTACATCTTTCTTAACAAATTTTTTAAATTCACAACTTGATCCTTAAAATAAAATAGAATATTTAGCTATCCCTTAAGCATTTTTATGATAGATTTTTAAAAGAAATGGTTAGTTTCTCATGTATAATAAGTAGTGTTTGATGGAGGGAATTTCAGAGGGGGAAATTTAATAAAAAAAAAAAACCTATGCAGAAACTAACAACAGTAGGCATACTGTTTTAATTGGCATGATTACATTTTAATTGGCATGAAAAAAATTAAAGACAAGGATTTTAACTTCTAACAATAGTAAAATAGAGGAATATGGTTTTTAATATTACTTTCATCTAAGGTGAACAGTGTGGAATGGAAATACATTAGAATGAAATGTCAGTGGTGCGTACAGTTTAATCTGTGAAATTTTGTCCCCTGTGCTGCATATTACTCTGTCTCAATTGCATATTAAACAACCCTATCAAGGCAGGCATTGGCATCTGCTGTGCTGACACAAATTGTGAATTAAATGAAATTGATGTCCTCTGTCGTATATTTATGAAGACGGACCATTCTCTGAAGTATTCTGTTTATGAAGAATTTATGATTGCAAACTGTTCCAGAACAAAAAAGTGGCAATAAATTCTTTTTTGTGACCCTACCCTCCAAGGGCATTGATTTCACCTCCTGCTGCCACTTTTGTTACAGCATAAAAACAATAGCTAAATCTGGATTCCACTGAGGGTCTTCAAATTATCAATATTTGCACCATGAAAATGGAAGGGTGTTGCCAGGAAAGCCAATGTTGCTGTTATGATCTCCTAAAGATGCTATTTACAGAACACTACACAGCAGATGAATGTCTGTTGATTTAATTTTATTTGTGTTTTAAAGCTTATTTTTGCAGGTTTAATTTATCATTATAAATCAAATTCTATTGATTTCCCAAACTGTGTGTTTTCAGCAGAAAAGCATCCCATCTCCTTTCAAAAACAACACCTTTCTAACAGCTCAACAAACTACCAGTATAGTGAATTGGGCATTATTTTTTTTTGTAACTAGTAGAATCTAACATGTCAGATGAGGGTTTGTGTAGAAAGAATAGTGGAGCTGGCAATTTATAAGACAGGTAAAATCTAGAATAGCTTTGAGGAGGCCCAGCCCACTTCGAGCTCACCTTAGCTGTGAGCTTTAGGGGATTGCCTTTAACAATACAGAAAAGGAATTTAATTCTCTATGCACAATCTACCCTTGGCCTCTTTAGTATATCGATTAAACTTAGACTTCTAGCTCCTGAAAATTTTATGCAGAGGTTCTCTGTCTGTAAACTCTATCCTGAGAATCTTAATGAATTCTTATCAGTGGCCAGGAGGTGGACTTTTGGGCCAAGTTGCCCCTCATGTGGAAAGAAAATACAAGTGCATATAGTCTTCTTAATCCACCCATGTAGCCAGGACAACACCACCATCTTAGAATGAAAGTATCACATGCTGTAACAAAACTGAAATTGACTGAATGTCAATAGAAACTGGAAAAATTCATTCGGATGTCTTACAGGTGGCTCTTGTTGCTAACTAACCTGTGATGTATTCTGGTACATAAAGCTAATCTATGGTTTCTTTATCTGATGCATTAGAAAACCCTAGGAGAGAAGATCCAGGACACAATGGTAGGGCACAGTGGGTTAGGTCCACGTGACCTGCTCTCTCCTGAAAGCGGCAGCCTGGTAAGGCAGCTGGAGGTCAGGATCAAAGAGCTGAAGGGGTGGCTGAGAGATACAGAGCTTTTCATCTTCAATTCCTGCCTGAGACAAGAAAAAGAAGGAACAATGAATACTGAGAAACAACTGCAATACTTTAAGGTAATAAAAAAAACAATCAAAGTTGATAAAAAGCTTTCTTTATGGTAAGAATGAAATATTTATCAAGTACATAAAATATTACACCCTCTATCTATGCATCACTGTGCACTTAAATTTATCCCTGAATTCAAAGATACCCTCTATGTTTCTAATACTGAATACAGAACAGTGCCTGCATGTGTATATAGTTTCTATACATATGCATGTAAGTATAGAACAGACCTGCCTGTTGCAGGGGTGGGGAATGGGTATTGATTGAGAATTACTTAAGTTAAAAAACAAACAGAAAAGATTTAGAATTTTGAAATGCAATCCTTGATAGAAAAACTAAAAAGACTACATCATTTTTGCTAAAAAGGTTTTGAAAAAAATGAAATGAGAAGGGTGCAAATGTTTTATTGATAGACAATAATGCTGATGAAAGGTTTCACATGGTAAAGGCTGACTCTTTGGAAAAGTAGGAAACAAAACAGAAGCCATTTCCAACATTAAAGAAACGTAAACATCACAGCGGTAATGCCAGAACCACATCCGGGGAAAAGCAAGCCATCATGCTATTTAGGCAAAGCATTTTTCCCTCATTTTATTTCCATTGTTTACACAGAGTGAAATAAAAAATGGTAGGGGTTCTAATCTGTATGTTTATACTGCCTAAACCAGTTTGCAAACACAGGCCCAGCCAATTTGATTTTTATCTGATTTGCTGACATCAGCATCTCAGAAAAGCCTCTGGCCAATTCAGTTGAACAAACATTTGTTAAGGTGCCTATGATGTACATGATTCTGTGTCCTGTAGGAGACAGAGAGATAAATGACATAGAATGTTTTTGCTCTCAGAGAGCCTATCATCTAGTAAGGAAGACATACAGGTACACATCTCTAATAAGAGTTAGAGCCTCAGTAAATGCATAGAAAAGGTACAAAGTATTACAAGAGATCCAGGATGAGAAATACTACTCTGCATGCAGGGTGAAGAAGCTTGGAAAGCTACAAGGAGGCAGGTGGACCTGAGTTGCCATTTTCTGCAGGAAGAGAAAGATTTGAAGAGGTAGAGTTATGGAATCAAGTAACCATAGAACCTTAGAGGTCATCTAGTTGAATCCCTTCATTAAGAAATGATAATTAAAAAAATGATTAAGCATTTTTCCTCCTTCCCCTGGACTCACTGAAGAAGGAAGGAGCATTGTATAATATAATTGTAGTCAAGCAAAGTAAATTCCTAGATTGGTAATATATGAAACTGTGGTTCTTGTTCTTCATAATAATCCATCATCTCTCTGTCATGAGTTGGGCAACATTCCGAACTCCTCATCTTGCAGGTAAGAAAACTGAGGTCAGGGGGAGGTTCTGATTTGCCTTGCCCAAAAGCTCATAGATAGTAAGTTATAAAGTCGGCATTTAACCTGAGTCTTCTGATTCCAAATCCAGAACTCTTTCCATAATGGGAAACAGAGGTGTTTAAGGTTTCTTCTAAAATTTTAAGGGCTTTAAAGAGGAAGAAGAAAAGTTCACCTTCAATGACTAAATAAACATTTTTCCATTTTCTAAGCAATTTACAACTCTCACTGGGCTCAATTACACATAGTCCACTCTTGGACAGGTCGACTGACTTTAGCTACCCAACTGCTAATAGGTAAAAGAACACTTCCATCCCCCTCACCCTGAGCGTATATCTGTTAACTATATCCAAAGTGTCTAGCGCATAGGTACTTAATAAATGCTTGTTGATTGATTGGTTTCTATACTACTTTGACCATAAACTTCCTATCTTTTGCTACCGAATGAAAAAATAATCAAGTACTTTAAATGGAACTGTCTTGACAGGACAGACTGTACATTTTCAAAAGCAGTCTACATATTTATAGGAAATGGTTTGTTTCTTCAAAACTTGAATCTTGCTTTTAGAAATATAACTATGGACTATATGAATCTCTGGTATACTTTAAGGACTATGTAAGACAGCCAGTTACAAAAAGGGTTAATAGGAAGTATCTTTTAGTCTGCTATTATATGAAGCTACATTCTTTTTGTATAGGCACACTTATATGCATAACTAGTTCTAAGTCTACATATGGCACAGAATACTGGAACTATAGTCAGGAAGACCTAAATTCTAATCCTACTTTGGATGCTTGCTATATAACCACGGGCATGTGATTTCATGTTTTGAAGCCTAGGTTTTATTATATCTGATGTGGAGATAATGTTATCACCAGTAATACTAGCGGTAACAATTAGCATTTATATACCAATATAATTGATAGATAACGTATTATGTGTATATATACATTATGTAACAGGACCATAGTAACTCATCTTTTCTTATTTGATTCTCACAAATTATTTATTCTCATGAATATTCTCAGGAAGGCTGAGTGGTGGGTGCTATTTTGCTCATTTTATGAATGGGGAAAATGAGACTGAGATTAGTAAAGTCTACATCATAGGGATTCTGTGACATTCAAATGAATTAATATGGGTAAAGCAGAATTAGATAAACAGTAAGAATAGTAGCCGACATAGCTGTACCTATTCACATTTTAAAAATGGAATCCTGTGGTCATCATGATCATCCTAACCTATGTATGATGTATACGATTGAACTTTTATCAACGATAAAAAACCTTACTAGCACTATAATTGTATACTGAAGATTGAGCAAGGAGCAGATATTCATTCCATTGCAATTTATAGGACACTTGATATATTAAAATCATTTGTTTAAGTAGGAGAACCAACTTAGAAGGAGCAAAGTTAGAAATCAGAGAATAGGCAAAAGTGAGATGGTGATTGCATACACTGTTCCTTGAGATCAGGGTAGGGGACGTGTGCCTGTGCTGCTGGGGAAGCCAAGGCTGCTGGATCCATTGAGTTTGAGAGCTGTAAGAAGGAGTAGGCTCTGAAAGTCTATGCACAAGGTCCAGAACTGACATGGAGAGCCCAGGCTTCCTAGAGAGAGAGGAGTACCCCCTATGCAGCCTGGTAGGAGAGAGAGCTTATCAAAGCTTCTCAGTCATTCAGAAGGGTCAGGTCCATGGCCAGTGGGAGAGTTAGGGTGGCTAAGTCTCAAAAAACAAACACAACAATAGCAACCTGTTTCTTGGGAGAGATCAAGGCCTTTGGGAATGCCTCAGACTCAAGTCCTTAGAATAACACTGAATATTTGATTATTTCAGCTTGAAAACATATTTTCCCCAAAAAAGATGGCCTTTCTTATATTATTTTTTCTTTTTTTGTCCTGTCTACATTCTTAATTGTTCTAGAAGCAATCAGTTCAGCTAAGCCTCATCTCTCATTCCACAGCATTCATAAGAAGAAAAAGATAGTTCTGTTTTTTTGCTTCTTTGTGATAAACTGAAGGTCTACTCATTGATAACAGCTACTGTGCTGAGAGAATGAATAGGTTTGACTGTTGAAGGCCTTGTGATTGGAAATAGTTTTGATAACCCCAGTTAGTATTTTCTGTTGTATATCCTAGATTGGTATTCTGCAGATTTGTTGAAATCAATAAAACTTTCTGGGTTTTTCTCTTGCCCTTGAATCCTAATCTCTGCTGTAGTTTTAGATAAAAGTCTAGACATAGTTGATTATACAGCTAGATGCATTTGACTATGATAATTCTTTCAGGGAGTTGCTAGATTTGCCTCCTGAAACCCTAGGACTATAGAAAAACAATAATATTTGTTTTACATAAACACTGTCAGAAGTTTTCATGTTTCTGAGTGCATTTAGGGTTTATTTTAGTGCCTAGAATGTTACTCATCAAAGGCAGCACATAGGAGAGACTATACGCAAGGAAAGTGGTACTTTGGAAGAATGGACAGAGACACTTACCACCAGGCAGAATCCTGATTAGAGGTGAGAAGGATGCACTAAGTGAAATATTTTTGCTTCCTAACATACCAAAAAGGGGCACCCTACACCGATAGAAGGTGCTAAACAGCTCAGGCTTAAAGGGGTAAGAACATTTTAAATGTGTAGATAAACCCTTCAGAGGAATACTTTTGGGTTGTGAGATGCCTAAAATTGATGGATGTTTTTATTAATTTATTTGTTTTCAGTTTTCTACAATCAATTCCATAAGACAGATTTTCTCCAGTTTCCCTCTCTTTTCCCTCCCCAAGATGGCATACAATCTTATAAGGGTCCTACACATATATTCTCATTAAACACATTTTCAAATTAGTCATGTTGCATAGAAGAATTAAAATGAATGGGAGAAACCATGAGAAAAACAAACAAACAAAACCAAACATAACACAAGAGAAAATATTCTGCTTCATTCTGCATTCCAATTCCATAGTTCTTTCTCTGGATGTGGATGGCACTAACAAAAATTTTATTGGTCTTTTTTTTTTAACATCACTTTAATTTCCCCCAGTATCCCTTCTCACCTTCCCCATCATTAGAGCTATCTTGCTTAACAAATAGTATTCTTAAAACAAAAAATTAAAGAGAGGAGAAAAAAAATCAGCAAAACTGATGAACACATTAAAATAGTCTGACAATATGTACAATGAATAACATATCTCTGTGAAGTGATGGGGTAATGCTGTCTTCTCATGGCTCTTCCCTTTGGCTTTTTCTTTGTCATTTTTAAAATTTGACTTTTGACTTTTTTCATGTTTTTTTTTAAATGCACATTGTTGTGGTCATCATGTGTATTATTTGTTTGACGGTGCTTATTTCTCTCTGCGTTTGTTCATATAGAATTCAGGAATGATGAACCTGCAACCTTGAAGCTACGTGTGGTCCTCAAGTGCAGCCCTTTGATTAAATCTACACTTCACAGACCAAATCCCTTTAATAAAAGAATTTGTTCTGTAAAGTTTGGACTCAGTCAAAAGGCTGCACCCAAAGACCTAGAAGTCCACATATGGCCTCAAGGCTGCAAGTTCCCCACTCCTGAATTGATCTTTCGATGCTTCCCTTCTGGATTTATTACATTTCTTATAACATTCTGCTTTGGACTGTGTATTCATAGCTACCCCTGTGCTGGTCACAGAGCTGAGAAGAGAATTCATCCATAGATTATATATTATTAACTCTATTTTCTAAATCAGAGTCTCTTAATGGAATCAAAGACTCAGTTGCTGTTCAGTTGTGTTTGCCTCTTTGTGATTCCATTTGGAGTATTTTTAGGCAAAGACAGTGGAGTGGTTTGCTATCTCCTTCTCCAGATCATTTTATAAATGAAGAAACTTGAGGCAAACAAAGTGAAGTGAATTGGCCTGGCTCACACAGCTATGTGAGTATCTGAGGCCAGACTTGAACTCAGGAAGATGCGCCTAGTACTCTATCCATTGTGTCACCGGATCTCTGAGTTCTCTTTCCTCTTAGAGGCAATTGGTGGAACAATGGATGGAGACCTGGGTCTAAAGTTAGAGACACCTGATTTTAAAAAAAATACATATACATATATGTGTGTATACATATATATGTATATATGTATGTATATATGTATATGTATATATATATACGTATATATGTATGTATACATACCCATTCAATAGCATATGCTTTCTTTCTATTAGATATTTTTGTTTAGAGAGAATTTTTCAGGAAAATCAGATTTGAACTTGTCTTTTTTTCCCTTTAAGGTAGGAAGGAATGAATGGTAAGTGTAGGACTGCCCTCACATACACACAAAATTTAGACTAGGGAATGAGTCAGGGACACGAATCAGTAGATGAAAAAGTGGGGATGGGGCAGGGAGAAGAAGAAGCACTGGTACATGCAAATGAAACAGTCTTGGAAAGGAAAGAAAGAGACAATTAAAAAGGGGTTGAATATACTTTGTCAACTAAATGTGCTAAAGCACATTGAGATTTTTATGAAGTTCCTTTCTGGCAAAGCTGTGTGTATATGTGTGGAGCTGAAATTCCATTGGCTGAAAGACACTACTTTTTTAACGATGACCCTTCAGAAAGAAAGGAAAACTAATTACTTAATCATATGTTCCTTGCATTCCATAACCAAACTCATTACTCTAAAGGCTCAATTCAGGAGAAATGATCCATTACCAGCCAAAGAAGGCAGTGGAACTGGCCTCGGCATACAGCCAAACTATTTCAAGGGCAAGTTCAGACTTACTGGGTAGGTTTTCTCTTGACATCCAACCAACTCACATTTCGTATGCTGCTACTGCTTGCTGCCCATCAACTTCCAAAAAAAGCCCCTTTCTTTCCCACTCATAACACCAAAAGAACTCGTTCAGTGGAATTCTTGGTAATGGACCATGGTTTATTACAGTATTAAAAAAAATCATTTTGGCAACTAATTGTAGTATCACTAAATTTATTCTTTAGGTCTCCCTGAAAGGTAAATACTAAAATGTTAATGACTGAAATCTCAAAATAGATTGAGACTTCCCACTGATGTTATATACTACCCAGTTAGCCCCTCATCACTGTACTTTTTTTTTAAATGATCCATTAAACCAATGCCATGGGATCTAAGAAGTCATTTTATTAAGTTGGGAATTGAATATAATAGCTATTCAACTCTTGAAACTATAATAACTTACATTTGTTTATTGTTTTACAGTTAATAAAGTACCTTCACATCTATTTTCTCCTTTAATCCTCACAGCAATGAATTGAGGTAGGCAGGCCAGGTATTAATGTCCTCATTTTTCAAAGGTTACGAAATAGTCTTAAAAAAGTTAAGCAACTTATTCAAAGTCACTTAGTTAATAAATGATGGAATCGGAAGGAGTACTTGTGTCTTCTGCCTCAGTTTGTTGCTCTTTCTACATTTAACTCTAACATAGAAATTTAACTTTTAGTTTATCGTGGATAAAATGAGTTATGTCATTCCTGTTTCGTAATAAATAGGAAACCCCCATTGGAGCAGCAGGGTACAGACTAATATACATTACTTTTGCTTAATCCCATATTCTGGATACTTGACTTTCAGTTTAAAGCATTTAATCAAGTCAATATGTCAGTTAAACATTTATGTGAAAAAGCTTAATAGTGTTTCAAATTAACTGTGAAATAATAGACATTATCAAATGCCATAATTGCTCTAAAAGAAAATTATTCACATAGGTTTATAAAAATAAATGAACCAAACACAGTGAAAATACCCTGAAAAGGGGTCCCACAAAACCCTGAGCAGGCTTTACTGAAATGAAAAAAAAATCCACCAAAAGATTTAGGGAATTCTCTGAGTGATCGCAGATGGTAGCACAAAATAAAAGAAATAATGATGTTTCTTGCGACCTTCAAATACATTTTCATGTCGATTAAGGTGAATGATGGGAGTTGGTATTTTGGAGCTTTGTAGAGTAGAGAAATGAGGAAGTGATTCCTATGGGTGCCAGCAATTGTTCCTGCTCCAAAACCCTGGAGCCATTATAATTTCTCTAATGATACTGTTGGCAAAATTGCAAACAAAAATTAAAGTAATTCAATCAGGATATACCAAAATCATGCAGAATACTTTGCAAATCAACAGATGACAGGTAAATTTAATCCTTAAAAAAACAAAAACAAAACTCAGATGCTCAAGAGAAAACTGTTCTAAAAACCATGGTGTATATTTATTAAAAGAGTCCTAAATCCAAGTATCTCCCAATTTCTTTTTTCCTCAATAAAT
>CM053774.1:27367920-27408268 GCA_028658325.1 Potorous gilbertii | reverse complement strand
TAGAATGTCCCAAGGATTTATCCTTGGCCCTATTCAGCTATTATGAACTTGTAATTGGGCATAGAAGTTCATCCAATTTTTGGGTTCTTCTGAGCTGGTGGAGATCATGACTTCATTACCTAACAGAATTGGGATCCAAAAACATTGTAAAAGTCAGGAGCAATGGATGTAGCTGTAGGAACCATCCCTAGCACTTACAGGAATCACTATGTCCTTTATCTGCTTTCCAAAGCTCCAAATTATTTTTCTAGGAACGTTGTGATGTCCTACTCCAAGGTTTAAACATTCAGCCTCAGAAGTTTGAGATGAAGGAAAATATCTGAGAGCTTTAGTGGACTAGAAGCTCATAGTGAGTCAATAATTAAATGATGATTGGTTGAAAAAGAAAGGAATGATTATCCTAGAGAAAATAAATTTTGGGGACCCAGAGTTATCTTTAAGACAAGGCTATAATGAAGGGCTATCATTTCAAATAACTCGAAAGACAATGGAAAGATATACAGAAGTTTTAAGTAGGATTGATAAGCATATCAATCATACTAGTGACAATATAGTCATTTAGACTTGCATAAAAGATATCAGAGGTAGGCCATGATTAGTGGGAATAATGGATTCCTAAAGTAGTAATATTATTTAATTTTACACTGTGCGTTTCCAATGGAGTACAACAAATTACGATATCTAATATAATTATAACTTTGAATAGTGTGAATTTCACTATATGGAATCACTTCAGGAGCTTCATGATTTGTGTCAATTAGGACTAAAGACATGTATAAAAGGAAAAAGTTGGCCAGGTAGTAAGAGGAGAAACAGATGATGGATGGCATATGCTATACACTACCTAGTATCCCTCAAGATATCCAACCATTGAGAGGAAAGTATGTTAAGTAAACTCATTATGGAGGATTTATAGAAAGGTATGTACTCTTATTCTTGAGTCCCTGTAGAATTAAAGTGTGGAAGATCTCTGTCTGACTCAGTAGAGGGAAGACTTAAAGAATCATAGAGATATTAAAATGTCAAAGCTATGTAGAAGAGGAATTGGATTTCTTTTTCTTGGCTCCAGAAAGCGAATCCAAGGCAAATAGATGGTAGTAACCAGAATACTGAGTTTGACTTGATTCATCTAATAACAAACTTTCTAACAATCCAGAACCACCAAAAATGGTCTGAACTGCTTTGAAAAGCAGTTAGTTCTCCATCACTGAAGTTCTTCAAAGAGAGGTTAACCACTTGTGAGGGATATTTTAGAGGATATTCCTACTCAGGGATGAGTTGGAATTAGTTGGCCTTTCAAATCCCCTCTGACTCTAAAATGTGATGATTTTAGATACTCTATGCCTTCATTCCCATCACCATCTTTCCCATTGACTCTGTTCAAGAGGTTTTGTATATCTTCAACTGCCTTCCATCCACTGATAGCTAAATTCTTGTGCATCTTTAAAGCCATATTCAAATGCAAGGGGCAGCTAGATGGTGCAGTGGATAGAGCACCAGTGTAGGAGACAAGAGGACATGAGTTCAAATCTCACTTGGTGCTCACTAACTGTATGACCTTGGGCAAGTCACTTAACCCCAATTGCCTCATCCTGAGTCATCTCCAGTCATCCTGATGAATATCTGGTCACTGGATTCAGATGGTTCTGGAGGAGAACTGAGGCTGATGACCTGCATAGACCTCCCTTACTCAAAACAAAGTCAAGTGCAAGTCATGTCATTATTTCTCTGATGGCATGGTCTTCTTTGGCAACAAAGGACAAACACACATTCAAATGCAATCTCACCCATAAAGCCTCCCTTAATCTCCTCAGTCAGTCATTCCATTTACCACTTCCTACTTCACATAAAATGTTGCTTTCTTTTTCCAGTCCGTAATTCCACTTACCATTTCATATTTCACACAGAACTATACAATAGTTTCTTATGCCCTTTCCATCTTTTATTTTGTACTATAATTATTTGTGTCCATTGGGCTACATGCTCCATGAGTCATGGATGTGATATATCTAAACTTCGTCTTTCTTTCATGACTGAAATAGCATTCTGCACACAGTGAGTCCTAAATAAATACTTGCTGAATTGAATAAGACCTGTTCACAAAAGTTCTGCTCCATCTACTGTGAGGAAGAAGTGAACCTAGTGGTTCTTGCAAACTATGCTAGCAGAGGAAAAGATTTAGAAAGTTGCAAAAGTTTTATATACAATTCCAGTGCTAGACTATATCCACCATCTGAGCACAACCTAATTTAAGCATAGAGATCATCAGTGGGTTGACAGTTATGTTTATATACCTTTTATTTACTTATGTATCTATTTTATTGGACATGGGGGAACATTGAAATACATAAAAATATGAAATGGCCCTCAGTCTTGTGTGACCTTTCTCTGTTACTTAATGATAGTAGCACAATGATAGATGAGTAGAGGGTAAAAAAATCATGTCTTTTTAGAATTTCAAAAGTTTAGACTTAATTATTGTTGGGACTTTAAAGACAAGATGTTTATGCCATAGCCAATGACTTGATATGCTCCTGAAAGAAGTAAGTCACAACAATATTGACAATCCTGCTATAAATGGAATCAGAAGACACAAAAATGTACAGCTTACATGCATGGATGACCCATAGTTTACCAGGGAAGCAAATAAAGCAGATGGAAGAGTCAACTTCATTTTGTGCCCAAAGGTAAGAAGACACATTATTTAATGGGGCATTTGGTCATCCCATCTTGCAGTGCACATGATAAGTATGAGAGACATCAAATAATATAATTGTAGCTTTTGCTCTAAGACTTATTGCTGTAAGGAAGATGCCAAATTAGAACAAAAACTTCCTCATCCTATAAACACTCAATATCCTTGGCACATATGGCAGAAAGGTTCGGCCTGGTGGGTATAAGTAGGCATAGTCTATAAAATGTTACCAAATACATAATGAAGGGATTTGGGGGTGGAGCAAAATGGAGACCCAGTACTAAAGTGAAAGAAAATAAGATAGATAAACTGAATCAAGTGTTGTCATCCTAATCAAGGACATGAACAAGAATTGCCCATGCTGAGAAACCATGAAGTATTTATAAATAAGCTCATGGATCTATGAAAGTATAAAAGAATGAAAAAGACACAGTCTCTGTCCTCATGTTGCCTATCATTTATGACAGGTGATATGATATTAACAAACCAGAATATAATAAAGGCACAGGATAACTATGAATGTTACTATGAGTTCAAATAAAGAAGCAATCACTAATGGTTGGGTTAATGGGGGAGAATTGGTTTCATAGGCTTGTTAACAGTTAATATGGACCTTTGATTTACTTTCTTTTAATTTTTTGTTCCAACAGATGATGATTGAAAGTTGGTGGTATAGTGCAGGGGCTGTTAGCAATAGTATTCCTTGCTTGGAGAAGAATTTTGTGTTCTGAAGCCTTTCAACTTCCTAGTTTTTGTTGTTCAGTCATTTCAGTCACGTCCAATTCTTGATGACCCCACTTGAGGTTTTCTTGGCAAAGATACTGGAGTGGTTCGTCTTTTCCTTCTCTAGCTCAGCTCATTACAGATGAGGAAAATGAGTCACACTAGATTAAGTGACTAGCCCAGAATGACACAGCTAGTAGTACGTGTCTCAGACTAGATCTGAACTCAGGTCTTCCTAATTGCAGACCCCAGAACTCCAGGAAACTGTGCCAGCTACTTCCTGGTAGAAGACCATTGACTAGAATGGTCTCTTTTCTCTATTCTCTGATCCTAAGTCTTCTTTTTAAGAATAAATGGTTATTTTCATTACCTGCTTTTCACATACATGTGAACACACACATACATAGACATTATACATACGTATATATGCTAGAATTCATATAGCACCTACTGTATGCCAATCAAGCACTGTGTTAAGGCACTTTACAAATATTATCTTATTTGATTGTCAAAACAGTCCTGGGAAGTTGGTGGTATTATTAATTACCATATGATAGTTGAGGAAATGGAGGCAAAGAGATGTTGCCCAAAATTACACAGCTAAATTAATGTCTGAGACTGAATTTGAATTTAGATCTTCCTGACTTCCTGGCTCCAGGCCCATTTAACCACCTGCTTGCCTGCCTCTGTATGTATGTGTGTGTGTATGTACATGCATATATATATACACATACACATATACATTTGTGTGTGTTTATACATATGAGCACATTATATATGCTATATTTCACTCAAACAATAATTTTCTTATTGATCATCTACCTTGACTTCTGACCTGAAGGGAACATCAGAAATCTCCTTTTCTAATGTTTTTGATGCTATTGCATCTATCCTTCCTAGTTATACTGGTCTTCATCTTATCATGATGCGCTCACCATATTGACACCGTTATACTTGGGAGTATCATCATGACTTAGCCTCTTGCAGCTTTGTGAACTTTGGACAAAACTCTATGCACTGAAGAAGGACCTTATTTGTAAAATGACAGATTGATAGATGACCTCTAAGGTCCATTGCATCTCTAAAATTTTATTATCTCACAATATCCCTTTCTTCATTGGTTAATTTATTTCATATTTATGTATGTATGTATGTCTATATATCTATATCTATCCATCCATCCATCTATCTATCCATCTATCTATCTGTCTATCTTCTGGTTCCTTTAATGTGAGAAAATCACAGAATAAAGACTTAGAAGGGACCTGACAGGATACCTTCCATTTTAGCATGGTCCTTCAGCTCTGGAAATGATGCTTCAACTATATAAATGCAAATTGTAGATCACACTATATCTTTAAACTCAATTTTATTTCCATTTTTTCTTCTTCCTTTTTTCCTTATTTCCCCCCCCCCCAAACACTATGATACCTTTTGCCAAATGAACAGAATTGCTGATATAAAATAAGAAAAAGAAAAGGTCTTATTAAATTGTTTCAGCAGAGTTAGGATTGAGGCACAGGCAATATGAACATATTTTTATGGGTTCATAAATCTACAGAAGCTTTGATGATGGAAGCATTTTAAAACTAGAAAGAAAGGAGAAAATAAAATGTTGAAGCAGTGATGACAAGCAGATGCCCATAGGTCTAAGAAATAAGAAAATTCTGTGTTTAAAGTAATGTTCAAATTAAGCAGAGTCACATTTAAGGACTCTAACAATCCTAAGCAGAGATTCTGAAATCCACAAACCTTGTATCTTCCATTTCTATCCTCTTAGGTTGCCTGAAGCTTAACAAAAAAATCCTTTCTATATCAGAGATCTCTATGTAGTAGGTATTCAATATATATTAAAAATACCAATGAAGTTGCTTTTGAGCATACCTACTGAAATTGTCATCTGGGAATCCCAAAGGGTAATCCCAAAAAGGAGTAAAAACAATTTTAGGGCTTCACACACCAACATTTAGCATGTGTTTGGCTCCTATACATGACAAGGAAAATCCTCAGACACTCTCCATTTTTGCATTTGTTTAATAATTCAACATTTATTTAGATACCTCTAAATGCATTACTTGCAAAGAAATAGCAAAGATAAAAGACATGAGAACTGCCTTCAAAGAGTAATCTACAAACTATGAAAAGACATGAACAGAAATAAAGATAATGCACATTAGAATATGATAATGTGATTTGAATGTGCTATATGAAATCAGATTAGGAAGTGATCATTTTCAACTGGGAGAGAGAGGGAATCCTTCAACAGAGAAGGTGACATGTTAGTGGTATCTTGAAAGTCAGGTAAGAAGTCAAGAGAAAAATGAGGGTTTTGGAAGGAACTATACGCTAGGCATGGAAGATAATAGCATGAGTAAAGACACAGAGGGAAGAAATCACAGTCCATTTCATCAGAGACAAGTAGTAATAGTGTTTTGCTGAAACATGGAATGAGAGTGAGATCAGATTACATAGGTAGTTTGGGGCCAAGCCCAGGAAGCCTGGGATGCCGAACTATAGAAGAATGAGAGGCTCTTCAGGGTCCTATCCAATTATAATTTTGTATTTATTTAGTAAGCAGTTGAGAGGTGTTGATGTTTTTTGAGCCAGGAAGATCATGATATCTGTGCATCTGAAAGATAATTCTGACCCTGACATGATAGCACTTTAAGATTCTTAAAGAACTTCATTTAGGTAAATTAATAGGATCCCATTTTTTTATACATAAAAAAAGGCTAGAGATGAGGTGATTTTCCCATGATCTCTAGTTAGTAACTATTAGAGCCAAGATTTGACCCAGACTTCATGGACCCAACTCCAGTGCTATTTCTTCTACACCATGCTGACTTTTCCTTGTATGTATCATACAGGGTTATGATACAGTGTATAGAGTACCTGGTCTAGAGTCAGTCAAACTTGGGTTCAAATCTGGCCCCAGGCACTTACTAGCTGTGTGATCCTGGGTAAGCCACTTAACCATGTTTGCCTCAGTTTCCCCATCTGCAAAATGAACTGGAGAAGGAAATGGCCAACCAACCACTTCAGTGTCTTTGTCAAGAAAACCTCAAATGGGATCATGAAGAGTCAGACGAAAATTATAGTAAATACTTGTTTGCCTTCTTCTTTAGGAATAATAGTCAATATTATAATAGCTCAAAAAGTGGACCAAGTACCTCCAAAGTCAGATATTGCATGTAGTATAGCAGGAAAAGTTCTGGGCTTTGAGTCTAAGGATCTGTAGTTCAAATCCTGATTGCCATTTGGGGCCTGAGGGACCTTGAGCCTCAAGGCTTACTCTCTGTGTCTTGGTTCCTCATGTGTCAGTGAGGCAGTTGGACTAGCTCCCTTTGAGTTCTAAATCTGTGACGCTGTGATTCTATTTTGGGCTATTTATGCTTCACTTTTCCGTGAGCCTAATCCCCTGCCTAAATCAGAATATAGTTTGCTATTGTTTTGCTCCTTGATTTTATGGAACACCTTCCATCCTGGAGCTTAAAGAGCCTTACCAACATTATCTCATTAATCCTCACAAAACCCCTTTAAAGCAGAGAGGGTCAAGGATCACTATCCCCATTTGAAAAAAAAGATCAAATTATCTCTCTTAATTTCAGCTGATGCTATAAACTGTTGATTAAATCTTAAACTGCATCTTACACATTTATAATAGTTTGTTCATATCCCCAAGGAGATGCATTTCTTTCTTTTCTTGAATTAAACGTTCAAGGTGGAAAGCATAATAAGCAATTGACAGTTCAAATGTTGAAAGCCTGATTGAAAAGCATAGAGCAGGTTATGCATAAATTGGAGCAGCAAAAGCTCCTTCTTTTCCTTCTCTTATACCCTGCCCCCCTTTATCCCTCTCCACTGCCTCATAAATATGTTTCGTATCTAACCAGAGGAGCAAATTCAGATTCAATCACCGGTCATTGCACAGAGATGGGCATACAACAAGAGGCAAAAGATAGGACCTACCTTCAAGGAGATTACAAGCTGAAGGAGAAACCATATACAAAGAATATACACAAAGAAAGCCATAAACAAGATAAATAAGAAATAAGTAGAGGAAAGGACTGGAATTAGCAGGGTTTGATGAAGGGTTTTTGTTTGTTTTTTCAGTTGACACATAAAGGAAGCTAGGGTAGACTGGGTTCTAGGAACGGGGTATAGTCAGACAATATCCAGAGCCTAGAGATGAAGTATTTTTTCATGAAACAGGAGGCCAATGTCACTGGATCAAAAATTCACAGGTTGTTGTATTCATCCTACATTTTCAAAGAGGACCAAGACATCAGAGAAATGATGACATGACTTGTACTTAACACTGTTTTGAGTAAGGGAGGGCTGTGCAAGGTCACCAGCCTCACTCTCTCCTCCTGAGCTATCTGGGTCCAGTGGCCTGATATTCATCAGTATGACTGAAGATGGCCCAGGATGCAATGGGGGACCTTGGTCTTTTAGTCTAAGACCTTTTCATGTACTCACTTAAAGTGAGGTAATGCCCATTCAGTGAATAGGCCTCTTTAAAAAGTAGTCAGGGGGATGACTCCTTTAATAGAAAAGGAAAAAATGGATAAATAGATAAATCATAGGGAGGAGCAGGAGTCTCAGGGTTGTTGTTTTGAAGAGAAAATGTTACTTTTGTCATTCATTCTAAGTCGGGAGGGAAAGTAGAAGGGTGCTAATTTATGAAGGGCTTTGAATACCCAGCCGAGTATTCTGTGTTTGATCCTGAGATCAATAGGAAGCCACAGGAGTTTATTGAGTACAGGAGTGACATGGTCAGACCTGCACTTTAGGAACATCATCTTGTTGGCTGAATGGAGGATAGGTTAGAGTAGGGAGAATCTTGAGGGAGGCAAACCCCCTCCCACCCTATACCTCCAGCAGGTTATTTTAATAATTCAGGCATGAGGCGATGAGCATGTAGATCAAATGGTGGCAGTGTCAGAGGAGAGAAAGGGACCTATCTGAGAGATGTTGCAAAGGTGAAATCAACAGGGCTTTGTAGCAGATTGAATATGGGGTAAGGAGAGTTGAGAGATAGTGAGGAGTACAGGATGACTGCTAGATTGTGACCCTGAAGTATTGGAAAGATGGTGTTATTCTCCATAGTAATAGGAAAGTGGTGGTGAGGTGGTGGTTCACAGAGAAAGATACTGAGTTCTGTTTTGGATATATTGAGTTTAAGGTGTCTACTGGATATCCAATGTGAGATGTCAAAAAAGCAGATGGAGGTGCAAGATTGGAGGTCAGTAGAGAGTTTGGGGCAAGATAAATAGATTTGAGAATTTTCAGCATAGAGATAGTATATTAAATCCATGGGAGCTGATGAAATCACCAAGGAAAGTAGTAGAGAGGGAGAAGAGAAGAGGAACCAAGGCAGAACCCTAAGGGACATCTATTATTAGAGGGTGTGATCTGGGTGTGATCTGTAAGAGGATCCAACAAAGAGAAGGAATGGTCAGAGAGGTAGGAGGAAGAAATGATCAGTATTGTCAAAGGCTTCAACTGAGAAGAATAAGGATTGAGAAAAGGCCATTGTATTTGTCACCTAAGATCATATGTTACTTTGGAGACAGTAATTTTAGTGGAATGATTGGGTCAGAAGCCATATTGTAAGAGGTTAAGAAGATTATGAGAAAAGAGAAAGTGGAAGCACCAATTATAGATGGCCTTTGCAAGGAGTTCATCTACAAAGAACAGAAGAGATATAGGAAGTGTGTTAGCCTGGATGTATCAAGTAAGGAAGGCTTTTGTTTTTTGTTGTCTTTTTTCTTAGGATGGGGGAGATATGGGCATGTTGGTAAACAGCAGGAAATGAATTGGAATACAGAGATTGAAAATAAATGAAAAAATGAAGATGATGGGGTGAGGGTGGCAGTGCAGGCTGAGAGAGAAGACTGCTTGAACAAGTAAAGGTATTAGCCTTTGCTACTAAGGTCACTTCATAATGTGAGATGGGGGGAAGGAGGAGACAGTGTCAGAAGGCATCTGAGGAAGGAGGAATTCATAGTAAATGGTCTCAATTTTTTTTCTGTAATGAAACAAATTTCTTAGCTGAGTGGGGTAGGGAAGCCATTAGAGATTCAAGGAGGCAGGAAAATGTGTGGAAGAGCCACTGTGGAGAATTGGATAGTGAGTTGATAGGGGAGGCACAGTAGAATTGCCTAGCAGCATTGAGGGCCCAGTTGATGTGATGTCACATAAATTGGTTGTGGATGCAATAAGAACAGTGGCATGATTTTCTGCATCATCTGCACATGTATAAAGGTGAAGATGATAAATGGTGGAAATGGTATAAGTCTGATGCTTGACTGGGAAATAAGGGGACTACGGATTCAAGAGAGGAACACAGAGTAGAGTTGAATTGGTTCACCAAAGGGTCATTAATTGCCATGGGAAAGAATTGAGGGGTTAAGGGATTGGAGATCATGGTGCAGAGGAAGAGGTAAAGAACCAGTGGTCAGGTCCAGATATTTTAGAATTCTTAAACACAGAGATAGTAAATTTGTCAGTGATGGCAAGGTCAAGGGGATGACTATCGTGGTATTGACTGAAGTAGGGAGGTGTAGCTCATGGGAAGTGAATGTGTTGAAAAACTGAATGATATGTGAGAGAAAGTCAGTGTGCATGTTAAAGTCCCTTGGTGTGAGCAAAGGAGATGAGAAAAATTTTGAGCCAAGTATCCAACTCATGAAGAAAGGAAGGGGAGTGTAGCTACCAGAATTTTGACTGGGTGGTAAATATGAATAACATGACCCTTAAAGGAGTGGACATTACTGAATGATGGAGGGAGGGGGAGAACTTAGAAATCCTTTTACAAGGGGAGCAAGAAGTATTTAATTCTCCTTCAACCAGAGAACTGAGGAAAATGGGTGAAGGTGCAGCCAGTACTTGACAGGGTGGCCAGGGAGGCTAAGTCATCAGAGGGAGGGAAGGTTTTTAGTAAGACCTAAAAGATGGAAGGAATGAGAGAGAAAGATATTTAAGATGAGAAGAAGTTTGTTGCCTATGGAACAGGCAGTCCTGTGGGCACGGTGGAAAGTCTGCGTAGAGTTAGGTTGAAACTTTGAGGCAGAAGGATTAAGAGGAATGGGAATAAGGGATTGGGTGGTAGAGAGCATGGAGGGAGATTTGGATGATCTACAGGAGCAGAAAAGTGGGTAAAGTTGACAAAAAATGGAAAATGAGAAATGTTAGGCTACAGGAAAAAGAGAAACATGAATGTGTTACTAGGGGAAAGCTGAATTAGTAAAACCATTCAGGAAAGCAAATTAGAGTGATGCCTCAAAAGTCACTAAAATGTACATATTCGTTCCCTTAGAGATAACACTGGTAGGCCTATATGAATAAATATATTTATAGAAGCTCTTTCTGTAGTGGCAAAGAATTGGAAACTATAGGAATACTCATCAAGGAATGGTGAGGGATGTGCTTGGAGATGTTTAACCTCTCCAAAAAGTATCCATGACACACTTTTAAGTTTAATCTGTATTATTAATATTTTCTCTATCATTTTCTTAAGTCTAGACTAAGAATCAGCAGCCCATAGCCTGCTTTTGTGCCAGCAAGCTGAGAATATTTTTCATATTCCATGTACAAAAACAGGCTGGATTTGGCTTCTGAGCTCTTGTTTGCCAACCCCAAGTCTAAACAATCAACAAAACAATAAATCAAGCCTTGATTTGGAATGCTTGCTAATTTCCAAGATGTAAATACTCTCACTGAAAACTGGCTTTAGCACACCTCTGGGAATAGCCAAACAAATTACAATATATAAATATAATAGAATAATACTGTGCTGTAAGAAATGAGGAAAGATAAGATTTCAGACAAACCAGGAAAAACTTGTTTGAGCTGATGCTCTAAATCCAGGAGTACAATCTATAACGTAACAATAACACTGTAAAAACTAAAAACGTTGCAAGTCTAAAGAACTCTGATCAGTGTGGGAACCAATCATGATTTTAAGAAGATCTATGCTGAAAAATGCTATCTATCTCTTGAAAGAGGAGACAGACTCAAAGATGCAGAATGAGACATATATTTTTACATGGCCAATGTGGGAATTAATTTTACTTTGCATATTTGTCACAAGAGCTCTACTTTTCTTTTTTCATTCTCAACTGAGGAAGAGATGGAAAGGAGAGAAAATCAATGTTTGTGGATTGGAAAAAAAAAGTTTTATTTTATTTTTTAAAAATCCATTTGCTTATCAGACATCAGTCTGCAAAGATCACTGGGAAATATTTTAATAAATGTCTATTAAATCTTAACGTTTTAGATCTGAATGAAACATTGGAATAATAAGGTTCAAGGTTGTGTGAAACCTATGGTGGAAGACATGTTTTCAAATTTTTAAATCTGGTTCATTTATATAGTTTTTGTTATAGAGTCATCTATAGTAAGGCACTGAAATCCAAGATTGTCTCATAATAAGGTTATTTCTTTCACTATTGTTCCAACAACTATGCATTTGCCCATTCAGAATAACTTGCTTTGTTGTAAATAAGTATTTATCTTTTTTCTAAAAGAGAAATCAAATGTGAATGATAGCAATAGTAGTAATGTTCCCTTAGATCTGCATAAAACTCTGTAACTTTCTCCTCGATATTTGAAAGGTTTCTTTCTGGTTGCCTGTAATATTTTTGTCCTTTGCTTGATAGTTTTGGTGTTTTTAGTTTGAGTTCCTTGTCAGGCGGTGAATGGTGGATTCTTTCGATGACTATTTTACCACGAGCCCCAGGTATCTGCAGCAGCTGCTCCTGAGACTGCTCCTGAGAGGAACCTAAGTTACCTATAATTACTGAGTGATAGACTTGGGAAGTATCAGATTTTTAAACTGGAGAGAATAACATAAAAATTTAAAAAGGAATTAATGGAATCGGTGGCTATCCTCACAATATATTCAACTAGTCTCAAATGAATTCTGAAAAAAGTGGTGGATGTAATTACTGAGATGATATTTATGAACTTTGAAAAACCATGTAGAACTGAAGAGGTGTAACACCAATATCTTGATTTTCAGAAAAATAAAAGGATTAAGTGTAGAATCTTCAAAATAGTGAGCTTGATTGTAGAACACATTATTAGAGACTTTGCAAGTATTTAGAAAAGGAAGTGATGATTACTAAAGGTCAACATCGTCTCACGAAGAGCAGGTCATTTGAGACTTTCAGTATTTTTATGAAATGATCACTAGTCTAGAAGAGGAGTTTCTTAGACATAATATGCCTCAATTTAAGCAATAATTTGACAAAATCCCTTGTGATATCTTTCTGGATGAGGAAGGATTTGAATTAGATGGTACTAAGGACTAGAGGGATATAGGACTGGTTCTATGATTGAACCTCATGAGTAGTGATTAATTGATGTCTGTACTGACAGGGAATGATCTAGTGGGGTGGTCAGAGGGCTATCTTAGTGAAGAGTTTTTTCAATGACTTGAATGAAGACATTTGGCTGGCTTATCAATTTTGCAGGTGACACAAAGCAAGCTGGGGGGGTTAGATAATTAGATTATTAGTCTAATTTAGATTATATTAGATAATAGTCATGATGTAAAAAGTTCTAATAAGATACAATTTGATGAGATAAATGAAAGAGTCTATACTTAGATTCAAAAAGTCAACTATAAATTGTAGAATGGGGAAGCTGTGGCCAGAAAAGATACTCAGTCAACATCTAGATTCACAAACTAAGACCCTGCAAAGTTAAATCACTCTCTTGACAATTATGGTGATAAGTATTTAGCTTAAAACCATTTTTTGCCCAAGTGTATATGCATCTCTGTGTGTGTGTGTATATATATATATATATATATATATATATATATATATGTGATATTTTTGTATATATGTGTATCTGTGCCTTTATAGATATACACACACATATTCTCCTTTCTTTTCTGCATAGGTAAAGAGGTTGGAAAATGATCTTTAATATTCTGCTGTTAAAAACCTCTCTCTGGAGATCAGAAAATAGAATATCCACATTTTTTCCTGCGTTCCCCCGGAAGTGGGAGAAAAGAAAAGAAACAAAGATACTATCCTTTAGGGGATATTAGTGCTATCCAAGGAAACATTCTCACAACATTCCCCTGAATCTGCATTTTTTCCAGACCATGGGAGAGTTTGAATATGGGAGTCTTGTTTTCATTATCTTCCAGCAAGATAGCTAAGCTTTGAGCTAATGAAATCACGGCAGCAATGCAGTAGTTGGTTACTATTTAGTCAGGAGTTTCTTTAGCTCTTGATATGAGAAAGATTTCTTTTAAAAGTGTTTTCCAATCTTTTATTGGTTAAACCTCTAAATCTTCTGGACATTAGGTTAGTGCTGCTTCACATCTGGGTGCTCTGACGTCTGAGGAAGTGGCTTGCCTTGGGCCAAAAAATGCAATCATTGTCAGAGCTAAGAAACAGGTGCCCCGAGATTCTAACTCATTGGATAATATATGATCGCTTAACAAGATAGTATGAGGGATGAGGGTGGGAAATCAGGTACTCAAATAATTGACTCTTCTGGTTCAAAGATCAAATGAAGTTGTGGAAGGGTCTTTCCAAGCTTGAGGCTTCCTCCCCAAGGTTGAGTTTTAAAAGGATTAAAGTATAGTGTTTTGGTTTGTTTGTTTGTTTGGTTTTCTTTAGTCCTGTTATTTATTTCCTGTTGCCTGACTCTCTTACTGCATTCCTATTAATGTCCCTGGAGCTCTTAAATCCATTTATTTCACATCTGTTGTATTCTGGAACAACAAGAGTGTTTCACCAAAAAAAAAAATCTTGATTCCTTTCTCTTGTAGAGCAAAGGGTTCTTTGAGTTTATTAAAAAAAAAACTCAGGATTTATATAGGCTGAAGTTGCCAAAGGGTAGGCCCAGAATAGATTGGGAATATAGGTTGGGAGGATGTGTAGAGAGGGAAAATCTATTTCTACAAGAGTTTCAAAAATACTCAGGAGAAGGGTTTTTACCAAAGCTGAGTGAATTGCAAGATTAATGTGATCAGTCATTGGCCATCTCTCATGAACTAGTTACAGATGTCTTTATTTTCTCCTTTGGTTAGTTTTGTGCCTAACTTTGTCCCATGGGGTTCCTTATGGGGATCTCCTTACCATTTTTTTGCTCATTTCATCCCTCCAGTGTAGCCTAATGGTGACATCATGCCCACACTGTACCTTGCCATTCAGAATTCTTCCCTTCCTCTTGCTTAGCCTCTCCTGAATTTTATGTGAATTTGAGCACTCTAATATCCATTAAAAGATGAGTCAAGTTAAGGTTTTGAAGATAATGCCAAGGAAAGAAAATACCTTTTTTCTATATTCTCTCTTCCAGTATTGTTTTGAATGATGCCCACAGAGCCAATATGAGCTAAAAAAGCACAGTAGGCGATGTAAATAGATTTCAAAATTCAATAATGTAAAAAATGAATTGTAATTAATGTCTTATCTGCTTATAAAAAGAACGATTTTAAGGTCTTAGAAAAGATAGTTTATAGGATAATGGCTGTTAGTTACATTTATATCTAATACCCCTTTCCCCTTATTGTTAAAAGTTAACTTTCTATAATTGCAGACTAGTTTAGAGTTAAGATAACAGATCTTAACAATAATGGACGTATTCTTAACAGATTATTGCCAAAAAGTGCATTCTTTATTCCAGGGAGACACTGTAATAGATACCAGCATTTTAGTAACGACCCTAGCAATCTGTAAGCTATTACAGTTTCCTTTGGAGTAACTTCATCTTCATATTGTTTTGTATGTCTGGAATTTTAATAGTGTTCTTAATTTGCAAAAGGAAGTATATCACATATTACTAATTACATGTGAATATGAACTAAGCATCAGACCACTGAATTATATCCCTAAGAACAAACATGTTTAAAAGTACTTAACCCAATATAAGGAATGACACAAAGAAATTAAAGAATGCCATACAGGAATAATAACAGCTTTCGTGAAATAACACAGTGAGAGGCAGCACTTCTAGCATGATTATTGTGTTTTAGTCCAAAAAACAAGGTGAGGAGGGGGGAGAATTTAGAAGGAATGAAAGTGTCATTTTCTACCTAAAATTATTGCTGCTTTCAAAAATAGGAGGCAAGAGCAATTAGAAAATAAAATAAAAGAGAATGACTGGTCTTCTATTTGTCACCGTTCATCCAAAGGTCTCTATGTACTTAAAATATCAGTTTACTGTCACCAATTCTTAATTATTCTCATTTCATTGCTGTGACAAATGGGATTCAAAGAATTAAACAGATTGGGCAAGGTCCCTTGATGAGGCTAGATAGGACCAAGAAGAGAATCCAAAATCTTAACCTCAAATTGTTGAACCTAACCTTCATACAAATAATGGTCCTTGTTACGAAAATGAAAAATTGTATACTATGTACACAGTTTGTATTTTCAAACAGGGAAAACAATTTTAAAATGGGAAATCAGGATGAGAATGTTAAAGATAATTCCAATGTCCTTCTTGGAGACCATGCAACGCCCTCAATGAAGGAAACCCACAGAAATGGACTCAGTGTGCCACTTCAATAAACTAAACTCTTACTTTTAAAATATGGCTTTTACCTAAAATAAACCATTTTTCTATTTTGAGCGAAGTTCAATCTACTTAAAACTGTCATTGTGCGTTTCTGACTTGCAATTAGATGGTATTTCCAAAATGTCAGACCCAGATTCTATTTCAACCATCACCATAATAAAATGTGACAGCAAAGATATTATATCAATACTTTTCCCATAATTAGCAATAAGGACCTTGCCAAGGGTTAACTAGAAAAGTTTCATAAACGTTTTCCTACAAATGGTCCTGAAGGCAGCATTAAGTGTTTAAAAATCGGCCAATGTAGCCAAGCCGGTTGACAACTAGGAGACAAATCTATGAGCAAAACTGTGTGGAGAGAATAGTTTTGTAGTGCATGATGTATGTTATGTAAATGAGCTTATTAGAACTCTCATCTATTTTATTATTGGTGACCAATTTAATAGAGGCATTTAAAAAACAATATTTCTGCCTGACTCCTAGAAATGAAGAAGATACATTGATATAATTGAGAGCAAATGATTGCATGTCGTGCCATTTAATCATGTCATTTTTCAATTGCTGTTTTTTTTCACTTCGCTGCATGCTTATAGAATATTTAGCTTCAATATAGATTAAGTTCCAGGGTTTGCTACTGAGCTGAGTGCCTATATTAGCTGACATTTTCTTTTAGGCTTGGAATCAGTTAAAAAGCCTGGCTGTGATTTGCCCATATTTTCTTTAAGAGACAAGAAGTCATCATTCACTTCCTGTCTATGGCATTTTGCTTTTTTATTTTTTTTTATTTTGAAGAATTGTTTTTATAGAGTTGCCTTTTTGATTCGGTGTTGGGAGTTTGCGTTTGTAACATATGTAATATATGTATGCTATATGAATATGTGTATATACTGTTAACCTATGTATGTATGTATATATGTAGATATATATTTAATTTGAAAACACAAGTGACATTTGACAAGGGCTCTAGGAATTCATAGGTTGCTGAAAGTTTTTGAAAGGCATATTCTGCCCAGTGTGGTACAGTGCAATGAGCAATGATTTTTGAGCCAGAGATCATGAGTTCAAATATTCTTTCTTTCCTTTATTACCTTTGTGATCTTGGGCAAACCATTTCATTCTGGGCCACAGTTGCTCATTTTAAAAAATGAGTGGATTGGACAGTCTCTAAGGTCCCTTCTAAATCTAAGTATTTCAACCTTTGGCCTTGATGCCTGGTGCTAACTCTTGTCTGTCTTCCATTTTTCAGTTGTACTTTACAATTAAATGATATTTAATGTACTTTTCAAAAATATTTTTCTTCTGTTTGTTCTGCATCCACCATCATACATACATGTATTAAGTATAATGAAAGTTCTAATTTTTTGTTTAAGACATCAAATGAGGATCGAAGGGAACTTGGATCCTTGAACACCATGCAAGTGATGTGTTGTCCTCTTTTAGTTCAATATTAGCATTATTCTGAAGCCAACTTCTAGTTCATCTTAGGCAAGTAATGCCTGATTTTTACTCAGTATAAACTTTCTGCAAAAGTCGAGATGAAATAGCTTCTTTATTTTTCCTTAATGATCGAACAGAGGAAGATAAATTATTCAGGAGGAATATTTGGTTAGTATATGCAGGCATTTCAATCATGTCTGACTCTCCATGACCCCATTTGGGATTTTCATGGCAAAGATACTGGAATGGTTTTCCATGTCCTTCTCAGTTCATTTTACAGATGAGGAAATGGAGGCCAACAGGTTTAAGGGACTTGTTCAGGGTCACACAGCTAGTGTCTGAGATGACGTTTGAACTCTGTAAGAGTTCTGATTCCAGGACCAGCATTCTATCCACTGCACTACCTAGCTGCGCAAGTGAGAATACATAAAATATTAGTCTTCTTATTTTTCAGATAAACATAAACTTTGACTACTTGCTATATCAGAATGAATTGTAGAGGTCATAAATATATTAATGACAGGAATTAGGCTCCAGAACCAGAAGGGACCTTAGAGAGTACCATTTTCAGTCTCCCTCATTTAATAGATGAGAAAACCAAGGGTCAGAGGAGTGATGTGATTTTCCCTATCTCAAATAGGTAATAAGTAGCAGACTCATGATTTGAACCTGTTCCCCTCATCTCAAATTGAGTATATTACTGTCTATACAGTGCTGCCTTTGGACATCCAAGAATGCTACCTCTGAGTTGACAACTATGACAGTATGGCAGATCCCATTAAACAAATCATTTTGACTATTGTCTATGAACTATAGAGTGTCACCCAGAGAGCAAAAGAAGGTCCATGGAAGATATAAGCAGGCTGTACCACATTATAACCTGTGAAGAGGTCCTGAGAAGGACAAGTAGTAAAAGATGGCAGCAAGAAATTATATGGCAGGAAGAGAAGAAGGGGTGGTCATGTGGCAAGAATAGACAAAATGCTCTCTTAGTTTCCTAGGTTGAAAAAATGAAGAAGGCATCCATCAGGTTGGGTGAGCCCAGTGGCGAACTTTTGGAGAGGTAGGGGATGGATGGGTGGGTTGCCTTCTGAATCATGGGAGAAATTTCCATAATGTTGAGATCACAGATTCATTTGAGTATATGATATGACCGTTCCCTCTGAAATAATAGGATTTAATTAATGAATTTAAACATCTCCCAATTCTGCTTTAACTTTATCTTGTTTTCCAGAGTTTGCGTGAATATGTGCCCATACGTGCACTAAAACAAAACACTTTTTGGGTCCATAACAATGATTTTATGGAGAATTCCAATCATAACAATGATTGCTGTGGAGAATTCCTTGGTGTGGAAATGTTTTCTGCACTTAGCATATTAGCTGGCACATAGTAGGCATTTAATAAGTGTATATTGACTGAATTGCTTTAGCAGTTCATCTGAAACTTATGATCTTGGAAGGGTTGGGACCTGAAAGCTTGTGATTTGCTAACAGTTACATAGCTGATCTGTAGCATGGGTAGGTACTGAACTTAGGTTTTCTTGACTCCAAGGTCAGCCCTTCATCCAATTTACTATGCTGCCTAAAATCTATATCTATATCTATACACACACATACATATATATATATATATACATATATCTATGTGAAGACCTATATAGATATATATGTGTGTATATATATATATACACACATATATAGACCTATATATGTACACATTTTATATATATGTGTGTGTCTATATATATATATGTACATACATAATAGCAATATCTAATTTTATATAATGTCTAATATATGCTAGGCACTATGTATCTCTTTTGATTCTCACAAAAACCCTGAGAGGTAGGATGCCATTATAATTTCCATTTTACAAATAAGGAAACTGAGGCAAACAGGACTTGAATGGTTTATGAGGGTCACACAGCTAAAAGGGGTCTGAGGCCAAATTTAAACTTAATGTTTTCCTAATTCAAGGCCTGGCTCTCTGTCTGCTATGCCATAACTATATCTATATACCTGTGTACACATATACATAGACATCATACGTAAATGAGTATTTGGCATAGATTTTTGTAGCATTTCAGCTAAATAGGACAGTGATATTGATAAAAATGAAAGTTCCAATGCACTATTTTGCCCAGTAATTATATGTCTTTTGCTGCTATAGCTCCATTCCACTGTATGTTACAGCAGTTGCTTTCTGAATGTCTGTGCTCATCATTGTTAATCCATTCACTCACCCCCAGCTGAAGGTCAACTGTTGGCGTCAGATCTTACGCGTATCATAATGCCTGCTGGTGGAAATGAGATTCATAATAGCTCTGGATTCTGTAGCATTTTCAGGTTTCAAAGCCTTTCCCTCCAAATAACCCTGGGAGGGAGGTAGTACGAGTATCATTCTCCCCTTAGCACCAAGGTGGTGCACTGCCTCTAAATACACCTGCGCTTATTTCACTAATCACCGGAGATCTGTGCTTATCATCTACCTTGTTTAGCATTATATTTGCAATAAGTTTTACAGGCAGCAGCAGTATCTTGAATCACCACAACAAGCCCTCATGCTCATAAAACATTATGCCTTGCTTCAGGCGTGAGTCAGACGTAGCTTTATATACATAATTTTGGCTAAACTGCTGCAGCTAGGTACTTTACAGCTCTTCATTTTTTTTACTTTCACATCTGAACTTACTGCTATTGTTGCTATCATCATCAACATTATTCTGATCATCTAATTGAACTTTTACCCTGTTTCTAAAATAGACAATAGATATGTTTTATGGACCGTCATGCTGTTTTTTCTCTACCCCACCCTACACTAAAGAGTCAAATACAACCTCAGGATTGCCTTCATAGCATCATAGAATCTCAAGACTTTGAAGGGACTCCAGAGGTTACCTCTTCTACTCCATACTTGGAAAGAAGCCATCTCTACAACACTCCGAACAAGTGGCCATCCAACCTCTCTCTATGCTTGAAGACATCCGTTGGGATTGGATAGGGTTGTACTAGTAAATGCCACTAGGGAAAAATATATACTTGGATATATATATATATATATATATATACATACATATATATATATATATATATATATATATATATATATATAGTATAATTAGCATTATCAATGTCTTCTTAATTTTGTTTTCTTAAGTCTAGAGACTTAACAAAAGAAATTAAGCCATAATCTGTAGCTTTTGCTTATTTCCAAGGTGTAAATACTCACACTAAAAATGTAACCATCAGCTCTCATAAACCAGTTCAAGCTGGCTCATTCATCCTCCTAAGTAGGTAGAGGCCAGAGAACTACTTCCCGGTATACTTCCTCTCTACCTATACAGATACTAAAAATTCATGACCCAGTTCAATTTCCATTTGTGCCTTAAAGTTTTCTCTGACTCTTCTATTCCACGTTGATCTTTCCCTTCTTTGAAATTCTACATTTATAGCCTGTACCACTCAATGTATCACCTCTTATATACACACTTAAATTGTTTTCTATTGCTTTGGGTAAGGGGCAGCTAGATGGTACAGTGGATAGAGCACCAGTGCAGAAGTCAAGAGGACCTGAGTTCAAATCTCACATCAGACACTTGACACTCACTAGCTGTGTGACCTTGGGCAAGTCACTTAACACAAATTGCCTCCTCCTGGGTCATCTCCAGTCATCCTAATGAATCTCTGGTCACTGGATTCAGATGGCTCTGGAGGAGAAGTGAGGCTGGTGAGCTGCACAGCCCTCCCTCACTCAAAACAAAGTCAAGTGCAAGTCATGTCATCATTTCTCTGATGTCATGGTCTTCAGCAACAAAGGATGAACACACATTGCTTTGGGTGTACAAACCTCATCTCTGCAACTGTGTTCTAAAATACTCCATAGCTGGCTTCTTTTGTACAGTCCCTTCTCGTCTAGTGTCCAGAATGATGGTTGGCCAATAAGGAAACATAAGTATAAACATTTATAATATAAAATTAATGATTATGTAATACAAAACGTTAATATAATCAATCTATTGATCTATAATAACAATTGCCTTAAACCCCAATCTATCATTTATAGCCTTTGGGAAAGAGAAAATGGCAAAGTAAAGAGATGCCAGCTAGGAGACTGTGTACTGGGAACTTAAAGTAACCTGAGACTGGTCTGGTAGAGGGGAAGGCCTAGAAGAAAACCTCCAACATTGACCATTTGGGTTCTAGTGATACCACTGATAGGGTTATCACCCCAGCCAAAGTGATGAAAATGCTCTTAAGAATCTAAGAAATAAAGGGGATAGTGGAATATTGCAGGTTGGCTCCCCTTGGAACCATCAGGTTATCAGTTTGACACAAAGGAAAGAAAAATGAGTGGAACCTTTCCCTCATCCCCATGTTCTGATACCTTGAGAAAGTAAGCTTATGTTGGAAGAAATCAGAAATACCAACATTTCATCTACTAGAAATGCTTTAGTGCAGATCCTAATGTCAAAGCAGGAAAATAACAAGTATGCATGAAATGGATGAAGATATGAATACTTTCCTTATTTACCAGTGATATATGATACTAAAATTGGAAACAGACCTTACCAGGTATAGGCAAGAGCTTCATGCTACTTTTTATCAATAGTCGACTAGCAGTATTCTCAACTTCCTGTCACACAGTATTGTATTTCCAAACAAGGCAGGAAAACCATAAAATAAAACAGAAACAAATGCCATCCTCAAGTCTAAATTAGATAAAATAGGAAATGAAATCCAGGAATTACTAAAATCAGAGGAGGAAAATAGTGAAGACCCTGTTATTGAAAAGTTCACTTAATGTGATCTTCAGAAATTGTACCTAATCACGAAATGAGTTGCAGAAATAGTACCACTCTCTCAGATGGTTTTGAAGAAGAGATAGGAATACTTAGACTAGAATTCCAAAAAGTCCTTTTTTTGTTTGATGGTATGAATCCGAACAGCAGAACAGTTATGTCAACATGAAGTAATTTTAAAAAAAGCTCATATCTGCTGCAAGCATCATGAATGAATTCTTTTGAATGGAAAATATCCAAACACGTCAGAACCTGCCCATAGCAACATATGGAGCTGCTGCTGCCATGATAAGAACCATGAAAGGAAATGTAGAACTGTCAAGGAATCGTCCTAAGGATTCCAAATGCCATCATGGAAAAAGTGATTTGAAAGATTTATTAAAATCTGTGGAAAAATACTGGAAGAGTACATTAGTATCGGTGGGTATGGTGGTACACCCCTGAAATATTTGCTGCTAGGGAGGCTCAGGCTGGATTGTGTAAGTTCTGGCATTCTGAGATGCAGTAAGGCTAAAGCTGATTGACTGGATTTCTGTATTAAGTTTAGGACCACTATGGTGAGTCCCTGGGAGTAGAGGGCACCAGACTGCCAAAAGAAGGATGAACTAGAAACAGAACAAATCTAAGCTTCCCCACTGATCAACAGTGTGGCTTCTGTGAATGACTACTAGACTTCCAGCCTAGGAGAGTAGCTGGAATACACAGTAGAAAACTTAAAAGCTAGATTGCCCTATTAAAAGTTAAAGCAACACAAGAAGTCAAATCAGAACAAAAAACAGAATAAACAATTTATCATCAATCAGAAGCTCTACTACAGAGGCTTTGGAGATAAATCAGAGGCAAAAGAGAATCCCTGAAGAAGGAGAATGTGGAAATTTTCCAGAAGTCCATTCTATAGAGAGATCCAAACAATGAAAACACAGTTTGAATCAGATGAAAACTTGTACGCTGTTAATATAATAAATGATGGAATAGTTTTAGGAAGAGGACCAAATGAACCTCGTTTTTCTATAAGATCCATAATTTCTGATTCGAATGTTTCCTGGTGGCAACTTTATTACTAGAAAGGCATTTTACCTTCTTGTTAACAGATATAAGACTGATCCTATGTTTTTTAACAGAAGGTATCCCATATCTATCCCCAAAAGATGATAAACTCCAGGGATTCCTGGTAACATAGACCAATTATATGGTTGTGTAATTTATATAAAGAACTCACAGTTTATATACCGCCCTTTTCTCCCAAAGGAAAACAAAACACTTCCAAAAACATTTATAAGCAAACAGTATAAGAAAATTGAAAAGTTTGGATCATCAAGTCCAAGAAGGTAAAAAGCCAATTAATACAGATTCAGTAATTATTGAACCAGCTGCACAAAGGTCCTGTAACATTTATTAATTCTTGATTCAGTTCCACTTTCATGGCTTATTAATGTATTGAAAGTATATAGAATATACCCCAATACAGCAAGAACTGTAGAATATTTTGGAGACTTTTTTTAATATTTGGAACATGTCACCAGTATAATAATGTCAAGTTATATAAAATGTAGTATTTTTCCAGGAGATAGTTTAAGCCCATTTTGGTTCCATCCAGCCTTAAATCCACTATCATTCTTCCTGAGCAGAATTAAACATAGCTTCCAAATAAAAGAGTCTAACCAAAATATTGGATTAATCATTTCATGTATATGAGTGACATCAAGATTTATGTCTCTATAAAAAAAAGAACATTAAATAGCTCTGTCATCTTGTGGAATTTTTCTCCAATGAAATCAAAATGTCATTTGGACTCGAAAAGAATGCAATTCTTAATGTACACTAAAGAGATAGTCCTTATAGCTAGATATAGAATCTGTATATATTGAGTTTCTATATATATAGAAACTCAAAACTTCATGATTGAATCTGGAAGGTTACATTGAACCAAAAGGTAAAGGCTAAGCCTACAATTATCTTGGATTCTTTCACTAAGACAATCTGTACATCAAGATAGAAATGAGAAGGCTATGACTATATGCATTAAGAGACCTTCTGGTATCCTGAAATCAAAGCTGAATAGAAAGAGCATGTTTAATGCAATTGATACATACATACTGCCAGTTTTATTGTACACTTTTAGTACCATAAAATGGATCATCACAGCCTTGGAAAAATATCTTTTAAAAAACCTGTACAATATTAATGAAACAAAATGCCTATCACCCTATCTATAGCAGTTCCAAAAGATTTTTTAAAACTAAAAAATTAATAATAAGGGATGAACAAAGTTAATATACATACATATATATATATACCTACATATATATGTAGGTATATATATTCTTAGAGCATATGATAAACAGGTTAAAAACTAATCTACATAAGTATCTTTGGAACAAGCACTTACCACTCCATTATCACTTCATCACTCCAGGTTGATAAGAGAGACATGTCACTATATTTGTGAAATGTAACAGAATGTAGTCTACCTCCAGATGGAGACTATGAGATGGTTTATATCTAAGAATGGAACAGAAAGATACCTTCTAGGTGAGATCCACATGAACTCAGTCAGTAACTTATCAACACAGAAATACTGAACCAGTGACTGAGTCATGTGTATTTGTCTGTGGAAAAGGAAGGTTTTATGACAGCATTTAGGACTAAATTACTGCTACCAAAAATTATAGGAGGCTTATCTTAGAGGAGCCTAGACTTAGTCATTGAGATTGTATGTGGGAATGATAGAAATTGTGCAACACATAATGTAAAAATTTAGTGCCTACCAAATACCTAGCAAGACATGACCTGGAGGCTAGAATTATATGTTAGAAGCGTACTTTTTCTCTCATGAACTGATGAACAGTAAATTGAGGTAATACAAATACAAACCTCAAAAATTCCTGGAGAAATCAACCAATTAACTGTATTGGAACCTAAGCATTATCACAGACTGAACTATTGCCCACAATCTCTTGAGCATATTATCAATCCGTGAGAACATTTTAATAGATGTTGCCATATCTGACATTCACAATAGCAAACAAAAAGGTTTGAAAACCTAGAGAACTAGAAGGAGAGCTAAAAATCTTATGGGAATAGGATCAGCTGGCTATTGGCCCTGTTCTGTCTGCCACTAGACTTACATCAAGGATGTTGTCAGAGAGCCCACAGAGAATAAGCTAACTTCCCAATATTTTTATTCAGCGACAACAAGCATATACTTTATCCATTCATGAATATGTCTGATTATTATTAAATATAAAAGAATGGTCATAGACTAGTGACTTGTTACAGGATTGTCCTTATTTGAACTCCATCAAAAATATAAGCAAAAGATTTATAACGGCAGTGCAGGAGCAATTATAACACAAAAGCAGCACAGATAACTGATATTTATATTGAATTTTGAAGTTTGCAAAAAATTATCTTTATGCATTCTCTCATCTGAGTCTAACAATAACCCTGGAAGGTCAGAACTAATGTTATCCCCATTTTAGAACTAATGAAGAAACCGAGGCTCTGGAAAGTGAACTAACTTGCTCTCTATCATGGCTAGTGAGGATTCCAAACTGCCTGTCTGACCCAAAGTTCAGCACTGGTCCAACTACATCATTTCTCACAAAATGTATCATTGGTACTCCCTTTTGTATATTTCATCCTAAATAAATAAACAAATAAATAGATTGATAGATAAATAAAATTTAGATGTGTGTGTGTATATTTGGACATTTATCCCAAAATACACACACACACACACACACACACACACACACACACACACACACACATATACACACACCTCCAGAAATTTCACTGGTCCTTCCTACGTGAACCAGTGCAATGATAAACTAACCAGCTAAACCAGGGGTGGGGAACCCACTGTCTTGAAGTCATATGTGTTCTTCTAGGTCCTTGGGTGCAGCCTTTTGACTCAGCCCAAGTTTTACAGAACAAATCTTTTTATTAAGGAGATTTGTTCTGTGATATTTGGACTCAGTTAAAGGACCAAAAGGCTATATACTTGAGGACCTAGAGGGTCACATATGGTCTTGAGGCTACAGATTCCCCACCCCTGAGCTAAACAAAATCATTTGGTGAATCCAGTGCCAGGGCTCAGCTTCCTGGTTTTCTTGTCTTTTGTTGATGTGGTCTAATTCCACATATGGTAAAATTTTATCAGAGTATAATTTTCCTTGCCCCTGATTTCTTTCATATCTGTTCTGTTTTCACTCACACTTCTTTATGGTACATGGTTTCATTATTTCAGTACAGAAACTCCTTGAAAGTAGGAGCAGAGTCTGTTTAACTCTATTATAAGGCATACAACACAGTTAAGGTACAGATTAATTACAGATGAATAAATTTTCATGGATAAAATGGCAGTCATGAAGACAAAAGGGAATAAAATCCTTCCAAATAAGATACTGTTTCATCAAACTGTTATAGCAAATAAGTGAAAATACCTTTAAACATGAAGAAATTTTAATGTTACAAGAATTTCACTGGCAGAGAAAAATGAAAAATAGCAAGAGTATATACTTGCATATACTTGTGTAGGTGTATATATGTATATGCATACATATATATGTATAAATTTAGCTAAGAAAATGCCATTTAGCTGAGAAATATGAGATGGAGATGAAATGTAATCAGAGAGTAAGAGTTGATAAATTGTAGGGTTAGAATTGCTGTTTGGAATTGACATTTTATTTGGAAACTCTTGAAAAGGGAAGTGATGGAATTGTCAGTTCAGGGAGATCTGATGTTTTGTGCTAATTGGAAAGAAGAGAGACTTGGGAGACAAGGAATAAATGTGAATTCTGATAGTGAAGACAGAATTGAATTGATGTTCCTTAGACATTATGGGACAGATGAACAAAATTGAAAATTATCTAAATGATAGAAGATGTCAAGAGAGCAACAGAAGTAAAACTATTTGTCAAGAAGCTTTTGAAAATCCCAGGAGCCCACAAATGGAGGAACTGTTTCAAGGCATTTCTGAAGGAAATGAGAGGGACTTTGTGATTTAAAAAAAGGAGAGATATCAAAGAAAGAATAAAGTGTCTTTTGTTTGTATGTAGCTGTTTATTGACTTCCAAGGGACCAAAATTTGTAGAGCATCAACAAAGAGCTTACACGGTTTCTGAATCATTTAATAATACTATGACAAGTAACAAACAATAACAACTAAATTCAAATAGTAATATCTGTGGCTACTAAGCTATAGAGCTGGGATTAAAACTGAGGTCCTGTGATTTCAAGTTCCATGATCTTATGTAAACTAATAAGAGGTATAGTTGATAGAGTCCCAGACCTGGAACCAAGGAGTTAAATGACTGCCCCTGTCATTAACTAGCTATGTGACCCTGGATTTAATCTCTGCCTCAGTTTCCTCATCTGTAAAATAAGGAAAATAGTAGCACCTACTTCCTTGGGTTATTGGGAGGATCCAAGGAGATAATTTATTTAAAATGCTTATATAACTACTAGCTATTGTTATTCTTGATTTTTAATTCTTGGTAAAACCATTGGCAGACTAGCCTTCTACGTCCTCCAGAAGCCTAGCCGTCAGAGAGGCCATTGTTAACATTCACTTGCTCATTCATGTTCTACTCTCCAGGACCCTGTGGACAAACTGTTCATGGGGTTTTCTTGGCTCAAAACAGTTTCAGTCCAGGCAATATACACTATCTTGTCTGGAAAGCAGAAACAAAGAATTAAATCTTCCAACTCGGTTACAGTAGCAGGGATGAACCCTACCATCATGCTCAGGTAGAAGCCAACAACATAAAGTGATGAAGGGGCCAGGGGGCATTATATTTTGTGTGCTTGAGATCAAATGATAGTATAAATATTCCCGAGTGTCTTCTTCCTTTGGCATTCTCAGAATTCACTGTTTTAGCATTTTCACAGTATAATTTTGATAATGACATGGGAAAATCCTCAAATGAAGACCAATAAACTGCAGAGCCCGTTAAGTGGAGGAGGACTCAAATGTCCAAATTTAAGACTATATTAGGACACGTTTTTATTATTGGTACTTAATCCATTAGGGATCTTTGGAAATGATGTCTTCTCATGGGTGTCAGCCAAGTGTGGTATTTCTAACTTCGCAGTTTCATTATTCTCCATCAGTGGTTTGAAAATTAAAAATCGAATTGTTCAATGTTCTGAAAGACTCAGCTCTACAAATGATGAAAATAGAAATTGGAAATATCAATTTAAATTGGTCTGTTCAGCTTTCTATAAGAAATTGTTCTCAGAGAACTGCACAAAGAAAAGTATCTGGCCAACCAGACTTGTTATCCAATTTCTAATTATCCCATCTGCAAATGAAATTCCTCCATTAGTCTCTGGAGTCTGGTTCTTAAATACTTTGATATTTTGATAGATCCATGATTTAATTTTAGAGAGGCAGCATGGTGCAATAAACTGACAACCAGACATACACTCGCAAAAACTGTGTCTGAACCCTATTCCTACCACTAACTAGTGGTGTGACCTTAAATAAATCACTTAATCTATGAGCCAGTCAAAAGCAATTTTAACCCTAAATAAGTGTCAGGTATAGGGCGCTGGACTTCAAGTCAAGAAGTCTTGGGTTCCAATCCTGACTCTATTTGTGTGATGCTGTGTAAAAATAATAGATGATGGTGATGGTCGTGATGATTATGGCATTTAAATAGCATTTTCAAGGTTTTTTTCGAAGAACTTTTATATTTATTTGATTCTCACGATCATTTTCTCGTCCTAATTTTATTAATGGGAGAAGCGAGGTACCACAGTGGGTAGATTGCTGGGCCTAGAGTTGAGGAGACTGATCTTTCTGAGTTCAAATCTTCCCTCAGACACTTACTAGCTATCTGACCCTGAACAAGTAAGTCTCTTAACTCTGATTGCCTCAGTTTTCTCATCTATAAAATGAGCTAGAGAAGAAAATGCAAAATCATTTCAGTATCTTTGCCAAGAAAATCCCTGAACATTTTATTGATGAGAAAACTAAGGTAGACAGAGATTAAGTGACTTTCCCAGGATTACATAGCTAGTGTCTGAAGCAGGACTTCTTGACTACAAGCCCCAGGGCTCTATCACTTGTGCTCGTCCAGTTGTCTCATTTAACTACTGTCTACAAAATGAGGGAGTTGGTCTTTACTTTGTCTAAATGTGTGATTCTATGAGTCTGAAGCAAATAGCAACCTCTCCACGTCTTTTTCCTGTGTTGAGATCCTTGTCCCTGTCTTTTGAACAGTCTTCTACAAGAAATCCACAAGCAGGCTATCATATGAGAGAAAAACACAGTCTTTCCCTAAGGAATTAAAATGCTAATATTCTCAATTTAAAAAATAGGTAAATCCAAAGATACCTAAAATGTCGGCGAAATCAAGGTCATCTAGGGTTTTCATAGTCATTTGTTTACTCTAACATACCTATAAAGCAGTCTTCAGGTTTCTCGTTAGTGTTAAAAAGTGAAGTCTATAGCAAGAATGATGTTGGCAATTAATCAGGAGCAAGACTCAGAGTCCTCTATTGGCTCATCTGTAACAGATGTTAGATATTCCCAAAAGATTGATAAAAGCAGTTAGAATGAGCCCAAAACAAACTTACACGTCATTTTCACTGAACTAAAAATAAGATGCATAGTTTATCAGTGTGAACACTGACAACATTCTCATAATGTTGTTATATTTCCATGGATCTGTAGATTCATCAATGTGAGTATTCCTCCCAAAAATACAGATTGAAGCTCATCCTGTGTGATTTCTTTTTTAGGTCCTTTCATAAGATTGCTGCTAAATTCCAAAGAACTTCTTTACATTGGGTAACTTTCAAAGAAGCAAGAGCACTGTCCATGCATCATTCATCCTTTGCTCTTGCTGTGCATCTGGTCCATGTCTGGATTGTTGTCCATATTTGATAAAGTACCAACCCTTCTGGATCTGTTCTATCAACTCTCACTTATAGGCTGGAACCCTCATGGACAACCACCCTAGGTTCAAAGCACTTTCGAGCTGCCCTATTCTAAAATTATGGCTCATGACTCCCTACCAGTTTCAATGTTTAGTCAATTGACACATTTAGTTGAAAGCAAAGGCATTTACTAAGCCTGGTATACAGTCTTTCACAAGTGTACTCGGCATCAACAGGAATGGTAGGACACATATAGGATACTGTAGATGAGGAATATGCATAGCAGTGACAAATTACAGCTCCAAGACTATAGGACCCTGATATATTTTCTCATAGTGAGCTCATGATATTCCAAATAGATCTGCTGGTCCTATCACATCCTTGGGTCTACTCTCTAAAACTCCACATCTCAACTCTCTTCTCAACTGTCAGAACTCCTTTGTTGAATGACTCCTTGAAAAGTGTCTCTTATCTACAAAGCTGATGGGCTAATTTAAGGGATATCAAGTAAGAAAACTGATCCCTCAGTCAATTCGTGGCTCACTGATAGTGAAATTAATTCATAGCTTCCAAAGGAACAATAAAGCATAAACACTTTTTCATTCTTTTCTTTAACAACAATGGATGATCAGGCCATTTTCTATTTTCATTTTTGTCACCTAGGAATGGAATAATGCTTAAGAGTATGAGCCACTTGAGGGCTTTAACACTTATATTCTTCTCTCTGTGGGAATTTTTCCATCCCTGGAAATCATTTGGGATACATCAAGATGTCTGTAGGTACATAAGCTAACATTCTACATAGTTAGTAACCTATCACAGACAGGTTCAGAATAGATGCCTGGTACACAATATCCATAAAATGTAAAACAAATTTGATATATGTAGCTAAATTATGTCTCATGCCATACTTACGTATACTTAGTATACATCGCAGTCACATACAGTAACCAAATATATTAGACACATTGTATAAAAATAGGCTGTACCCACATCACAGTGCTATTTGAAGAACACTCCATGCTAGAATATGGATCACAGAAATATCTATCAGTTGTCTGAGCGTTCTTGCAACATGCATATCAACTCTGCTTTCAGATTAAACAGCCTCTTTAGTTGGCTATCCGTTACTTTCCATCAGCTCATCAGAAAGTCCAAACAACTCCTCAGTGGACAGTAGTAGACAGTGGGAAGTTTTGATGTTTTCCCCTCTTCCTATTTTATAATATAATTTTAACAAGAGCTCATCAGATAACTAAAAAAAATCGTTTTCCACATTTGCTTGACTTATTTCTGTACTACATGATTAACCTGAGAATATGTTTGAATCCCTATTTAAAAGTATTTTCTTTTAAAAATAAATCAAACACAATTGCAATGAATTGTCTTATATAGCTATATTTTGACATTTTGATAACCATATTTTAGCATGGAAATAGTCCTAAACAGTATTTCTAAGAGATGTCATAGCCTAGATATGCTGGTTTCCTTGGGTATGTTTATGATTACAAATAAATAAATATTTTAAGAGTTGTCATAGAAACCCTATTATGTAGAAGAGAGTTTATCAGTGATGATATCCTAGATACTTTCAGAAGAGCTATCTTCACATACTGGGGGAAAAAGTTGACCATATAAAATTCTCCTTGGAACTTTCCTGTTTTTAAGCACTGACTTTGTTTTCTAACATAAAGTAAGGGGTTACTAATTCTGAATATAGACCAAACCCTTGGCATGTTTGAAATTTTTAAAAACACCTAAAAATCAGATACTATATATAAACAGTAATTGGGTTTTAAAAAATTTTTTTGTATTAATATTTTCATTTAACCTACCTCATGCCAGAGATTAAGGCAGTTAGATCACTCAGTGCATAGAGCCCTGAGTCCAGAGTCACATCTGAGTTCAATTCTGGCTTCAAATACTTACCAACTGTGTTTGCTTGAGCAAGCCACTCAACCACTGGAGAAGGAAATGGCAAACCATTCCAGCATCTTTGACAAGAAGATTTGACAGTATTGGTGTGCTCTGGTCCATGGGGTCACAAAGAGTCAGACACAAAGGAATGATTGAACAACATGCCAGAGATTAGGTTGTTATAATCTAAAATATCATGGTGACCATACAGGCAGTCATTCTTATCCCTTTTAAAAACCCCATATATTCAATGCCTTTAAAGAAAGTTTTTGTTTGTTTGTTTCCTTTCTTACCACCTAACTAATCTTGTGTCTTGTATTAGAACTGGTAAAAAAAATCTGCCAGTAGGAGCTTTCTAAATCTTACCTGGTATAGTATCCTCTATTAATTTTACAAGATCCTTTCTGTCATTCCTTTCCACTTGTTAATTTGATTTTGAAATAGTTTGCTGATTCTCAGCTTTGGTAGTCTAATTTTGACTTTGTTCAGCTTCAAAGGAAGTTTAGCAAAAGCAGTATCTGATGCATAGACCATGGACCCACCTCATCCCCTTTTTAAAAATCTAAACTTACTCCCTTTCCCTTCTCCCTATAAAGAAAGAAACTTCAGATGTGTTTAAAAAATGCGAACATCTCACTATTTGGGAAAGTAGGCAGCCCAGTGGACAGGGCACTGGACTTGAAGTCAGAAAGACTCATCTTCATGAGTTCAAATCTGGTCTCAGACACTTACTATCTATGTGGCCCTGGGCAAGTCACCTAACCCTGTTTGCCTCAGTTACTCATGTCTAAAAAGATCTGGGGAAGGAAATGGCCAAACCACTCCATTGTCTTTGCTAAGAAAAGCCCAGAAAGGGATCACAAAAGAGTCAGATATGACTGAAACAACTCAACATATATCACTATTAAAAAATTTGTAAAAGTGCCCCTCAAATCAAGTCCAATTGCCATAAAATTATTCTTCAGTTCTAAAAATTAAGAAATTAAGTTACATTAAGTGTGCATGGCAAAGAGTACAATTAGGAACAGAATAGCAGGTTGCCAGTAGAATAGCTCTATGTGTCTCTAAGGGTCTTTGTTTTTGTGGTAAATCAGATCCTCAACATTATTTCTGTGTAGTTCTGGGCAGGGGTGGGTTGGGGGGGGGGTTCTCGTCATCTAATATTAGACTAATGAATAGCATAAGAAAAGAAATATGTCACACCTGATGGTTTACCAGGAGCTATGTAGGGAAATAGTAATGAACTCTAGGAAAATAAATAAGGGTAAATTCAGGAAACATATGTGAAAATGCAGCACTGGTATAAATTGAATAATAAAATTCCTGGTCATATTTTGCCATAAATAGAGGTTTGGGAATTTGTCATTCACCTTATTTAAAATTCAGAAATATTAAAGGTACAGGGTTCTCTCATTACAGAAATAATAGAATTCTGGCTATTACTGAGTTAGGGTAATTTAAATGGCTATAGAATGCATTATATCAATAAATGGAACATCTGTATGAAATGTCCACCTGCTGATCTACTACTACTCAGTGTACATTTCAATGAAATGCACTTCATCATTTTAAGACTTCTTCTAATGAAGCCTGATCTGGATTAACATTTTGAACACAAATACTTTTGGGCATTAAAACTCTCTCTCTAAATGAAATTGCATTGTCTTGTTTACCCTCGTTGATTAATAAGCAATCTGTTAACTGTTAGAACAGTCCAATTGTGCCAGTAGAAAGAGATTAGGAATTCTGTGATGTTGGTGGATATAATCATCATTTTTCTTGAAGGCTCTGAATTAGACTATCACTTACACATTATCCGTAGGCAAAGAAAAGATAGAGCTTTTTTAGACATGTGTACCCAATATTTTTGCTAGAGTCATTTTAGCCTAGGGTCACTGCAGCAATATAAAAACTTCCTGGGGGTTGGGCAGGAGAAGTAAAATGGTGTTTTAATGCTCTTATATTCCTTCTAAATTGCTCCTATGTGTCTATTTGAGTATAGAGAACTTTTTATTTTAACAAAGTGAAGTAATAACCTGATATCTTAATTTCCGTTGTTGCTTTTTTTTAAATCAAGTTTAGAAAGAAAGAAATAGCTCAATTACCTGTTTTTTCCTCCTCAGAAAAGAGGTTTGTATTTTGAACAGCTTTTAGTTTTCTTTAACTTCTTTCAAGCATATCAAAAACCTTCGAACCTTCTTGCCCCAAAGCATTTAATGACAGAGCTACTTCCTTTAATGGTGTCTAATTGCCTTCTATAGGACTTTTCCCCTCATTTCAGGTTTCCAGGGGGATTGAATCAAATCGGGCCAGGCTGTGCGCTTGACATATGTATTTCTTGAAAAGTTTCTTTAATTCAATTTGAAAATGTTAAATGACTAAGTCTCCATGGGGAGTAGACTAGCTTTCAGGTACATAACCCAGTGGAGAAGGTGATGAAAGGAAGGGTCCGGGGGAGAACGTTCTCTGGCAACACCAGATGCTCATCTAAAGCAGGAGGGTTCGTAACCTTTTTTCATGTCATGGACCCCTTTTGAAACGGCATTCTGGAGAAGCCTATGGATCCCTTTTCAGAGTAATATTTTTAAATGCATAAAATAAAGTGCTTAGGATGACAAAAGAAACCCTGATGGAAAGGAAACCACAGGTGGGTTTTGACCTCATTAGCCTGCTATACATTGTGATTGGAAAAGATGAGTGTAGCTGAAGAAGATGAAATGTAAGGAAAGAAGAAATTAGCAATTGATGGAAAGTTTGAGGGAAAATGGCAATTCGGATGTTCATCAATTTCTCTCTGTCTGTTGCAGTCTCTGTGTAGTGAAATCAAGCAACGCCGGCGTGGGGTAGCCTCGGTGCTCCGATTATGCCAGCACCTCTTGGATGACCAGGAGACCTGCAATCTGAACGCCGACCACCAACCCATGCAGTTGATCATTGTGAACCTTGAAAGACGGTGGGAGGCCATTGTCATGCAAGCTGTCCAGTGGCAAACAAGGCTACAAAAGAAGCTGGGCGAGGAGCGGGTGAGTGATGCTCACTCAGTGTTGTCTTCTTTCTTCCCCGCCACAGAAGGACCATTCTTTCATGGCTTGGCAAACATGTTCATCTTACAAGTAGCTTTACTGACTGAAGGTGCACTTCTCTCCAATCAGTAAATGAAACTCGTTTTTTCCCCCACAGAGCTCAGATTTGCCTGACTAATAAGATGCATTTTAATATGTCTCAATGCTGTTTTTAATAGCGCACAGGTTTTTATTGAACTTCACCAAAGCAAACTATTAATTCACTCAATTTCTTAAATCGCCCCTTGCCCAAAGTACCTGTTAATCATAAGAGACCCCATGAATATTTTGCTAGGAGCTGGTTTGGTACTTTCTGAGCATATGGGGCAGTGCATATTTTCTTGAAATAAAGCAGTGTTTACCTTTTCATGACATGATGTGGGTGAGCTCTAATTTAGACACCAATCCTCCTTTATTTCCCACCTGAGGCAGATATATGACAATGTCACATTGATACATTTGCTGGGAGAGGGAGTTTCAGTTCAGTCTTGGAAAAAATCATTCTTTCTAAGTCGAATGAGAACTTCTGCTTATTATTATGAGTTTCTCACTACTACTGATGGGCAGCCAGGTGGTAAAGTAGATAGATCCTTGAGCTTGGAGTCAAGAAAAACTGAGTTCGTATCTGGCCTAAGACACTAGCTATGGGGCCCTAGGCAAGTCACTTAACCTTGTTTGCCTCAGTTTCCTCCTTGGTAAAATGAACTGGAAAAGGAAATGGCAAGCCACTCCAGCATCTTTGCCAAGAAAATCCCAAATGGAGTGACAGAGAGTTGGACGCAATTGGAAAACAATTTAAAAAACCACTAATACTGCCATTGACCTATGAAAATGAAGGAATCCTATGTGACTATGAGTGTGATTATGAGATGGAGTGGAATATGAACATTTGTATCTAAGGTCTGCAAAGTGCTTTACACGCACACACACACACACACGCACACACACACACACACACACACACACACACACACATATATATATATGTATATAAAATATCACTTGATCCTCACAACAACCTTGCCAATAAAACCCCAAACAGGATCATGAGGAGTCAAATATGACTGAAATGACTAAACAACAACACATCATCTCCAATTTACTTTTGAATAAACTGGGGCTGAAAGAGAGGTTAAGAGATTTGCCCAAGATTACCCAAGGAAGCATAGGGCTGACAGAGGTTAGGTCTTCCTGCCTTCAGAAGGTCTAGCGCTCTCTCCATTATTCCATGTTTTCATGCGTGTACTTGGGGACAGCCCTCTGTTTGTAGAAGGTCAAACACTTACGTCTGAACAAATAAATTGAATAAATAAAAAAAGGAACCACTCCTGGCTCTTTAGATCCCTCGTTCCATATCAGTGGAAAGGTAGGGATTTGTAGTTCTAGCAAACAAAAGAAAGTATCCTTTCATGGTAAAGTGAGGTCTTTACTGAATTCCAACTTTAATAGTGCCCTAATATTTGTTGTCTGGTATGTTTGGCATCAGGGTCTATGAACAAAAGGGGCAGTGAATTAGTTGGCTTTCTAAGCTCCCTACACATATATAGCTACCCTGAGTCTAGAGATTGTGATATTTGCTTCTAGGGTGCTATTTAGTGGTTCTAAGCTAAAGCTGTCAAATTGTCTATGACTTGTAAATTATTACCAATAATTATCAAATTTGTTATGTTTTCTTGAGACCACCTGTCATGAAACTACTTAGCCACTGTGTTGGGGTGCTAGGGTACATTTGAGGCAGTGAGAGAGAGGAAAAATTATTTTTTTCTCTGGGAAATATCTATGACAGTGGTTATTAAATGTCTGAAACAGGAACCAAATAGAGCTCTGCGAAACCTTGAATGTTAATTCCACAATCTGATTTTCTTAGCATTCAGCCTGCTTCAGGGAAGCAAAACTGGATTTCTTTTGGGATTCGGAAGAAAATAAAAAGATAGCAAGAAGGCAGGAGTAGCTCTCTGAAGACTTGAGATTAGAATTGTCTCTGGGAAACGAGCCTTTTATATCATTTTTGGAATAAGGGCAAGCTTCAGCGGTAGGAAGCCCCTGAAGCTACAATTTTGGAGGCCCTACTACAACTAACATCAGTTAGTAACTGTGACAAGAGGAGCAACATCTATCCTTTTTTGTTGTAGTTGTGTTATCTGTTTTCTAGGCAGGAAGCTGCTAAGTCAGGGCTAGTAGAAACAGTAGTAGAAATAAGTCCTTGTAGGCTAAATTGAATAGGAAACCATTGTAAAGATGGATTAGACTTGGGAATGGAAGGAATTTCTGGGATATGACAAGTCCAAGGCACTGAGATAAAGACTTTAATGTCTGAGCATCAATGGAGTCTGAGATACTTCACTTTGTTTTCTGGAATGCTTCCATGGGATGATGTTCAAGTTGTCTCTGCCAGACTAAAATAGACATTCCTGGTTTTCCTCTCTACTGAGCATCGACAGATTTTTGCCCTGGTCGTTGGTTGAGGTTGCTACGTTGATGGTAATTCTCATTCAAAATGATTTTGAGAAAAGGAAATGATTAGTTTTAGTGTATCTCCTATAATCAGGTGGCACAATGTTCTGGGCTGGCAATCAGGAAGACTCATCTTCCTGACTTCAAAGCCAGCCTTAGATACACACTAGCTGTGTGACTCTGGTCAATTCACTCAATCCTGTTTGCCTCAGTTTCCTCATCTGTCAAATGAGCTGGAGAAGGAAATGGCAAACCACTCTAGTGTCTTTGCCAAGAAAACCCCAAATAAGGTCATAAAGAGTAGGACATACAACTAAACAGCAAAATAGAATAATAAATGTTTGAGATTGAAAGGAATTTAGATCATCTGACTTTACCCTTTCATTTTAACAGGTAAGGAAACTGAGATCAGGGAGGGTAAAGTAACTATCTTGGCAGAGGCAAGACTCCAATGAAAATCACTTGACTATAATATTGGAAGACAGATTTGTTTAGTAGATAGTCATAAAATTCCATTTCTGATATCAGCTGGTTTCAAGATTGTAGGCAAATCCCTTGTTCTCCCTGATCTCAGTTTCCTCATCTATAAAATGAGGATAAGTTTATTTGTACTATGCTCTCTTGGTTGCTGTGAGTCTCAAATGACATGATGTATGGAAAATATTTAGTGAAACTGAAAAGTACCAAGGCAGCTAGGTGGTGTATTGGCTTAGATCACCATATATACAGTCAGGAGTTCAAATCTGACCTCCCACACTTAATATTTACTAGTTCTGTGACCCTGGACAAGTCACTTAACCCTTATTGACTTGAAAAAAGAAAATCCTAAGTACTAATGTGTCAGTTATCATTCTTTCCACTACTATTAACTAGAAGTGATTTATCCCTTCCATTTTCTTTCTTTAAATAATAATAATTTTTAAAAAATATCACATTCATTTTCAAATGTATTTCTCTTTCTCCCTTACCTGACAGACTTTATTTTGTAACACAGATTAAAAACAGAGATTTACCACCTCAAAAAATATGTGTTATAGTCTATACCTCTAGGTTCCTGCTCCTACAAGGAAGAAAGGAGGAAGGTATATTTTCTTAGGGATGGTACAGTGGACAGAGACCTGTGCCTCAAGTCAGAAAGACTCTTCTTCCTGATTTCACATCTGATTTCAGACTTGTACTAGCTCTATGACCCTGGGCAAGTCACTTAACCTGTTAGCCTCAGTTCCTCACTTGTGAAATGAGCTGGAGAAGGAAATGGCAAACCTCTCTAGGATCTCTACCAAACAAACCCCATATGGAGTTAGGAAAAATCAGACATCATGGAAACAACCTATTTTTCTTAGTTCTTTTATAGGATACAGCATTTTAATGAAATTTCCATTTCCACTGTGGTAGTTATTTATGGTTTTCCTGGTTCCATTTATTTCACTTTGCGTCAGTTCACTTTACTCTTCCCATATTCTCTGCATTATTTGTATTCATTCTTTCTTATAGCACAGTAATATTCAATTATATTCATGTATCACAGTCTATTTAGTCATCCCTCCATTGATAGATAGATCCTTTGTTCCAATTCTTTATTATGACAGGTGCTGGAGTGAATGTTTTTATGTGTAGAGAACTTTATTATTTGTCTTTCATGTCCTTGGCATACAGGCTTAACAGTCGAATTAGTAAGTAAAAAGGTATGACTATTTTAATGACCATATTTGCATAACTCCAAATAGCTTTCCAGTGTGGTTGCACACTTTGCAGCTCCATTAATAGTGCCACTGTGCCTGCCTCCCCTCAACTACTCCAAATCGACTCTTTCCATCTTTTGTAATCACCAATTTGTTGGGTAGGAGATGAAAAGTAGAGGTGTTTCCATGTCTATTTCTCTTATTGTTAGTGTCTTTGCAGCAGTCTTTCATGGGATGGTGTTAATAATTTGCATTTTTCTTTTGAGAATAATTTGTATACAAGCCATTGTGGAATGCCTCTTGTTCTTAGATGTTTGTTTCAATCGCCTATGTTTCTAAATTATCGCTCCATTATCAAAGGTGTGTGATGCAAAGATTTTCCCCACATCCACCTCTTATTTTGCTGTATTGATTCTGAATGTGTGAAGATGCTTTTCAGTAACATGTAGTCAGAGGTAACACAGGAAGGATGAGGGCAAAGGAGTCAGAGGATCTGAGTTTAAATCACACCTTTGGTATTTTTTCCCTATGTGACCCTGGGAAGTAATTTAACCTCCTTTGGTCTCAGTTTCCACATCTGTAAAATAAAGTGGTTCAAAGACTAGATCCCTCTAAGGTCTTTTCTAGTTCTAGAGCTATGGTGATATGATCATTTGTGATACCCAACTCTTGTTTGGTTTAAAGTTCTTTTCCTAACCGGATTTGTAATCTCATTTTCCTCCAAATCTCCAGCAGGTAGCTAGATGGTGCAGTGGATAAAGGGTCAGGTCTAGGATCAGGAAGACTCATCTTCCTGAGTTCAAATAGGGTTTCAGACACTTACAAGCTGTGTGACCCTAGGCAAGTCATTTAACTTCTCTGTCTGCCTCAGTTTTCTCAATGTAAAATACAGATAATATTAGTACCTACCTCTCAGGTAGAGAATCAAATGACAATGTAATTGTAAGTCACTTAACACAGTGCCTGGCACATAGCAGACACTATATAAATGTTAGCAATGATGAATATGATGATGAGGATAAGACATTTTTACATTGAAGTCAAGTATCCACTTAGAACTTATTACAGTAAATGGTGGAAGAGGCTGATATAAGCCCCTCTCCACTTTTTTGGGCAAGCTTTTCTAGTTTTCCATATA
>CM053774.1:27290497-27367420 GCA_028658325.1 Potorous gilbertii | reverse complement strand
TCATTATTTCTCATTATTTACATAGTCCTTGTAGAAAAATATATTTTTTCCTTTGAGTCTTTGCTTGCATTTGTTATGGAATTAGGTTCACAATAATTTTTTATACTAATGTTTCTGTGTTCTTTGACTTAATCATCTCTTCTGCGTTAGTTTCTGAATTGGAAATTTTTGTCTGGGCCAGGCTCCCCCGATGTACTTTTAAATGGGATGTTTGATTCTGTTTAGTCTCATCCTGGATACTTGGGGCTCCTTCACTGACCTTGACATCCCAGGGTTAGCCCTTGCTGGAGTTTTGAGGTTCAGAATGTTGTATCTTCAGGGCCCTCTCTATAATCTGAAAACACAATGTTAGGAACCTCAAATCCCTCAGTCCTGGGCTGTTGATCAGCTCTATATCATTCTACTGATCTGTATCTTGTTGGTCCTTGCCTACTTCTACTTCTTGGAGCTTACAAACTTGCCATCTGGGATATCTGATCACCTGGGAATTTTGTCAAAGCAGCCCTTCAGTCTTACTGCCTCCAGACGCAGAGGCTTACAGGTTAAATGTATATTATCTATTAGTGAAGGGACTTGCTTTACTTGAAGGACTCCTTTTCCTATTTCATATGGGCTTCTGGTTGACTTTTTATATAATTCTGGGGTAGAAGAAATTACTTATTGTAGCTTCTCCTTAGATTTATTGATAACAATTGCTGTGGAGCCAAGTGTTAGAATTTGATGGACTATGTATGTAGGCGCTAAGTAGTATGCCTCCTGTTGAGGCAGTTATCTTGGAAGGAATTCGGCAGAAATATGTTTTAAAAAGAAAATACTGATTTCCACTCTTTGAGACTGAGTTTCTTCAGGCCTACAAGAATGAGTACATGATTGAAATTACTTATGCAAAGTTATAATATGATTTAACTGGGCTGTACATTTCAGTAACGGTAGTCAATCTGATATTACCATGCAGAAACAATTAGAGACTCAAAGTTTAGAAATCATCATATTTTTTCTTCTTTAAAACACATTTCTTATTTCATGATTATCTGAAATCAACGGACAACTTGTTTTTTATTGTTTCCATGCAATGCAAACAGTCTTTGAAAAGACTAGAGATACAAATATTAAAATTTGGGCGTGGAAAGTTATGACAACTTTGTCACATGTGTTTTAAAATAAGATATAATATTACAAAAAGATAGAGTTTGATATCCCTACCCCAGAATAACTATACTAAAAGCATGTTGGAAAGATCACAATTATGCTTATGGGGATAATGTTTGGTTCAATAGTTTTTCAGTTATGTGTAACTCTTTGGGATCACATTTGGGGTTTTCTTGGCAAAGACATTGGAGTGATTTGCCATTTCTTTCTTCAGCTCATTTTATAGATGAGGAAATTGAGGCAAACAGGGTTAAGTGACTTTCCCAGGGTCATATACCTAGTAAGTGTCTGAGGTCAGATTTGAACTCAGAGAGAGGAGTCTTCCTGACTTCAGGCCCAGAATGCTATGCAATGTGTCACCTAGCTGCCCTGGGAATAACAGTAATGTTTACCAAAAACATTCCATAGAAATCATCTTCCAGAATCTAAAACTTCATCCAGAGAAAAGGCTCATTTCTTAGTACTAAGTGGAAACGTTGCCTGTATAAAGTTTTTTTTGGAACATAGGAAAAGACAGGTAAATTGGAGCCAAATTAAATCATAAGTCCAATTTCTATTAAAAATTTACAAGATTTGAATTCTTTGGTATACCTACGAGCGTTCATAATATCAAACTCTCTGTCTGACTAGTGAGCAAGGGGATAAGAATGACCAGAAAATAGGTTATAATTCTGCTTATAATTTTATACTGAAGGCTAATGGGACAGTTCAGTGAGAGCTTCTGACCCGATTAGTCACCAGTAGATAAAACTCTGCCCTCTCTAGTTCGTGAAATAAGATGAAATTCCGACTCATCCCGCTAACTGAAATTTTGATCATTCATCAGCATTTAATCATTAGGTATAATATATGAATTTTATTATTGGCAATAATTTTATCTGATCTTCATCAAGTAAAATGAGATTGATTTATTATTATTTTAGCAGCCATAAGAATCCTAACAACAATAATGGCTGACATTTCGCTAGCACTGCAAAATCTGCTCAGTGATTTATCTACCTCATCTCATTTGAGCCTTGAAAACATCCTGCCAGGCAGCTTCTGGAGATATTCTTCTCCCCGTTTTACAGAAAAGAAAAATGAATTTCAAGGACATTCAATAATTTATCCAGGGTCACACAGTTAGAGTGTCAATGGCTGATCTTGAATTCAGTTCTTCCTGACTTAAAGTAGATCACACTCTACTGCACTGTGTTTCTATATCTAGCTTGGTAGACAAGATACAGAAGAGGACGGTCACTAGGGAACTGGACTTTGTCAGGATCACTTCAAGTCTCACTTCTGACACACACTGGCTGTGTACCTTCTGGGTCTATAAATGGAGAAATTTGTATTGGTAGAAGGATTTCCTCCCCAGGGGCTCCTTATACTGATGAAATCCTAAGTGCAGTCAGAAAATCTATTGTTCATCCTTGGTTCTCAAAAAGTACTAATAATATCACAAGGGTGATGTCTTGGTTTGCGTCTCAATTGGATTTAAGGGTGGTAGAGCAAAGTCACCAGCTTCCCTCTCTCCTCCGGAGTCATAGCAGTCCAACGGCAAGGCATAAAACCAAGACAACTGATGATACCCCCCTCCCCCCCAAATTAATATAGTATGTATGTGTGAGTCTGAGTATATATACATCTGCTAGAAACAGGCAACGCTTAATGGCAATGTCTAAACGTACAAAGAATTAAGAACAGGAAACTAATTACAGCCTTTTGAAAGGAGTAAAAAGAGCCCTGAACTCTATCAGAAATCTCAGTTCGTTAATACATTCACCATTTAGTAGCTGTGGGATCTTGGATAAATCATCTAACTTGTCTCTGCCTTGGTTTGTGTATAAAAAGAGGATGCTGGTCCTATCTACCCCACCAATGACTGTGAGGAAAGTATACACTTGGAAAACTGAAAGCCTATATAAATATGTTGTTGGTACTATTACAGTTTATGGTAGTTGTAGTAATAATTAGAATAAATATCTTCATTGATCAGACCTGCAAAAAGTGACAGGACAAGACAAACATGACCATGCAGAAGAGCAAGGGTGGGGGACATGGCAAGGAGGTATAAAATGTAGAAGTCTTAACTGGGCGCCCAACACGTGCCTTAGTGCCTGGCTATTCAGCTAATTATATTTGTTCTTTCTCAGATAGATGTAGTCGAAAGATCAAAGACTGAGGAAGCTTAGGCATGAAAAGAACAGATTCCATGAGTTTGGGAGAAAAGAGAGGGGGAAAAAACCTAGGAAACACACCTATAAAATAAGCAGTGCTAAGAAATGTCAAAGATTATATTTTTAAAATATGTGTTTTGAGTCTCTTTCCTCTGTCTTCATTGCAAAGAATTTTTACAAGCCTTTTCTAGAAAGGAGATAACCAGACCATCATCAACAACCTTTCTCCCTCTTCTTGAACTTTTGGTCCTCCCCTCCAAAGAACAGGTACTCAACGATCTTTGCTTGCATTTTCATTTAGATGATGACACTAATCAGATCTATTGGTCTCAAAATTTCAGTGGTAACTGGATTTCAGGTCTTAGCCATGGTCTGTATGTGAGGTTTCTGTTTATATTTCTACTACAAAAGGTAATCATTTGTTAGTTTCAATAATACCCTACTGCCTTGATTGCAAGAGTCAGTTATGAGGGGATAGGCTGAAGCCTAGGTCACTGATGCAGAATGAAAGATGAGTACAAGACAAATATATCTGTGGAACGTATTTTGGGAAATGGAAATGTGTATTTTTACATGAAGTCTCCAGCTTTTTGGTTTTCCAGAAGTTTAGAACTCTTTTATTTGGCATTCAGAACATATATTCCCATTGAGCCAAGGTTATAAATGATGTTTAGGTTACCAGGCCAACCCACTCATTTAACTCATACCAGAACTGAAATATCACAGAATAACACAGATTAGAAAGAGAGGATAGCTTATTTTACAAATCACTGCAAAGTTAAGTAATTTCCCCAAGGTTATACAATTACTAATTAACACTAATATTCGGATCTAGACCCAGGTTCTCTCAATCCAAGTTCAGTATTTCATGCCATTACTATTAATCTGAATTCTGAGTCCTGGGGACTGGAGTTATGTGATATAAAAAAATGGAGTTCATACTAGCATCTACTTCCCAAGGTTGTAGTGAGAATCAACTGAGAATATACTTGTAAAGCTCTTAACACAGTATCTGGACATAATAGGTATTTAATAAATGTTTGTTTCCTCCTTTCTATTTGTTGTTGTTTAGTCAGTTTTCAGTCATTTCTGACTCATTTTCTTGGAAAATTGAATGAAGTGGTTTTCCTTCTCCAGTTTACTTTACAGATGAGGAAACAGAGACAAACAGAATTAAGTGACTTGGCCAGGCTACTAAATCTCTAAGGCCAGACTTGCACTTGTGAAAAGAAGTCTTCCTGAATCCAGATCCGACACTCTTTCTTCTGTGCCACCTAGCTACCTTACTCCATATAGGAAAAAGAAAAAGTTTCTGGAGGAGAAAAGTTTATTAAAGAGCATTAAACTGGTAAGAAATCATGGCTATATCATTAACTTCATGACCTGAGCAGATGACCTCCTCTGTTTACACTTCATGACCCTCATTCTGAAAGGCAGTGTAGTATAAAGGATACATAATTATAACACTGCAATATAAGTATATACTGCACATATAATATGCATATGACTGACCTCCAAACTATAACAACTTGGCTTTAGGTCTTTCTCCCTTTGACACATTTGGCTGTGAGACTTTAGTCACACACCCTTACTGCTGTTCAAGGCTCTGGCAAAGGAGGTATCAACACCTACATTGGTGGAGAGAATTTCTTCATCCCAAAATATTCTCTAATATGGGTACTGGACCTGTGAGTTCATTCAGTTCTAATACTCTTTCCTTAGAACCAAATAGCTCTCAGCAAACTTTAGAAATGGACAAAGTTCATTTTGTTCATTTCATACTCCTAATTCCCTATCTGTAATTTTCTCCTCCATCCTAGAGACAATATGCCCTGTCTGTGACAATCAATATGTTCATGTTACCCTCTGCTCCTGAGACAACCCATTCTGGATCACCCAAATGCCTTCAAGTAATTCATGTTCCAAATTTGCCTTCTCATCCTTTACTGAGCCATCAACAATTCTCATTTTTCTTTCTCATCCACAGCATAGGATCACAGATTTGAAGACAAAAGGGACCTCAGCATCTTCTAGAGCTACTAGAGCTAGTACACTTACTACAAACACTAAAGGTGTTAGGAGTAAAGCAATATGCATTCATTACTTCAAACTAAAGGATAAGGGACGGATGGTCCAATAACCTTCTTTGCAGTAGTAGCATTATTTTGAAAATAGGATACATGTTAATTCAAATTACTTAACCAAGTAGAGTGCAAACTGTTTTGTGCAGTATGGGGAAACATATTTTTGGAAGAGAACAGGTAGGGAAGTCCTACGAGGAAGCTTATCCCTGAAATCAGCTCCCTGAACGGATTCCTATTTTACCCAGCTTTCTTCACTTCCTCCACTCCTAAAACCACAGATTCCCTAAAAGCTACAAGACTGAGTGTTTGTTTTCTTGTTTCATCTTTTCCCATAATAGCAGTGGTAGCTGGGCCCTGCTAGCCTGGGGGGAGCAGAGCTGACAAGGAAGAGGCTGTTTGTATGTGTGAGTCATGGGTCATTTGTAAGTCAGGGACTGTCTGTACTCAGAAGCCTAATGCCTTTAATGAAGGCAAAACATTTTACTTAAAACAAACAAGGGATTGACACCAATAAGAGTAACCTGTTTGACTTGATTGTCCTTTCACCATAGGCAGATCGGCCCATACACTTATGGGAATGGATATAAAGGAGTATATTTACAATGTTGGAAATTGGTAATTACATAAAAATTGAAAAAAATCCATTCAGCAAAATACATATACTAAGAAATGTTGTGGATGTTCATTTTTAATCTGCCTTTTATTGGTCAACATAGAAGATGTCTGTACAAAAATACAAACAGGAAGCCAACATGGAAAAGGTTCTGTTTTTCTGGAATTAGATTCTATTTGTTTTTCCTAATATTTATTTTAAATAAATCCCAACGTATTGGGAAGGAGACATTTTTTGGTGGTGCCATTTGTGGAGGGTTTTACAGTGTTATAGTTTGGTTTTTGTTTAGAGGGAGGGTAGCTTGCAGATTTTAGCATGGAGAAGAAGGTCCATTCCTGGCTCTGATTTCTCCTCTTTGCTGTATAGGAAACATTTGGTTAAAGCTAGCATTTCTAAAATGTAGGAGAAAAGATCCTGGATTTAGAAAGTAGCTGAAAGGGACATAGTCTTTTAGACTTTTGCTCATGAAAACTAATGAAGATGAAGAACAGGAGGGAAATGGAAGGGCTAAAGGAAGTGAGAAGAAAATTTGTAATGGATAAAATCCTCAGGCCTCTTGGCTTTCTTTAAAAACTATGAGTTTCTGGAAAAGACTCGGGGCTGGGGCTGTATTATGCCAACAAAACCAGTGGAAAAGTTTAAAAAGTCAGTCATTTAACCAGCTGTTGTGGAATTCTGTTTCTTGCATAATTTTTTAAAAATACATCTCAACCTCAATTTTTAAAAATTGTTATACTTTCACAGAATAATCCATTGGTTTATTCATTACCTCATTTAATTTTGATTCTCTTTGGCTCTGATTATATCAAAAATATTTTGCAGAAACCTTTTTGCTAACCCTCTCTAAAAGCTTTATTTTTTTTAAAGGAGTAATATTATGAGGTTTTTATTATGTAGAAATATTATAAAGAATACTGCTTAACTAAAATGAATCAATTTTTCAATTTGATTTTTCTTAAGGCATTAACTTGAAATTGAAATTCATATCACTACATTAATCAATTATATTTACATACGTTACTGTATTTTGATGAATGACCTGGGTTCAAATCTTGCCTCTGTTTACTGCCTATGTGGGCCACACATTTAACTTCTCTTGGCCTGTTTACATGTGTAAATTGAGAGAGTTGAACTTGATCACAGGTATCAAACTTAGTGAGTCTTAACCAGATTAAAATGTAATTCGGAGATATTTTAACAAACTAAATAAAAATACAATAGAAAAACAATTCAGTGGTACAGTGGCTAAAACACTGGACCTAGGGTCAGGAAGATGCCTCTTCTTGAGTTCAAATCTGGTCTCAGATACTTGCCAGCCATGTGACCCTAAGCAAGTCACTTAACCTGTTTGCCTCAGTTTCCTCATCTGTAAATGAGCTGGAGAATAAAATGGTATCTGCCAAGATAACCCCAAATGGAGTCACTAGGGATTGTACATGATTGAAATGACTGCACAACGATGGAAACCATATAACATAGATAATATTTTTAAGTCAAAATGCATACCTTCAGGAATCTCTATAAACATTTTAGTGGCCATTTTTTTTCTATTTGAGTTTGACACTAGGGGGCTTCTTAAGTTCACTTCCAGAACTAGATCTTTGACTCAACATTCTTAAGCCTTAAATAAGTAAGTATATTCCACCAAACTCACTGGTGTATTTGATACATTTTCTCTGAGATACTTTTACAAAATTCTCTAATAAAAAGTAACTCAAAAATTAGAAAGAAGTCTCATTTGATGAGTGCAGGGAACTTCTGGTATGTGAATGCCCCCCACAAAAGGAATGAAGTCCATCTAGGACCTGGAAGTTACTTCCTAACAAGTTGCTTGAGGTCTTTCCTTACAGGTTAAATGACTTTCCCAAGGTCACATAGTGTCAATCATTGTTTGACTCGGATCCTCCTGGCAGCTCTTTCTATCTTCAAGCCCATTGTAACTATTCATTTTAACATACTGCAGTTACATTGAAGGAAAAAAAGAGCTTAATGCTTTATGAAGAAAACTTTGTGATAAGCACATTTAAAGCCTCCCCCCCACAAAAATAGTCCAATTCAGATTTATAAACTTGGTAAATCTATGCTTTTGACATCATTGGTTTTAGTGAGCCTAGTTTATAGAATATTAAATACAAAATGTCTCTGAGATTTTAATAATGAAGGGTGAAATCACTCATCCATAGGTTTGGATTTTGATTTATATATTATAATCAGCATTTTCTTTTTTTCCTGAAACAATTTAGTCTTTTAGAATACCCAGAATGACCTATAATCTGGTTTTCTCTAATGTTTCTCCAATGATTTTTTGAAAAACGTGTTAACTCTATCACTGACAGAATAAATATTTTACCTAATCTTAGCACAGTCCTCAGCATATAGTAGGTGCTTAATAAAGAACTATTGATTGACTGATGGACTAGGAAAGCTTCCACTGGGAATTTCCTGAACTTCTATGTATTCTCAAATATTTTTTGGTCATAAACTCAATTATTAGGTGTCTTTGAAGATTAGCATATATGTGTGAATAGGTATACCTAAACATGCTTATTATCTCTATATATAACTTATGAGTTTTATTCTTGGATTTTTTAAAAAAAATATTTGGACTTTTTAAAGTTCAAGTTACTATTCAAAAATTATAAAATACACACTTATAATATGTTCATAATCAACAAGGCAAAATAAAAACTCAAAAATATGAACTAAGAAGATTTCTGGTTACAAAACTTGCTGCCTCCCTCAACCCTTAATTGAACTATTTGATACTATCAACCTTTATACCCCATATTTCTGGAATAGCTGATTAAACTCCTTTTCATTTTATTCTCTAATTACAGGTAGTCCTTTTATTTCAAATTCACATACTTAAATAGGCTTGTGATCTATCAGAATCACAGAAGAATATAAACTTTCAGAATCTGTGTTAGGCCATCTAATCCAACCCACACATGAATAAAGAATCCACTCAATCATACAAGTGCTGAGGTGGAATTTGCTTCCAGATAAGGAAGGGGAATTTCCTCTACCTCTTAAAGTATCTCATTCTATTTTTGGTTATTTCTGAATTGTAGGAAGATTTTCCTTATATTTAGCTAAAATGGTACTGATTCTTGGAGTATTACTTTAAAGTATACTAAGAAAAAAATTTAAGAATAGTAGAAGGAAAAAAAAACTTAAGAATTTCATTAGATAAGATTTTAGGATGCTGCCTCCTAAGCTTTTGGGTTTCCGCCCCCCCATTGCTAACCTAAGTTCTGAGGTTCATGGCAATTTATAACTTTCGATGTAACTCAGCTGTGGTTCTGAAGTAATATTTATCTCCAACTAAAATTTGCAAAAAGCAGGGTTCCCCAAATGGGCAATTATCAAGGCCAACCCAGTCAACTGTGGCCTAATGAGCTACCCACAGCTTTTGGGAATTTTCACAGTGGTTACAGGGCCTTGGTCAGAAGTTATGGTAAATAGCCCCTTTCCCATATACATTTCCACTGGTGAAAAGGATGTTGCTGAAAGCTGTGAACATAGCCCCTCCCCGCTCTGACACTCAAATCTATAAGTAGAGTAGCATGGAGTGTATTGATTCTAAGCTAAAGTGTTCTATGTTTACTGTCAGCGTCAATTCTTTACCCTTAGCAGTAGCAGACTGACAGGGGATTCCCTTATTTTAAAATCTCTCCTAAGCTCATATTTTCCTCTGAACTACCTTTTAAAAACCTAACCCACTATTCTAAATTTGTTATTTCAATTTAATACCCTCATCAGTCACCTCCTTTCCACTTGGCAAAGTTTCACTTATTGAATGGTAAAATCCAAAAGATTGATAATATAGTGTTTATTAAATAAAATACTAAAAAAAGTTATTTCCATTTCCTTATTTACTTATTTGCTTTCTTTTTAGGTTAGAAAAGAAAATTTCTCAGACTTAAAAAAATGTTCATAATGCATCATATTGCTCATTAAATACTACATAAAACTCCTTCAGGATAGTCAATTCTTCACTATTAGGATGCTCACTATTAAGAGAGAGAGAATCAATTTTAGCTCCCTGGTTATTATATTAATATATCATTAATAATATAATATTTATCATATTGCCATATTATTGATATTTGTTTTATTTCATTTGGGGGCAGGTTAATTCTAAGGAACTATGACAGTTAAATGCTTGCAGAAATCTGGGTTTTATACATTTGTTACAATCTTTATTACTCACTAATATTTGCATTTAAAACACCTTTACTCATATCATAGTCCCTCAGGCATTCTTATCAGGCCAATATTTTTCTCTTTCATTAATGGTTTATTTAATAGTTAAACTAGTTCCACCTTTATGCTGATGATGTTATTTCTCACAGAAGAAATAAATCTTCAGTGCTTAATAACTACAAAAATGGTTGAATAAGTTCTAGAAAAATAAAAAGTTTAGTTCCAGAGATTTGGAATTCACTTTATAGTAATTCAAACAAATGCCTCTTTTGTCCTTCTCTTGTATAGATCAAGTGCAATTTCTTTAAAATTACTCAGTTGTCATGTGGTTTTTTCCCAGATTACTTTGATCTAATCAGGATAGTGGGCTCAAATTGAGACAAAAACAAAAGCTTGCTTACTGTTGTATATGTATATATATGCAATATATATGCAATATATTCAGCTCTTTTTTCCCCCTAATTTTTTTCCAATTCTATAAACACAATTGCCCACAAGTTTTGGTCATCTTTTTAGCCAAAGATATTTCAAATGGTGTCACATGTTGATAGATGCATGAATAGTAGTTGATATTTGATAAGAATGTGACATTTTACAGATATGGTAAATAACCAGAAATCATCTCCAAATTGGAATACAGACCAACTCTTCATGGAATGTTACCCAGATTAGCTATAAGGATAAAGTAGCAGAAGCAACACAATATGGCAGCACTAGCATTCACAAGTGTTTCCAACAAATAAAAGTATCTTATTCATCCTTACAAGCCAAATATTAGTTTTAGTTGTAAATGTTTGTTTCCAAAATGGAAATATTCATTAAATATTTTCAGGTTGGAAATGTTTATTTTAAGAATTGCCATGAAATTACCATTTGCTTGGGGAAATGAAGACAGCCCAAGCATTTCTCTAAATCCTTCCAGAGGTTGGCAAAGACTTACATTTTCAGACAAATATCCTTGGCAAAAATCCACTTGTAGTCAAGACAAATGAGCAAATGAATAAAAAACTGTTTGTACCATATTTCAGAGCTTTGCTTCCTACATGTTCCTTACCCAGCAATCAAAGCTGTGTTTTACAGAGGTCCTCCTCTACTTCCTATGATATCTGCTTGCATTTATTAAACTATGTAAATTTTGAATTATATAAGCATTGAGATGTAAATCCTTCTTGACCTTTTCTTTTTTCCTCTTGGGGGAGAAAAATTTTTCATGCTAAAATATGAATTTAAAAAAAACCACTCTATTTTATTATCTCACCTACAAATTTGACTATTTGATATAGTAATAAGGCACCTCTCCTTTCCCTTTGATGAGCTAATAAGCACTGAAATATTGTATGGATTAGCTAATCTTTTCCAAGGTATTATAGCTTGATATTATACAATAGCATGTATGGTGTAATGACTTGAGATTTCTCTTCTACTCAGATTCTGCCTGATGTCTAATACACTCACCTTTAGGGCACTGTCCAAGGTGTTTCTCTAGTTTCCCATCTTTCTCTTCTCTTTGAACTAACTCTATATGTTAATATCTGATCTCAATATTATTCTTCTCACAGGCCAAGAGACATTCTACCAAGAAAATATGCAGTGTGACATTGGTTTTTCTTTCTGGCTAGCATAAGAAATTGTATTTCTTTACAATAAAACCCTCCAACAGTTTTTCCCAATAAGGTTTTCAAATATGATACCATCAGGTGTTTAGGTTCTCTCCTTATGATCACCATTATTCTTCTCCCCTCATACACTATGTAAGATACATTGAAGAATCCACATTCTTCTTGATTTACCTACAATTCAGGGAAAATGTATAGATAGCATAAGCCTTGGGTCCACTTACATTTCCTGGAAAAGGTGAATAAAGATCCGTATTAGCCTGGAAATTTTAGACAAAGATTATGAGTTAGTCTCTCAGAGACTGTTTCTATTCTCCTGTATAAAATGATATTTTTATCCAGATACATTTGTATATGTTGTCTGAATAAAGCCTCTATCCTTGCATTCTTCAGAGAAATGCATGACTGAAAAAGAATATTGGCCAGTAATGGAATGAGAGTGATGGATAACTTGATGGTTAAGTCCATATGCTCAATTGGTATCCAGGAGAGAGAGCTAGAGGAAATTACTCCTTCCTCAGACCTCCACCCCCACATTGAGTGGACATCCTGTAGAGAATTTATCAGTGAAGATGGATGAGAGTGACATGGAATGAAAGGTCATAGACTAATTGTGATCTGTATCATTGGTAATCATACCAGTGATATCACAGACCAATTCAAATATTGATTATAGAAAAATGGTTATATTCCTAGACATAAAAACACCTAAACATCAGGATACGGTTATTGAGAAATCCACCAAGTAAAGTTTTCTCCTTCCTAAGCTTATAAATGTTGGTTAATCTGGACCTAAGACAAAGACAGTATTGTTAAGGATAAATACCATGCCAGTCTCTTCTGAAATCAGCGATGTGTGCCAATACTCATGGGATTCACACTAGACAGATTATCCGTAATTAATATTGTATCCATATGTCATGAACCTTACACAAGATGAATGCATCTCAGAAAACATAAATAAATCCTTAGTGATTGATTGACATGGCAATACTCTACCACTGTGTAATTTTTTTCATAGCAAGAAAACCTTAAAAAATAGTAGAATGTGAGCAAAACCCAAAGCCTATGAAAAGGTAGCTTTGTTTTTTCCACCATGTAAAAAACAGGTCTATGGCTTTCTTTCAGTTACAATAGCTTTCTTACTTCAAATCATTCATATTAACATCACAATATGGGAACAATCATCTTTGGAATAGTTAATAAAATCTTGGAAATAAGGCTCAAAAGCTACTCTGGAGCTATCTTCTTAATGAGGATTAGTGGTAAGTCAAGATTTGGGGTATTTCAAGGGAGATGTATGAAAATCTAAGTTTTAGTCACTAAAAAGAAAACCAAGGGTCCAGAATCCAGAATCCAGAAGAAAAGAAGTAGGGAAAGGGTCTCAGTGGGCAGGGCAGGCATGACTTCAGAATCTAGATCAGACATAAAAAAGAGGTCCACTCCCAATCAGAATCCAAGTGAGTTCTCAATTTTCAGGGTGATGGCCCTCATAATAATGCCTTTTCCTCCCAATTCATCAACCTTCTCAGTTTCCTTAAACTTCATCTTCAGAATACCTTAGATACCCACCAAGGATGGTGACATTTCAGACCTCATTACCACCAAAACCTATTCCATCCCCATGACGCTAAACTCTGAAATTTCCCTCCTGTTCTTTTTTCTCGTACTGTTTTACTCCTCCTAAACATGCTCTTCATTCACAAAAGCTATAAAACTGCTGACTCACTCAATCCACTGCAAAATCACATTGTTTAATATCAATTGGACACTTAGCACTGCAAGACAATTTCATATCACACTATACACAGTGGCTATTCTAAAATCTCCTGTATCCTACAACCCCTAAGTGTTTTGCCACTGAATTCTATACTCAGAAGATGCCCATCCACCTTATTTAATTAAGAAAACTGGGCAATCAGTCATGAGTTTCCTAATACCCCTCCTGTATGCCTCAAAATTCTGTTTTCACCTATTCTCTTGTTCTTTGATGCACTATGATAGGAAGATGAGATGGTCATCTCCATTCACTTGTACACTTGATTTAATTGCCTCCACACTCCTCTAGAACCTTGTTCCACAGAATTTTTCTGTCTTAAACCCTATCTCCATTTCTTTGGGTTCCTTCCCTGCTACCTACCAAAATGTTCACATATCTCAAGTTCTCAGAAACAAACAAAAAATCTTAGCTTATCTTGCCACTACCTTCAATTATCTTCAAGTCTCCTTCCCTTCACTGATAAATTCCTAGAAATTGCCATTTCCTTTCCACCACTGAATCACTATTTAGCCTCTACTAGTAGGGATTCTGATCTAAATAAGATACTTAAAGTACTCCCTTCTATGTAACCAATGATCCCTTGCCAACCTTAATATTTCACTCTCCCTCATGTTCTTTTCCCCCCAAAATATTAATTTATTCGTTTTCAATTTTCAACAATCACTTCCATAAGTTCCAAATTTTCTCCCCTTCCCTCCCCAAAATGGCATGCAACTTTATATAGGTTCCTATTAAACACATTTTCACATAGTCATATTGCATAGAAGAATTTAAATGAATGAGAGAAACCATGAGAAAGACTTTTATATAACGCAAAAAAGGAGAAAATAGTTTGCTTCATTCTACGTTCTGATTTTATAGTTCTTTCTCTGGATGTGGATGGCATTTTGTATCATGAGTCCTTTGGAAATGTTGTAGGTCCTTGCATTGCTGTGAATCTCCCTTATTCTCACATCCAATTAGTTTTCAAATTCTATTAATTCTGCTTCCACAATATATCTTCCACCCATCCTCCTCTCCTCTTCACTCACACTGTCCCCACACTAGTTCATTCCCTCATTATCTCTTAGACAACTCTGATAACTTACTAAGGTTCCTACCTCCAATCTCTGCCATCATAAATCTACCCTTCACACAGTTGCCAAAATAATTTTCCTAATATACCCTTCTATCATGGCACTATTGATCAAAATTCTTCGGTAATTCCCTAATGGCAATGGAATCAAATACAAGCTCCTTACCTTGGAATTCATAATCTATTTCTAGTTAACCTTTCCAGCTCCTATCATACTACTAACCTTCATCTATTATGTTCTGGCTAACCTAGATAACTACTTGTACTTTTTTTTGTCATGTTCTCTCCTCACCTCCATACATTCAAAAATGTCACCACCCCACCCCATTTTCAGGAGCACACTAATGTGCATACTGCTCCCAGTCATCTAGTTGGAATAATGCATGAAGTATTGAACTCTGGGTACAGAAGACCTGAATTTGGATATTGCCTCAAACACTATTTGAGTGAACTTGAATAAGTCTTTAACCTCTCTGAGCCTCTGTTTCTTCAACAGTAAAACAGGTGTAGTAATACCTTAGAAATGTATCCCTATTAGGTAGATGCTACCTCATTGGGTATTACTGAAGACTGAAAGAATAAGGCATTAAAGTGCTTTACAAACCTTAAGGGTAACTCAGGTGTCAGCTATTAATATCATTACCATGCCATCTCTACCTACTGAAATTTTTTTTCTTTCAAGGGCCAGATCAGATATCATCTCTTCTAAGAAAACTTTCCTAATGTCCCTCAACAGAAAGGCATCTCTCCTTCAAATTTTCTTAGAGCATTATGTCTTGATCTTCTGAAAGTACTATTTCTTTGCCCAATCACAGTTTCCCTTGCATTACATTTGTTTACATAGAGGTCATATGCCCCACACTACATTTTAAACTTGAGGAAAGAAACTATGATCTTTTTCATTTTTGTATTCCTTACCTCATCCTTGTCGCATTTGTCCTTCATTCTCAAAGAAGACCATGACATCACGGAAATGATGACACAATTTGCAGTTGACTTTGATTTGAGTGATGGAGGGATGTGCAAGGTCACCAGCCTTACTTCTCCTCCAGAGTCATCTGGGCCCTGTGGCCAGATATTCATCAGGATGACTGGAGATGGCCCAGGATGCAATGAGAGACTCTGGCCCTTTTGACCTAAGGTCTTTTCAGGTTCTCACTTGGAGTGAGGTAAAAACACCCATTCAGTGAATTGGCCTCTTTAGGAAGTGAGTGGATGGCTCCTTTAATAAAAAAAAATCAAACTGGGAGGGAAAGACCCTGGTCAGAAGATACAGTTACTATTTACATTCACTCTGAGCAAGGAGTGACCTTACATAATAACTTAGTATATGGTAAGCATCTAATAAATGCATTGAATTGAATTGAAATACCAGAACAAGGTACTTCCATCAATTTTTTAAAAAAATATGTTTTCTCCTTATAAAGGAGTAGTCTAAGAGTATGGGGTAGACCTAAGCCTGTATAAGAAAAGTCACTATTTTCATTAAATGAAAGTTGAAGCACGTATAATCAGATATTGATACTCACATGTAAGTTCTGATGTAAAGAGTAGAGGCTTTTGAAGATCATAAAATTACACCATCTCATAGATGGATATCCAATACCCAAACAAGAATCCATTCAGTGTTCTATCTGACAAGAGGCCTTATGAAACTGTTGACAAAAATGTCTACTTCTTTTCCTTTTGATCTAAACTTTAGTTCAAAGCTCGCTTTAAAATTTCCAGTGAGAACACACTATCTCCAAAGTCAGTCCATTCCACTTTTAGATAGCCCTTGCTGTGAGGAAATGCTTCCATACATCCAACCTAAAGTTGGCTTCTTACAATTTCCACCCAATGCCTTGTTCTCTGGCCTCTAACGCCAATAAGAACAAATTTTCTCTCTCTTCCACATGAGAAACCTTGAAAAAGATGCCTATCATGTTCTCCCTGTCTGCTCCTCTCTAGATTAAGCATCTCAGTTCCTTCTACCAGACGTTATTAGGCACAAACTCAAGGCCCTCTGCCATGCTGGTTGCTCTTCTTGGAGTGATCTTTGGCTTATGAATATCCTGCTTAAAATGTGGTATCCAGAACTGAACATAATTCAAACGCGGACAGAGCAGAGTATCTCTGCTTGCTAAAATGTGACCTATACTTCAAGTATCATCTTCTTTGAAGCATTCTATGGCCCCTCTATCAGAATTCATCTTTCTTTCCTCAGATTTTGCTAGCACTTCATATTTCTTATATTTTTCCCTGCTCACATTTTGGATTTGCTTATGTGTGTACTATATTCCCCCACCTTTATAAGTTCCATGAAAGCAGTCCCTAGGTCTTACTTACCTGTAGATTTTCAAGAGGACCTAGCACAGTATTTGGCACATGGTAGATGTGCAATAAGGGTCTACTGAATTCAGTTGTCACTTAATTCTGGTTAGGATAAAACTAGTAATGTACAAAGCTGTCAATCAAGTAGAGGGGAAGACATCGTAAATATCAGCACTTTTGTGCTTATTTACTTTTGTGCTAAAGGATTTCTTTATGGGAAATACTAACATAGGCATACAGGATAACTTAACTGTACTTCCAGATGGGGGGAGGGGAATAGGAAAATGTCATTTCATTTTATAATCTCTTCAATTTTACATGATTGAATTTAGCCATTTTGGTTTAAATCAATTTGAATTATTATAAGTATAATTTTGCTAAATATAAATCTGATGGAATTCAAAATTTATGGAAATATAATTAGATTGAAATTGGGTCTAATATAATCCTAATTGTCAATGTTCCATTGTTGTAGAATTTATCTATTTGGTCATATCACTTGGAGATGAATAAATTGTGAACGGTACATTTGGTACTTATGGGTTTTCATGGTTCCACACATCTGATAAAAATAAGAGCTCCAATTTATAGAGCACTTTACAGTGTATAAAGTTTCCTGTCTTGTAGGTAATATAACTATTATTACATATATTTTAGAGGGGAAGTTTATAGAGGTTAAGAGTTTTGACCATGGCAGTTTGACTAGTATGGAATGGAGCCAGGATGTGAACTCCTGAGAGAGGAGTGTCATACTTTTACAAAGAGAATAAGCTACAAACCTGATATTCAACATGGAGGCTTAGAACACAGTCTGCTGAGGACAGAATTGGGCAAAATAGACATCACATTTGACTGAATCAGAATCTCAAAGTGGTAGAGGACTCCAAAAGCTATATGGGAACAGGAAGCTTTACAACAACCCTACAAGCAGCTATTCAGCTTGAAGATTTTTCAGTGAAGTGAGAACTTGCTATCTCTCAGAACAGACCATTTCTCTTTTAGACAGTTCTCATAGTTTTAGAGAGTAGGTTAAGTGGTGCAATGGATAGAGAGCACCAGACCTGAAGTCAGGAAGATTCATCTTTGTGAGTTCAAATCCAGCCTCAGACACTTACTAGTTGTGTGACCCTGGGCAAATCACTTTACCCTGTTTCCCTCACTTTCCCTATCTGTAAAATGACCTGGAGAAGAAAACAGGAAACCCCTCCAGTATATTTGCCAAGGAAGTCCCAGCAGTCAAATTAAACAAATCTAATTCCTCTTCCATAGGATAACCTTTCAAATACTTAACAAGAATTATCATATGCCACCTTCCAAGTCTTCTCTTTTACAATCAAAACACCCCTAATTTCTTCAGATGAATTCATATGCATAGTCTAGTTTTTTTTTTACTTTCTGTTCCTCCTCTGAACGTTCTCCAGATTGTCAATGTACTCCCTAAAATGTGGTACCCCAAACTTAGAAAATATGCTAACTATGACCTACTGCAGGCAAAATAAAGAGCAAGAATTGCATCCTATATTTTGGATCCTATATCTCCCTTAGATTTTTGTTTCCAGAATATGATAAGAAATACTTAAGATTAGCAAAATATTGGCAATCTACTGAGGTCGCTGCTGATACTGTTGTATTCAAGCCCTAAAGAAATTGTGATCTGTATCCTTAGGTAGCTATAGATAACAGGATTTAAGTATATGTAGGATGTGATAGACATATTATTTTACATGAATAGAAAGAGTTGTACCAGTAATGAAGCTGGAACTGACAGTGAATCAGCCTCCTAGGTTAGAGCAGGGCATGTTGCCTAATGAATCAGACTTGATTTTGTTGAGGGTTTTTTTTTATATCTATATAATATTATATCTATAAGATACAAAGATAAAAAGAGTGATGATGATGAAAACTTGAAAGAATAACAATACTCTTTTTCATAGGATTTTAGGTTATTAAACAACTTTACACATAATATACTTTGAACAGTTTTTGGAGAGTATACTATTCAATCTGCTCAGATAACCAAGTCAGTAAGACTCAGAGTACATATTCCTCACCTCAGTGACAATACCTCTGTTGATGATGACTTTGATAGAAGTAATATGATATGAGCATTGTATAGGGTTGTTGTTTGGTGTTTCTTTTGATTGATTTATATTATAATGGTGTGTATGCAATAAAGGAACAAAAGGTTGAGTGGAAATCCAGAAAGAATGGAAACATGAAATTGTATTAAAGGTAAAAATACCAATGACTGAAAATTCATGAATGGTAGCTATTGAGAATGCAGCCCCATGACCCCATGACTCAGGATATTCACACCTAATTGTTTGTCTATCAAATCGCCTTGTTAAATTCAAGTAACCTAGCCAAAGTGAAGTATAGCCTTGGATCCTAAAGAACTTTCCAATGTGATTGCCACAGTCAATTATATTTCAAGATGCTGAAAAATTCAAGAGGCACCAAAACTTTGGAAAAGTGCAGACATTCTGATGTCTACACCCTATAGGCCAGCAAGCTTGACTTCAATTCCTGGAAGAATTCTAGAATGAATGATTAAAGAAATGGTTGATGAATGTCCAGAAAGAGAAGGAATGATTACAAATAGCTAATTTAGCTTCACCAAGAACATAGCTTGAGGGCAAGGACTGTCTTTTTGTATCTTTAGAACTTAGTACAGTTTCTGATAGAAAGCAGGCACTTTGTAAATAATTATTTATTGATCGATATCATACTAACATAATTTTTTGTACAGGATTAATCAACTGATAGATGAAGATAATGCTACAGACATAATTTGTTTAGATTTTAACAAATCTTTTGACAAAATATCTAATACTGTTCTTATGGAGAGAATGAAGAGATATGGATTAAATGATAACTCAATTAGATAGATTCAGAAAAGATTAGAAGGTCAAACCAGAAGAGTTGTCAAGAATAGCTGTCACTAGTTTTGTATCAGGAGTTATCCAGTAGAGTACACCAGGGAACTATGTTTGACCCTGTGCTGTTTAACATTTTTATCAACAACTGAGACAAAGGCATAAATTATATACTCATTTCTTGATGACTCAAAGCTTGGAGTTACTAACACATTGGATGACAAAGTCAACATCCACAAATGACATTGACAGGCTAGAGCATTAGGTTAAATATAATATAATAGAATTCAACAAGGATAAATGCAAAGTCTTGTACTTGAGTAACAAAAAATCAACTTCACAAGTATAATATAGATAAGGCATAGAGAACCAGCAATTATTATAGACAAAGTAACAATTTACAAAATTATCTTAAGAGTATTAGTGGTCTCACATTTCAATATGAGTAAGTAATGAAACATGGTAGCAAAAGAAATTCTGTCTTAGGCCACATTGAGGGTCATGGCTTTCAGGAATAGGAAGGTCATAATTCTACTACATTCTGTCTTTGTTAGACTTCATCTGGAGTTCCATTCTGGGTACCATGGTTTAAAAAGCCACTGAAAAACTGGAGAGTGTTTTTTAAAAGATGACAGCTACAATGGTGGAGGACTTTGAGTCCATGGCATGAGTCAAGCAGCTGAAGAAATTAGGAATGTTTAGCGTAGAGATAAGAAGACTTAGAAGAGTCATGATATCTGTCTTCAAGCATCTGATGAGTCATAATGTAGAAGACAGACTAGAATTGTTCAATTTAGACCTAGATGGAAGAACCAGGAGCAATGGGTGATGGTACATTTATGTTCATTGTCAGGAAAAATTTTCCTAATGATTAAGGTGTTCCAAAAATGTATTGTATTGTCTTGAGACAATTGGACCCTACTGATTTGTAGGTCCTTAAGAAGGGGACCAATCACTATCGGGTTTGTTATAGTGGAGATTACTTTTTCATGCATGAGTTGAACTAGATGGCTAGACTCTCTTTGAACCATCAAAATGCCAGGAATTTTGCAAATGGTTCTGACCAATATAAAAGCAATCAAGAAGTAGGCTGAGGTTTGGCAGAAAGTCTCGGTCCATCACAAAATAAAGAGGAAAAAAATGAGACTTTTAAGTAGTTCATTTTACTTTGGCTTCAAAAAGCATATGACCTATCAAATATTTACAGAAGTTGTGCTTTATCATTAAAATGATGAATGTGGAACCAGTGAAAACACTATGCAAGAAAGATAAGAACATAGTATGATGGTAAAAAAATGATTTTCCATTATATATCCTGTTCCATGCACTCTATTCTATATTTTAGCCTATTTGTCCAACTCTCTGACCCGAATAAACTTCGGGCTTTTCCATTTCTGAATTTTAGCTTATGCCATTCCCAATGGCCTGAACAGACTTCGTCTCAAACCCCTACGCCTTTTGAAGTCCTACCAACATTGATTCCAGACTTATTAGAGATTCCTTTTCACATACTCTGTAGAACAACCAAACTTCCTACTGTTCATGATACAAAACATTCTGTCTCCTGTCTCTGAACATTTGTATAAGCCATCCTTCATGCTAGAAATGGACCCTCTCCTTTCAGGTGCCCCTGAGAATCCTTAGATTGCCTCAAAACTCAACTCCACTGCTACTTCCTACATGAGGACTTTCTGACCCATCCAGCACCTGGTGACTTCTCTCTAACATTGCCTTGCATTTATTTTGTATCTCTTGAGTACCATTTTTCTTTCTTGATAGAATGTAACCTACTGGAGACAAGAGACTGGCTCACCTTTCTCTTTATAATCCCAGGACTAATATTGTGATTTCATTGATAAAGGGTAAGAAAAGTCCTTCTTCCAAGGCAGGTTCAACAACTTAGGTGTTTAGAGTGCTGCCTACAGTACTTAGAGGTTAAGTGACTTGTCTAAGGTCACAGAGAAGTAATAATGTATGTCAGAAGTAATCCTGGCTTTGAGTGATGTTCTATATCTACACCACCATGCTGTACACAAAAGGCAGAAATACTTTGAGTAAGTCCTGAACCAACTTGATGTCAAGTGCTGGGTTCAAACAGATTCAATTAAATTGGGTTCAACAAAATTTATATATCTAAAACCTACCATGATCCAATAAAATATCTTCCTTAATCTTAAATTACTATTTCAAATTTTCTCTATCAACTTTGTTCTCAATTACTCCTTACCTTGATTCCATAAGTAACCTATATTGCTGATTTCCAGGTATGAATACAGCTCTGATGGCCTTGGTGAGAAGTTATTGAATAGACAGACAAATGTTTACCATGGAGAATCAGGCAGCCAGATTTTTAGAGGGCAATTTATAATTTTTGCCTTCATTTAATTTCTTGCAATGATAGTGTGGAATTAAAATAGGAATTATGAAACAAGGTCCATGCCAAAAATTAACTCAGAATCGGGGAGTCATCACCAACTCTTCTTCAGGAGCCTTCCTAACTATTGTACTTTGCCTATCTCTCTTTCATATAGAGAGAAGATAAAAGAAGAGAAAAAAGGCACACCAGAAAAGCATCACTATCTAAAAATATCTTCCCAACACATTCCATTAAATTTCATTTAATACATTGTTTTTTTTAAAAAAGTGACCACCATTCATATATTCCATTGAATTAACTAAACAGATAAGCTCATGATAGTTAGCTTGTAGCCTCCACATTAAGGTAAAGAGAATTTTAATTGAGGTAGGGGGAGAAAGCAATAGAGAAGAGTACAGTTAAATTGCTCATATCTCTTCTACATGATATAATTTTGCATCTTTGAATGCCACAGTTACAAAAATGTGAAAAATGAATCTAATTTTTATGAGACATAATTTTTTTGAGTTAGAGAGGAAAACTTTAAATCAAATATCTCTGATAAGGATTTAATATCTGTAATATCTAGGGGATTTGCACAACTTTTAACTCTTCAAGAAAAGAAAAAGTTGGAAAATCTTTTGGCCAAATATAAATAGTGTTCAATTAACATGAATAAACACAGACTGAGGATGAAATCTATAGTTGTCAGTCTAGAGAAATTGAAGGAAAGCATGAGTTGCCAGTTATCTCAACAACAATATAGATATTACTAGTGTGATGACTTTTTATTTTGAGGTCATAGGATGGTTGATTTAGAGATAGAAGGACCCTAGATACCTTTCCATCTACCCTTCATATTTTGTACGAGGAACTTAAGGCCCAGATAATTAAGTCACTTGCCCAAGATCACCAATTTAGTATGCAGGATAGTCAGCTTTTAAATGAAATTAGTCTCCTCTATACTATATTAATCCCCCAGTTAGACTACTGAGTGGATGACTCTGCCTTGCCATTCCATTGTCTCCCTACATAGCTCACCAGTCCAGAATTAACATCTCTCCTAAATCTCATACAATAGGGGAGATAAACTACTCAATATCTGAGGGGGCCAAGAGACAGAGTTAACCTGGCTGAGGATTGGAAGGTAAGTACATCAAACATAGTCATGATTTTATCAACTCCTGCCTTAACCGTCAAGCAGAACTATATTCATCAACTGTCCCATCACATTGCATATACATTTCTTCTCATTCTACTTCTTACTTAGGAATTGTTTTTTTTTAATTACCATTGCTATTGCAAAGGGCTAGATTATCTATTGCTTTATGACTCAACTTGAAATTTCTGTGATACTGTTTTGCAGGCCACTTATCTAATTTTCTTTCACTGGCCTCTTTCATTCCCATTCATGTTAACCCCCTTCCTTCCATATCTCCATCTCACTCTATCTTACCATTCTAATGTGACTTCTGAAATTCTCATGGTGTTGGTACAAATAGCTATTCACAGTAGACAATATCCTTATGCACATGGATTTTTTTGTGTGTTTTTGTACTGTTTTCTCCCAAAAGAAGGTAAATTCCTTGAAGACATGGAGTATTTTTGTAGTCTAAGCATCTATCAAATTGCCCAGAACTCAGCAGGTACTTAATAAATGTTAGTTGAATTGTCAATAACTTACTAAAGATCTTATTTAATGCACTAGTCCTAATAATAACAAATATTTTCTTATTTGATTTTTAAACCACAAACTTTGAAGCTTTACAGTGCTAAGAAGAAAGAAGAAATAATTTTTTTTGAAAGTTCAGTTGAAAAGGCAAAAATAAATAAATAAATAAATCCTATAGTTTAGATAACATGTCACCATGGAAATTTCCTCTCGTGCAAATGCTTTAGGAACATATTACATTTTTAGAATAGCCCCCTAAGCTCTTGTCTATCCATCAAATTTGACTTTGTTAACTTCCTACTTTGTAGTGTCTCTCCTGGTTGCAAGACATTTCCTGAATTTCACTACTGCCTCAATTGAATTCAACCAGCAAATTTATTTATCTATAACACTATGAGTAGTTTTTATTTAGTGTTACGTTAAGTCACATGTATAGTATGGCACTTTAAAATATAACTTAATACACACTACTGCTTTCATTTTAAGATCCCTCAGGACATTCCTGAAACAAGAAGTTTCATTTCAATGAGGTTATCATAAAAGAAAAATAACTAAATGTTCTATCTTTACTGAATAAAACCAGCATGATATTTATTGCATTTAATGTAAGAAACTTTGATCTACTTCATACATTTTCATAACTAAAGAATATTTGTGAATGTTAAAAATCACTCGGTTAAAGAAAGAAAAACCAACATATCAATAAAATCCTTGGGTCACAAAGCCTAAATGACAGAATCAGTCAGTCAATAAACAAGTATTCATTAAGCAACTACTAAGTGCCAGGTTAGGTTCTGTGAATTAAAAAAAATAAAATAAAGCAGTTATTGATACTCAAGAAGCTTATATTCTAATTAGGGATAAAGTATCTGCATGTTGGATAAAGCAAAGATACTTAGGTATACAGACAGCCACAGGGGGCTGCACAAAATGAAAATATAATCATTTTACAGATTAGGCAGTGGCAGTCCTAACTTGGGAAGAGACTTGTTTAAGGTATACCTTCTTATAAAGCAATAAAGTGTGATGCCTGGGACATAGTAGATTCTTAATAAGTTGAAATGAACCTTTTGTAAATAAATAATATAATCCATTTTGAAATCTGGAACGACTAATCCTAAAAAAATAAAAAGAGAGAAAAAAGGAAAGAAAAAAGATCCACAAATAAATGCTGTTATGTAGGCTGAAACACTGTTATGGGGTGATGAAAAAATTTTAACTTTTCAGAGACTGGGAATTAAAGTTAACACTCACCCAAGGGCAGTGGAAAGGCACATCATGGTGCGCTGCCTAAACCAGCCTGATTACAAGGGTGGCATGTTACCGACCAAGAATGATGTAGGAGAGTTGACATAAAGGATGTTATCAGACTGGATGAATGGAAAATACATGAATGGAAAATTTGAAATAGTAGTTTCAGATTAAGGAAGTCATGTAATCGGAGTGAGAGACCAGTCCTGCACTCCATCTAATCCATCTATTGTCCAAAGAAATAGAAAAGGAGGCCCCTAGAAAGCTGGGGGACCCCCCCCAAGAGGTTTTAGTAAAGGATATAGATCAGCTGAAAGCCACAGATGGGTCATGATCTCTGTCATTTGAGGGACTACCCACACAGATAAAATGTCAGATCTATTAAAGTATCAGATGAAAAGAAAAATGAAAACTATCACTACTTCTGTGCCTGACTATTGACAGCCCAAGCAGTTCATAATATGTCATGACAAATTGTATATGTGTATGAATCCAAATATGACAATGGCCTATGACCAACATTTGTTGTCAAATTATTTCAAAACGAAGACTCAGTTGAATACTGAAAAGGCATTTTGAATATTTTGATTTAGAAATGTTGAAAACACCATGGAATTTAATTAATATTGCAGTTGTTTTAAAAATACCCCGAATCAACACCCATGTTTCCTGAAGTAGAGGACTTCTACATAACAAGGACAGTGCTCAGTTCTTTTATTTCATATGATACACAGCTGCACCAATCCTGTCAGGAAACAGGCCACAGGAAATTCTTAACATTCTGAAGAAAAATCTCAAGATGTGGGACAGCTCTTTTCCGATGATTGTCCAACAGATATTTACACATCAAATTTTAAAAGATTACTAAAGATTATTTTTACTTAACCTTTTTTTGCAGGTATAGAGCTTTTCCTTTCATAAGGATTTGATATTACTTTTAAAAACTTAATTAGATTCAATTTTTCCTCCAACACATACAAAAAGAAATAATAAATTAGGTTTAAAACTATGGATGAACCCATATGCAAGGTTTTTGGGAAATATGCCTTCATAATGTCCTGTGCTATTTGTGTTGAGAACTCTAACTCTTGCATATATAATTCCATTATACTTTTATAAATCAGGGTTTTGAAAATGCTTTTGAACCATTAATATATTTTCCTGGTTAAAATTCTTTGAGATGTTCTTAACAAGAGTCTTAGATAATGAATTTGGGCAAACTCTGGAACAGTCTTTACAGTATTATCATTCTCATTAATTTTCAGAACTACCCACTGTGCTGAGATGATTGTCATGGGCCTAAGACTTCAATTTGGCTAAATATTTTTGCATATATTTCAACATATAAGTAACTAACAGATGTGTAAATGTTAAGTTCCTATTGAAGAAATGGTTAAATGTATTTACTATAATCTCATAATTTGTTTGCTACACTAAATCTTTTCTGACTATTTTCTTTTCTTTTCTTTTTTACTTTTGTCTGCAATGACCACAAAGTATCTAAATCTCTTCAAAGACAACAAAACACAAAGGTTGTAATACATATCTGGGGTAACAAAATATGTAATATGTTTTTCTAAAAGTATCATCAAGCAAACAAAACCCACCATTCGGTGACAAATAAAACGTTACTCTTTCGAATTAGCATAAAGCACACACACTAAATTTTTCAGCTAAGAGTTTTCCATTCACATTCTTATTTGGCTGTAGCAATCTGGCATCCACCCCTCCCCTAAAATGCCACCAAAAGAGAGTTGTAGCTGAAAACAATTTAACTTTGAAAAGAGTTAATGCAGATCATATATGGTATCTTACTTTAGTGGAGTTTATTCTTTTTCTTTCCCTTTTTTTTGTGTTATCTTTGAAGGCTGTTTCTGTTTCCATTGTTTCGTCTTTTAGCATTCACATATCAGAGCAATAAGTATTTCATTACTGGTTTATCTGTCCAGAGGCTTGAGAAGCAGTAACAATTAACCCTCCCTTCACAGTGATTGATACAGGCTTTGCTTTCAATTTGTTCCACTACACAGATCATGAAATTCTGAATGCAATCATCCTCATTGACCTACACTTTCAAACACACAGCTACAATGAGATGAAAGTAATTATTAGAAGGAACACAGGACTACTGAGAACTGAAACAAAGTCTTTAAAAAATCTTTTAGATGACCTTCCGGTAAAATTGGCAATATTTGATGTTAAGCAAAATAACAGATAAGGTGAATGATCAGGAAGCATCCAATTCAGGTCAATCAATATGTGTTATGAGAATTATACTAGGTATAGTATCAACTTAGATGATATGTGAACCCATAAGGAATTTTGTCACTCTGGAACTACTAAAAAAAATGGCATTGAAATCTAAATATTATCATTTCCCTACCTTAGTTTTAAAAGTATTTTTTTAAAGGAAAAGCAATGTGCATGTTTTTAAAAAGATTTTAACTTCCTGCTTTATGTAGAAAGAAAAAAAAATTGTCACAGCAAGGAACCAAGAATGTAAAAGCAACAGTTAACTTCATCAGATGGGTTACATACCTGAACCCTACTTCTCTCACTCTATCTGAAGATTCACTGTAGGAAATGAATATATTTTTCACAAACCCTTGAAAAATAGCTTCAAATAAATATTAATCTCCTGCAATCGATACAGATGAGGAATGGAAAAGGAAGGGTAGGAGGTGCGGTGGCTATTGAGCTATATTAAAACAAGGGTTGCAGTAAAAGAAAATCAGGGCAGGAAACTATGCAGCTGCCTCAGGCTCTAATCACAAAACAGTGATGGAGATGAACCAATACTGCATGGATTAGCAATGAATTATTTTGAACTATAATCATATGCCTGCATGAAAGAGAGGTAAAAAACTAGCCATTACTCAAAGGCTGATCTGCAGATCTGAAGAAGGAAAAAAAAAGTGAAGTAAAATGGGAATAAATTTATATGCTAAACTAAGTCAGGAGAATAATGAAACTCTAAAATGTTGTTACACTTCAAGTAACATTCTATTTAATATCTTCCCTGTACTATATAATGCTAAGTATTTACACAGTACAAAGTGTAAAGAGCTTGGACTAGAGCAGGGTTAAAACGGTGAGATTTCCTGTAAATCAGGAGCTGATATTGTTTACCTGATAGCCTCACTTTTCTTTCTTATCCTTGCCATAAAATCACCCCTGGCCAACTTTCAACCTCACATAGCAATGTATTTTAAAGTATGCAGTTACCAGGGGGAAATGTCATATTAAAAAGGAATTTAAGTTCCTTTGACCCATCTGAAAAATTCACACCAAATGAACTGTTAGAACTAATTTTGCAAGGCAAGGGGAAAAAAAATCAAAAGTGCTCCTCCCAGAGATTCCTGAGATTCTTATGAACAGACTGTTTAAATGAAGAGCACTTTCACCAGTAGAGGAATCCTCACGTTTCTAATGTCTTGCTGTGCATTCTGCAGGTTATAGTAGCAGCTGGTAGAGGTCATATATCTTTTGTGAGCATCCCAAAAAGGCTCGCTGCCAGACTGTTAAATTATGAATAAGCAATGAACAAAAGAATGCAGATACGGTGGTGACAAGATAATCCAAGCAAATTTATCTATGACAAATTTCACAGGATTAACAAATTACATTTACACAGAACAATAAAAATGTGCAAAAAAAAATGATGAGCCTACTTTTTCCTAACAGCATTAGTAAAACAAAAAAGCACCGTTCCACTGCACATATTTAAATTTAACTTTATCTAAAATAAGACATTTACAGCATGCTGAAGTTATTGTTGTAACATCCTTTCCCATTTTAAGTAAACATCAACAATACTGTATGTATGGTATACAGGCATGTATGTAAATTACAGAAACCACATGCAAAAGTCCCATGGAAACAAGATGTATATTCTATCTTGAGACAATCACAGGAAAGCAGTTTTACGTACAAAATATTTCTCCCTTAATCAGTGCAATACATATTAATTGTGGGTCTTATGATTTGTTGAGTCCTCCATGTCATGAAGACCAAGTAGATATATTCTGTAAAATATTCATTCTTGCCATCTGATCTCATCAAATAAATTCTGTGCAATTTTAATGAACAAATCATGATATCTAGATGGAGATTGGAAAAGTCTTAAATATTACTTTAGGAAATGAGTTCACAGAGATTTCTTTGGTATGTTATTACTGAATTTACTGTTTTAGAAAGAAATCCCTTCACATGTCATTGGAGTTGAAAAGTGAACGAAAATTTTCCTGTTAGTAAAAATCTGAGTATATGGCATGACCCTTATGAGGTAAATCTCCCACAATAAAAAAAAATGAAGTATTTTCAATAACCTAACCTTAGGGATAGAGGTGCAGCAAAGTTGTGATAAACTACTTTTTAAATTAAGTGATGTTATTTCCCGAACTTTTAACCTAGGTACCAGTGTCAGATCACTTTCATCCTGCATGAAAAGATCAATCATAATTAACTATTATAATCAGATACTGTTTATTTTAAGATGATCTAGGGACTTTTAAATTTTGCCGCTCCTCTTTTACTCATGCCTCTTACTGACTCTTTTAAGGGTGCTCCCTCCGTCTCCATTTCACCTTACTGGGGTCCTTCATGATATAGGTGAAGAAGAACCCCAGGAAAGCTTTATGCATATAAGAAGCCCAGGGTCTCTTAAGATTCCACATACAAAATTCTGATTTTCTTGGCTTAAATGTGATTCTTTAATTAAGGTACCAAAAAAACTTGAAACTTTCAGCTGCTAAGACAGATATTAATCCCTTGTTCCTCTTTAAAAAAAAACCACATTTTTACAAAATTTTGCTTTGTCAAGGAAACAAAAATTTGATTGACAATAATGCTACATCTGAAAAAATTAAATGCAAATGAAGCATGCCTTCAACAGTGACAAGTTTAGTCTTCATTCTTCAGTGAACAGAGATATAGTCAGGTATTAAAGTTTCCTGAAACACAGTTCTGCTTAAATCACAACTTAGAAAGTCTGTTTCGTGTCTGACCAAACTTAGTTGGTCAAAAAGTTGATACATGACCCAGAAGTCAGGCAGAGACAAAGTTTTCAGCAGCCATGGTCTCTCAAGGGGCTTAGGGGTAAAGAGGGAGGGAATCAAGGAGGTCATTGTTTATAAGTTTTAATTGGTTCATTTTTTTGTTCTTATGATGAGTATAGTTTACCATAAAATATTATATTTAAAATGATGTCCAGAATGCATAGCTGTTTTCCCCATCTTAATGTTCTCTATATAATTCCCTTGGATGCTGTTTCGGTTTGCAAGTGGCAAATTATTCTAACTATAATTTTCAGATGAATTGATGAGCACCTACTTATGGCACTAGTAGTATCCACTGAAGTACCAGCTAAATTGATCACAAAGTCATGGAAATGGGCATGACTAATGAATCAACTAAATCGAATATGGGTTGGTTCTGCCACACAGTGTATAAATACAGCTATGTGGAAATACCTTGCATAGATGGTGGTTAGGACATGAGCCCCAGGCATCTGACTCAAAACTATCAAAGCAAGAAAATTAATAGTAAATGATGTAGCAGTGCCCACAAAACAAAGAAAAAAACTATCCTCTTTTTTCTGACTTGACATTGATTCACACTATGATTTTGTCAACTATTACTTTCATGCATCAAAAGAGATCACCTGATATCCTGAATGACCTCCCAGGGCCAATGTATGTATGACAGAGCTAGACCATTACTTACAGTATTAGAAACCTTTGTCTTACAGGGCTCTGCACCTTTCTTTCAAAAATCCCTGACTTGAGAGAGCTAATGTCAGACTCTGGATCTACACTGGGATAACTTTCTACATCTGCATATACTAATTTTTTATAAGATGATCCTATCACAAAATCTTTTCTATTGACTATTATTTGTTTATAGATATGTAGAATCTTTTTTTTCTTAATTCGGTCACAGTATCTCAAGCCATTTTTGTTAACAAATATTAACTTAAGTGTTTCATAAGCTAACTGATCCATTCCTAGATCACATTGATAATGGAATGAGAAGTCAATTTGAGAATGTAATAATCCTGACTGCCAGTCTTTCACTCTAATTATTTTATCATACAGTCATGTAGAAAGAGAGGGATATCCACAGGCCCCATTAGTAAAACTTTGCATTTGAGGGAGATATTTTCATGGGATGAAAAAACACTAGGACCTATCATAATACTATGCCCAATAAATTTCTGGTGAATGAATCTAGGATATGGACACTGTGTGAAATAACGAATACTTTTCCTGCTCTTCAGAGTTTTAAAATCAAGGCCACAAGTATCCCATTTAATTAAATAGAACTTTTCCCACCATGCAAATCTAGCCACACAAAACTCTACAGGGAGTGTTTGGTTTTGTCATTACTGTAGGTATTTTGGGTGTAAGGCAATCACTTTACTCTTACCAGGCTATATCCTGTTTATGCACTGTAGCCTTGCTAATATTGCTACAAATTATTCTAACTATATATGGTTCTATCAAACTTAATAGTCCAAACATCCTATTCACACTAATGAGGCTTGGGGCAGTAAAAAATAACATTCAGTTACAGTTGGTTTATTATGCTGTCCAATGAAGAAAAAGATTCACCATTATAAAAATACAAAATTGGCATTAAGTGAAAAGCAAATATTAACATGTTTTCTCTTAAATTCTAAACATTTTTATCAAACGTGACTTATCTGAAACAATAAACCTGAAATCACATTTGGTTAAACTTTTATAACATTTTAATTTAAGGAGTGTGTTTTTAACAAAACTGTTTTATCTTTTTCCAACATAATAAATTTTTCTACTAACTTTCAGTCAGATTCAACCTGAAGCAATTAAAGATATGTCTACACAACACCTAAACAAATGATCTGTCAGTTTAGTCAATACAAAATCAATACAATCAGTTAAAGTGCTTACTTGTTGTTGCATAGGCTCCCAACCAGTGGACTCACTACATGTTCCACCTTTTAACTAGTTTTTAAGGCTGTGCCAACAGAGGGAAAGAGTCTAATAGTTGTTTTATTCTCAGCAGAACTCTGCAGAGTAAAGAGCCTCACAAGAACTTTAGGAACACAAGAGGAAAATTCAGAGTTGAATACTTAATGTTATTATAAAGTGTATTGTGCAGAGATCTGTCACATAACATGTTTCTGAGTGGTTTTGAAAAAAAAAGTTGGACAATTTTCCCTTCCTCTATCTCAAAATGTAAAGGTCTAAAGAACTGGAAAAAAATAACTGAATTAAAAAAAAACTAGACTGTATGAATACTCAGAAATATTATTTTTTAAAGAATATAATATGCCTGGCAAGGGAAACAAAATTTCCATAAGACTGGCATTCCTAATGTCCAGTTTCAAGCCAAATGTGATTTGAAATCTCCAGTGGATCACAGACCAAAACTGAGGCAGAGAGAAAGAGTCAAGGGGTTAATGGAAATTCTGACATTCTCTTAAAAATAGCTCCACTACTGGGTGCTACCATTGTGACACTGTGTTAAAATTAATGTAGCACATTGGAGGAGAAACTAAAAATTAATACACCTAAAATACCAAATTGTTCCATTTCTTGGGACATATTTACTGTGCAACGTATTTCTCACAGTATTTGTCTCTGAAAGAGACATTAACTTCATGTAACTTAGTAAGAAACAAAGAAAGTTATATTTTAAATAGCCAAAGTAAATTTGGATCCCATTAGGCACTGAAAAAGTTCCCATCTATATTTTGTCTTTACCAAACTCTAATCAAATATAAATCCCAACTAATGGCAATTCTAGGGATGCTTTTAATAACAAATCAAAACCACAGGCTGACATATTTCAAATTTTGTATAACTCTATGACTAGAAATTCATAAATCAGAAATCAGAAAGGATGTTGTAATGTGGGAGGGTGTTATTTAATAAAGGTCATTATAACTCCTGGCTCTAAAGCCATAAGATCTAATATCCTCTCTGGTAGCTCCATGATATGCTCATGCATTATGTTTCTTGTTGACAGTCTGTTGCCTTGGAAATATTTCATTATTTCAGTTTTTTCCATTTGTAGACCCTTGGCCTTGTAATATGAAGGCCACCCTATTTCATATTTTCGATTATCATTTAAGCAATCTTGTGGAGCTATTTATATAAAAGCAAGTGTTAGACAATGCATATCATCATTTATCACTGCTGTGTTTAAGCTTAGGCTGTAGAAATATCCCCCCAAAAGAAGTGGTTTTTTTCCTTTTACTTTAAACCAATAGTGCTATAAATACTGTGATATGCTTTGCGAACTAGCACAGACATATCACCTGTATGACACTTCTGTCTTTCTAATTTTCTTGGTTATACATCCACACAATGAAAAAATATGTGGCTATATAATCTAAAGTGTACTGAAGTTTAAAAGAAATCCATCCATTTAAATGTATAACTTCTTAAAAAAATTTTTAGGATCTTCACAGGTAATGTGAATGCTCAAAGGAAAATAAAGCTATATTTGGACTTAACAAAGGACAATGGCAAGGGAAAACCTTTTAATCCAAATTTTGACTCATTATCAATATATAAGAAAAATCCTTTTGTAGCACATTAGTACCTCCCAGTCATAAAGAAAAGTGATTTTTAAAACACCTTTTCCTCCGCAGGTTTCTCATTATTAGTTTATTTGAACAGTAATAAATGTTCACTAAATAAACAACTTTTGCAAAATCGCTAATTTGGGGCCGTTTTTCATCTACAGAGCAAAATTCCACCTGAAACAAGCACATGAGAAATAGTCTTTTAAAAAACATACTTGTATGCAACAGTTGTCCTGAAAATACTATTAAAGTTTCAAGCAGAAGATGGGCCCAAATGCTGAGAGGAGGGTACTTCAGTGGAACAAATTATACATAGAGCAAGTTGTTCCTTTAGAAACCATCTGACATCCCATTTCTTGACACAAAAATCAAATAAACTGACACATGCAATGTTTATGCTTAAAGTGTTAGGAACCTTTTAAATCCTGATCATAAAGAGAGCCCTTGGGGCACACAACTGTTTGGATGGAACAGGCCAAGTTTGTAGTTATTATGGTTTTAAGAATGTAGTTTACAACTCCTTCCTTCCTTCCTTCTTTTCCTTCACATCACCCTTTCCTTTTCCCCTTTATTACTCCTCCCACTCCCCACAGGGTAAGCCTACTCTGATCCAACCTTTAAAATGACAGCATCAGAGCTGAACAAGAAGATGCTATTAAAGGGCATTAAATTAAATACAGTATATCCTCCTACAACTTCAATCAGAATTTCAGACCAAGTGTTATTTAGTTCAGCTCTCAAGTGGAGCAGAATAACAAATCGCGCACTTTGATTTACCTTCTTCGAATGCCAAATGGAGACAGGTGATAAAGAAAGCACTCATGCACAGGCTATGAAGTTTCCCCTAGAAATTAATTCTATCTTCAAGATTCCTATCTCAGAGAAATTCCCAAAATGGCACACAAATATGCTTCTGCTGGAGAGATTACTGGAGCTGTCCCAGCAAATATACTCACCACTAAACACAACACCAGATTTAAAAAAAAGGGAGGAAGGAAGGAAGGAAGGAAGGAAGGAAGGAAGGAAGGAAGGAAGGAAGGAAAAAGACTGTAGTCTGCAAACTGTTTTTTGTTCCTCTCAAAAAATTCATTACACTGATATAATAATGCTATTCAAATAATAAGATGAACTCACATCTAAAAACAAGTTGAATATATGGTTTCTAAATGATAAAAAACTTTAGAGTTTCTTACGAAGCAAAAATTTCAAACCAAGACACGTGAATTACCTGATGATCGATGATATTGAAATAGAACAATTACACAGACCATGCAAACACTGAAATAGGAAATATATGTATGTAGATATAGGTACATATCTACACACATATAAACACATATATACGTACACACACAACCAAGAATAAGTTTTTGACTGTATTCTTGAAAGGTACAGAAGTAAGCAACTGACTACCCCCATACTTCTGCAGTTATAAGCATCTATTGCTATTAAGACTTAAAAAAGATATTCCTATCCTTGACATGAAATGAGACAAGTTTAAGAACTCAATAAAAGCTCTTTAAAGCGTTTCGAAGTCTCCCTTGCTAACTTTTGTTGAAAACTCACACTTTGGATACCATGTGACCAAAAAATAAAAACTGTCCCCTGATAATTAAGCTTTACAATTAACCACAGGATTTCCTGACACTTTCCTCTCTGGATTCACTTGTAATTAACCCTGAGGAAAGCAATCATTCTTCTCTTAGTCTCTGTCGGGGTATATGTCTTGCTGCATTTCTGTTTTCCCTTGAAATGAAAGGGTGACATCAGATGAACTTTAAAATAGCTTCCCACTAAACATTTCCTCCAACACAGGGAGAGAGAAACTCACCCCAGTCTGCTATATGCAATTAATGTCTTTAATGGAACCAATTAATACTAAATGGGATTCCAAATAAAGTAGTCTGAACGGAGTGCAGAAAGGAAAAACCACAGGAAAGATAGGAATTTAGTCATTCTGAAAGCCTAACAATAATATTTACTTGGATACTTTCCTATGTTTCGAACACAAACTCCTTTCCCTTTTGGTGCTCTAGTTTTAACTGGCTTTACAGGGACAGGCTGAGCCCCGTGCCTGGATGGAGAATTCTCAGCAGAAACTTTTGGAAACACAGACTCCCCCAAGCAGTCCCTTAAGTGGGACAGGGGGAGGCGATGGAAGGGGCTGGAGGAGATTTATGCTCCAACTGTTGCCAGAGGTGTTTCGTGGTGGGGTGTTTTGTTTTTGCTTTATTGGTGTTGTTGGGGGATGGATGCGGGGAAGAGGAGAGCAGAGGGTGGGAGTGGCGAGCAGAACTGAGAAAGCTACAACTTGATGTTGTGGCTGTTTCAAGGGTGCAGTTGGTTGTGCTAAGCGGAGCAGCTCTCAGTCTCCTTCAGCTTGGCCTAGCTGCACTTGAACGGCACCACGGAGACGGCCCCTTAGCAAGACATTACGGGCCTGGTGCAAGCTTTCTCCCTCCCCCGCCCCCCGCGGGCACTCCTCCCCTCTGCTGTCCCTCCTCCCTCGCCAGCCCCACTCCCTTCCTAGAGAGCAGCTGCCAAGGGACCCGAGGCGGCGGCCCCGGGGATCCCCCAGGCTCTCCCCCATCCCCTACGGCTGCTCACGCACAGACTCCCCCCTCCCTTTCCTTTCTTTTTCCTTTTTTTTTCTTCCCTCTACATGACACCCTATTCGCTGAGCTGGGGAGGTGCGACTGCTAAGCTACTTGCTGCTGCTGCTGCCGCCGCCGCCGCCGCTGCTGCTGCCTCCGCTGCCGCCTCCGCTGCCTCCGCTGCTGCTGGCGCTGCCTCCGCGGCCACTGCTGCCGGCTGCTGCACCACCCGCTGCCGCAGCCCCGCCGGACAGGACGGGGGCGGGGGCAGCGGAGCTAGCGGGTTATCCGCAGGCTGGGAGACCTCCTCCCCGGGAGCTCCCGGCCCCAGGCGGGCAGCCAGCTGCCCAGCGGCCGAGCGGCCCCAGCCGCAGCAGCGGCGGCGGCGGCAGCAGCACCAGCACCAGCAGCCTCCGGGGCCGCCTCCGCAGCAGCAGGTTCAATAAACAGAAAAGTGTTACCGTTCTCGTCTGGAAGGATCCTGCTGAAAGCTTGGCTTGGTGGGCGCCATCTTCCTGATTTTTTTTCCTCTTACTTTTTTTTCCTCTCTTCCCCCCCTCCTGATTTGGGGGTGTGTGTGAGGGTGTGTGTGTGTGTGTGTGTGTGTGTGTAAGTATGTGTGTGCGTGTGTGTGCGTGTGTGTGTCTCAGTAGCAGCAGAGGCGGCGGCAGCGATGGTGGTAAGACAGGAAGGCTACGGAAAAGTAGTGAGGCCGGAGCATCGCGGGCGGCCGGAGGTCCCCTCGAGGTGCAAGTGCCCCCCGGCACAGGTTGCTGCCTCCTCGCCTAGCGCCGCCGCAGTCCATGCGCCGCAGAGCGCAGAGAGCCCGGGTAGCTCCGGCTCCCGAGACATGCCCAGCGCAGAGACAGGCGACCGGCGGCGGTGGTGGCGGCGGCGGCGGCGGCGGTGGTGTTGGTGGTGGTGGTGGTGGTGAAAGAGGAGGAGGCGGAGGAGGAGGAGGAGGAGGAGGAGGAGGAGGAGGAGGAGGAGGAGGAGGAGGCAGCGGCAGAGGCAGCAGCAGCAGCAGGGGGAGGAAGGCGCGCAGCCCCCGCGGGCAGCCTGGCCCTGGACATCGCCCCCTCTCACACACTCGCACACAGACACACGCACACACACCCTTGGTTTGGCAGCAGGTGTGACACACACGCCACCGGCGGGGTGCAGCTGGGGCCTAGGCCGGAGGCGGGGGGTGGGGGGGGTTTGGAGGGGGAGGCGTGGAGAAGCTGGGGGAGGGGGTGGAGAGGACAGAGTCAGGGGTTTTCTGGCTTGACCGCTGTGAAAGTATTTCTGGGCATTTTCCAGCTGCTTTCCCCCCAGCACTGCTGACTCTCTGCTCTCTTTCTCTCTCATGTGTAAGGGGACAGGGAAGCTCCGCTGCCGGCGCAACAACGCCACTCAGTTGCAGTTTCACACACTTCCCTTCTCTGGAGTGTCAGATCCAGGGGAGGGGGGAAAAGAGAGAGAGAGAGAGACTCATAGGCAACAACAGAGAAAGAAAGGAGAGAAGAGACACATGCTCCAAGTGTGCATTCGAAGGCAAAGAAAAAAAATGTATGGTTGCATATATCTAAGCAAAGACTTGCAGAAAATCACCTATGTCCAGTCTGCGTTCAGATACTTTTATACATACAGTGTTGATACACTTTGCAAGAATGTGCTCCGTCAGAATAAATGAATGGCATGTCCCAAAGCCCATGTGTTCCTCTGTAATGTATGCATAGGTACATAGCCTGGAAGGGCAAGTTTGTGTTTGTGAAATTCAGAGTACATTTGAGTTACCTGAGATGCAAACACCTCTGTGAACTGAGGAGAAAGAAGGAATTGGGACACTATATATGCAGCTTGTTGAACAGAGGGTGCAGCTGTCATATGGTACCACACATACAAAATGAGGATTGAACAACATTCCCCCTTTAGGGAGAGAGGTCTGAGAAGGAGGGAAAAGAAACATCTGAAATTATCTTCTCTTTACTAAAATTTTTTTTAAATGTTATTTTAAATCTAAGGAGTCAGTTATACCCTTGGGCTTGTGAAGTGAGAGTTTTCACTAGGGTAATTTTTTTTTTTTATAATTTGGGGATATTTCAATTCCAAGACTCTATGAAGCTTGCAAGATTTTTTTCAGGAGGAAAATCCACAGGTAGGATGGGATGGAGAGTAATTTTAAACTGAAAGAAAAGAGACTATGGGGTTGGCAGAACACTAAAGCTAATGGGCCAGCAGGGAGGTAAAAAAAAAATTGGCAATTAGGAAGTTTAGCAGTAGGAGCCAATGGTACATTAGACCTACAAAAGAGACTTTTCTCACCAAAGATGACAATGCAGGGAGAGGCTTCTGCTTACTTGAATTTTCATCTGGGCTCTGCAAACCCCTGTAAGAAAGTTTCCTCCTCCCTCCCCTTTCCAAAATCATGTTCTCTCAATACTCAGATCTTTTACTTAAATAAAATATCACCATAAACTTGTGTACACATGAGCTCCCTCCACATACCAAAAGACTAACATAAAAATGAATCCCGTAAGACCCTTGTTCATAAATGAGGACAGACTTTTGCCCTTCTCTGGATTCTATAGCTTGACTCTCTGCTTGTTTGCATTCCAGATGAAGTAACAGGACAGAAGAGGTGTGTGTTACCCCTTTACATGCAAAGACACGTTACATAATCGAATCTATTTGTTTCACAGAAACTCCAGTTCCCTTTCTTGAATTAAATAAAACTATGAAAAGTAACAGGTGTCATCCCTGGTTGTCCAGAAATAGAAAGAAGGTAAGCAAAGCAGATACTGATTTCAAAGATATGATGGCATTCGCCAGGAATAATGTAATGTCCCTCCCAAAAGGGTAATAGCTAAAAGTTAAGTATATTCTAAGCAGAATGGATGTTTAGGTTGTGTGTGTGTGTGTGTGTGTGTGTGTGTGTGTGTGTGTGTGTGTGTATGTGACAAAACCTTAATCTGTAAACTGTAAATGGGATTTAGGAGCTTGATGGACCATTTGTCTTATCACAATTTCAAGCATGTAAGATGTCTAGTCTTTTCCAGGGGGTCTAATCAACAACTTTAATACACCTCAACAGGTAGAGGGGCACTAACCAGGTTCATAACTTAACCCAGAATTTTGTTCTTGCATGATTATATTTCTGTAGTGATTTTGAAACAAACAGTCACATTAAACTACTGAAATAAAACTAAATCACTGAAAATGCACTTGCTGCCCAGTTGATACATTAATGGCTAGCTTAAGCTCTCCACAGACTCTTTTCATTTGTCTAAAAGCCAATCTGACATTTCTGACCCTTGACTTCCCCACTTCACAAACCAAACTATTGTGACTGTTGCCTGTACTTCCTAGTTAAAGTGACCGCCAGTTCCTATTGTCATTTAAATGTTTTATATGTGACAAAAAAAAAATTCATACAGGAACCATGAAAAGGAAAACCACTAACCCAACTCTTTTCTGGTCCTTTATATTTGAAAGGTTCTCAGATCTTTTGTATTAAATGTTCGGGTGTTCGCTGGAGTGAAACAAGACTGAAAAAAAATTTGAATCCCAAGTCCCCTAGGTTAGGAAAAGTACCCAAGCATCCTTTTGAGTTATTTTCCAAGAATGCCTTTTTGAACTTATTTTGCAATAAGCAAAGTTTATACAAAAGTCTTCTTCAGGATACTTGATATAGTGGACAATAACTTGGAAAATACTCAATTGTCCCTTACCCCCAAGCCTGATCTAGTCCATTCACTACTATTAAGTAGGAAACAGAAAATAAAGAAGAATGATAGATTTTCTTTACCTTTTGGTTCAGATTCTGTTGGTTCAACTAAAGTTCCCAAACCAATGAAGTTTAAAATAGAATGTTAAAAAAAAGGGGGGGGAAACCTGTTCTTTGATTTACATGGTATATATGCATTTAAAGTTACATGCCATTGGACTTTTTTGTCCAATATCTATGCAATTGTGGGAATACAAATATTTAGTTTAACTTTTTTCCCCCTTCTTTCATCTCAAGGGCACAAAACAGCACTCTCCCACTCCCATGGAATGTTTAAATTTCATTCTAGATTATTAGTTTTCTCAGCTGCAGTTTTGTGGATTATAGTTTTGTTTAAGCCTTGGACCACCTAAATTCTTTTTAAGGAAAACTTTAGTATTCTGGACCAGTTGATGGGTTTCTTTTTTCTTTCTAAGGTGAACTGAATGTTAAATGATTTTTGAGACATGTTTGTGGCAAAAATCTATAACGGTTTACGGCAAAATTAAACTAAGAATGACTTTGAACTGCATTTTCACTTACTACTTATTCCAACTTGGGAAGATTTGCTTCCTAACTCCCTGTCTCCGCATCTCCCACATTTGCATTATAATGCGTTTAAGATGAATACTTCACAGTGCAGAGTAGACTCGGATTTCATGCTGTATTTCCCCGTAGTAACAGGTGACATGATAACACTATTATGTAGAATTGCAAGTCGGCAGCTACACGTGAAAATCGTTCCTATTCTGTTTGAAAACAAATTATCAATCAGTCTACCGTGATCAATTATACCGCTGGCTGCCACTTAGAGCGGGATCTGTCCCAGGCATTGACATTGAGAAATTCCGCTGCAAAGGAATGGGATCCCAAACTTTGCCAAGCACCTGGAACCGGATCTAGTACTTTAACTGAGAGTCGACTACTTTGCAGGGGGAAAAGAGGTCTAAGCGATTTGGTGGTAAAAGAGTATTACGTGGGCCATTTTACTTCTACGATGCACTGGAGTGCTTTTTAATCTGAATTCTCCCCCCCCCCCCGGGTTTCTTATATTAAAAAATATGTCTACATAGCGAGGAGCTCGCTGCTGTATGTAGATATGCATTTATGTTAAAGCAAACCACACAGAAGCAAGTGAATATTAGAGTCGTCGCCCACTCTCCCACTCCCCAACCTTGAAAAAATAAAATACCCAGCCCTCTTGTCCTGACTACTCACCGCTGTTGGTAGGAAGTGATGCCCTGGACGTTTTGCGGGTTGCCGTTGGCTGCGGTGGTAGCTCTTCCCATGCCTGCCCCGGCCGGCACCCCAGCAGCTGCCCCGCCGGCTGCTGCGGCCGTCACCTGCACGCTGAAATCCGGAAAGATTCTGATCATCCCCGCGGCTTCAGCACCCGGGCGCGGCTAGTCTAGGCGAAAGCTGACAGCGACTCTCCCTCCGGCGGCGGCGGCGGCAGCAGCAGCGGCAGCAGCAGCAGCGGAGCCAGGCACCAGCCTGCAATCCCATTAGTGAGCGGCGGCCACTGTGAGCGACTAGAGGGAGAGAGACGCTTTGATCTGAGCTAGTAGGGTGGAGGGTGCTGGGAGAAGGAGGTTAGGAATGGTGGGGGGGCGGGAGGGGATCCTGGAGACTTGCAAACAGGGAAACGTGTCAGGGTGTTTTGTTTTTTTTTTCTGGGTGGGGGGAGGAGGGAAAAGGGGGAAGGTTGGTCCTTTCCCCCCTCTTTCTAGTGGTATTGCTACCAGAAGCTGCAATTGCTTGAACGCCAGATCCCAGCTGAGAGCAGGAGGGGGGGCGGGGGGGCGGGGTAGGTGGTGGTGGTGGGAAGGATGTACAGAGAGGGTTTGCTATGACTTGGACGGTGCAAGGGAATGATGGGCAGCGAGGTTGCCTTTTCTTTCCCGCCCCCCTCTTTTCACTCCCATACAAACACACGCGCGCTTTCTACCAAAAGTGCAAGTCTTAGGAAGGTCTCTCTCCTCCTGTCTCCACAGAAATAACAGTAATCCAGAAAGGTTGTCGCCAAAGAAGACAAACCCGGACTACATGTGTGCATAAAGCCCACCCTCTCGGTCCCCCTGGGTCCTCTTCTCCGTCCCCTTTACGTCGCAGGAAGAGGCAGTGGAGATGAGAAGGTTGGCGTAGCTCAAGTTCTCAATAACTTAACTGGTTTGCAAACGGGGAAATTTTAAAAGGAGCCGCTTTTGTGCAGTGTTAAGAGTTGGTTCCCACTATAAGAACTGGCTCTTCTCCCCTCCTAGTGTGCAGCAACGTTACTGCTAGTCAAACTTGTGAGGTGCGTAGTGTGTATGCATCGGAATGGGGGGCTGCCTGTACCCTCGTGCCTCCTTCAGCTCAGCTATACCCTATAACATACATCCATTTCTCCTGATTCAGTAGGATATTCACAGCCGGAACTCAAGTGAACTCTACACATTTACACCACCCGACAAACAAGAGGACAATAGCACGTGCTTAAATCTCGGTTTTTCAGGGGTTCTTGTCCACGTCTGGTTTGGGGATGGTTGGGGTGACTAGAGCTTAAGGGGGAAAAGAAGCGGAATGACATGGAGATACTTGTTGAGAGAGGAGGGAGATGGGGAGTGGGAAGAGTTAGAGTCTCTGACATGGCAAGTGGGTGGCAGGGGGTTTGATTTCTCTGGCCACCCCCCAGCCAGACCCCCTATCGCCAGACTTCCTCTCTCTTTCTTCCGGCATGCAGGCGGTTTGTCTATTCAACGGGCAAGTGAGTAGTAGAAGGGTGGGAGGTGATTAGTGGAAGGAGGCTGGTTCTCGGGGCTAAAAGGTCGGCTGCGGTGCCGTGTGAGACTATGTTTGGCAGCGTCCGGCCAGAGGCAGCCGCTGCGCACCCGCCGCCCCCTGCCCGGAGTTTTTCTGCAGTAGATGTTTTTTCCCTCTTCTTCCTCCTTTAGCTGCAGCGGACCAGAGGAAAGGGGTACGGTGTGGAGCGAAGGGGGTGCGTGGGGGAGGCGATGTGCAGAAGTGGCATTTGCGTCCGACGCGTGAGCCACAACTTGGGCTCGGCGGAGCGCGGTGACCGAGACCCGAGTGCCCCGGCAGCTCAGCCAATCGCGGAATACCAATAGAGGCTGGAATTCTGCTGCACCTGCTTAACCCTTTGAGTTGACGGGGAAAGGGGGTAGCGGGCGCTGGGGTGGGAGGGCAGGAAGGAGGAGCAGTCAATGGGAGGAAGGGACGAATCGGACAGAAAGACGTCTCAAGGGCTGGGAGCAAGAGTGAGCCATCGGACCATCTGGAAGAGATTCGGGATGCAGACACCTGCCCCTCTCATCCAGGGGATGAGGATCTCCTCCTTTCCCTCTGTGGCTAGGAGGAAAAGGAGAACTCCACAAAGGAGCGTCCTCTTACACGTTTGCTCCCAAGTCCGTCCTGGTCAGTCTCTCGAATTCTCAAACCTTTGCAGGCCCCAGAGGGGCTAGGAAAGGATCCCCCCACCCGCTAACCCGAGCCCCCCCCCCCAACTGCCGCCGAAGAGAGCCCCCAAGCTGGCTCTCGCCAAGAGTGCAGCTGCGTTTCCATTTTATTCTCAAACAAAATGCTTTGGACGGCAGATAATACCAGGAGATATGAAACTGGTTAGTCCCCACATGTTGCACATAAAAAGAATCCATAATGAGCATCTGTGGGGTATGGAATGGATCCCACGAGTTAGCCGAAGATCTTATAACCTAAGAGCTGAGGTGCCTAAGTGAATTACGGCTCTCTCCTTCCACACAAGGAGGATTAATTTTCTAGTCCACTGATATTCATTATCCAACCTTGTTTATACTTTGGGGATGCCAGTTGTTTAAGTACCAAAATATGGAGTCTTTCAGGTTAGATACGGGCTAAAGAGCTGTTTTTGAAAGGGTTTTCTTACAGACATAGTTCCTCATTCAAATTCCCATTAGAATGAGCATAGTTTAAGGAAAGGTATAGGTGAGAGGTTCAGGTCCCCTTCCTCCCCTTTCGCTAAATGTCTTTCTTGTAATGTATGGGCAAGGCTCTGACAGACACTGACCGCTTGTCGCATCCTTGATTAGTTAGTTAAAAGGTGGCTCTTTGACCAGGTTCGTTGTAGCTTAGGGAATCTGGAAAGTCAGAGATGTTTAGGGCTTGGAGGAGTCCCTCTTGCCTGAATGCCTTGGTCAGTTCTTGGCAGCACTGAGTGTCGACCAAACCATCACAGTAAAGGACCTGAAATGAATCTAAAATTAACTCCAACTGGGGGCTGTGGTTTTTTTAAATAACATTTGTCTGAATCGTTGGTTCACTGTCCAAAGGTTATATGCCTAAAACCCCATGTTTGAATTAACTAGTTAGTAGCCTTTGACAGCAAGAGGCCTAGTTTCTCCATCTGTGTTTCTAGTCCTGTCATGGAATGGAAGATTCCAAGCAGTATCATTTTGTTTCACAGGCAGTACGATATGCCAAGTGAGCCAAAAGGAAAAATCTTCATTTGGCCAAGAAAACAGAAGTTCTAACAAATGAGCCTCACTGTAAATCAGTTCAGCACAGTGTAAAAAATATTATGAATTACTACTTTTACTATTTAAATCACAATACTACAAATACAAGAGGTAGGCATTATATATCTTTGCTACTCAATAAAAATAATTTGTAAACATATGGATGTGAGAGTTTACTGTGGGAAGGGATCTCTCAGGTCAACTAATTCAATATTTTATAGATGACAAAATTAAGACCCAGAAAGGTTAGGAGACCACCAAGGTCACAAAGCTAGTTAGGGACAGAACTGGTACTATTCGAGTTTTCTGACTCCCAGTATACAGTTTTTTTCCTCTACATCATGCTGAGGAAGTGTAGATATATTCATCAAATAGACATACATTTGTTCAGACCTGTTGCTTCTTTGATGCAAGAAACTTTGCCCTAATGACATAAAACCAACTTGTAACTTATTACTGGGAGCAGTGAGAAGTGAATCAATTAGCCCAGCTTTGCATAACTGGTAGTTTTCAGAGGCAGGACTTGCTACCACTTCTCCCTGAATCTTGTGGACTATCCACTATTTCACAATGAATAGTTATTCTAAAAATACCTTCTCCCTCCTGTCTTTGAAGTTAGGCAAGCAAAAATTGTCTTGGCTAAAAGAGAAGGCAAAGTCATAAATTACTGTCAGCTTATGAACATTCTCCAAGCAGAAATAAGGGAAGATATATTATTAGAGACATGCAAATGTGGTCTGGATGAAGCTATGCCAAGTATATTTTTTGATTATCAGAATAAATAATTCGTGAATAAAAGGCAAGATAGTAGTACTGTCTTCAAGTCAGAAGTACTTGGGTTGAAGTCCTTCTGATACATTATTAGCTGTATGACTTTGGGAAAGTCACTTAACCTCTCAGCTGATCCTTTAAAATGATAAATTAGAGATGAAATGAAGATCTGAATCTGTGTAGGGAGTTCCCTATGCCAAATGAAGCTACACATCCAGATAAAGAAATAATTAATGAACACAATTGAACACCGAATTTGGAGTCAGTGCACCTGATTTTGAGTCCTAAGTTTGACATTTATTAATTATATGACCATATACAAAACAATTGATATTTCTGAGGCTTGGTTTCCTTATCTATTAAATGAGGGAAGTTTTGCAATACCCACCATTCAGGATTATTATAAAGAAAGGACAATGTAAACTTCAAAATGCTATGTAAGTGGAAATAATTTTTCAAAGTTTCTATGAACTATATCTATTTTTTACTTAACAGAGTTCTTGCTCTAAAGACACTTCATAATCTAAAAAAGAGATTATAGATTAAGCATAGAGGACTTGTTCAGTAATGTGCCTAATGAGCCTGTGTCAAGTTTTTGCTGCCAAATGTGTAATTCTGTATCTGTGATTTATGCCCTAGAAAAAAATGTCTTCTTCAATATCATGCACCAAGTTTTCACTCGTATGCACCTTGATCTTCATTAGACTACTCCAGCAAAATTTGAGTTTTAGAATCTCTTCATTAGTGACAAACATTTTCTCTCTGGTAGTTCAGCTAAATTTTTTGTCAGGTTGCCAGATCGTATTAAAATATATTCCTAAAGTTGTTTTTATATTGATTAAAGCACTCAATACCCCAGTTGATCAGTGCTATTCAAACATGAAACTGAATGCATTCCTATTTTTAATGATAAAAACAAAAAATTATGAACAGAAGAGCATATGGTGCCTTTAGAGAGCAGCAACATTGAGGAGATGCTGATGACATACACACACTTATCACAATTACATATTTACATCTTCATCCTTGTTGTCAATGCTCTATGGCACCTTTTTCTCATAGAGGAAAAATATCTCTTCCCTAGAAATTCATTTCCATTTACTTAAAGTTAAATGGTTTGACTTTGAATTTTCATTATCTGCTGTGGGAAGGAGCCTGTGACAGGTACTGGAGAGGATGCTACAAAGCTTCATTGTATCATCTAATTTCTGCTTCACTTTAGTCAGATATCATTTAGGGGAAAGTAAAATACTGTATATAGAACAGGATAAGCTAGAACAAAATAAAGAGGAAATCACATGGAAATAGGGTATATAATGAATCACAGTAAAATGCCTATTATGTCTGAACTGTTGGATTTTTAAAAGATACTGATAATACAATAATGAGAAAAATTAAGCAATTTTTTTATCCTCTGTAAAAGAATTTGTATTGTGGGAAGATATATTATTTACATTTAAGTGAGACTTGTAACAGTATCATGGTCAGGAAAAAGTTGTCAGTTAAAAATTAGGTCACTCTCTATTGGTGAAGTGGAATATTCCATTATTTAAAGGTATTAAATACCCAATTTATGCAATTTTTACCCTACCCTCTCATTTTTTCTTTTCTTTTTAAAACAAATACTGAATACTAGCCATTGTATTTGCTATTACTGCCAGTATGTATTCTTGCCTCATAGAAAGATATCTGAATATCAGCAAAGCAAAAATGGCAGATGGGAAGCAAAAGAGTAACACATGAAGTTTTAGATGAAAGATCTCTAAATGAGACAAAACAATCTTTAAAAAAATCATTCTGTACACAAAATACATATGTTTGTAGTCACATAACTTTTATGCATGTGTGTCTCTGTGTATACTTTCTGTGTGTGAGCGTATGTAAAGAGTATTGAGAGATCTTTTGATATTAATACTACATACATATCAGATACTGAAATATCTCAAGTATTATGCTAAACAAATCCTCATAGGACTTTATAAATGCATAGCAAGGAAAAGAAAGAGATTTAGTTAGAAAAGAAGAAAATCCTTCAGCTATTTTTCAACTCAGCAGTGGACACTAGAGCAAGAGTGGGGTTTTTTTTAATGGTAAGGGGTGGAGGATTTTCAGAATTACATTACTTTCATCTTTATCATTTTCTAGTTAAAATACTTATGCATATATTGTAGTTTTTTTCCCCCCAAGCCTACACAAAGCTAAGAAATCTAGCTAAAACTTGTTTATTTACAGCTTAAACTAAAATGGAAATAATTAAATCTTCACTTAAAATTTTCTTTATATAAAGAATCCATGCCTTTTGTTTACTGTTAGCTATGATTATATACCTGTTCTTATGTATCGATTTTTATGAGGCATTTTTTAACTCTACCATTCAGTCCGATATTAAGAGGTTGCCAAATCCTTTATTCCAATGTGATTTCAACAGTTATTGCTCTAAGTATAATCATAGTTTACATTTATATAATACTTAGAAGTACTGAATATATATCATGCCCTACGATCCTCACAACAGTCTTTTAAGATACATAGTGCAAGCATTACAGTCTCCACTTTACAGATGAGGAAATGTGGAGTCTAAGAAGTTGAAATGACTTTTCCAAGGCAACACTACTCACGAATGATAAGGTGGAGATCCAATCACAGTTTTGTTTACCCTTAGTCCAGTACACCAAAATCATGTCTTCTCACTGCTTCAAAGGAACATCACCGGATAAACTAAAAAAATCCTACAATTGCCAATTTGTTTGGGTCATGATGTAGGGAGAGCTCATTTAAGCTACTTTATACTCGGTAAATTTGGTTGTACATATGGTTATAGTCATGTCTTTGAACTATTTTCTTATAATTAGGTTTTATTGGAAGTGATGACATTTTAGTAACTTTTTGTCTTCAACATAATAGGATGTTTGCTTTGAACTTTTCATTTTCTAGTCAATTTGGATTTGGATTTGGACCTAAACTTTTCACTTTTTGATAGAATGTTATAACACTGCATAGACAGCACATCCTAAATAAATAAGGCTTTCTTTCTATCTTTGCAGTGCTTCCCCAATCTCTGTTTTACTGAACACTTTTATTCTCACATGTACTCATACTTATGAAAGAAGATTGGAATTTAGGAAAACTGAATTCCAATAGCTGTTCCACCACTAACAAAGTGAGTAACATTGGACAATGTGCTATAACCTTTCCAAGTCTCATTCTCTTATTTGTAAAATGAAGAATAGGAAGCAAGGTGGATAGAGTGCTAAGTCCGGAGTCAAGAAGACCTGAATTCAAAGACCCTGGGTAAGTCACTACACTTTTGTACTTTGTCTGATTCGGTAGCAAATATGATATGAAACTAACAGGCCCTTACTCTAGAATCCGTGGTATCTGATGTTTTCTTATAATGGGCTTACCTTATAAAAGATGTGTTTAAGCAGAGTTTACATTGCCACATTAAAAGTGTGATGTAAAAGGAACCAGGTGAATGGTTCTAAAATCTCTTCTAATTCTAAAAGTCTATGATTCTAATCAAAATGGTTTGTGAATAGATAGGTTCAGTTAATCATTAGATCATCTTTATATGGCAAGCAAAAGATAATACATAATACTACTTTGATCTGAGTGTTGTACTTCTAATATAGTTTGAGAGCCAATTTTTAGTCCAAGATTTTCTGCATATTTTTATCATTGTTTTTAAAAAGTAGGATTCTAAAGCTTGTTAAAAATGAAAAAATATTCAACCTCTATGGAAAATAACTTCACCTTCTTGAAATCATAGGTGACAATCTAATAATAAATGCAAACCAAAAAGGAAAAATTTATAAACATAAAATAAAAAATTAAGATTTCAATAGTGAACTGTCTAAATTATGGTTATATCTATAGAGGAACAAATTGAGTGACTTCAATATAAAAATTGTTGAACTCAATTCAATCAACCTTTGTTGTAGAGTTCTATTGGGGGGAAGGAATGTTTCATATCCAATTAATTTTTTTCACAAAGTCATGATTAAAGATTGTTTAATATAGATATGATTTAAGTAGATATTATAAATGTATATAGCTATCCAAGTACCCTGGACAGCTGCTCAGTACTCATACCAAATCTGAAGAGAACTATTGAAATGGAAAGAAAAAAAGGTAGCTTTCTATTGATAATTATGGGCAATCAAAAGTTTATCTCAAAAGGAAGACCAACTTCCTTCCAACTAATTATTGTCACAATATTTATCTTACAAGAATTTCCTTCTAAAACATTGAATAGAAGCTTGTCACCAGTGTAAGATACAAACAGGTATCAGTTCTGAACATTTCATGAAGGAAGAATCCAAATTACCTTATTTATGGAGACAACTTTTTAGTGTCCATGCTTCTGGGAGCAACATAGCAAGTTATGTATCTGAGATGCATTATTATTGTGTCTTTGTACATAGCTAGGAGCCTAACAAAACTCCATTTGAATCCTGGTCATTTAGGGTGAGAAATTGCTCCCTTTTCCCTCAAAATGATTTGTGTCTTTTCACAGCCAAACAAAGCAAGCTCTAAAAATAGACTAGGACCCATTGCATCTAAATCAACTGCATGAATTTCAGGGATTTGCCAACCTCATTTTGCTTGTTTTTCAGACTGAGGCAAGATATTTTCACTTTGAAATTTTTCTGCTTCCAATATTTCTAATTACCATCATGGCTAATTATACCTTACCACATTTTTTTGACTTTAGTGAGGATAAGAATTGAAATGATAAAATGCATTTATGAATTCTATTTGAAAATGTTTTTTTCCTACACCTTACAGAGTAGTCGTTGATTATGTTCTACTGAAGAAAGTGGATTGACGTGACCAGAAAAGCATTTTTCATTGAAGTATCTAGAGATATGGTTTCAATAGCCTGCTATTGAAGTCAATGGCCTAATGTTATTAGAAATAAATCTCCATTGAAGTGAATGAAGATTAATTTTCAATAGTATTTCATTGAAGTCAATGAGCTAATGTTATCAGTTTCAGAAGTGAGTTTCCATTGATGCAGATAGAGATTCATTTCCGATAGCAAACCATTGAAGTCAAAAGGAAGAAGCACTAAGAGTTTAGCTGATAGAATGGTGATTGTAAGTGCTCCATTTTCTTTAATAAAGAGGAGAGATGAACTTTTAAAAGATTCCATAACAACAGGATATTTGGTTCAGTAAAGTGCAATTTAGAGCTAAAGTGCGCAAATGTTAAGCTTGCATGTTGTTCTATGCTCTCTGCAGTGGATCATATATAATTTCTATGACAAATGCAGAATAATGTAGAGGGAGAAAGTATCTTTTTTTAGGAAGACCAAGATTTCTCCCTAGCCAATGCTTCCTTTGGGAGAGGGCAGTTCTCAGACGAAAAGCAAACTCTTTCAGAGCAGGATATAGTCTTTTGATGAGGGAAAGGTTGAAGTCAATAAGCATTTGGACAATGACAGAAGCATGTTTTGAATTTTCTGATTTTTTTTTTACCTCTTATTTTGTAGCTCTGAACAAAAATATTGTCTTATCTGTAGAATAATTTGTTTCCTTGTACCTTTCCTTATTTCCTTATCAAGACTGGATGGTTTTGGCATCTAACTTTACTAATGACACAATTTTTTTTGACTTTTAATTAACTTGCTGATAGGTCACAAATTTTACTTACACATATCTTTCCACACTATAATTGGAAGCTTCAAGAAGAGCTGTGAAAATCCTTTGTATAAATGTATTTAAAATAAAGATAAAGAATATAATAGAACTCCATTATATTATAACTCATTATTACATTGATTCAAATATACCGTAAGTCAAATGATGTCATCCTTAAAACAGAGAAATTATAATAATTCCTTGATTTAACATGGCTTGCCTGTTTTCACTTTAACTCAGCAACAACAGAAAAAACAACTATTTACAAGATCTTGTTCTCTGGGGATACAAAGGAAAAAATGAAACAGTCCTTGTTCTTATGAAACTTACATTCTACTGGGGAGATAGATAACATGCATAGAGATGAGTAAATATGAATTATGCACAAAACTTCAAAACATAAAAAGCATTGACAGCTTGTGGGGGAGAAGGGTATCAGGATGGACCTCCTTAGCAAATAGCATAAAAACTATATTTTGAAGAATACTAGGGATTTTAAAAGAAAGAAGAGTATTTCAGATATGAGAATTAAACTGCATAAAAAATGAGATGGACTGTCATATACAGAGAATAGAGTTTAAGCCAGTTTCAATGGAATAGATAGTAAATGAAGTGAAATAGAGTAAAATGAGTCTGGTAATATACATGGGAGCCAGACTGTAAATGGTTATGTGTCAGGCTAAGTATTTTGTATTTTAACCTATAGACAACTGGAAATCAATGAACATTTTTGAGTGGAGGAGTTACATGGTCAAAATTATGCATAAGAAGATTACTTTTGCAGTTATGTGGAAGATAGATAGGTTAGGATAGGGTAGGCTATTGCAGTAATCTATGTGTAGGTGATGATGGCCTGGACTTGGAGAGATACTATTTGAGTGGAAATAAGAAAATGGAAATGAGTTATTATGGAGGTAGAATCAATAAAACTTTGGAAAGTGATTGGTGTGTGAGGATGTAAGGGTGAATGAAGATCCAAAGATAATTCTGAGGTTGCAAACTTGAGTGATTAAAAATTCTCAATGGAAATAAGGAATTTAGGAGGAAAGGGAGGAAAAACATAAAGTGTTTTGTTTTGGAGATGTTAATTTATGGGACATCCATAGGGAGCTAATCTAACTTAGGAGTGGGGAACTTATGGTTTTCAGGCAACATGTGGCCCTGTAGGTCCTCAAATTCAGCCCTTTGATTGAACCAAACTTAACAGGACAAATCCCCCTAATAAAAGGATCTGTTTTGTAAAACTTGAACTCAGTCAAAAGGCTGCAACCATGGACCTAGAAGACCTCAAGGCCACAGGTTCCCTACCCCAATCTAGCTGCTGTGACTACCCGTAACGAATATGGAGAGAGAGAGAGGAGAACTTTGTGAGATGTCTACACTTAGATCAGAGTTTTATAATATCATCAAGGAGAATGAGAATGGTCAGACAAATAGATGAGAACCAGAGAAAAAGCAGTCATGAAAGGCAAGGAATGAGAGAATATGTAAGACAAAAAAGTTGTTGACTATGTCCAAAGCTGCAGATAAACCATGAAGAATGAGAACTGAGAAATGGCTGTTGGAGTTAGAGAAATATCAAATAAAACAACTCTGAGAAACCACCTCAGACCTATCAGATTGATTAATATGACAGAAAAAGAAATGGACAAATACTGGAGGTAAAAAATAGGTACATTAATGCATTGTTGGTGGAGTTGTGAACTGATATAGCCATTTTGGAAAACAATTTGGACCTATGCCCAAAGGGTTAAAAAACTGAATATTCTCTGACTCAGCAATACCACTATTAGATCTGTATCCCAAAGAGATCAAATAAAAAGGGAAAGAACCTACACGTCCAAAAAATTTTTAACAGGTCTTTTTTGCAATGGAAAAGAATCAGAAATCAGGGCATTCCATTAGTTGGAAAGTGACTGAATAAGTTGTGGTATATGATTGTGATGGAATACTTTTGTGCCATAAGAAATGGTGAGGAAATGCTATAGAAAATCAGAAAACAAAACTCTATTTGCAGGTGATCTGATAATATACTTGGAAAATACCAAAGACTCCACTGAAAAGTCAATTTAAAATATTAATAATTTTAGCAAAGTAGTAGGATATAAATCCACAGAAGTCATCAGCATTCCTATATCACACACACGCACACACACATGCACACACACACACACACACACACACCCCTGCAAGAAGAGATAATGCGAGTTACCCCACTTAAAATAACTCTAGACAGTATAAAGTACCTGGGAATTCACCTGCCAAAACAAACCCAGAAATTACACAGCAAAATTATCTTTGAAAGTTCTTCATACAAATAAATCAGATTTAAATAATTTGAGGAATATTAATTGTTCTTAGGTAGAAAAGACCAATAAAATAAAAATGACAATTTTGCCTAATTTATATATTCAATGACTTCCCAATAAATTACCAAAAATTATTTTACTGTTAGAAAAAATAATAGCAAGATTCATTTGAAAGAACAGAAGGTCAAGAATATCAAATGAAATGAATGAAAAGCAAATGAAAAAATGTAAAGGAAAAAGGTTTATCAGTACAAGGTTTTAAATCATATTATAAAGCAGAAATTATCAAAATGATCTGGTGCTGACTAAGAAATAAAAAGGCAGATCAGTGAAAAAGAGTGGACTTAAAATTTACAGCAGCAAATGACTATAGCAACTTTACATTTGACAAATGTAAAGACAAGTTTTGGGATTAACAGTTAATTATTTGATAAAATGTTATTTAGAAAAATGGAAAGTAGTTTGGTAGAAATGGGATATAGACCAATATCTTACATCATTTATCAAGATAAGGTCAAAATGGATACATGACCTAAATATAAAGAGAGAGATTACAAGAAAAATTAAAGAACATCGAACATATTATACCTACCAGACGAATAGATAGGTAAACAATTTATAAATAAACAAGAGACAGAAAACCATATGTGGTATAAAATGAATAAATTTGATTGCATTAAATTAAAAAAGATTTTGTATAAATAAAACAAAGGTCATCAACATCAGAAGGAAAGTAGAAAGGTAGGGGGAAATTTTACAGTTTCTCAGATAAAGATCTCACATCTTAAATATATAAAGAATTTTGTCAGATACGTAAGAATATTAAACATTCTCCAATTGATAAATAGACAAAGGGTATGATCAGGCAGTTTTCAATGAAGAAATCAAAACAATTTGTAGTCATATAAAAATGCCCTAAGTCATTATTTATTAGAGAAATGCAGGTTAAACAGCCTTGAGATATAGTTTCATACCTATCAAAAATGACTAAAATGATTGAAGGTGAAAGCGACAAATGTTGGAGAGGATGCTGGAAAGTTTGGACACTAATTTGCTGGTGATGGAACTTGAACCGATTCAACTTTTTGGAGAGCAATCTATAACTATGACTAAATAAATTAAAGTGCCTATACCCTTTGACCTAGCAATGCCAATATTAGGTCTGTCTGAAAGGTGATTAGGGAAATAGGGAAAGAATCAATATACTCTCAAATATTTATAGCAGCTCTGTTTTTGGTGGCAAAGAACGGGAAATTGCAGGGATGCCCATCAACTGGGGAATGTCCAAACAAGTTGTGATATATGATCATGATGGAATACTACTGTACTATAAGAAATGATGAGGTCAAATGATCTTAGAAAAACATGGATAGACTTACATGGAAATAATGAAGAGAAAAATGAACAGAACTGAGAAAATATTGTATATATTGTGGAAAAAAAGCACAGAAAAAAAACCCCCAAGCAAAATAAAGAAAAAATGTGCTTTGATCTGTATTCAGACTCTATCAGTTCTACCTCTGGAGTTGAATAGCATTTTTCTTGATAAGTCCTTCAGAATTGTCTTGGATCATTGTATTACTGAGAATAGCTGAGTCATTCACAGTTGATTATTGTGTAATATTACTGTTACAGTATACAATGTTCTCCAGGTCCTCCTCACTTCACTTTGCATCATTTCATGTAAATCTTCCCATGTTTTTCTGAGATCATCCTGCTCATCATTTCTTATAATACAATAATATTCCATCACAATCACATACAACAACTTCTTTATAAATCAACTTCTAAGAGTCAAGATGGTGGAGTAAGCAGTAATTTATGGTCACTCTCCCATAGTCACTTCCAAACAACCATAAAATAGAGCTCCAAAACAAATCCTGGAACAAAAGAACCAGCAAAAAGACAGGGTGAAACAATCTTTTAGCCCAAGAAATTTGAAGGATAGGAAAGAAAGGGTTCACTAAAGTGAAAAGGGAGTGCAGTTCAGGATGAGAAGCAACCCAGCAAGCCATCAGCAAGTCCCACCTCAGAAAACCAGAGGGACATCCTAAGACCCCAGGTGCAGTTAGAAAATGTCAAAACCAGGACCACACAGGTGCCTTAGTATAGATGGGGAACTGGCTCTTACTCTAAGAATTATCATATGTTTCAGCACAGTCCTAGGCAAACTGGTAGCCTATAACCAGGACCACTCTGCCATGCTTCAGCATAACCCTGGGCAAACAGGCAACCTCCAGAGGCAAGATCACCATATGTTTCAGTGTACCCAAGAGGAAACAAAAAGGAACACAGAAACACCCCCACTGGGCTTCAGCACATTGCAGACACTACTAGTAGGACTCCAATTCAGCACCAGGTAAGCTACCAGACCCCTATAGCCTTCAGCAGTGTCAATCAGCCTCACCTCATCAATGTAGCACCAGACAAGAGAGTTCCCCATGGGCCTCAGGGCAATATCAGTGCAGCATGAGGTAAACACCCAGGGCCTGCAGCCACTAGCATAGGAAGTAGGAGACAGTGTCCCTTTCTCCCTGAGAGCAAAGCTCAAATTTAAAAGAAAGGAAAAAGGCAAAAAAAAAGATGATTAAAAAACAACAAAAAAAGAATCTGACCATCAAGAGCTATTATAGTGACAGGGAAGACCAAGATACAAACTCAGAAGAGGACAACAATATCAAAACACCTATGGTCACAACCCCCCCCCAAAAATAGGAAGCACTAGTTGCAGGCCCAGAAAGAACTCATGGAAGAGCTCAAAAAGGAGTTTAAAAATCATATAAAAGCTGAGGAAGGAAAACTGGGAAAAAGAAATGAGAGTGATGTGAAAGAATTGTGAAAAAAGACTCAACAGCTAGGAAAAGTACTTAAAAAGTAAGTTGATCAAATAGAAAAGGACATACAAAAATCCACTGAAGAAAACAACTCCTTAAAGAGTACAATTGGCCAAATGGAAGAGAAAGTCTAAAAGCTAATTGAGGCAAACAATTAAAAGTTAGAATTGGAGAAATGGAAGCTGATGACTCTATGAGACATCATGAACCAGTTAAACAAATTCAAAAGTGAAAAACTGGAAGAAAATGTAAAATATTTCATGGAAAACAACTGACCTGGAAAATAGGTCCACAAGAGATAATGTCAGAATTACTGGAGCACCTCAAAGCCATAATTAAAAAAAAAAAGACCTAGACCATATCTTTCAAGAAATTTTCCTCTTATCTCCCCCACCCAGACCCTCAAAAAGTCCTAATTCGTGCCTCCCCTCTGGCTGTTGACGAAATTAAGAGTAAAGAAGGTGGTCAGCCCGATGAGGGGGTGGAGCTAAATGTAGGAGGGGGTGTCCAGAATGGGGAGAAGGACGCCTGAAGTGAGAGCTCCCCACACGGGTTCTGGTCATAGAACACGCAGCTTCGTCCCTCTCATCGGTTCGCCCTTCACCCCGGCACCAACCCATGACACAAGGGATCCATTGAGGAGCTAGAGTGTCATCCGAGAGGACCCATTGTCCATCCCCCCAGTCCTGGAGAAAGAGGTAGGTGTGTTGCAGCCATGGGCTCGGAACTCAGACTGCCATGGAATCCCTCATCAATGTATTCCACGCCCACTCTGGCAAGGAAGGTGACAAGTATAAACTGAGCAAGAAGGAACTGAAGGAACTACTGCAGGCAGAGCTTTGTGGCTTCCTGGATACTCAGAAGGCTGCAGATGCAGTGGACAAGGTGATGAAGGAGCTGGGTGAGAACGGGGATGGTGAAGTTAACTTCCAGGAGTATGTGGTGCTGGTGACTGCACTCACTGTGGCCTGCAACAACTTCTTCTGGGAGAACAGTTGAGCAAGCAGTTCAGCCCCTGGCCAGCCCCAGTAACCCTATTACATCTCTGCCCTTACTCATCCCCCCATTTCCACCTTCACCTCCCACGTAGCCCTCTCTCTGCCCTCAGCCTCCGCCAGGTCACTGTCCCAGGCTCAGCCATAGCCTCTGTGGTACACTGCTCCATTATGCATTAAAGGCTCCTCTCCCAATAAAAAAAAAAGAAGAAGAAATTTTCCAGGAAACCTGTCCTCATGTCCTAGAATAAGAAGACAAAATAGGCTTTGAAAGACTCCACCAAGAGCCTTAGGAGAGAGATCCTAAAACAAAAACCCCAAAGGAACATTATAGCCAAATTTCAGAACTATCAGGTCAAGAAAAAAAATACTAAAGTTGCCAGAGACAAACAGTTCAAATGTTAGGCTGTCAAAATCATCAAACAGGATTTAGCAGCTACAACATTAAAGGATGGGAGATGATGGAATATGATATTCTTGAGGGCTAAGGGGCTAGAATTACAACCAAGAATCACTTACCCACAAAATTAAAGACATCACATCAAGGGGAAAAAGTGATCATTCAATGAAATAGAAGAATTTCAAGCCTTCATACGGAGAAAACCAGAACTAATCCAAAACTTTGACCTCCAATATCAAGACCCAAGAGAAGTATAAACAGGTAAAAGGGGAAAAGAAAATATAAGGTATTCAAAAAATCTAGACTGTTTACATCTCTACATGGGAAGATGATACTTATAACTCTTGAAAATCTTATCACCAACAGTACAGATGGAAGGAATATACATATCCAGAGGGTATGGGTATAAGATGAATTTGAGGTAATGACAAAAAAAATTAATGATGAAAAAGAGGAGTACAATGGGTTCAGAAGGAAGGGAGAGCTAGAATGTGTCAAATAATTTCACATGAAGAGGTGTGAAAGAGCTATTACACTATAGAGGGATATGGAAAGTTGAGTAATGGGCAATACTTGAACCTTACCCCCATCAGATTAGCTCAAAGAGGAATAATATACACAGTCAGATGAATATAAAATCTATCTTTAGTAATAGAGAAATAAGAGGGGGAGCAGATTAAGTTAGGGGCGTGGGGCTGGGGGTTGACAGAAGGGAGGGCAGATAAGGGAGGTAGTAGACTATAAGGTGGGAAAGGGTGAAAGAAGAGAGAGGACAAGCAGGAGGATGAATAGGGTGGAGGGAAATACACAAGTAGTAATCATAACTGGAAATGTGAATGTGATGAAACTCTCCCACAAAATGGAAGTGAATAACAGAGTGGATCAAAAGCAAGAATCCTACAATATGTTGCTTCCTAGAAACACACTTGAAACAGAGAGACGCACAGAGAGTGAAGGTAAGGGGCTGGAACAGAATCTATAATGCTTTAACTGAAGTACAAAAAAAGTAGGGATAGCAATCCTGATCATTGACAAAGTAAAAGCAAAAAGAGACCTAATTAAAAGAGATAAAGAAGGAAACTACATCTTGCTAAAAGGTACCATAGAAAATGAAGCAAATTCAAAGAGCAGGAAATAATCTTCTTATCATATCTATGGGGAGAGGAAGAATTTGTAATCAAACAAAAGACAGAGAACATTACAAAAAGTAGAATAGATAATTTTGATCATATTAAATTGAAAACTTTTGCACAAACAAAACCAATGCAACCAAGATTAGAAGGAAAGCAGAAAGCTGGGAAACAATCTTTACAGTAAGTGTCTCTGACATGGGCCTCCTTTCTCAGATAGAGAATTGAGTCAAATTTATAAGAATGCAAGCCATCCTCCATTGATAAATGGTCAAAGGATATGAATAGGCAGTTGACAGAAGAAGAAATCAAAGCTATCTATAGGCACATGAAGAAGTGCTCTAAAACACTTTTTGTTAGAGATAGCCAAATTAAAACAACTCCATAATACCACCTCATACCAATCAGGCTGACTAATATGACAAACAAGGAAAATGATAAATGTTGGAGAGGATCTGAGAAAATTGGGACTGATTCACTGTTGTTGGAATTGTGAACTGATCCAACTATTCTGGAGAGTAATTTGATACTATGCCCAGAGGACCATAAAACTGTGTATATACCTTATGATCCAGCAATATCACTACTAGGTCTGGATCCCAAAGAGATTATAAAAAGGGAAAAGGACTTACATGTGCAAAAATATTTATAGTAGCCGTATTTGTGGTGGCCAAATATGAGAAACTGAGGGGATGTCCATCAATTGAGGAATGGTTGAACAAACTGTGGTATATGAATGTAAAGGAATACTATTGTGCCAAAAGAAATGATGAACAGGCAGATTTCAGAAAAACCTGGAAAGATGCACAAATTGATGCAAAGTGTAATAAAAGAATCTGGAAAATATTGTATACAATATCAACAATATTGTGTGATGGTCAGCTATGAATGGCTCAGCTCTTCTCAGCAACATAATAATCCAAGACAAGTAAAAAGAACTCACAAAGGAAGATACTATTCATATCCAGATTAAAAAAATGGAAGACTCTGAATGCAAATCAAAGCACATATTTTTCACTTACTTTATTCTTTCTCATGTTTTTTTCTTTTGATCTGTTTCTTTTTTCATAACTGTGATGAATATAAGTATGTATTTTACCTGATAGTACGTTTAATAAACTGTATCAATCTGCCTACCAATTTCAGAAGAGGGGAGAGGAGAGAGGGAAAAAATTGTAATTCAAAGTCTTGAAAAAATGAATGTTAAAATTTTTCTTGATATGCAATTGAGGAAAAAATAAAATACTATTTAAAGCAAAAGAAGCAAACAAACTTGTTCAGCGGTTCCCCAATTAATGGGCACTCCCTCAATTTCCATTTTTGAAAGACCTGCTATAAATATTTTTGTAAATATGGATCATTTTCATTTTCGATTTTTTTTTGTTTTGGATATAGACCTAATAGTGGTATTGCTTGGTCAAAGGGTATTCATGGTATTAGAGCTCTTTGAGCATAGTTCCAAAATGCTCTACAGAATGGTTGAGTCAGTATACCACTTCACCAACAGCACATTAATGTCTCAATTTTACCACATCATTTTGATCATTTTCCTTTTATGTCATATTAGCTAATCTGATAGATGTAGGATGGTAGCTCAGAGTTGTTTTAATTTGCATTTCTCAAAATAATAGTTACTTAGAACATTTTTATAACTATAGACAGTTTCAATTGCTTTGTCTGAGAACTACCTGCTCATATCCTTTGACCTGTTATCAATTGAGGAAAGGTTCTTAGTTTTATAAATTTGACTCAATTCCCTATATTTTGAGAAATGAGGTCTCTATCAGTGAAACTTGCTGTGAAATTTTTTCACAGTTGTGATTACTATGTATTTCACTCCATCCTCTTTCCCCCTGTTTATCCTACTCTGTCTCTCTCTGTTGAGCTCTCTGTCTCCCTCTCCCCTCTCTTTCTCTCTCCACCCTGTCCATTCTCAAAAGTGTTTTGCTTCTGACTTTTAACTCACCCAATCAACCCTCTCTTCTATCATGCCCCATCATCTTTTTTTCCTTTCCCTTCTACTTTCCTATATAGCAAGATACATTTTTATACCCAGCTGATATAAGATATTCCCTCTTTGAGCCAATACTGAGAAGTGTAAGGTTCATATACCCTGCTCCTGGGAGTTCTGAAATTTGGCTAAAATAATTCTGGGAGTTTTCATTTTGAAATCTTTCTCAGACAGTAATTGGTGATTTCTTTCAATTTCTATTTTACCTTCTTTTTCAAGAATATCAGGACAGTTTTCTTTGATAATTTCCTGAAAGATGATGTCTAAGTTCTTTTTTAATTTTGAATTTCATACAGCTTAATAATTTTTAAATTATTTCTTCTGGATCTATTTTCCAGATCACTGTATTCTTTTTTCAATACAATATTTCACATTCTCTATTTTTTCATTCTTTTGATTGTTTTATCCTTTTTTGACTCAACTATTATGGAGTTATTAGGTTCCATTTACCCAATTCTAATTGTTAAGGCATTCTTCTCTTCAGTGAATTTTTATACATCATTTTCCACTTGGCCAATTCTACTTTTCAAGCATTCCCTCTTTCATTGGCTTTTTGTGCCTCTTTTACCATTTTGTCAGTTCTGTTTTTTAAGATGTTATTTTTAGAACTCCAAACTCTTGATTCTTTTTCATGATTTTCTTGAATCATTCTCATTTCTCTTTCCAATTTTTCTCTACCTCTCTTAACTGATTTTTAAAATCCTTTTTGAGCTCCTTCATAGCCTGAGAGCAATTCACATTTTTCTTTGAGGTTTTGGATATAGCAGTTTTTACTGTATTGTCTTCTTCTGACTTTGTGTTTTGATCTTTCCTGTTACCATATTAACTTTATATATTGAAGATCTTTTCCTGTTGTTTGCTCAGTTTTTCAGCTTAGTTTTTGACTCTACTTCTAAAGTGAATAGGGCATTGTCTCAAGCTTTACTTGTTTTTGCAGCTGTTTTCAGAGATAATTCTGAGGACCTGTAAGTTTTTGGTTCTTCCAAGGTTGTATGATCTAGGGAAAGGTGTTACTACTCTCCTGGCCTGTGCTATGGTTTGTGAGCTACCATGAACTCCCTTTTTCACCCTGGAATTGTGATCGGAGTCCCAGCTCCACAGCAGTCACAAGTTCTAGTGTACTAGTACTCCTCATCCTGGGGCTGAGGTCTAGTCCTAGACAGATCCATGTATAGGTAATGCAGCAGAGTCTTTCTCCTGGTGCCAATAAATGCACATCTGTAATCTCCTAACCAGTTGTCTCTCCCTCTTACTGACTGTGTGCTGAGAGGTCTGGAAAACACCACTGCTTTCACTGATATGGTCACTAGCAAGGCTCACTGATGGTTTGTTGGTCCATGGCCTGAACTGGACTGTCTTCCACTCTCACCCCAAAGCAACAGACCTTTCCTGCTAACCTTCTAAGTTTTTGGAGGGGCTGGAAAACTATTTCCCCCTATCATTTTGTGAGTCCTACCACTTCAGAATTTATTCTTTGGCATTATTTAAAGGTTTTTTGGAGGTGTTTGGGGGAAAACTCAGATGAGCCCCTGCCTTTTCTCTGTCATCTTGGTTCTCGTTATATGAGTATTTTAAAGATATATTTGAGCCTATGATTTTATATCCACAAGCACCAAACTACCTAATGTAGTTGTAGATGATATAGATCCATTTACTCATGGTGAGATTTGGCCTCTTTTGAGGCTCTGTAATAATACATCTCCTATGTCCCAAAAGAGTGGCATCTCTCATGTATGACTTTATAAGAAAGGTGGTAAGAATCTTCCCTCCACTTGGAGATCCTTATCTATAGGTAACACCATGGCCAAGAGTTATGCTTTAGGTGTATGAAAAAGACCAGAGAATTGGACTAATAGGAATAGATGCCTCCATAGGTTCGAGGAGGGTTTCATGCCAACTAAAGGCTACTGTAAATCTATTTTCCTACTGCATTCTGTCTTGGATGATGCCAAACATAAAAAGAGAATATGTAGGGTAGCTTAGTTCAATCTAAGGACATTGAGACCTAGAAAATTTAAATGATTTTGCTAAAGTCACACAGGTAATAAGAGATTTGAGTGCAGGTGTTTTGACACCAAATCCATCATAGTTTAGACTTTACCATGCTAGCTCCATTCTTTAGGGGACAAGCTGATAATACCCACTTCTTCAGAAAAACAGAATATCAAAACATAAACAAAATTAGTAAGTAAATTATACTCCCATATAATAATAATTCTTTACCCCCAAATGAAGTTAGATACTTTGTTTTTTTAAATGTGATTTCTGATGATTATAATATTAAATAGCAATAGAAAGTCTAATAGAAATTGGAGCACAAAATAAATACCTATTAGAAGAAATAAATTTTTAGGTAATAGGCCTGTGGCTTTAAGATATTAAATTTATTGATGCAGAAAAGGATATCTGAACTTCTTTAAAATGGTACCCTTATATCAAAAGCACAGTGGGTAGCACAGTGAAGAAAATTTTAATAATATTTTCTCTATAGCAAGACTATCTCTCCCCAACCAATTTTTTTCTTTTCTTTTTTGATCTATGTAAAAAAGGGTATCCTTTTGAAGACCTCCATATTCTGAAAAAATTTCAAGTATCTCAAATTTAGAAATTTTGCAGCATTCTTAAAAATATATAAAACATGTCAAATGTGACCATTCTGTTATAATCTTACACTGAACTCATTTTTCCCCCTGAAAGAGTGGTCTGCATTTATATGCCTGAGCAAAGACCTAGAATCTTAAAACTAGTAAAGAGATACTCAGAGGAAGGAGCTAGTTCTTAGCCCCCAGTGAGCACTTTAGAAGTTTATATTCATTCCTTAAGGGTGAAAGGACCAGCACTTGTTCAATATGTAGGAGAAGAAATAGAGAAATTGGGTTGGTTTGTTAAGGCTGTCACTAAGATTGGAGTTTCCAGAAGATGCTGTTCTAACATCGTCAATTTCTTGCTAAAACTCATTCTCATTTTAAATGGGAAAAAAAAGATTAGAGTAGTGTGAGCTTGGGGGGAAAATACATAACTGGCTGGTGGGTAAGCTATCTTTCTAAAGGAAAAATTCTCCTAACCTTATGAACTAAAGGATAGCTTAATAACAGCAGTGAAAGAGACTAAGGCTGTAAGGGGAAAAAAAATTAAGAGATGGAAGAAAAGAAACTTGGTCCCAAGATAACAGTAGTCTTGATCACTAAAGTAAAGATACTTAAAGCATTTACATCTGTAGTTTTGAAAGGGAGAAGTTTACAAATATCCTAAAGGAGAAGTTTTAAAACTAATTTTTTGTCACCTCTTTTGTCACTTTCTATTTTTCCTTATTAAGGGACTCTTTATATCAAAATGATGGCAGAAGCAGTTATTTGGGATAAGGGATAAGGAGTAGATCCATGATTTGATTGGCATAGTGAGGAAACTCCCTCTACCAAAGCAGGTCATAACCTTTTTCTGCAATTTAAAGTTCTAGAAAATTTCCTAAAACACTGAGTTTCATCTACTTGATCAAAGTCACATGACCAACACAGGTCACTTGAATCAAGGTCTTCCTGGCTATGAGGTCATCTTTCTATCCAATGCTAAACATTGCCTGTAACAGGAGGATGCAGAAAATATATTTTGGCATTGAAATTAGCTCAATATTTTCCCATATTGGTTAGTTATCTTCTTAATATCTTAATATCAATCTTTCTATCTAACCAAGAGCTACACGCAAATAAAATATGCCAACAGAGCATTTCAGAAGCTCAACATCTCACTTCAATCTGATTGCTTCCAACTTCCAGTACCTTTAACAAATAAAGATTATATACATACACACATATATATACATGTACAGATGTTTTATATATATATATGCATATTCATATACATGCAGTATATATATACACATATAACTACACATAATCATATCTCTTTCCTCAGTTTATCTCATAAAATTACATTATGTAAACCTCCCTCTTCAAATTATCAGTAAATACAGATACTGATATCAGTGATGATTCTGTATTTGTCCTTTGTTCTCAAAGAGGACCATGACATCAAGATGATGACATGACTTGCAGCTGATTTTGATTTGAGTGAAGGAGGGCTATGCAAGGTCACCAACTTCATTTTCTTCTCCTGAGTCATCTGGATCCAGTGACTTGATATTCATCAGGATGGCTGGAGATGGTGCAGGATGCAATGTGAGACTCTGGCCCTCTTAGATCAAGGTCTTACAGCATTCTCACTTTGAGTGAGATACACCCATTCAATGAATAGGCCTCTTTGAGTAGTTTCTTGAATGATGTCCCCTTTAATAAAAATAAAATCAAACTGGAAGGAGAAGACCCTCAGGTTTCCTAGTTAAAAGAGAAAAAATTACTATTGGTACAAATGATATGGTATATGTGTGTATGTATATGTATATGTATATATATGCATATCTATCTATAGCTACATCTATCTGTATCTATATATAATATGTGTGTAAATTAAGGGAGAAAGAGAGAGAGGGAGAGGAAGAAGGGAAAGGGGAAAAGAATGGGGAAAGAGAGAAGGAAGAGGGGAAGAAAGAGAGGGGGGAGAAGGGGAAAGAGAGAGAGAGAGAGAGAGAGAGAGAGACAGAGAGAGAGAAAGAGAGAGAGAGAGAGAATGAATTAATAAAAGCACTGGAGTAGAAATGCAAGTAAGCATAACAGTCCCCATCCTCAAAATAATTACACTTTAATGGGGAAAAACAACACATAATGGGAAGCTTATAGGGGGAGGTGGGGAAAAAGGGTAAGGTGATACTGTAGGGAGGGGGAAATTCCAAAGAAAATCTTGGTGTAAGCTAGATGAAGTGTGCTTAGGCCCCTCCTAAAATGATGATTTCCGGTAGGGAGTCAAAAAGAGCAGAGAAAGGGCTCATGGTGGAGATTTCTCAGGGTGGCTGTAAAATGAGCTTAAAGTGGACAGTTACAGCCTTGGAGAGAATTTTCTTAATGATTTCATGTTTTAAGTACTAAATTCCCAGGTGAATATAATGGTATTTCAAATTACTACTGCTTATTTAATTTTTTTGTCAATGTATGCTTTCAATTCTTCAGTGTTTTTTGGCTTTCTTTCTGTATGGAAGAAATAAATAACTGTCCTGTTCTTAATTTACATTGTACTTGCAATAACTTTCTGTTTCCTCTATTTGAGAAGATCTTAGATATGGGTCAAAATTAAAGTTCAAGCAGCTTTCAAGAAGATCTTAGATATGGGTCAAAATTAAAGTTCAAGCAGCAGGTATTTTTTTACAAATAAAATTCAAACACATGCATACACATATATGTATGTATTATTCATGTTAGTCCCTTGTATGGTACTTTGCTTATAGTAGGTATTTAGCAAACATTTGTGGAATTGAATTGTTATTTGAAATCAACATACCTTAGGTCACTAGTTTGCTTTGTTCCTATATTATGTGCTTATATACAAATGCAAATGTCCACACACAGGTAGACTTTAATTTACTATGCTAAAACAATCCATAATATTTTATTAATAAACAATTTGACTAAATGAATTAATATTTAGTATATGATGTTTCTCTAGTAATCATTGTTAACTCTTTTTGGCTATGCCTTTATTGTGACCAACATTTGGATAAATATGGAGGTGTCAAGTAAAAATATGGCAACTTCCAAATATCTAGATATTTTGGGTATTAAAAACTAAAATCCCAGATTTTTGTATGTTTTTTTCAGTTTTACACCAGATGTTTGTTATCTTTTAGAAAGAGCCTTACTTTCCCTTAAAGCTATATTTTTATATTTGATCTACTTGGAAAAAATTAATTTGTCTACTCAATTAATGAATTAACTAAGGAATGACAACTTTATTACCATTTATTGACATTACTCCATCCATCAATTAGTTATATAACAGAAGGCAAATTTCTATCTATAAATTATAAGTAATATTAATATTATTATATAAAATAGAACAAAACAAGTTAGTTCAGTTGAATAAATATTTATTAAATGCTACTGAGTACAAGGAAATGCAAAAGGTTCTGAGGATACAAAGGTAAAAATAAGGCAGTCCCTCATTTTACTACTAGAATGATGACACAGCATCAGCATCATATCTGAGGGCATCAGCACAACTTCTCATGGGAGGTGTCACTTCATCTGACTCTTGCCTAGAGCTAGGGATTCCAAGATGAGATAACACATAACAAGCTCTATACATACGCAAGAGGTTCTCTTGGTTTTGCTTACTTCATTCTGCATCAATTTCTACTTTCTCTGAAACTGTCTCTTTCATCATTTCATATGGCACAATAATATTTCATTGTATTCACCTACCACAATTTTTTCAGCTATTCTCCAGTTGATGGAAACTCCCCCTCCCACCTTAGTTTCTAATCCTTTTCCCCAATGTTCCTATTGAATCAGTCATCAACAAACATTTATTAAGCTCTTACTACATGCCAGGTACTATGCTAAGCTCTGGAAATAAGAAAATAGGCAAAAGACAGCTACTGTCCTCAAGGAACTTATGTCAGAATGGACAAGACTACATGAAAACAAATATAAACAGAACAAACTATATACAGGATAAATGACAAATGATTTACAGAAGAAAGGGACTGGGGAAGGCTTCCTGCAGAAGGGGGAGATTTTACTTGGGACTTAAAAGAAACAGAGAGGTCAGTAGTCAGAGAACAGGGGGGAGAGAATTTCAGGCATGGGGAGACAGCCAGAGAAAATGCCTGACACTGAGAGGTGGAGGTCAGTATCATTGAATAGAAGAGTATGTATCAGGAAGTAACGTGTAATACACCAGCATCCTTAGGTCCTCCTCCTCCTCTTCTACTTTTCCTTCTCCTCCTCCTTCTTCTCTCTCCCTCTCTTTCCCACCCTCCCATTTGGGGCACAAGGAATCCAACTGGAGCTTCAAAAAGTCAGAACACATCTCAAAACCCATCTCTATGGAAGTACTCCAACCCAGCCCTCCATTACTGTTCTTTACATATCTAGGCAGAGAATAAGTGCAATTGGCAACAGTTTTAAAAGCAGTTATTGAGGTTCTAAGTCCTGCATTACATCTTATGGTTAAAACTTAGTGAATACTTTACCCTCCCCGCATCAATACAGTGTTGTACTCGGAATCAGGAAAATGGAGTTTAAATCCTGTCTCAGACATTTACTAGCTGTGTTACTGAGTAAGTCGCTTAACTTCTCTCAGCCTTAGTTTCCTCCTTTGTAAAACAAGGATAATGATAGTATCTCCATCTGGTTGTTGTGTGGATCAAACAAAAATTTCTAAGTGCCTTGCAAATCTTAAAGCACTATAATAAGTGCTACTTATTATTTATATTATTATTTGACTTGCCAGTTCTTTTAATCAATCTTCATTTTTTTTTACAACCTTTTCTACCTTCTTTTCTGCCCGTCAATTTCTGGTTTGGTAAGGTAAGACAAGATAAACAATAGAATAAAATTGCATTGATGTTTTTGTTGGTAAAACCTGAACCTCTTCCTTCCCTAAGCCTATTGACTCAGAGTATAATATAGTCTTCTTTATTTTTTTCATGTCACAAAATTTAGTTTCCAAAAATGGTCCTTAAAAACTGTTCTTATGTAAATTTCTTACTGTGTGCTCTATTTTCATTTCCTATGACTTTTGACTTATAAAGTAATTTTATTTGGAATCTAGTGTCTGTAAAAGATATCACTAAGGTCATGTTCATAGAAGAAATGTTTATTCCCTCTTTTTTACATGATTGCATATTTATAACCTATATGAAATTGCTTACTATTTTAAGATGAAGGGAAGGAAAGTATAGAGGGAGAACATTTGGAACTCAAAATTTAAATTTAAAAAATGAATGTTAAAAATTGTCTTTACACAAAATGGAAAAAATAAAATACTATTAAAGAGAAAAAATGATTATTCTCTCTCTCATTCCACTTCCAATTCCTTCCCTCATGATCACACACTTACCCCATATTACTTAACAGAAAATGCAAATTAAGTATCACAAGTCAATGTAAAAATAGAGAAATCTAAAACCAATCTGTTTAATTTCACCTTTTGTTTCTGAAAACCTAGAGAAAATGTGAAATGTTTGTAAAAAAGAAACAATGTTAGAAAGGAAATGCACAGAATTTTAAAGTTTGAAGTAAAATAACCAGTGAGATCCAAAAGTGATGGCAAAATGGTCAAACCGTAGTTGACAGTGATGCTAATGGGAAATGAGCAGAAGAATGAGATTCCCTTGAACATTAAATGTAAAGATTCAGAAATGAGATTGCAAGAGAAAGATGAGAAAAATCATTCTGGAGAATAAATATGTAACTTAAACAATAAGATCGCCGAGACTTTTACACGAAAATAAGAAAATAATGTGAATTTTGAAGTAGCATTTGAACTTTTTCTATTTAATGCACAGTGGAGATATTTTTGGCATGCTATTTAATATATTTTCCCATAAGCTTATCACTCAGAAATGTAGTGAAAACAGATACATTTACAATCTGTACGTTGATGTGAAGGGAAGAAAATGACAAAAGAAACTACTTTACCTTATCCTTAAAAAAATCTTGTTAGCTTTTAATTTATGTAAGATATGGTTTAAGGGAACATTCTTTAAAAATTGTGTAAAACTCTACCCAACTATGGACTGATGAGCAGATTGTTTAAGAAGGCTGAGGCTAGGTCTACACAGATGTCAAATGTGGGTGATTAAAAAAATACACAGTCTCATATAATTTGAAGGCTAGACTTTTTGTAGTAGCAAATAACTAGAAATAAAATAGGTGCTCATAGATTGGAGAAAGGCTAAACAAATGGTGGTACATGAATATAATGAAATTGCAATTATTTAGCATGAAGAATTCAGAGACTCTTAGGATATATGAAGTAATATAGAGTGGAAAAAAAGTAGAATTAGGAAAGCAATATACACAATGACTACAACAATATAAAATGAAAGAACAAAAAAATGAAATTAAATTTGGAAAAAAATATATATATAATGAAGGGCCAAAAAGCTTGGCCCTAAAGAAGAACTGAGTAATGTATCATCTTTCCTTCTTTCAAAGGTGTTACCCAGCAGATAAGGAAAATTGGTTATACTACCAGACTTGTTTGTTGTATTGTTTAGTTTGTCTGAACTGTTTCTCTTTTAAAAAAGTAATTTGTTGAGGTAGAAGGAGAAAGTATATTCCCCCCACCCAAGTGATATAAGAATCACATATCCCCTCAAAAAACTGGAAAAGAATTTTTGGCTTCAGAAGAACCAGAAAGATGAACTAGTAGTTCAACCATTTTAAAAATAATCATACTGAAGCCCAAAGAGTTTATATGAACTGCAGATGAGTTCCTTTCCAGATCAAAATAGATGATCCAATGGTTTGCCCAAAGACTTATGTTAGTAAATGGCAAAACTGTGACAAGAGCCCAAATTTCTTAAGGTTCAATGTTTTTCCCTAAACTCTGCTAATTTCCCTACTGTATATTTTCGCTTCATTGATGTTTGATATCATACAAGCAAAATCCATTATTATGTGTTGAAACTTTTCAGTTTTAAATTGAGTATTTGATTTTCTGTAAACAAAATCTGGATGAATTCCTTATCCCCTAATATCAAACATTAGATCAAAACAATACAGGATGCAAGAATCTCAACACATTTCCAATTTCAATAAATGATGATCAGTCTTTTATCACCCAAGAAAATCTTGCACAAATAATTGACTAGACTACACAAGTAGATGAGATTGGCCCATTAGGTAAACCAAATAAAATGCTGACTAACATAGCTTTCTGGTATCAGTTTTTGTTTTTAGATGAATTATGTCTGGGTATGGCATCATCAACTTGTAATCCCTATTATTGGGAAGGTTAAGGCAAGAGGATTGCTCTAACTCAGGACTGTATAGTGCCTTACTCAGATGTCCATGCTAAGGTCAGCATTACTCTGTTAAGTCCCTTAGAGAGGAGGAGGTGACTAGTCCAAGTCAAAAATAGGGTAAGTCAAAGCTCTTGGGGCTTAGCAGTAGTCAGATTAGGACAATAGATGGCTACCATATTTCTAGTCTACATGAGATAAGAAGACCCAGTTTCTCTTCCAAAAAAATGGGAGTGGAGAAGTGGAATCATGAAGTATTATAATAAACTCCTACTTTTTTTAAAAAAAAGGATCATATAGAATATGGAAGAGTTGAGATAAATACCTAAACCCAACAGAAGCAACATATAGGGTCATGCCTCACTGAGAAATGAATTTTGGTCCATTAAATTGAACGAGAGGCAAAAGTCTTGTGCCAAATTTTATCTCCTAATAATCTATTACAAATTTAAATGACATTAAGATAAAGGTAACATATACTAATTAGGAAATTCAGAGATATGAAGGAAGAGCACTTTTATTTCTAATAGTGCTATTGTTAATTCACTGATTTTGATAAAACTTAAGCACATACATACATTATCAACAGAGAATTTTAGATTGGAATAAAAGGTTTGGAAACTGTCTATATTCTTAATTTTACAGATTAAAAAAAAAGCTGAGGTCTAAGGACCCTCACATGCTCATGAGATAGAGCTTCTACCTGATTACTTTCATTTTTAAATTGGAAAAATCTAATCTCTTCCTGTTCTGGGCTAACTAAGTGCCTGTAGAGTTCAACAGTAGCTACCAAGAGAGTATGCTTGAGCAGTCAGATGCTATTTTCTTAGAATCTCCCTTCCCCTCCTCTTTTAGACCTGCCATTAATTTACTGGTATAGAAAGGAAGGCAGAAAATTGGGTCCAACAGATATTAAAATGATAAATTAAAAGAGGCATGTAATTTAAAAAAGTTTAACTCATAAGGGACCACAGAAACCATCTAGCCAAGCCTAATCATTTTTACAGATAAGGAAACTGAGGTAAACAGAGATTAAGTTATGAATAGGTGATGGGTAGAGTGACTACAGTAAAAACTGGTAGTCAGAACTTGTAGGTTTGAAGGCTGGCTTTGACATTTGGCAGCTGTGTGACTGAACAAATCCTTGGAACTTGGTTTGCTCTCGTCTAAAATGGGAGAGGCAATACTTATACTCCCTGTCTCAAAATGCTTCTGTGATGAAAAAAAATGAGATAAAATGTGTAAAGAGATGTGCAAAGTGCCCAATAAATGTCAACTGTTATTGCCCAAGATCACATGCTTATACAATGTTTTTCACTTCAAAGATGTAATCTAATCTTATATTTAAGTAGAACATTTATTTAACAAACTACAGGGACATTATTTACCCAGAACGGAGCTGTGGTCTGGATGTTTGCATTCTTCATTTACTTATTCTTATATTGACCTTTCAAATTGTTGCCTATTTTTGCTCATATATTTGACCATGACCCAAATTGGCAGGAGTTGATAAAATGATTATAAGTGATGTTGGTACATTCAAATAGATAGCAATAACCACTTTAGTCTGATACTATTTTTCTCCATGATAACTGATAGTCCATTGATGGAGTTAACCCATATATCAGAATGTGTGTATACACATACACACACAATATATGTATACATACGTACGTATGCACATATAAACAAAATGTATCCAGAACAAATCACTTCTCCCCAAGTCACTGAAGTGAAGGTGTGAATGGTTGTGAAGTCTTTGTAGCTCCTTTGAAGGATTACAAATTCATTACATCAGTGAAATATTTTTAATATTTGTATCTTACTGTTTTTATCTCCTTTCTACTTGCCTAATGAGGAGCATCGTAAGGAAAGAAAATGAGAAATAATTCTTCAGGTAGGCAAACCCTTCGCCTTTAAAACAATTATGCTCCAGACAGAACTTTCCCATTAAAGTAAAAAATGAAGGAATAAGCGATATCATCCCCCCCAAAAGCCAACCTCTTTTTCATCTGATAGAATCTTTCTAATCCTTTCTCATAAATGAAGGACTATATTAAGAGAAATTGGATGAAACACTCTTAAATGATGCAGAAGAGTAGCAGTGTGGGGGAATAAATGCTTTCTTTTATAATGTGTTAATGGTCTTATTTCTAAATTCTGAGTATTGTCAGAAATCACTTAAAGATTATGGGCTCCTGAATGCCAAAACACAGTTTCACACTATATTTAAATTTGCACTTCTTGGTAAGTGATACCAAAGCATAATTTGCTTTTCCAAAATTTCCTTTCATGGCATTTTCTTTTGGGATCTATTTTTAAAAAGTAATCACCAATGTTATAACAAAATATATAACAAGTCCTTGCACAAATATGTTATTGTGATTAAATAAACATGGACTTTGACTTTTAAGGTCTTACACATTTCACCAAAGTGAAATATTTCTCATTAAACTTGGGATGGTGTGCTGAGGGGGAAGAGGATGTCAGAGGGAGGCTTGTACCTCTCTGAAAAACTATAGCATACATAGTATAAAAGAAGGTTAATGGACATAGTCCAAGTTAATTCTCATCCCCAAATATTATTTATTAGATAAAAAAATAATTCAGGAAACCCCCAATTGCAATAAAGTAAATGGTGGACAGTGGTCCTTGTATCCTCACATGTTCCTTGTATCAGAATTTTTCTAACTTCTCCACAGCAGAATAATCGACAGTATTTTGGGCTGAAAACTCTACGTATGTGAGGAATGATTTATTGTACCCCTGTTTTATTCCAGCCAGTATTATTCAGTTTGATATAATTCCATAGTGATAGTGATTGTATGTTCTGTACAATAGACCCCAGAGCTTTGAACAGCAGGTTGTAAGTTCACTTGTTTAACCATGGGAAGTTAACTACAGGACCTCCACCCTTGTTTTCTTTCTTGCTATGGTGACCAAAACCAGTGTGGTAGAGATGACTCAATGACAGAGAAGATCCCCTCACTATTTTTGTTGCCTCTCTGCCTTCTGTCATCCTTCTATTGCCCAATATGGGGAGACGGCCATGAGCACTTGGTCAACAAGTGACCCTATTTGCCTGGTACCAGACTGCCTATCAGCCTATCAGCCCATGTGCATGTTTTGACATAACCATCAACCCAGCCCATTGTCTTGCCTGTCATCTTGGAAGGTCCTTGTGGAAGGATGAAATATAAATTCTTCAGACAACGGGAATCTGTATTTAATGTAGATGTTCCTGGGCGGTCAAAATCAAGGTATATCCACCAATGAGCTTGCATTTTACTGTACCTTTTCTATGTTCTTTGAGTATCAAGTTCTATAAAAGTACAGACCTGGAGTAAGGAGGTATCTCAGATCGTGAGGAAAATCTTAGGTCCCATTCATTGAAAGGGAATCTGGTCCCTTTAGTAAATGGCTGTTGATTTTGCCACAGTTTCTTTTATTATGAACTGGACATTTTTAGACTCCATGGGTATTCTAGAAAACAAACTACAGTATTGCTAAAAGCTATTGACAAACTGCCAAACATTATGCATGACTCTATATACTATTAAATCAGCTGCTCCCTGAGATACCGTAATTTAACAAACAATGCAGAGATTCACATGGTCTATTTATAGGTATAACCTAAAGCAGAAACTGGGATATTAATTTTCTTCCTCCTCCTCCTCTTCTTTATCCTCCTCTTTCTTCTTTTTCTTTCTCTCTTTCTCTTTCCCTCTCCCCATCCCCACATGTATATGTATATATGTATATATACATATATATACATATATATATGTGTGTGTGTGTGTGTGTGTGTCTATGTGTATGTGCATACACACACACACACACACACACACACACACACACACACACACACACACACATATATATATATATATATATATATATATATATATATATATATATATATATATATATTTGAACTCCATAAACCATATGGTCCCTGAAGTTCTAGGATCCTATGTGTGACCTGTTTGGTCCAGGATGCCAACAACTGGTTACTGTCTTAGCCAAACTAGTGTGTGTATCCACCTTCATTTGCAACATACTGTCATATTTTTTGCTCTATTTTTTCATTCATTTTGCTTACTGTCTGAAATGATAAGCTCAATCACATTTTTCCCTAAGCAAGTGTTCTGATTAGCTTAGTTAATACCATTTATCATTTGATTAATCCAGTACAATAGAAAGTTAAGTGATTAGACTCATTTTCAACTTTTAGGTTCAGAAGGTATAAGTTTGTTTCCTCCAGTATTTTTATCACATATTTGGATCTGAATTTTCTTGTGTATAGATTACACAGTTATCATGTGGGTCCACTGTTTGTAATATATTTATATTAAGTATACGTTAAAAAAAAGAAATCTAAACTGGAAAAATATGTATTAATGAGCAACTTAATAATGCTAAGATTAACTGTTGCAATTTTTTTTAAATTTTCTTTAATCCTAGCATCTAGGTAGTAGTTGCAAAAACATTAGTAAATTAGTAGCTGTAGATACATTATTGAAATTATAATTACAATGTTACTGAAGATCTCATTTTATCTGTTACATTGTTATAGGAGAAATACTTGCGTCTAAATGAGAGTATTGACTACATGTCTTTTAAGTGCAAATGTATGAGGTATATGTCATCTTTGTTGGCACACGGAATTAACCAAAAATAAAAACCAAACGTATAACTGAACTATAATTAGCTGTTCCCTGCAATTTCATGTTTTACCATAATACTCTTCAAACAAATATATTCTGGTGCATATTTTGATGATAATGGTTTCGGCAAAACTGTAGAACAGATTTCAACACAGATTGTCATTAGAAGGGTTATCTCTTCTACAGTATTCCTAAAATGTTGTCATCTGGCCTTTGCTTAAGTTCACACAATAGATTGAGCCCCTCTTAATCAGAACCCATATCAATTTTCAACCTCACCAGTCCAGAATGCTGACTGGTATCAGGATTGATTATAGAATCTCATACTGACATCCATGGCCCTTCTCCCAGTCCTCTCCATTTGATGTTGTAGTTCTTGACTGAATTGTTTGTTTCACTTCAGTTTTCTTTATCACAGCTATCTAGGATCATTTTCAGTTTTGGGGTTTTGGGGGGCAGATATGGGTTTAATTATGACATTTTTATTTGTCCATCTTAACGAGAAATCTATTCTGTAATGGTTAAACCATTTCTGCAGGATTATGTGACTCTTGGTGCCATATTTCAGAAGAGACACTGACAGACTGGAATATGTCCAGTGTCTATCAAGTGCCTTATTAAGTAAATGCTTAATAAATGGTTGCTACATTTAATTGAATGAGAATGATTTGGATGGTGAAGGGTCTGAAAACTATTTCATATGAAGGATGATTGAAGTATCTGAAAATATTTAGACTGAAAAAAGGAAGATTTAGTGGGAAAATAACTGTCTTCAAACAGCTGGAGGTTACCTTGAATATTAATATTAATTTTTTGTCATTCTAGAAAACCAAAGGGTAAAGGTTGAGAGATACAGATTTTGATAATACATATGAAGATTTCTAGTAATGGAAGTCATTCAAGATATAGGTTGATAAGCTAGGAGTGGTGGCTCACACCTGTCACCCCTGCTAATGTGGAGGCTATCTGGTGTATTGCTTTTCTTGAAAGTAATTTAGACCTATTACACCTATCACATACCCTCAGGAATCTTATGTACCTGGCCAGTCTAGGCACTGAACACTTGGGCAGGTAAGAAATTATGTTACTGTTAATCTATATGCCAAGATTAAAGTAGATTCTATTTGTGAAACTACTTTAATCTTAAATATTTTCCATCCCATTTAGAAAAAGAGACCTTATAAATTAAGACTAGCGAAACTTGGATTTTTGCTATCTTCAAACTCTTTGTAACATTCATGTGGGTCAATTCATAATCTGTCTCCTAAAACCGTTCCTTAAATTCATGATGTATTCGTTCCCAGGCCACACCTAATTTCTTTTTGTCATTCTGCCTGCCTTCTGTTGTGAATATTTCTTTTGGTATTCCACCCCTTAGCCCTAAAGTTAGGCAGGCCATAACTCAATGGAAAAATCTCATTTCTAAAGTGGTGGAAACCAAGAAAAAAATTATTTTTCTTCATCCCTTCCATACTGCTGGATGGAAAATAATACATGACATTGGTAATAGATTGTAAAGGTTTCTTTTTTTTTTCCAGAATCTAGGACAGATAATAATGTTGTATAGGAGAGATTTAAGAAAATCTCCAAAAACTAGAACAATGGGGATAATTCTTTTTTTTTAGCATTTTTATTTTTTTAATATTTTTATTTTATTTTATTTTATCTTTTTAAAAATAAATTTATTTATTTAACTTTTTACATTCATTTTCACAAAATTTTGGGTTCCAAATTTTCTCCCCATTTGT
>CM053774.1:27271889-27289997 GCA_028658325.1 Potorous gilbertii | reverse complement strand
TGGCTGCAGAACATTGACCTCACTGTCAGATATGGTTGTCTTAAACGCCCATAATGCTTTCCCTTTAAATTCCAATGTTTAGAATCTCTAGCTTCTTTTAAGACTTAGCTCAACTGTTACTTTCTCCAAAAGCATTTCTCATTCTCCATGTCTACTTAGCTGATAGTGCCTTTTCCTCTAAGCATCCCTTCCACATACTTCGTAATTTTATTTTATGTTTTGATTTATAAAGTTCCTCTCTCCCATTGAAATGTTAGAATGTAAGTTTCTTGAGGACAGGCACTGAATATTTTTCTTTGTATCCTCAGTTCTTAAAATAGTGTCTGGCACATAGTAAGCACCTAACAAATACTAATAAATACATGATAATCAGGTGATTCTAAAAGTTATAGGGGGTCAGCTGAGCAGAAATATTCAGACATGTGCTTGAAGGAAATCGAGAAGAAAATAGAAGCTTTATGTAAGAGGTAGACTATCAAAGACAGGTAGGCTTTGGAAGGGTCAGAAGGAGAAGAAAAGGCCTTCATGTAAGAGGAATCTGAGTGAAGATTTATAGGTAGAAATATATCGGAGGGCAGATAGGACATCAGTCTGATTGAAGTGCAGGCTTTGTGTTAGATAATAGTGAGAAATGAGACAGGATAAGCAAAGTAGAGCCACATAAAAAAACATACTGAATGTCAGACTGAATTTGAAACATTTTAAAATTCTTAATCAAGTGATGGAAATGGTATTTAGGAAAAGTAATATGGCAACAGTGTGAAGGATTTATCACTTGAAGGATATACTTGCTTAAAGAGTCAGTGGGCTATTGTTGTGACCTGGGTATGAGGTGATGAGGTAGAAGGTGATAAAGACATATTAGATGAAGACAAGAGAATTGGTAAGCAAAGGAGTAATTGACAAGAATCATTTGCTGATTGGATTTATTGCATGATCAAAAGGGAGAAATCAAGGATAAGAGATCTGGGACAATTAGGGATCCAATGGACAGAAATGAGGAAGTTAGAAAGGGTGTGTTTGTGATTGTGTATGTGTGTGTGTGTGTGTGTGTGTGTGTGAGAGAGAGAGAGAGAAAGAGACAGAGACAGACAGAGACAGAGCGATAGAGACAGAGAGAGACAAAGAGACAGAGACAGAGAAAACAAAGGTCACTGTTAGCTTTATTGAGTTTAAAAGGTGATATATCCACATTGAAGTATCTAACAGCAAGCTGGAAATATAGAACTAAAACTCAGGTAAGAGACTAGAGAAAGACATTTGGGACTTGTCAACAGAGAGGCAATCAAGTGATTCATTAGAGAAATTCAACTATTTTGATTTACTGGCTCTTGGCAGAACTAGTCAAGTAGCACACGTGTTCATATGATTTTATAGCATCATTACAATGGTAAGAAAGAACCAGGAATGAAAATTGTGTGTGTATGTATATATGTATGTATATTGTGCATGTGTATGTATATGTATGTATATGTGAGTGTATATATATGTGAAATATCTTTATCTACAAAGGAACATAAACTAATGAGGCAGAGGGACATAATTGACTGAAACATAGACATGGTGTGCTATGCTCGATATTTGACTTAGTCTGTCCTGAACTATGCAGGACATCAGACAGTCTAGCTTCTCTTTTCATCTCCATTTCTTGCCAACTTGCTGATGTCATCCTATATCCTGCCCTCAATGTCACTTCAATTCACATTCATATTATTGCCTTATTCTTGGCATCTAATTTGCTTTTCTTCCAGTGAAAGTGTTTCTCTTTAAGCCTGATGCATGCTCAGTCTATCTAAGAGTGTTAATAAGAGGATATATTTATTCGGTAATACAAAGTACTCATGGGAAAAAGTGTCAAAGTCTTAAGCAAATGTATAGTAAAAGAACACAACTATGAAACCGACATAGTCCTACAAATATTCTACACTGGGACTAGAGATTACTTTGGCTCTTGAGCTTTTGACAAAGTAAATGAGATAACTAACAATTGTAAAACAACAATAATTTAGAATATAATTTATTATGGCCTTAGCTCTGGTAAGAGATAGCATTACATAATGAGTAGAGAATGGCCTGGGAGTCAGGGAACCCTGGGTTCAAATCTTGCCTCTGACATATAAAAGCTGTTTTGCTATGGGTAAGTCACTTAACCACTCATTGTTCTAGGATATTTTCTAAGATTATAAATTAAAGAATAGTTGCTAGTCTACATTTCTTCCACTGATAAAATCATAGTTCTGAATAAAAAAAACTGTTTAGTATATCATTTTTTCCAGAGTTTTAGTTTATATCTAAAGGGAATAGAGCATCTGTATTGGTTAATTAAGTGTGTGTGAAAGGAGAGAGAGAGAGACAGAGAGAGAGAGAGAGAGAGAGAGAGAGAGAGAGAGACAGAGACAGAGACAGAGACAGAGAGAGACAGAGAGACAGAGAGAGAGACAGAGACAAAGAGACAGAGAGAGACAGACAGAGAGAGAGATAGAGAGAGAGAGAGAGAGAGAGAGAGAGAGAGGAGAGAGAGAGGAGAGAGAGAATAGCTCTAGTGTTAGTCTCCAGATCTGCCAAGTCACAAACTTTATTAATATATCATTCATGTCAAAACTACATCAGACAGCAGGACTAAAATTGCGTCTTAAATGTTTTGACATTTGACTGAAATTCAAATGGTCATTGCACTAAATGAATTCACACAGAAGACACAGTCAGTTGGGAATCCAAGAAACTTGAGATCACAAAAGACCTCATAGGTAATCTATTTCTTTCTTCCCTCTGTCACAGGACTTTCCTTTATAACAGGTATTCCTAATGTATCGACAAGGATAAACAGGCAAAATGATACAGCAGATAGAGAACTGGCCTTGAAACCAGGAAGGCCTGGATTCATGGCATACTTCTTACATTTACTGGCTATGTGACTCTGGGAAAGTCACTTGACTTTTTAGTACCCCCCCCAGGCAACTCTAATTTGCAGAGCAGGCACTGGTCTTTATTTTGAGAGAGAATTCCCTGTGCTAATATAATTATGGGTCCAATCCATTCCATCCATCCATCTATCCACAGGAAACAAAGATTTTAGCTAGCATAAAACCTAAGGACCATTACCTGGACAAAGAAAGGAAGGGAATATTGAACAAATTTATATCAGAGTTCAAGATAAAGTTAAACAATGTCTTGGAATAAGAATAAAGGAGAAAAAGAAAGACCAGAGATAGGTCACGACTCTTCCAAGTCTTAATAGACTTCTTTCTAAGTTACTATAGTTTGTTTGTTTCTTTTTAGAAATTACCATCTTGTGGCCTACCTTAAGCTTTACACTTAAATGTGTTGGTCCTCAGGTGGAAGACATTCAGTCTATTGTGCTATCGTTGCTGAAAACCTTTCCCTCTTAGTAGGAACTCTCTCTGTCCTCTGCTGCCACCACTTTCCAAGAGCCTAAGATGACTTTGATGTTCTTATGGATTATCAAAATAGGACTTCAGTGAGGGAGAGTCTGTGGATCTAGGATCAGTTATTCAATTAAATTCGACAAATATTTATTCGATACTTCCTACATTAAGGACACCGTGCTGCACCTTGGAGACAAAAAGATAATGTGGACATGGTGCCTGCCCTCAAGGAATTTACAATCAAGTAGGAAGATGTGTTATAATGACTATTATGAGTTAGAGTGTGAGAAGTGCTAGGGGAAAGTCCAATAGAGAGGTGAGAGACCACTCATGTCTGGAAGAGATTGAGGGAAACTTCACCAAAGGAAGTGATAAACTAGGACAGTCTACATCAATACATAGAGAGAGAAAACAAATGGGGTAAAAAATGGGCTTGATGAGTAGCCCCTGGGTATAAAGATATAAAGATAAGAAATTTGAATTTTGTTCTGGGGCAATGGAATCATGATGAAAGTTTTTGGTGGGGGAATAATCAAAGGTATATTAAAAACATAGCTTGAGCAACAGGGTAAAAGATGAACTAGAAAGGGGAGAGAAGAAAGAATAGCCAAGAAGACCAGCTAAAAAACTATTATGATTATGTAGGTGATAGTTAATGAAAACCTGAACTAATGATGGTAGCAGTGGAAGTGGAAAGAATGAGATTCAAGTCTTAAGATAGCAGAATGGACACATGGCAATTAATTGGATGTTGGAGGTGATGGAAAAGAAAGAATCAAAAGTGACTGAGATATGGCATCTGAGTGGCTGGGAAGACAGTGGTCCCTTCCATAAATACAGGGTAGATGAAGAAAGGTATAGATTTGGGACAAGAAGTTGAGAAGGAATGGTGAGCTTAATTTTTGACAAATGGAATTGAAGTGCCAAGAAAACAATTGAATTGAAGTATCCAGCAAGCACTTGGAAATTTGAGATTGTAAGAGATCAGGGCTGTATAAACAAATTCATGAGTTATCTACACACAGGTAATAATTCAAGTTTTGGCAGTGAATGAGTCTGTGAAAATACAGATTCATAGTAATATTAAGGGCAATAATAGCTATTATAAACTTTTTAAAGGCTTTAAGACTTGCAAAGCACTCATTTGAGTCTCACAAGTCTTTGAGGAAGGAGCTACTACCACCATTTTATAGGTGAAGAAACTGAGGTAGATGGATAAATAATTGACTTGCCCAGGGTCACACAGTTATAAGTGCCATAGGCAGGATTTGAAGTCAAGTCTTCCTGAGTTCAAAGCCAGTGTTCCATCTACTATACTACCTAACTGCCTCTACACAGAGGGGAGAGGATGAAGGCAAAGAAGGAGGAAGGAGAATTAATAGAGAAAAGCCAGGAACAGAGGTAGACAGAGAAGTGTCTTAAAAGCTAAGAGAAAAGGCCAAGAAAGAGTGGTGGTAAAAGTTGAATGTCTCAGGAAGGTTAAGGATCCTGTAGGAAATTAGATCCTTGGTGACTTTTGCGAGTAGATTTATTAGATTAGTAGAAATCAAAGATAGATCAGAAGGAATTGCTGAATAATTGAGTGATATACAATTTGGGATGAGGGGTAAGGCAATTGGGTTAAGAGACTTGTTCAGGATCGCACAACTAATATGCAACTGAAGTCATATTTGAATTCAGGTTCTCCTGGCCCCCAGATTGGTGCTCTATCCACTGCACTACACCCAAGAGGCGTAGAATTTGAAGCTGCCATATACTGGTCCTATAACTTTGGTAGTGACCAGGATATAATTGCTTATGATAGGATGCTAACTTGAAGAGGAGAAAGGGGAATGTTGTTTGTTTTGTTTTGTTTTAGAATAAGGGTGATGATTTGTAGGCAGGGTGGAAGAAAGAAATTGAAGATAAAAGAAAGTATGGTGATATTCGATGGAATAGCTTCTTGAGGAAGAACGTATCAAGATGCTTCAGTTCCTCCCCTAGATTAAAGGTATCAGCAACATGGCCTGCCTGTACTGTGTAGCCCACAACACACTCTGATGCTGCTGAACCTGATTTAAATATAATTGGGAAATATTTAAGAAAATAATGCAAATGTAATAAAACATAAATAATACTAATTTGTGCTTTTCTAAGTCAAGATGCAGCCCTCAAGGATCCTTATATATAATTTTGTAGCCACCATTTCTTTGAAATGTCCTAGATCATAGAATGCTAAAACTATAAGGACTTTAGATGTTATGTAGTTTAATGCCCCGCCCCTTTTTTAACATTTGTGAAAACTGAGAGGAAGTAACTATCTTCAGGTTACACAGTGAGTTTGTGGAAGGCTGGTACTTGATCCCAGATCAAAGGTTCATAGATGTAGAGGTGGAAGTGACCTGAGAAGACATTTAGTCCAAACTCCTCAATTTCCAAGTGAATTTCCAAGATAGTCAGTGAAAGAGATGGATGGTATTTGAACTCAGGTGCTCTGACTTCATTTCCATATCCCTTTTCCACCGTACCACAATGCCCCTCAGATCTTCTGTTTCCTGGTTCAATCTTTCCACTATACCACACATTCCCCCCTCCCATTTATCATCTATAAACTTAGACATTCTAATAAGATGATTTCTATAGTCCTCTATAGCTCTAAAATTCTCATTAGGACATTTGTTTTAATAACTCCTTGTATAAACAAATGGTTGATGAGAATGTTGGATTGAAATGAAAATCCATTTCTACCCTTTCAAAATTTTCAGTCATTTGATATATTGAGTTAGAAATGATGGAGGAATTAGTTCCAGAAGGAGAAATTTTAGGGACTGGATGGATCTATGATTTCATTGATATGTAGAGGGAATCTCATGGTGAAGAAATTTCTTCTATCAATGTGGGTTGAGTTGGCAACTTTTAGTCTTAAGTAGTTTCCTAGAACACTGAAAAGTAAAGTGACTTGCTTAAAGGTCATACAGCCAGTATGTGTTAGAATGAAGACTTGAAGTAGGAACTTCTGCAAATTAAGGTCAGCTCTTTGTTTATCATGCCACACTATTCCCCAAAGAACTGTTAAAGTGTACCTAGAGTACCTGGGAAGGTAAAACACAGCCTAGTAAGACTCCTTATAACTCTATCCCTCTTTCCGTTAGTCATCAACTAGATCTGGTTTATCAGCTATACTAGTTGACAATTCCCAGATACTAAGGGAACTGTTATTGTTCAGTCACATCCAATCCTCTCTGATTCTGTGGATCATTCTGTCTATGAGGTTTTCTTGGCAAAGACAGTGGAATGGCTTGCCATTTTCTTCTCTAGTGGATTAAGGCAAACAGGTTAAGTGACCTGTCCAAACTCACATAGCTAATAAGTATCTGAAGTCAGATTTTCACTCAGGTCTTCCTGAATCCAGGTCCAGCAGTCTATCCACTGAGTCATCTAGCTGCCTGCTCAGAGGGAATTAGAAACAAACAATAACTTTTCAATGAGGATGAGGACAAAATAGCTATGTGTGGGTGGCATTAGATTAGTCTGGTTAAGTAGGAGAGACTAGTAGATAAATCAGTTCTGGGCCTTTCCATCTGACTCACAGTGAAAATTTTATATATGTGTATATATGTATTGTAGCCACCTTGCTATAATATGAATTCCTTGAAAACAGAGACTGTCTTCCTTTTCTATTTGTATCTTTGGCACTTAGTATAAGCAGGTCTTTGCTCACTTACTCAGGTGCTTACTTAATGCTTTTTCATTTATTCATTCATTCATTCATGAGATCAAAACTAGAAAAATCATAAGGTAAAGTCAAATCAACAGCTAAGTAGAAAAGTGAATAAAGTGCTAGATTTGTCAGAAAGACCCAAATTCAAATCCCATCTCAGGTTTACCCTGACTGTTCTGATCTAGAATGAATCACTTAATTTCCCCTACATTCAGTTTCCTCATCTGTAAAATGAGAATATCCTGGACTCCATGAATTCTAAGGATACTTCAAGCTATAATTTTCCAGTGTATTGGAAATCAGAGAGTCAGAACCAATGGTCCCTGGTCTTGAAGAGTCCTTCAAGCACTAAATCTATGACCCTACAAGTCTAGCGTACAGAGGTCAGAGACTTAGAATGAAAGACACTTAAAAATAAAATTGGATCCTTCTTGATCTGATGCTAGCTTGAACCTACAAACTATAGGTCTACAGGTAAATTTCTCCTCGACTGAGGTAAGATAAAGATGTTAGAAATGTCAGGAAAATGGCAGAATGAGTACTAATCAGAAAGGCCAAGTAGAACCAAGGCTACTATTTTATTTTATTTCATTTGGTGATAGGTTTTCAAGCTATCATGAGCATTGCTTATTTTGATAGAATGTGACAGTGGGACTTTCTATCTGCCTTCTAGTGAATGCAAAAGGCATACACCAGGCTGAATAAAGTCTTAGGATCTTTAATGGGGTGACCTATGGGAAAGAATTCTGCCTCAGGAAAACAGCAGGGCAGGCATGGTGGGCAGGATAAGAAGACAAGGAAGTCAGGTAACCCTGAGTTGCTGGGTGGTACTTTTTGACAATGAAAAGAGGCAGTTCCCAGAAGAACAGGGATGTCAAAGTGAGTGCCCACATGCCAGACAAAATGAGTGTGCTGAGGAGAAAGAAATAAGTAGACACAAACTTGGACTGCATCACAATCTGGCCCTGGGTCAGTCCTAAGTAGATGAACTATTTTTTTAATAGCATTTGGCTACAATCCTTAGAAATAAAATAAGTCCAAGTTTAAAAAAAATACAGGAAATTGAGTTAGAAGGTTAGTCCCCTGGGGGGAAAATGACCTAAATTAGAGAGGTAGATGCTTCTGAAAAATTAAAAGTATTTGGCAGACTTGATTACCTCAACCTGGCAAAGTCCCAGAACTTCCCAATAAGAATGGAAGGGTTTTTTATTTATTTATTTATTTTTGCCCTTTTTTTTTTTGAATGGTGTCATAGCTTCTTTCTCTTATGAAAGGTGCCTAAAGAACAAATTTGAACATTTAAGTCCTGGCCACTCTACTAAGCCCTTCCGCAAGGTTGGGGGGAGGGGGAGGAAGAAGCGGGGAGAAAGTTCCTAATGCCATGGGCAAGAATTTTATGAGCTTTGAGGCTGTGTGGTCTGTCAAGTGAGAGAACTTTGAAAATGTTGAAAATTTAACTCTCCATCTTCTTCTCCATTGGTTTGCCATCATAAAACAAATGAAATTTGACTTTAAAAAAAGTGATAACTCATGTAAAGAAACAATTAGAGCAATTATTTAAGCCCCATAAATTATATTAAATTTATAAAAAGCTCTTAGTGCCAATAAATAAGTCATGTCCTTATCTGGACACATTCAAACGCTGTATCCATAAAAAGAGCATAAGGAAATGAAAAGTTCAAATGGAAGAAGATTCGCTAGATGAATTACTTCATCCTAAATGTTGCAATTGGCTTCTTTTACAGGAACAATTTTTTTTCCAGAGGTGATAAACGCGGAACCTCATCAATCTAGCTCTTTACCCTTGGAGGATACTTGTCTTTCCATATGCATCATCCCCCCACCCCCCCTCCATCCCTTTGGCTCCAGACACAAAACAGACTATCATTGTGATCCAGGATTTGTTTGAAGAGATTTTGTCTGGAAAGGAGTCAAGCTGGGCAATGGCAGGGGAGCTTTTACAGATTACGACCTGTAATCTGGTTAATTCTCTGAAACACAAAGATCCACATGTTAAGTAATTTGGGACAAGGCCACAGCCTATGTGGCCATATGCCCTCCTGTGAGGTCATCCTGGAGACTGAGATGAGCCCAGCCGCCTCAGCTTGGCATGCCGAACCTAAATACGATACTGGTCTAATAACGTTATGATGTATGTTGCATTTATTACAATACTGGTAAATGATAAACTTCAAGTGCCAGGGATCACTTAATTTTCTTTTATTGACATGGGAATCAATTTCCTTTTTTGGCCTTGGGTGTAACAACCCTAGATCCTTTGTAAAGAGGATGCTGCAGGTTGAGATCTGAATGAAGCTATGTTAGACATCACCAGATATCCCTTCCTTTTTTTCTCCCTTAAAAAACTATGGGAAGTCACAGTTAAACTTTGCTTTTTGGAAAATGTAATATCTTTTTAAGTTTCATTGTTGTCTTTTGTTTTGACCCCGCAAGAATTTCCTCTGCCATATTGAATTGTTTCAAAGAAAAAGAAAGAAAAGAAAAAAAACAAAGAAAAACCCAGCAACTACTTCTGCAAACATATGTACTGCATTTCACACCCACAGGTTCCACCTTCCTACTAAGAAGCTAGGTGGCTCGAAGACCTGAGTTGAAATTAGATCTCAGACACTCACTAGCTTTGTGACCCTGGGCAAGTCATGTAACCTCCATTTGTTTCAGTTTCTTCAGTAAAAGTACCTACATCCCAGGGTTGTGAGGATCGAAGGAGATAATGTTTGTAAAATGCATAACACAGTATCCAGCACATAGTAAGTGTTACAGAAATATTATTTATATAAAAGTTAGCTATTATTTCCTTATCAGTTACCCTTTACCAATATTGTAATTCACCCAACTTCAACCGCTTTTAGTGAGACCAGTAAATTTTGATTTGTCCTCTTTTAGAGAACATCTGCTAGACATAAATCCTTGAAGCACTGTAAACTCTATTTTAAAAAAAAAGTTTTCCTTTATTTCAACACAGAAATATTTTGAAATGATGCTACAAAATTTGCTTCTCATCCTAACTAAAAGAAAAAGTATATGCTAGTTTTCTTCCTCCTGATGTTTCGAGGCTACATTGCTTGTTAACAGAAATCATTAAAATGTCCAATTCTAAATTCTAAGAGGATTTAAAAAAGCATTTTTTCCATGTTGCTATGAATTCTGTAATCTTACTTGGCAATTTCCTTGAAGTGCCAAATTGCCAACTCTCAAATCCTAAAGACATATTTGCTCACAAATGCGTGGTATTCCACTTGTGCCATTGGATTGGACAAATGGACAACACTGGTTTATAAATATTTGACTTAAGAATAGGCACAGGGTATAGTCAATTGGGCATTATGGGAGTCTGCGTCAAAGCAGCTCAGTGTAGTAGAAGAAATGCTGGACCTGGAATCTTGTAAGACTTGAATTCCACTTCTGACACATCCTAAGTGTTAATAATAAAAGCGTCTACTACTGCTGCTGCTGCTGCTGCTACTACTACTACTACTGCTACTACTACTACTATTACCACTAGCACTACTGCTAAATAGCTAACATTTATGTAGCACCTCCTATGTGTCAGGAAAAGTGCTAAATGTTTTACAAATATAATCTCATTTGATCCACCTAACCACCCTGGGATTGTTTTTATCCCCATTTTACAGGTGAAGAAACTGAGGCAAGCAGAGGTGAAGTGACTTGACCAAGGTCACACAGCTAGCAAATGTTTGAAGTTGGATTTCACCTCAAGTCTTCCTGATTTCAGGTCCAGTGCTGTACCCACTGTGCCATCTAGCTGCTCCAGCGTCCCTCCATGTTGCTATTACTTTAACTACAACATGGGGACAATTAATAGTACATGTAATAGAGAGAGGTGGAAAACAGCACTAGATTTGGAGTTGGAGGACCTGGGTTTGAATTCTCCATGGCTTCTCACTAACTGTGTGACATTAAGCAAGTCACTTAACCTCTGTGGGCTTCTGTTTCTTCAACTATGAAAGGAAGGGATTGTGTTGGATGGTGTCTAAATTCCCTTCTAGCTCTAAATCTATGATTCTGAGTTACTGATGTCCAGAGTATAAATAGTTTCCATTTCCCTTCCCTCTCCTGGTAATCCTATAGGGGTAGTTGCTGTTGCAAAGGAAAGAAAATGTGTTTCATGAATACTGAAAGGGAATTTGGAATGCTTTCTCCTATAGAAACAATGAGAATCTAGAAGAGTGTCTTACACATAGTTGGCACTTTTAATAAAAGTTGGTGGAAATAAATTGGTTAGATATAGTTTAAATAGTATTCTTGTTGAAATTATACTCCAGAGCATTTCCTAGATTAAATAAGTTTGTACAAGCTGACTGGATACCAAACTACCGTTTCTAACAATGAAAGAACATAGTATGAGTTTCAAACAATTCACAAAAATTAATTTTTAGCACAAACTATTAGGAAGTTGTGGGCAAGCTGATATATTGTGCTCTCAGTGGTTTTCAGGATTGAAAACAGATTTCAGGATATATAGGATTATAGGCAGCTAAGTGGGTCAGTGGGATAGGGTGCTGGTCCTGAGGTCAGAAAGATCCAAGAAAATTTCCTTCTCCAGTTTATTTTACAGATGAGGAAACTGAGGCAAATAGGGTCAAATGACTTGCCCAGAGTCTAACAGCTAGAAAGTATCTGAGGTGAGATTTGAACTCATCAAGATGAATTCCTGATTCCACAACTAGCTCTCTATCCAGTGCACCACCTATAGATCTATATCTTTCAGCCAAAATCAGAGGTATCAATATATTAATAAGTACTTTGCCAAATATGATAATAAGTCCACATATTTATATATACATATAAAGAAATTCTACAAACTGCTTTCCTCAGAACTACCCAGTGAACTAGTTGTGGAAAGCAATATTATTATAATTTTTCATTATTCTACCCTTACAGATGAGCAAACTGAGTTTCTGAGAAGGTAAGATGAGTTACTAGAAGAAAGAGTCAGGACTCAAAACTCTCCTGCCTTTCCACTCTCCCACATTGCCTCCTGATAACTAGCTAGATGGTTTCATACTAATCGATGTCTCTGCTTTCAAGTGTTCCTTTTTTCAAGCCATCTTCCCCATACCTGTCAGCATATTCTTCCAAAAGTACAGCTCTGACAACGACACTCCCCTATTCAAGAAGCTTCGCTGGTTCCCAGTTGCCTCCAGGATAAAATACAGATTCTGCTGTTTTGGCATTCCCCTTCACATTCTAGAAAACTTTCCTACTTTGCTAGATTTGTTTCATATTATCTCCCCATATACACTCTTTGTTCCTGACAATCTCATACGCTTGTTGTTTCTCATACATGACGTTGCTTCTCCTGTTTCCATACTTTCCCACAGTTTCTCTCCCTCGGCTTGAATGTTCTCCCAGATCACATTTACCTCTTTCAATCTCCATCTTCCTGATTCAAAACTTTTGCTCCCTTTTATCCACTGGGTGGAACAGTGGATAGAGCAGGAGGATTTGAGTTCAAACTGGCTTTTAACACTAACTAACTGGGAAAGCCATTAAACTCCTATTTGCCAAATAGGAGTTAAATTTCCTTCTCATTGGAGAAGGAAATGGCACGTCACTCCAGGACTTTTGCCAAGGAAACCCCAAATAGAGTCACAGAGAGTTGGACACAACTAAAATGACTCAACAACAGTAACCCAGATTTTCCTGACATCCCTCTCATCCAGTTAGTTCTCTCTCTTTCCTGAAAATATTTTTATATATGCTTTACTTTCTTATTTTTCAACATAATATATGTATCCTTGCAGTAGAGTATAAGCCCCTTGAGAGCAGATACTGTTTCATTTTTATTTTTGTACCTCCTATACCTAGTGCTTTACACATAGAAGAGACCTGGAGAAAGCCCATCAAATTGACTTAAAATGAATCTCATTCACATTTCACAATTGTTGATTTACTTGATCTATATTATTTTTAGCTGGAAATAGATCCAAAGGACTACTTCAAATGGAACTAGAATTAAAAAAATCCTTATCCTTTCCAGGAGGTAGACAAATTGATTTACACAGCAACTAAATGGAAAAGTACATTTCACCACTGGTACCCAAACAGGGTTCACTTATAAATACACACTATTGAGTTTCCCCTTCTTATAGAATGGAAGGTAAAGAAAATTGACATAGGAGAACTATGTTCTTTTAAAAAATAGACTGACTCTATTAGCGCATCTATGTATTTTCTCTATCCCTCTTGTGTCTCAGCTGGTGATACTGGCTGAGTAACCAAGGGGGAAGCTATTTAATTTCCATTTCCTTATCTGTAAAACAATAATTGTAGCAACCACAATATTACTGTGGTTACCATTACTAACTATATGACTCTGGGCAAGTCACATAACCTCTCTGAGCGTCAGTGTTCTCGTCTGGTCAAACGGAGATAGTAGCAGTACCTACCTCCAGGGTTATCATGAGACTCAAATGACATAATATATGTAAGGAAAACTTGAATGCTATCTAAATGCTATCTGAAGTGCTGTTTGTTTGAAGCAGCATAATGTATCATATAAAATATTCAAATAGAAAAAATATGTGTTGGACTCTTAGCACTACTTTGTCCAAATTCTTAGTGTTTTGTTTTCAAAATTTAGGAAATGGTGACTCTAATGCCTTTGTTATCTCAAAATACATTATGAAAATTAACCTAATCTAGTAAAAAGAGCATGGGCATTAAAAATGAGAAGACCAGAGTTCAGATTTTGCCTTTATATGCTTCTTATTTGAGTGAAGTTGGACTAGTCACTTTAGCTTATCTCATTTGATTCTTAAAACAACCCTGGGAGGTACGTGAGGAAATTGGGATCAACAAAGTTTAAGTGACTTAATCAAGATTACAAACTCGTAAGTGTCTGAGGTCAAAATTTGAACTCAGATCTTCTGGATTCCATGTCTAGCATTTTATCTACTCTACCATCTTGAGCAATACCATATCAGCAGTGGTAAAATGCGATTTTGCAAACTTTAAAATGCTATATAGGTAATTATAGTTTTTCACTAAACTAAAGCTAATTTCCTTAGTATGGAGCAGATTTCAACTCATGGATGGAGTGACCATGTTTGTGTGACTCTGTTTTCATCCTTTGATGCTCCATAGATCCCTTTAAAACCCTTAGAAATATTATGGCTATGAATGAAAGGGCAAATCTTTGGTTATTTGACATGGGACATTCATTCATATCTCACAACTTATACTTGGTCACATATGTCAACCAATTTATATTCATGATTTTTTTTATATTTTATTATTGCCTTTTGTTTAAAAACAGTCATTTGCTTGCAAGGATGTCCACCAATTGGGGAATGGCTGAGCAAGTTGTGGAATGTGGTTGTGATGGAGTACTACTGTGCTGCATGAAATGATAACCTCTATGATCTTAGAAAAATATGGATAGATTTACATGAAATAATGAAGAGTGAAATGACAGAACCAAGAAAGTATTGTGTACAGCAATAGAAATATGATTTTAAGAATGACTTTGAGTAAATAATTTATTTTGACTAGTTTAAATTTCCAAATCAGCAATAAAGGACATAAGAAAGATGATGCTATCTGCATCCAGAGAAAGAACAGAAATATGTAGAAAAAAGTTTAATGTATAACACATATATGTGTATAAACATATATATGTATACATAGACACACATACATACACACACCTATTTGTGTCTAATGGTAGCTATCTCTAGGGCTGGAAGAAAAAAGGGAAAAAAGAAATGTATATGGTAATTTTTTTTGTATATTTAAAAGGAATAAGAGGTTGTGCATAATAGATTTGCAGTTTCATGTGCAGTCATTTTTTTATTGTACTATACTATAGAAATACTTGTTTTATTTCATAAATTAAAGATAAAATATTTTTTAAAAAATAGTCATTTCTATATATTCTAACACTATCCAATGAAGCTTTCCTTGTAACAGCAAACAAATAAGCAAAACCAAACAGAACATTGAACATATCTGAGAGTGTATACAGCATTCTCTACCCCATAGTACCCACCTCTCCACTGGAAGGAAGAAGTTTTGTTTTCACATGTCTTCTCTAGGATCAAGATTTGACCTTTCCTCTTTTTACCTTATTTGTTCAAAGTCTTTTCTTTTTAAGAAAAAAAAATCAAACTGGGGGTGGAGTGGGGAGAAAGGCATCCAAAAGGAAGGTGCAAGGGAGGACCGTCAGTAATCACTGTGAATAACAGTCATCCGGGTAAAGTGACAGCTCAAGGCTTTATTGTTGTCATAAAAGCGGTGCCATTTTAGAGCTTTAAGATGAACAAATCTCCAGGGTGTCTGTCCACTGTGGTTCTAACAGCATTAGCAAGGGTGAGCTGGTATAAACAATTACAAGATTTATGTTAGTGCAAACTGCTGACTATTGACTCTGATTCTGAGGAGGCAGAGAAAAAAAAAACTAGGCAGGTCTTCCGTTAGGTCCCTATTTATGAGACAGTGGGAAACTTAACAGCCTCTATTTGCCACTAACAACAGAAAAGGTGAACTGCATTTGAAAAAAAAAGATTATAAAAATAAAACGGGAAATAGTCAAAGAACTGAAATATGACTAGTTTTAACTGTAGACCTCCGGCCACAGAGAAGAACCAGTTTGAAGGCATTCTGACTTGGGACAATTATATAACAATATGTTTTGATTCCTTTTTTCTATAGGAAGAAAAAAAATGAAATTTCACTTTGTAGTGTGGAACACATAACCTCCTGGAAATGGTAAAGGAAAGCCAAACATTTTTTTTCCCTTCATTACCAATTTCACAACTAGAGAAATTTATCTTCACTTGGAAGACTGAGAATTTGCAACTATCCCAACACTTTCTCCATCAGACATTTGGTTCCAGAATCAGATACCTCCTGGAATTCAATTCTGGCCCTGCTTCTTTCTTTCTCCATGGAGCTTTACAGGTTAGAAGACATTTTTCCTCTCCTCTCAGGGACTTTCAGACTGGTTTTATAGCCTTATTAGATTACCCAACATTCTAGAGGGATAACCAGTTAATTCTCATGGATTCAGTACATCAACTATTTTTTTTCTGCCACCAAGAAATATCTGTGATACTTTCCCTCTAATGGCCCCAGATTTCAACCAATCCAACTAGGTTATAAAAACAATATTCAAGAGAGGCATAGGAGGGAGTATAATCAAGTTTTCATTGACAAGCTATATCTGAATATAATTAAAAAGAAAGTCTAAAATGGAAAATTGCCTACTTGAACACAAGCACTACTTCCTTCATTTGGGAATTTTATGACCTCCTGAAAGGAAAGAATACCTTGCCTATTAGATCTGATCATAAAATGTCTCCCAAAAGCTTTCCATTGTATTGAGTGGAATGTTCCAATTTATTCAATATAGGTCAATTGTGGTACTGATATGCTAAGCCAAGATTCATGGAAGGACCAGTTAGTTAGTACTAATCATAGTCTGTAGTCTTTTCTAGTTGTTTGGTCATGTCTGACTCTTTGTAACCCCATCTGAGGTTTTCTTGGCAAAGATACTGAAATGACTTGCTGTTTCCTTCTTCCACTCATTTTACGGATGAGGCAACCAAGGTCAACAGAGTTAAGTGATTTGTCCAGGGTCACACAACTAGTAAGTATCTGAGGCCAAATTTGAACTCAGGTCTTCCTATCTCCAGGTCTAGCAATCTATCCACTGTGCCACCTAGCTGTTCTTGTAGTCTTTAGGATGATTAATGTCTGACATAGGGCTAAGAGGACATTGAAATATTTTACACACCAAGATTAAGTAATGGAAGAATTTTATATTGAGTATTTTTTATCTAATACACTTCTTCACACTTTCCATTAAAAGATCTAGGTATCTAGAATATTTCATACTAGAGTTTGGCATCCATAGAGTTCCAGGCACAGCTAGATCCAATAATCATTCAGTAATCATTGCATCATATGGTGAATAAAATGGAAAACACACTAATGTTGTGGCTACATTTGCTACTGAAACCTTGTAAGTTACCTAACTTTTTAAAAACTAAAATTTAATTTGAACAGATCTTTGTTTTTATACCCCCTTCATTTCCTCAATAGTTTTAATTTGAATGAAGGAAATGAGCAAAATGCAAGATGGGGTTTATCCCAATGAACTCCACTAATCAAAGCATGTAGTGCTTTTTAGTTTTCAAAGCACTTTACCCTTTCTGCCTCTCCCCTCCTCTGTAGTCCAGGGAACTATCCTTTGCACAAAGAATAAAAATAAAGGGGAAAGAATAGTCCAGCTAAATTAACTGACTCATCAACTGTCTCTGACAGGGTATGAAATGATACACAGTCAATGGTTCTGAACCTCTTGGAAGAAAGGAGGGATGTGCATTTTCTCATATTTTCTTCAGAGTCAAAATTGATAATTATTAAAAAGCATTGTGTCTTAAACAAAAATTCTTTTTTTTTCTATTTTAAACTATCACGGAGTTGCCTGGGAGCCTGCATTCTATTCCAGGTTCTGCCAACTTACTTGCTTGTATGAACTTAGGTAAATCACTTTCATTTTCCATGTCTTGATTTCTTCTCTATGATCTGAACTTGGTGACCTCTGAGAACTCTTACAGCTACAAGATATCATGACGTTCTATGACTCTAAAATGAGTCATTTCCCTTCAATAAGCTTAAACTATTATCCTGGCTGAGTAACTAAGTGGTAATTTCCAAATGTGCATCACTATTTTTAAAAAAGAAGATTGTCTTAATGCACATATTGCAGAGATAAATCTTTTATGGAAAAGCTATATTGCAAATGTCTGGGACTGACAGTCTTTAAGAACTGCCCATAAATGGAATAGGAACAAAACTTTAGATCGTGATTGAAGGGTATCAGTGGACCTATGCAACTTACAAAATGCTAAGAAGGAGCTATATACTGAGACATCTACAGTGAAATGTGAATTCTTAAGAAATACATGGTATTAATAGGTGAGATTAGGAATCATCAAGCAGTCAAATAAAAAAAATCTATTAAGCACCTAC
>CM053774.1:27236601-27271389 GCA_028658325.1 Potorous gilbertii | reverse complement strand
AGAGTAATAAATAAGAGTCATGATTGTTGCCGATACCAATGTGGCATAACTTAATAGAGGCTATTTTTTCCATTTATTTATCAAGTTTCAGTAATCTTCAGTATCCCAAAATCCTTGTCATTTCAGTTGTGTCTGAGTCTGACTCCTTTTGGGAGTGGTCTGCCATTTCCTTCTCTTACTCATTTTACAGATGAGGAAACTGAGGCCAGGTTAAGTGACTTGCCCAGGGTTAAGTGACTTGCCCAGGGTCACATAGCTAGTAAGTGTCTGAGGACGGATTAGAATTTAGGTCTTCCTGAATCTACGTCTGATGCTCTGTCCACTGTGCCACTTAGCTGCCTTGTTGTATTTCACCAATATTTGTGATAGTTACCCGAGATTTCCTGAAAATTTCAGATGTCACATAAAATAACATAAAGTCTCGATACTTGATACTTCACTTTGATCTAGGAAGAGTTTAGGACAGTGCTTATTTCCTCCATTTTAATTCCTTATTTGGGCTGAAATCTACTGACCATTTTATTTTAGAATGTCATAGCTTTTCTGTTGATAGCAGCTCTTGTAGATATGAAATGATTTATGTAAGGAGCTTTGCAAATTCTAAAGTGTAACAAAAATGCCAGATATTATTATTTTTGGTCTTGGCCCCAAAAAGTCAGTCAAAAAGTATTTATTGGGGATATTAAGAAAGGCAGGTCTCTTTGCCCCTCCCCCCAAAAAAACCTGTTCCTCTTCTCAAAGGGAGAATGCATGTAACCAACTATGTACAAATAAGATGTATATAGGATACGCTGTAGTCAACAGAGGAAAGGCATTAGCATTAAGAGGCATCATTACAGGCTTCTTGTAGTATGTGAGATCTTAACTGGGATCTGAAGGAAGTCAGTGCATCTAGGAAAGGTTGAAGGGGAGAATTACTATCATGGGGAATAACCAGTGAAAATTTACTAGGTTAACTCATTACTCAATTTCCTTTGACTTAGAATAGTAGTATGGAGTGGGGTGGTGAGGAGAATCAGGGAAGATGATGGTTTCATTGGGTGGAGTCTTGATGTCCCACAGGTCATCCAAGAATGAAATAGCTATCATGTCTAGCTTCCCCTGACTAGGTATGTAGTTTCTTCAGCTAAGACTATGTCCTGGGAATGGGACCGGGCTAGTGCTTGACACTTATGCCCTCTGACTTGTTCATGGTCTGCACTACCCAAAGGTCCTTTCTTAGTGGTATTTTATGTGTTCCATAGCTAAAGAAAAGGAGGAATTTGGGATACAAGGCATATGGTCATCTAAGATTGCACTAGGGAACAAATTTGGACCTTCTGCTGTATCCCTATTTGGTAGGATTTTCACTTTCATTATTGGATTACAATTTAATATAATATTCATAATATATAAATGATGACACAACTATAGAATATGCAATAGTTTACAAAATATTTTATGTACATGTTCTAAGTAGACCCTCACAAGAACCTTTTAATATAGGCATTTCTAGTGATCTCCCAATTTTATAGGTGAGGAAATCTAGAATTGGAAAGAGGTCAAATGACTTACTTCAATGTGGCATAAGTGATAAATGATACAGCCTGGATTTTGATCCTGCCTTGTCTGACTCCAGATCCCATACTTTTTCACTATGCCGTTCTTTGAGATTTTGTATTTTAACAAAATCAATTAAAAGTTTAATATAATGAAGATCAGAAGGTTCAGCTCTAGTAAGAAATATCTGGCTTGCTGCTTGAGGCTAAAACATATCAAGTTAAATTCTTCAACTTGGGAAATAACATTCCTTGCTCTATATTAAAATTAAATTTTGGTATGTACTAATTTTTAAGTCTTTGGACAATATTAGCAACTTAAATACTGGTTTATCTCTAGATCTGTGTAATTTCATACTTTGCAGCATTATAGTTGACATATCTGGTTAATGGCTAATGTAATTAAATAGATCTTGCAACATATTTCTTTCCACATTTATTTTCTTAATTAAAATTTTACTTGGACTATCTATCATCTATCCATCTCTAATATCTATCTGTCTGTCTGTCTGTCTGTGTCTATCTTAGCTAGCTGTCTAGTCACAGGCTATCCTTTTTTTTTACTTGAAGTGCTTCCCATGATTTCATCATTTGTTATGTATTTTAGGGCTAAAATAGGAAGGATCCTATACTTGCATGTGTTAACCAACAATCTTTATTTTTGATTATGAAACCAATTAAGGCAGGACTCCCTATAATGTTCTATAATTCAGCGCTCCTTACTTAAACTTAAACTTCTTAAACCCATCTGGGTTGATGGGTTCATGACCCGCAGTTTAAGAAGTATGGAAGGAATCAAGAGGAAAAAAGTTAAGAAGCCCTGGAGTAAATGATTGCATGGTTTTCTATTGTTGAGAAAAGAAGAAATTATACAATCAGTCTCAAATGAAACTTAGAGGAACCAAGATTTTCAGCTTATGAGGAGTGAATGTCCATTGCCATATTGACAAAGTGACATGAAACTTTGAAAATAAGGATGGGTTCAATGTTAACTATCACATATGTTGTCTGTGACTCAGTCATGTGTGCTTGATTGGAGACTTGGTTGATGTTCAAATGAGAGGCCTTCCATCCATATCAGAATGGATGCATAATATGGACATATTGAATATACTGTTCCTTTGATTTAGTGTTCAGAATAGTTAACCACAGAAGAATTGAGAGAGCTTTTGAGGCAGCAATCATTGTTTAATGGAAAGATCATGGGGGCATTGGTGTTTCGATTTCAAACTGGGAGAGATCAGGATCCTAGAGGTCATCTTATCCAACCTCCTCATTTTACAGATAAGGAATTTTAGGCTTAATTTTAGACGTTTATTGACTTGCTCCTGGTTACCCAGCTCATTAGCAGTAGAGCTGAGATTTTAACCCAAATCTAGGACTTTTCCTGTGATTCCACACTAAAAGTCTAATGCTAAAAGTAAGAGATCTTGCTTTGAGACACAACTCCATTACCAACCGATGACACAGGTTTTGGAGGGGGAAAGCCACTCATCCTCTCTAGTCCTGTTTCTTGATCTTTTAATTTAGAGCATTGGACTAAATTATGTTTAAGTTCCCTTTTAGATAGAAAATACTTTGATTTTCTGATTTAACTAAATTGAAGTTCCATTAAGAGAACTTGGATTTATGACTATCAAAATGCTTACATTTTATATTAGAAAAAGTCATCTCTTTGCAAAAGGATAAACTATGAGAGATTAGTGTTTAAATGGGAATATCTTATTATTCAAAACTATTGTAAGCTGTTCCTTGGTCTTATCCCAACCTTTTTCATCTCCATGAATTTATTCAGGTCATCCTTCTTGCATATATTGCACATCCCTCTTATCTCAACATGTTAAAATTCTTCTTTTTTCCATCAGGGTTTTAGCCCTCACCTCAGTAAACAAACAAAAAAAGAACCTTGAATGTCATCTCTTCTTTCTCATATTTCTTATATAGTTTTACCTAAACTTTTGTCCTTTGATCTTATCATAATGTGTTTTTCAATAGCTTTCAATTATGTCTGATTTTCTATGACTGATTTTGGGTTTTGTTTTTTGGCAAAGATACTTGAGTAATTTCCTTCTCCAGCTCATTTTGCAGATGAGTAAACTGAGGGAACTGACTTCTCAGGGTCATACAGCTAGTAAATGTCTGAGGCAAGATGAGTCTTCTTGACTCCAGACCCAATACTTGATCCACTGTACCCCCAGCTGCTCATATCACATTGTAGTTGGCATCATATGTATTTGTGAACATCTTCTACTAGTAGAGTTTTCCGCTTTGCCTCTTCATTGCCTGGCAAAGTGACATACACATATGAGGAGCTTGAAAACTACTTGTTGGGTGGAATGAATGTCTCAGAAGTCCTTCACCCAATTGTAGGATACTAGATTCAGAGGTAGGGGACTCTAAAGAAAGTGAGGAAGGATATTTAGTTCAATCTTTTATTTTACAGGTGAAGAATTTGAGGGTCATGGGAATTAATTAGCACGTGTCTTTAATAACACGGCATTAGCCAAAGATTTGCAACAGTAACAGGACAAAACTTCTTTTTCTATATTTATCTTTCATTTAGGGAAAAAATAACCTTCGAGAATAGGGACTAACCTGTCATTTCATTGGTCAAAGAAAATCCTCACTGTATTCCTCTGCCAAAACAGATTAATCAATACCTTTTCTGCAACATACAGTCTTAAAAGATTTCTAAGAGCCCTGACAAGTGCATTGACTTGCCCAGGGTCACAAATGTTCTTTGTTATCAGAGGTAGGGTTTGAACTCTGGTCTTCTGGCTCCAAGGCCAGATCTCTACCCTCTTCAGCAGCCTTCCTATGAGTATTTTAGTTATTACTCTAAATCTTGATATGACTGTGTAGTAGCTATTCTGAACAGTTGTCTCAGAGAGACTAGAACAAAGCTTTGGTTAATGATTCATGGACACTTGTCTGAATAACTGGTTTGTTTGGTTTTTTTTCTTTCCATCTTTCTTTCCTGTAAGGAAACAATTCATCTGCTCTGAAATTTGTAGCTTTAGAAACTAACTTGGGTACCTAAGATGTTAGGTAATATTCAGAATCTCACAGTGTGTGTGTGTGTGTGTGTGTGTGTGTTGTGTGTGTGTGTGTGTGTGTTAGAACCTGAACCTGGTACTTATTGATTCAGAAGACAGCACTCTATCTACCATGCTAAACTGCTTCTCAGGTACCTTGTAAAGCACAGTGGACATGAGGAAGCCCAACGTAGTGCTGACTCCTGTTACTCACTGAGTCATTGACTATAGCTGTGATGAGTAACTGAACACATTCTGGTCCCATTCAGTTACTTATACAACAGTAATAGAGATGTTAAGGGGTAAAAAAAATCTTCTGGCCTACAAAAAAAATCCTAAAATTGAAAAATTTTGAGAGGAAATTAAATACATCGTTAAAAATGCAGTGAATTCAATATGATTTAAACTGAATCAGGCCAAAGTGGCTTACCTGGAAGGTAACAATCCATAACACTTGATAGGCGCAGAGAATGCCTTTGGAAGGTTCAGTCAACTATATGTGGTAATAGTTAAGTACTAACTGTTATCCTACATTCTTTCCTTTTTTATAAAGATTACTTGGGAACATTTAACCTTTGTTTTTGGGGAAAATAAAAACAAATTTTAATTAAAAAATCTTCAGTCGGGTTCTCTGTTGAGTTATCTTACCTACCAAGCTTTAGCTTTTTGTCACAAGGAAATAGGATGTCTTAACAATAATGAAAATAATACCAACAATATTAACAGCTAGCATTTATATAAGGCTTTAAGGTTTACAAACTGCTTTACAAATATTATTTCATTTTATTCTTACTGCATCCTAGGAAGATAGGTGCTATATTTTTCAAATATCTTTTTAAATTTTTTCAACATTCATTTCTTTTAAGATTTTAAGTTCCACATTTTTTTCTCCCTCCTTCCTTCCCCACCTCGCCAAGATAATAAGTGATCTGACATAGGTTATACATGAAACCATGTTAAACGTATTTCCACATTGATCATGTTGTGGAAGAAGAATCAGAAAAAAAGGGGAAAACAATGAGAATGAAAAAAAGTTTAAAGAGCTGAAAATAGTATGTTTTGATCTGCATTCAGACTCTATAGTTCTGTTTCTGGATGTGGATAGCATTTACCATAATAAGTCTTTTGGAATTGTCTTTGTGTACAATTTGTCACTGTATTGCTGAGAAGAGCCAAGTCTATCAAAGGTGGTTACTGTGTACAATGTAATCCTGGTTCTGCTTACTTCATTCAGCATCAGTTCATGGAAGTCTTTCCAAGTCTTTCTGAAATCCACTTGTTCATCATTTCTTATAGCACAATGGTATTCCATTACATTCATATACCATAATTTGTTCAGCTGTTCCCCAATTGATGAGCATCTCCTCGACTTCCAATTCCTTGCCACCATAAAAAAGAGCTGCTATAAATATTTTTGCACATGTGAGTCTATAGGTACTGTTTTAATCCCATTTAACAAATGAGGAAACCGAGGCTCCAAAAGTGACTCTCAGGGTAAGTGACAGGAGACAGATTTGAACTCAACTCTGTATAATCTCACTGCCTCAACTAATCTGTTAGATTGCAGTTAGATCTCATAAGATTATAACATGAACCAGAAAAAAATCCAACAAACATGCTATATTTAACATTTTATTTTGGTTAAGGAAACTACCTAAAACATTCTAAAAACATGCGTGTCTTGCACATGTATTATTAGGTACTCATAAGGTTATAGAAAAGTAGTATTCACATGTGAACAGTGAGTTCCCTACTAAGAACCTGAATCCTTTCAATAGGTAAACTCTAAAAGGTTGGTCAGTGGTAAAGCATTTTCTTTCCCCACCACCCTGCGTAGTTCAAATCCCATGCTGGCTTAATTGTTGGCTTCTGTTTTGCAATGATACTGCCAGCAAGAGGGTCAGTTTGTGCCAAATTTGCCCCAGGAAATAACTCACTTTTCTAGGACTCCAGCAGTAACTGAGCACAACAGGGTGAGTTCTCAGTGATCTATCACTTCCGACTTTTTGCCTGTGATTCTGAATTTGCTTGCTTTTGTGACTTTTAAGTCAGTCATTTACATCCCCCCCCAATACCTTTTGTGGTTTAATATCTTACTTATCACTGAAAACCAGGGTCCAGTTAGTTAAGGTTTCAGTTGAACGTGAAATGTGACTTTCTAAGCTTGTCATGCATCAAACTGTTATGGCTTGCAATTGTTTAAAAAAATTCATTTTGTTATGAACTAGCCTGTTTTCAACTGGGCTGTTCAGAGATGGATTGCTTTCTGGAGTTTTTGACAGGTGTAATTGTTAAGGCGTCATCTGGTCTTGTTTGCACAAAATACATTTTAGCCAACTGTAGGACTTGCCCGCTAATCTTTCTCACATCATTCCATTCTTTGCTTGCCACTAGACAAATCCCCTGTTATTTGACCAGATGGTGGAAAATCCATTCTCATGATAAGTTGCTTCTAGTTTGCATTTAGATTACCTGCAAAAATGGAACAATTTACTACTCTGCCTCTAACCATCTCTTTCCTCCTTTTTTCCCTTAGTTTGACTTCTTGTAACTAATTATTTAAATTCTGCCCTGTGAGTTAAAATTAGTCATAGCTTACATGTTTCACATGTATGTAAATGCACTTAAGTCCTACCTCAAGCTGCATGATGGGTCCATCTAGAGATGAAGTGACATGTAGGGGTGGGAAAATGGGCTGTTGGATGCTCAAAATGCAGCAGTTCATAATAGTTCCAAAATTGAAAAGCACATTTTAACTTTTTTTATGGAAAGTATTTAACCTCTAAATAAAATCCAGTGAAGAAATGCACACGGCAGCTTTTTTTTTTTTTTTGGTAGCATGCTGGAGCAAGGGAAGTGTGGCACAAAATATAAGTAAAGATTGACTTGGTGGGGGGGGAAGGTTCTTACAGATGTTTGGGCTGTTAGGTTTTTATCCTAAGAATTTCCTCAAACTGAATGCAAACTAAAATTTCCTTATAACCTTTCCTGCCATGAACAAAAGGGCAGTTTTACTCTGTCCCAGAGTTTCTCCAAAGTCAGTTGGTTTTCTAACCATTCAGAACGAAGCTAATAAGAGGTGGATGTTAGCCACTCCAAATTGATCATACTCAAATACTCTTTAGTTCTTTAATTTTTAATGTAGGTGTAAAATACAAGAAATCAATTTGAAAGCATAAAATGACATGAAATAGAAATATAGTTTGAGTACCCACAGTAAATAGGCACTAGGCAATCTGATCTCAGAGCCAATCATTTAAAATTTTTTTTCTAGCCTGTATATCTGTTGACACTGTAGACACCATGTTTTAGAATACAAGTTTTAAGGATTCATTTTGGGGTAAAGTAGAAAATTAATTTTTTCAGGTTTAACCTATTATTACATCTAATAAACCTCCCTGTAAACTAGTACTTCATTTCAAACTCATTTCTTATTTCTTGGTTTTTCTTATCAGCTTTATAATAAAATACCATATGTGCTCATGTAAAGATTTGAAATTCCAGTGAAAGTTAATGAACATAATAGAATTTAAGTTACAGCATCGAGAAGAATAGTATAATCAACATAGATCTTAAAATCAACCCTATTAATGAGGGGCAAACATTTTACTGTAAATATAGCTGCTTGACTGCCATTGACTTTGACGAGTTAGGCTGCTGAAAGACAAGCAGTACTGAACATTATCTCTATCAGGAATGGGATTAATTGCAATACTTGTAAATGGAATATTAGATTGTATTTTTTAAAAATTCATATGGTTATAAATTTAGAGCTAGAAGGGATGTTGGAGGTCATTGAGTCCAACACCCTCATTTTACAAATTGGAAAACTGAGGACCAGTGAGGTTTAGTGACTTACCTAAGAACGCAGAGCTTGTGTTTGAGGTGACATTCCAGTCAGGTCTTTCCAACTTCAATTCCAGCATTCATTTCATTATGTCACATTCTTGATATGTCTGTTCTTAAAAAAAGACTTATCAGAAGGAATATTAGGTATTATAAAATATTAAGCAATACTTAACATTTATGTAAAAATCGTTGTGTTTATTATTGCATAATTTGACCATCAGTTTATTACCTTATCTGAGTTTATGCAAATTGTTTTACACTATGACAATGTTTTAACTCATAATTAAGAAGTTGTTAAAATATAAATTGTATTAAAAAAAATTTTAGATGCAAGATCAGATTTTCTGATGTAGTGACATTTGAGTTCAGTGCTTGGTATCCTCATTCATAATGTATATTAACTAAATTACTTCACATTCCTTTTTAAAATAGGATATTTTGGAATATTCAAATAAATATCTTTCACTGCTCTCAAAAGCTAGGTTACAGATGTTTGGGCTGTTTTCTATTTTATAGAAAAATCATATAACTGCTTTTCCTTCTTTCCTTCCTTCCTTTCTTCCTTTTCTTCCTTCCTTCCTTCCTTCCTTCCTTCCTTCCTTCCTTCCTTCCTTTTCTCTCCTTCTTCTGCATATTTATATCTCAGAAAGTTTGCAAATAAATGTTGGGGCTTTCTTTTCATGAGAATGAGAAAACTATGCAATTTACTGTTTTCCATAGAGGCAAATGCAGTGCCCAGTTGTGGCAATTGAATGTTCTTAAGTGCCTACTAATATTTAATATTCTCTTTAGATGGTTTCTATTTTAATACCTAACTTCTATTTTGTATCATGTTATATCTTGCAAGCTACCTCCAATCCTATTTGGAAGTAGACTCAATATAAATATGATATTAATAAGTTAAACTCTAAGAGATATTGACTTGCCTCCTATTTTATTGCTAGATTATCACCTGGGTAGAGTGATGTCGTTTTGTATTCATGACAAATTGGTAACTACTAAAGCACTAAAGACATTGGTTTTAAGACATAATTTGGAGAGTAATCTCTTGAATGGTGTAAATAGATAAGTTTCAGGCCATGTAAATTTTTCTTATGTCTTTCACTGGTACTATTTTGAGGAACAAAGAAACTGACTTTTGTGGAAAACTAAAAAAGTACAAATTTCTAAAGGTGGAAGTTTCTGTTCTTGGGTATATGTACACATTGCAATTGTGTGTAGAGCTCAAAACCGTAAAGAAGCAAAATATATTAAATTTCAACATACTTATTGTCCTGCATTCCAGTTGACTGTAGAGAATCTCTAGTCATGTCTATCTGTTTTTGATACCTCTACAGAATAACTGTCCAGCATCCTCTGCCCAACCAATCAGAATGTAGGAAAATCTACAGATATGACGGCATCTACTGTGAATCTACCTACCAGAAGTATGTTGAAATCTTTGTGAGTCTTTCCTCTGGCTCGTGCATCAGTACTTGTGGTTGCCAGCTATTCAAAAATATACATGTATTGAAAGCTTATTTTTCTCTGATTAAATGGGAAAAAGACAAATCAAAGAAAAAAGTACCTCTAAAACAAAGATAGAAAAATGTTAATTCTTTTGAAATTATGCTAAAAGTTTTTTTTAAAAAATGATTTTATTAAAGCTCTTAGGTAAGCCGCTATATATTGCAATAAACAAGTACTTATATGCAAGAAAATCTAGGCAAAATACAGTGCACAGGTGCTTCGCATCTTAGGGATTTGAAAGGTGTGTTATGTATAAATTAGCTGTCACTTTTTTTCAATCCTGTAATGGAATGATGAGTTGTAATTTGCATAATCCTTTAAGAAGTCAAATTATACTGTCATGTAGCAGACTTAACATGCTAGCTAAGATTTCATAGCTTTGCAGCTAATTAGTATGTACCTTATAGGACAGTTAAATTGAAGATGAGTCCTCTTGCTTTGCAGTCTTCTGCTTTTGTCCGTTATTTAACAGAAACTGCATTGTTAGTAACAGGCTGTTATGAGTATTGTAGAAGAAAGTACCCTGGACAGCAGAATAAAAGGCATTTTAATACGATATGGTTTGACTTTTATTGCCTTTGCTGTGGGAAAAGTTTTTTTTTCTTTTAGCATAATCCAGATTAGATTCTTGAGAGCGATAACCATCTCTCATTTATCCTTGCATCCTTTCCCACAGTACTTAAGACAATGTATTAGATGTAGTAAATGTTTGATAAATCTTTGTGGAATTGACTAGGATTTGAGATGAGATTGAAATTTATATGTTCCGGAATCATTAAGAAATACTTAAAGACAGTGTGAAAAGTTATGGTATTGACAGCTTGAAATAGCAATGTAAACAAAATCATCATTGCAATTATCAGTTGCTAATCCTTATGTTTTTATATATCACTATTTAAATCTTCATATTCATATTAATTTGCCTGATGCCAGAGTTTGTCCTTAAAAAGACTGATTTTTCTTGAAGAATGTTTCTTTATTGATAGTTGATGTGAAGAGTTGATTTGACGAAGTAGTTTAATCTATTGAGTTCTCATTTCCTTTCTACTCTCTCCCTTCAATTACTATGTCATTTACAGAATTTTTTGTTTTTATTTTTCTTGTTGTTGTTGTATCCTTTTAAATAATTGAGAGGCCACTGTTTCTTTAAGGGCTTCTCCTATCTCAGAAGGGCATAGAATGTAGTTTGAGTTATGTTGCATGTAAAGAAAAAATTGTTTTGCTTAGACTTGAGCATTTCATTGATTTTAATAACTCACATACAATGAGTTTTATTCCTTGATATTCTCATATCTAATGAGCATCATTTTCTTCATTTGTTACTGATTTAAATACATTGTAAACTTCCTCCATTAGATACCTGACATATGTATGTATGTGTATATATAAATATGTAATGTGTATGTGTACATATGTATATTTTATGCATATATACATATACCCATGCATACACAAACACACATATATGGGTATGAATGTGGATAAAATCCTCGTTTGTTGCTTTTCATTCATTCTTTATCTGCCAAGCATTTTCAATGCACATACTTGAGTAGTTGTCCATGTCTGAGTGTCTGAGTATAGGTATTTTGCAGGGGCTAATCAACAAGGTGGTCTATGTATCTCTCCTTTTGAGCAGAGGTGATCTGTTGTAGACTATTTTAGTCATTGTAAACTGTGTTTATTTGCAAACCTAGCTTCCCAGCTTTGACATTTCTTGGGGCTTTGAGGTTGAGGCTTGGTCATTAGATGTCAGTGGCTCAGGCAGGATTGCCAGGACCTTGCTACAACTGGGGATGGCTTCACTTTTAACCCTGGGGATCATCTCTAGGGATTACTCTTCAGGAACGGCTATTCTTTGTAGTCAAAATAGACACAGTAAGGTAGCACAGCTGTGACTGCCAAGGATGAGAGTCTTTGGGGGGATATTCATAACAAGGAAATATTGGCAAATAAATGATGAAGAAGGGGAGAAAATCCCCAAGATGTTAAATCAGAGCACTGTCACTGGGATGATTAATAGTGCTGAGTATTTTCGTGATTCTGCTTATCTGAATTGTCTTGAAACTATAGTGTACATTTAATAATAGTGTATAGTTAAGTACACTTAACTATAGTGTACTTTATAAAAAGCATGTGGTTAATTGAGCATATGAAAGAAAATAGGTATTGGCTCAAGTTATGTGTGTGTGTGTGTGTGTGTGTGTGAAGTTGAGTCATTTACCTGGCTTAGACATCTTCTTATTAAAAAACTGGTATTAATACATACTTAATCTAGAGGTATTTATTACTATTATTGCTACTGTTGTTAGACATTTTTATATTGCTCCTTTTATTATAAGACTAAAAGTATTTTATAAAATAGATAGTTATCTTTATAGCACCTTTGGGAATAGGATGTTACAAATAAGAGTGAAAGAGTAATAAACTCCCCGATCCTAATCTCCAAAACCATAAATCAGCCCAACAAAATCCCAATAGCTATAGGACAGAATACCACCAAAGAAAATACCCATGGTTAGCACTGGAAGTTCTCACCCAGTTTTTCCCAAGCATTATAGTAAAAATAGAGAAGGACCTATGATGGTTCCTCCTTTGCGTCAAGTAAATCATTGGTGTTATGGTCCTGTAGATAGGGACTTTACCCTCAAATATTTTTTACTCTGCTTGTAACAAAAGGTAGATACTGCTCAAGTCACATGATCTGTTGTATATGGAATTCAGTATTCGTATAATTATAAATTCTTAAAATTATTGCGCTAATTTCATTTCAATGGCAGTGGAATTTTCAACTAACAATATAAGCCATCATTATTTTATTGTTTCAGAATATGTAAATGCTTACTTTAATTAACATTCAAAACCATTAAAAATGACTTCTAGTTATGATCATGGACTTTCTCACATGGGTCAGAATTGTTATACTTACAAAACACCATAAATTTACTTTGAATTAAAATATCACTCAACAATTGAGTTGAGATACTATCTATCTACTACCAACTCCATCTACTCATCTCCATTTTCCTTAATGTTTGTGTCAGGATTTTAGTGGCACAGTTTCATACAGAGATTTTTTGGTTGGACAAAAAAATAAAAGCGGACGATCATCAGCTTTTAATTACATACTAACAAGACATATTTTTAAAATAGTGTCTTCTTTTTGACATATTACATTCTTTGTATACTCTAATACTCGCTTTATATCTGCCTAAGTTAATGGGCAATTATTGAGTGTCAATACCAGGGTCAGGGGAACAATGAGAAACTGGAGACTAGAAAATTAGGAGAAGATATTGTTACTGCTTTTAAGATATTCTACAGTATAGGTATAAGGAAAGTAAACTGTAAGTCACATAGCATCTATTAAGTGTCATAAAAATACCAGGAAAGGTATTAGACATTGGAGAAACAAAGAAAAGGCAAAGTACTGCCTGTACTCTCCAGAAGCTCACAGTCAAATGCACAGACATGCAATATTCAGTCTAAACTAAAATATGTGGATATACCTGCATGGTAACAGTGAGATTAAGCTCTTAATTTTTTGAATAATGAGTAATCCTTTTCAACTAAGTAGAGAAGCTTTATGACAAGGCATTTTGCCACTAAGTATCTGGGTAATGTTGAGCAAGTCACTAATTTCTCTCAGCCTCAGTCACTTCATCTAATGAGGGGGGGAGATTAAAGATCTCTAATATTATCTTTCAACTCTAAAAATTCTATGAATTATAATTTAAAGACAGATAAATATTAAATTCAATGGTCAGAGGGAAAAGATGTTACAAAGCATGTGGAAAGGGAAGCTACATAGTTTTAATAATGGAGTAATAAAAGTAATTACTTAATAAAAATTTGTTGACTGACTAGGGAAAAAGTTGTGAAAAGTTCTTAAAGCCAATGGCCAAAATTTAGACTAAATTCAGAATTCCGATTGGAAACCCATGATGGCAAATGCATAAGGGACCTTAGAGATCATCTGGTCCCCAATCACTTAATTTAATAGGTTAAGTCTAGTTGAGAAGTGATTTGTCCAGGATGCTAGAGCTAGTGAATTAGAGAACCAGGACTGATACCCAGGTCATTGGACTCTATGCCTTGTGCGCTTTAAACTATACCATAATTCTCTCCTAGTAGGGAGATAAAAGAAAGCATGGAAAATCATTAAGGCAGCATGTAAGAATGACTATGTTTATATAACAATTTATAGAAAAAAAGTGGAAAAGCTAGGGAGCAAGAGAGAGGATACACACATACTTATATACACACTTGCATATGTATATACACACACAATGCATATATAGGTGTATAAAATACATACACTTGCACACACATACACACATATATGTACATCCATATGTGATACATGAATAAAATTATATGTTTATATGCATATGGATATACACACACAATGCATATATAGGTGTATAAAATACATACACTTGCACACACATACACACATATATGTACATCCATATGTGATACATGAATAAAATTATATGTTTATATTAAATTATGTATATATGTGACATACACAAACACATATGTGCATGTATACACACACCTAGAACCTTAGACAAAATTATGAGATTTTCTTTTGCCTCCTGCTATTAACTCCTCTTTCCTCACTTCTTCATTCCTTCAAACATCTCACCTCTTCCTCAGACTAAAAAATCTCGGTGGTATAGTAAATAGAGAGCACCGGATCTCAAATCAGGAAGACCTAAGTTCAAATCCAATATCAACCATTACCTAGCTGTGTGTTCCTGGATATCTCACTTAATATCTGTTCACCTTTTTTTCCTCATCTATAAAATGGGAAAATAATATCATTTATTTCCTATGGTTCTTGTAAGAGTTAAATGAGATGATATTTGTAAAGTACTTTGCAATCCTTAAACAGCTATGTAAATATTAGCCATCCTCATGAGCAGCAGCAGCAACCTGTGACGCACTGAATCACGGTACCTAGTTCTTGCAAGTTGTAAACCCAAGCACATATAGTCGTTAATTGATAAGGATTTAAGATATTACCCTTCTCAAAGTGTATGCATTTTAAAAAGAGGTGACAGAATAAAGTGCATCCAAACCAAAGGAATGATTCTATACTAGCAGAAACTTAAACACTTTGGACAGAATGGGGGAAATAGATTTGAGCAAAGAACAGTTTTCAGGTACTACTAAAGTCATGGCAGATGGGCAGCATTTGTGAATGCCTAATAAATAGTAACTAGTCTTAATTTGGAGAAAGAATTTTATTAGGGAAACATAAAAGAAGAATTATATAAAAAATAAGTGAAACATCAACAAAATTTGATTGGAGAATGAAACAAAGAAAAATCTGAGTTGAAGGAAGAAGAGACTTTTTAAGAGGATAATGATGGCAGTATAACTTGAACCAGAAAAAGGACCAGGGCCAGTGGATAATCAGAAATTGAAGCCAGGTAATAGGCTATAGAGACAGACAGTAGTGTTGAATACAAAAGGAAGGTCAAGGAGGATGCATTTGCAACATTGAATTCTTTCGAGGGTTACTTTAGCTTGATCTGATTGATGGATGGTTATGCTATAGGCTCCTTATCCAAATAGGAGTAATTTATGCCTGTTGTGTTTTAGATCAGTAAATAGCCAAGTATCGAGAGGGAGAGGGAAAAATACATAATGAACTTGAGAAGAACTCTAAATGAATCTGTATGTTAAATAGATAACCAAACTTGCAGCAAGAAATGCTTCAAGCATTTCAATATCTAATTTAATTCTTGTTTTCTAGTAATGTCTGTGAGACTTTCAGAGTGATTTTTACTAGGTTATCTCTGAATATTCTAGGGATACAGAAGATATTTTAACCAGAAATTACCTGGGCCAGGGTGGGGGGGTTGTTGTTGTAACTCAGGTGCAATGGGTGACTCTAAAGCTAATCATTTAGGTTTATGATCAGTCGCTTTAAATGACCTATGTGATTGGACATGATGTTATTCCTTATCCTTCTTTATACATGTTTCCTTTTATTCTAATTCATTTAGAATTCACATATTTTATACTACAAAATCAATGTATTATTTTAAAAGTTTTATTTGATATTGTCTATCAATTGATGAATTGTGTTTACTTGGTTAATATACAATTGAAGATTGATATCACTCAATAAGTGATGTTCTAGGCTATGAGAGGTTTCTCTTCTCCATTTCTTCCCACAGTCACTCAAATTCTATGTGTCTGTGTGTCTATGTATATATGTATGTATGTATATACACCTATGTATGTACGTATGTACATAGAGGAAACGTATGTACATCTGTGTACAAATGTATATACACAAAGAGGAAAAATGAACAAGCATAGGCAGTATAGTTTAGTGGCAAAGTAGATTAACTGGTTTCACATATTTTCATTTTAAAATTATTTAAATAAAATAGAATAATACATTATATATCATATATTATTATTTATTATATATAATTAAAATAAAATAAAAGTAAAAAATAATTGAGATTTAAAAAAAAAAAACAAATTGTTAGCAAAACATCTGCCGTACAGCACTGTATGAGAATTTTGGGAAATTGGGCAGTGTAAAAAGTGAAGGGTGAGGTAAAAACAACAGAGCATTTTGTAGTAGAATAGCAAAAGATTCTGTTAAATGACAGAAGTCACAGTTGTTAACAGGTGATTTCAGAAAGATAATGGCAAATATTATTTGTTATTGTTAACTTGTATCACGTAAGGGTGATACAAAGGGTGATACATAAGGGTGATATAACATAATATGATACAATAGTAAGTCAGAAATTAAATTAATGTTTGGGGAATCCCTTCTTAATATCTGAGTTGAGTTACTCATACACTTTTTTAGTGAAGTGTTGAACTTTAAAATTGCCAGTAAGTCTCTCAATATTTGAATACCAAGGGCATTTTTTCTTTGCAAGATTCCAATTTTCATTCTTGTGTCAGCATTAATGACATTATTTGAAGGAAATGATAAACAAATTTCAATTCTCATATGACTTTCGGTGAACTCCTTTCATTCAATTGGTGTCTGTAAAATGGGAATAATAAATTCTTCCTTAAAGATATTGCCTAATGACAATGATGATGGCTGATGAAGTCAGTCCAGTTATGTAAAAGAAAGGAAATCTAGCCATCAGAGATATAGTTATTATTTTTATTTTTATTCCTACTCCTAATTTCAATTTAATGGAAAATGGGAGAGAAAAATTCATTTTAATTCTAATAATTTAGATTCTCACTTAAGACATGTATTTGAAGATATAAAAATTGATTTGTATTCAGGGACTCTCCTATGAGAAATTGTATTTTTATACCTTGAAAAAGGAAACTTGAGATGAGGATTTGCTTCAAATTTAGGACAAGGTTAAATATAACTTGATTTATGACAAGCGCTTGGAAATAGTGTGAAAGTGTTATTTGTATGCAAAGTCTTCTAGCCTGGATTGTTGATAAAAAGGCTGCACATGTAATGTTCATCCAACACAAAAATATATCAGACCTTCCCCTTTATGATGAGAAAATAGATTATTTTCCCCATAGTACAGCTACCAAATAAAATAACTTGGTTAACACCAAAGAGAAAAACGATTATTTTATTCTTTATTCTTCCATTCCTTGTGCTGTGTAACATTAATTAGGTAAACTCGGGTTTTTTGTTTGTTTTTGTCATTGTCGCTATGAGAGTATTGGTTTGCACAGAGTTTTCAGTAAATTATATTAGGTCTGTGGAACCCTCAGTTTGGTGAATAGTCACCATGTTAGCGTATAGTAAGTTTTCTGAATATTGTTTTGAATTGAATGAAATGCTGTCTCAACTATCTTCTAATGGTGGGCACTCAGAAAATGGTTAAATGATCCATATTATGTACTGATATTAAGGATTAACTTCCGCAAATTTAAGCTTCTAAAGTACAGGGGCTATTTCCTCTAAGTTTATATAATAAATAAATGAAGGGATATTTCTTCTCTGAATATGAGTAGGACTCTTGTTATTCCAACTTATGTCACCAAAGACATAAGTCCCTAAATTCAGCTCATATGGAAAACAGAAATTTTGCAAGAATAATTTTAACAATGAAGCGCACTTGACTGAATTGGGTAAAAACAGCTGCCAACAATTAAAGTTGACTTTGGTCTCTAAAAACATGATAGATGTTTATAATGAAATATATAGATCATAAATTTCTAACTGTAAGGGAAGTTAGAGATCATCTAGTACAACCATGGAAGTTTATCAGCAAGGAAGCTAAAAAGTTAGCTCATTGGCTCAAAGTCATACACAATTAGTGGCAGAGCCAAAATCTGAACCAAGTCTCCTGAGAACCATTTCCCTCCTCTCTTTATTTTTTGGAGGCAATCAGGGTTAAGTGACTTGTCTAGAGTCACACAGCTAATTAGTGTCTGAGGCTGAATTTGGGGCTCATATTCTTTCCACAGCACTTAACTAGTTGCCCCTCTTCTTATTTTTAAAGTGAATTTGCCCTTAATTTCAAAAACATCATCAAACATGAACATTTCCATCTACAAAGAATAGAAAAAGAGGCCTGAATATAAAGCTATGAATTTCAAGTACATGTAACTTTTAAAATTTTAATTCAACAAGATTGTACTCAGTATTGAAGTCTTAGGCATGTCATTGAAAGAAACAAGACTGAATCTTTTAAAAATTTCATCTGTGATCAGTGTGCAAAAGGAATCCTGTCCTGGACTCCTCTCTCTGGAAAAGTGGAGTTGATGATTCACAGGATCCCTTTGCTGATTCTTTGAAACCAGAGACTTGAAGGTTACAGGGGTAGCCATCCCACCATTCCCTTTTATTTGAAAGTTAGTATTTGTAATATAATACTATTGTGTCATAAGAAATGACAAGCAAGTTACTCTCAGAAAACCCTTAAAAGATTTACATGAACTGATGCAAAATGAAATGAGCATAACTAGAACATAGTATTCAGTACCTGCAATATTAAATGATGAAAAATTGTGAACGCCCTAGTCATTCTCAAAAGTACAATGATCCAAGACAAAAAAAAAACTTAGTATTAAATTTTCCCCCCCCACTTAACTTACATCCTATTTGACTTTGGAAAAGTCATTTGATCTATCTTGGTCTGAGTGTTCTAATTGGTAAAATCAGGAAATTAGACTAAAGATTTATGGTCCATTCTTGTTTTAGGTATACACACTAAAATGGACCTATGTGTCTCAACACTTTCTTGTAGTTCTCAGGAAACACAGATTTCTCCAATTATTTCTTTTTTCATCTGAGCCTTCTAAAATCTGTCATAATATCCCCCATCAGGGTTGTTCAAAGTGTGTCATAGCCACATGTATGTTTTGCCTTCAAGGCTTGAGGATGACTATAGAATTTCTGATGCTTCTTAGATTTGCTCTCTCCACCAAATCTACTCACAAGAGAGGAAAAAATCAAGTTAGCTTGGCATGGGCAGGCACAAAGCCCTCCTGTTTGCTGAAGGCACTATCTAGATCTCTGGACTAAAAAGCATATTTTACAGTAATTACAGTAGGGTCTTTGCTTGCTTGCTTCCACAGGAAGCAGTAAGCTTTTACAGTCACAGCATCATTGCTTGATTACTTGCAAGCCAAGATCTAGGGAAAAAAGGAAGAAGTCTTTCTGATCTGATTCATATCACCGGTTATGTATGTGGGGGAGGAGGGAACAGCTTCTCCACGTGGCCTAGGCTTTGCCTTAATATCAGTGATAACTGTACTACTGACATCACCAGCTAAAGGCAGTGATTCAGAGAAACATCCATGGGGGTAGGAAGAAGGAGAAGCAGCACATCCCTGAGCTGTTGTAAAATTCATGATCAGTAAATTCATCTGATAGCAAGATTGTTTACCCATGCCTTGCTGAAGGCTTCTTGCTCACGGCCAGTGACAATTTATGTCAGGTTACTAGTAATAAAGAATGTTGATTGTGTGTGTGTGTGTGTATGTGTGTGTGTGTGTATCTCGGTATTTGTGAAGTATCTCAAGGAAGGGAGAACAGAGAAAAAAATGTAAACTTGAATTTTAAGTAAAAGATGAGAGATCAATCAAAAGTTAGCTTTATCAATATGATACTATGGATAATTTTCCAATCTTTTTTAATTGATCTATTAATAAAAGAATTAGAGCATAGTATAGCAGATATACCTCTGCTTGACCATAGCTAAACTTGTGTGATGTTCCAACTTCGAACTTTTAAGAGATTTTACAAATCTTTGTTTAAACATTTTTTCTGTAGGCTTTGGATATTTCCATATACATGTATCTTATCTTTAGTTCCAAGTGTTCCTTTTATTCAGCATGTCCTATAAACAACTACTGGAATAATCATACCCATGCACAATCATAACTATAAAATTTCTCTACTTCACTGTCTTTGTATTAACTATATGGACTCATAAACCTGACATTTAAGGACCTCTGCAATCTTAGACTTACTTCCCTTTTAACCAATCACCAGGACCTATTCAGAGTAGGAATCTGCATGGGAAGTGCATTCCTTCTCCTTAACGAGAATAGGTACCTTCAGCCATACCTTTAGAGACCCTTCAGTCTATACCTCCCACACTTTTTCCTCTCCAGCTTTCTTATTACCCACCTACTCTCAAGGAAATTAATCTATTCTCTTTTGGAACTCTGATCTGGGACTGAGCTATTCTGATTAACTGGCAAGTGAGTATATGCTCACCTTAATTCATTAATCCAACTGGCTTTACATATCATCCAACAATCTACCAAGTCACCAAAGCTTACCCAGGATTGACCTCTTGCTATTTCTCTAGCTGCCACATCTGTAATTACCTCCCAATTTTACACCTCTTTTTTTTATTCAAGAATCTTATCTCTAAGCATTCAGAGAGGCCATTGTCTATGCCCTAAAAGCATCCTTTGACGTTTCTGCCTGTGGAAACCCTCACTTTGAAAGCCTAGTTCAGGGAACACCTCTACCATAACATCTATTACATCTTCCTTAGTATCTTTAATTGAAAGCGGTTTCTCACACTTCAAATTTCTAGGAGCACTTTGTCAATAGCTCTCTAAATAACTTATACCAAAGACTTATACCACTTGCTTTTATATCATATATTTATAGTTCATTTTATCCTCTTTTTAGACTTTAAACTCCTTGAAGGCAGGAACTATATTTTTTTATCTTCGTATCTTAAAGGCCTAAATACAGTATTTAATAACTATTTCTTGAATTGAATTTAATTATCATTCATGAGCCTTTTTAATCCTAGTACTAATGTATTTTATTAATCTATGAATTTTGCACAAGAGGAAGGAACTTGTTCCCCTACGCAGCCATTATCCTCCACTAAAGTTCTGTTCTAATCCCTCATTCTGGTATGGAGGACATCCTGGCTTCTCAAAGGTTATCCTAGCAAAACACAAGCTCTGGCAGGTCCTGCCAACCTGGAAAAACTTAGAATATAGATCCAGCAATCAGTGGGACGTAGATGCTGCATCTTTCTCCCATATGTGCCATGTCTAAAATGGAAGTCATGATTATTCTACAAAAACTATCCCCCTATTCCAAATTTCCTCTTTCTATTGATGTTGATGTACCATTATTTCATTAGTCATTCAAGCTTAAAGTATGTGTTAGCTTCTTTCATTCTTCCCTCTCCTTTATACTCCATATATAATGTGTGTTCAAAGGGTTGTAGGATCATAGATTCAGAGCTGTAACTTCAGTAATGTCTTCTGGATATGACTTCATTTTATTCTCTCTTCCAACACTATATCCTAAATATTTGTCCCCTCAGGACAGTGTCATTTCAGTAATCTCTTAAGTGATCTCCTCCTTAGAACCATCTGACTTAATGAACTCAGGTTATTCTTCCTAAAACACTACTTTCATTCTATCATTCTCCTCATGAAAAACCTCCAGTGAGCTACATTTCCCATAGGATGACTTCTAACTTGGTTGAATATACAGATTGAACTCAGAGTTGCTCAATCTGCAACCACAATTAAAGGCAATTTTTTTTTTACTTGAGATCCAAGTTCCTGATGTTGTGACTTTGATTTCACCATTTCCTCAGTTCTGAATACACTTTGGCATCCTTACCACACTTATCTGAAGGGTAAGAGTATTTACTGGCTTCCTCAACCTTGCTTGGCATGACTTCTACATCATTATACTATATTTAAATTCCATTCATGTATTTGAATATTATAAAATATTGCCATAATTAGCCTTCCATGAATATAGGGCTCATTTCTTTGACTATGTCATATATTTGTGTAAATGGGGTTAACTGTACCCTGATTTTAAGTCCAGCAGGATCTCCTCCTTGAAGTATTTGATGAACACTATAAACCATGATGATCTTTCCCTCTTCTAAATACTTAACACATATATTTTCCATATCACTACCATGTCACATATATAAATATATTTGAAATTTTTGTCTTCATACTTTCATATATATGGGCATTTGTGTATATTTTTATATAGATCCATATGTACGTGTGTCTATATAAACATATACAGACATACACATATACACATGTATAGACAAAGGGGGAAGTGATGTAGGGTTCTGTCTCTCAGTTTTCAGAACATACTGAGGTTATGCTTCAAAATCAGGCTCTAAGTCAGAGGTTACAGTACATAATAAAGTATTAGGTTATAGGGTGAATTTTCTAGGAGAAGTCTGTTACATAGCTGGTCACTTAGTGATAGGTTGAGTCCCTTAGGAGAAGATTGGGAAATGAACTAGAAAAAAAATGAGCTTGAGTCTGGGCTCAGCCTTTCACAGTGGTGACCCAGGTAAAGAGGAGATGAGGCCCATGTATGTCAGAGGGATTCACATTAATTAAGCACATTTTCATCAAGCACCTACTGTATGCAAATCACTATGTGATATAAAGATATGAAAGGACATAATTAAAGGAGTTTCTAATTTCTTAGGAGAGGAATAACTCCTGTATATTTTTTCTGAACAGTCCTTGGGTGAGTTACATTGGATAAACCAATTTGAGAATGTAGTGAATGTTTTAAGTGAGTCTCCAAAGCTTTTTGTTGGGTTGGGTGTCTGTTTCTCATTTGATGGGGTAGGGAGGGATATATTATGGGAAGAAAGAGTAATCAAGGTAGCTCTCTGAAGGACTTCCTACCATTGAATTATTGATTGCATTGTAACTTTTTCATGGACAGGGACAATATTTAATACTTTTTTATCTTCTACAGGGCTTAAAATTGTATTGGATATGTAGCAAATTTTCAATAAATATTTCTTTATGTGCATGAAAATATATGTATCTGCATATAGAACTTAGAATATACATTCAGCAATATACAAAAGGGCTGAGGAACAGTTGTTATGGTGTTTGCTGCCCAACAACTCTAGGAGAAATGCCAGGAGCAGAACAGAAATCCGTGCACAACATTTGTAGATGTGACCAAGGTCTTTGATACTGTTAGTTGTGAGGTTTTATGGAAAATTATGTCAAAATTCAGTTGCCCAGAGGAGTTCATCAGCATTGTACATCAATTTCATGTTGACATGCTTGCCCAAATTCTGGATAGTGAACGATACTCCTGTGCCTTCCCAGTCACCAATGGAGTGAAGCAGGGCTGTGTGCTTGCTCCTGTGCTTTTTAGCATGATGTTTTCAGCGATGTTGTCAAAGGCTTTCAATGAGAATGAACATGGCGTCAAGGTCAGCTACTATACTGATGGTAAATTCTTCAATTTGAAAAGGCTACAAGCCAAAATCAAAGCGGAGGGAGTATTGGTGCACAATTGTGCACTTAATGCAACAAAGTGTGGATCAATTCTTTGCTTCCTGTGCTAATTTTGGCCTCACAATTAACATCAAGAAGACACAGGTGCTCCGTCAGCCACCACCACACCATCCATACATGGAACCATCAGTTACAGAAAATGGAGAAGTTTTGAATGCTGTGGATAAATTGAGTTACCTTGGTAGTGTACTTTCCAGGGATATACACATTGATAATGCTGCTGATGCACACGTTGCCAGAGCTTACTTAGTATTTGGGAGGCTCTGAAGGAAAGTATGGGAAAGAAGAGGTATTAGATTGACTACCAAACTCAAGGTCTACAGAGTCGTTGTGCTGACCTCATTGTTGTATGCCTGTGAAACATGAACAGTCTACCAGTGCCATGCCAGGAAACTGAATCACTTCCATTTGAACTGTCTTAGGAAGATTCTGAATATCACCTGGCAGGATAAGTTACCGGACACTGAGGTCCTTACTCAAACTAAACTACCAAGCATTCAAACTGTGCTTCAGAGAGCTCAACTCCAATCAACTAGCTAACATTGTTCGAACGCAAAATATGCACTTGCCAAAAAGACTATTTTATGGAGAACTCAAGCAGGGCAGGCAGTCACATGGTGGTCAGAAGAAGTGATACAAGGATACTCTCAAGGTCTCTCTCAAGAACTTCGGATTTGATTGTGGGACATAGGAGTCACTGGCAAAAGACTACTCAGCATGGTGTGCCCACATCAGAGAAAGTGCTCATAGATGAGCCAAGCAGAATTGAAATAGCTCAAAGGAAATGCAGGATGTGCACATTTAGATTATCCCCCCCACCCAAATGTTCACATGAACCATTTGTGCCCAATCTATGACAGAACATTCGGAGCTCCTATTGGTCTGATCAGCCACATTCAGAAACATTAAAACTTGACTTTATCATAGTGATGTCATTTAGATCCTCTTCAAGAATGAAGGACTACAACCAGTATGCATATACATCTGCCCCGCCCCCACATGAAATCTTCTTGAGGTTGATGCTCTTTGACATTTTTGTCTTTGCCCAGCACCTAGTGTAGTGCCTATCACTCAGTAGGCAATTAAGAAGTACTTTCTGATTGTTTGATGAAGAGCCAAATTTGTCTTTCAATTATTCATATTCAGCATCTCTCAGCTCTCATTTCTATGGGAGTTAGCATGAACCAGTGTTCACAGGATCATAGAATTTGAACTTGAAGAGAACTTGGAGGTCATCCAGCCCGATTCGTTCATGTTATATCAGTCAATTAATAAATATTTAATAAACATCTGCTATGTGTCAGGCACTGTGCTAAGTTCTATGGATACAAAAAGAAGGGAAAGACAGTCTCTGCCCTCAAAGAGCTTATACTCTAATGGGGAAGATAACATGCAAACAAAGACAAAGAAAACTGCATACAGGAAAAATAGGAAGTAATGAAAAGGAGGAAGTTAAAGTTAAAGTGGGGTTAAAGAAGATCCTCTAGAAGGTGGGATTTTAGTTGGGACTTAAAGGAGGTTAGGAAGTTCAGTATCTGGAGAAGAGGAGGGAGAACATTTCAGGTATGGGGGATAGCCAAGGACAATGCCCAGAGCCTAGTGTTGAAGTGTCTGGTTCATGGAACAGCCAGGAGACCAGTGGTATTGGATCAAAGGTTACATATTGGGGAGTAAGGTGTAAGAAGACATGGAGGGGACTATGTTATAAGGGCTTTGAATGCCAGAGAATTTTATATTTTCTTCTGGAGTCAATAAAAAGCCACTGGAAGTTTATTGAGTAGCAGGATGACATGATCGGACTTGTGTTTTAGGAAAACCACTTTAATGGCTGAATGGAGGATATATTAGAGGAGGGAGACACTCAAAGCCGGCAGATCTACCAGCAGGCTATTACACTCATCAAGATATGAAGTAATGAGAGCCTGCACTGGAGTAGTGACAATGTCAGAGGAGAGAAGGGGCATATTCAAGAGATTTTGCAAAGTTGAAATCAATAGACCTTGGCAACAGCTTGGGAGAGATAGTGTGGAATCTAGGATGACTCTGATGTTAAGAATCTGAGGGACTGGGAAGTTGGTTTTGCTTTTTACAGTAGTAGGAAAGGTAGAAGTGAAGGAGGGTTGAGAGGGAAAGTTCTGTTTTGAACATACTGAGTTTAAGATGTCTACTGGACATCATTTTGAGGTGACTGAAAGGAAGCTGGTGATGTGAGATTAGAAGAGCAGAGAATTAGAGAGGCTAAATGACCTACTTAACATCACATAAGTTGTGAGTGGTAGGGCTGGAATTTGAACCAAAGTTCAGTACTATTGGAATTATTATATATGGAAAAATAGAGAGCCATAACAAAGCTTGCTCATCTATCATAATGCTTTGTGTACAACATAGGAAAATGAAGCAAATTTAGTCTGTTTACCTTCTCTTTTTTATACAGATGGTCAACTTCCATTCCAGGTGTCTCTGACTGACAAGTTAGCAAACTGTGCTCAGATCATCTAGAGCAAAAGTAATTACCATTCTTTGCTATCATTTTTTGAGCTTAAAATTTTGACTGTATATTAAAATGAGAAAAATAATTTTCAGTGCAGATATGATGTCCCTATTTTGCATAAAAGCATGAGATCCCATCGAGCAGGGAATATTATTTTTTTGCCCCCATACAGGTAATTACTCTTTTCACCCTCCATGTTTAGAGTTTCAAAACCTAATATGTCTCATCCTCTTATTTTTGGTGGTGGTTCATCTTTTGGCTTCTCTTTCTGTTGTTAGGCTATTTGACTTCTAAACCAAGGAAGGAGTGAATTACTGTCAAGGAACTCACACAAATATCTTGGGTGTCAGAGGTACTTGGAAGAACAAAACTTGATGTTCTTTCTATGTGCCTATTGCTACAAAGACACGCTCAATTTCCGTCTTAGCCTGCTAAGGCTGATCCTGTCCACTACATCCTAGATAGCAATGCAAACAGAGGCTGTCAATGAGTAACCGGTAAATATTGAATGGTGAAGCCCTTTGATTAACTTTGTGGATCATTGCTTGGAAAGAGTGTACAATAACAGTAGATCTATCACTCAGAAACAGGACCACAAAGCTTCATGACTTGATGGTCAGCACATGGAACTGACTGCCAGCAATCTCAGCATGTATTTCTGGTCCTCTTTCTGGTGATGTTAGCCCAGTCCCTTTGCTTCCCTGTAAGCCCAGTGGAGACTGCGTATTTGACACAGTATGGCTACAAGAGGTCAATGAGTATGAAGAAGAAATGCAAATAGATCCCTGTTGTATGTTCAAGAGGAGAGTAGTATGTAATGTAACACAGATGTTAGTGGATATTTAGAATATGGAATACCATTCTGCTTATGTTCCTTAAAAAAAAAAAGCTTTAGCAGCCTATTATTTATATGGAATCTGGACTTCCATGGCAGACAGAGTGTGTTATTTGGGTTCTATTAATTTATGACAGAAAGAATTTTTCCATTCTCCCAGTCCTCATCTATACCACCTTCAGTTTTAAGGACACAACTAAATTCACTGGACACATTAATCTAGATAAATTGGTACAGTCAAGGTAAGGTATTATGCATAATCTGATGCAACTCAGAGCCAGAGACTGCTGATATTATCTTTGTTATCACTATAAACAATTCATATTTATTCAGCTAATCCTTGGTTTAAATGAAATACTTAGAAAAAGAGAGTTCATAGAAGTGAATCAAAGGACATTGTCCTTGGTTCCCAAGAAGCAAGCGCAGCAACAACATGAATTTGGTAACCACAAAGATGGATAATTACATACATACATACATACATACAACCATCTTCCTTCCCTCTGCCTTGGATGTCTAAAAAATTTAGACATTCTTAGATTTCGGCTTGAGAATCTCAGTAACTTAGTGTTGTGAGGGAAAATCAGAGAAAACATATCAGCTTCTATCTTAAACACTTAAGCTGTATTTCCATATGTCATTAAAAAAATTAAACCAGTTCCCATCCAAAATGATTTCTTATAATAGGCATAAATATTATTTTCCATGAGTAGATTCTGTGTGTGTGTGTGTGTGTGTCTGTGTATTCTTATATTGCCATATTATATACTAACTTGAGGAATGTTAAATAAAATATCCACCCACTAAGCTTGTATTTTTCTAGCATCCTAGATGCTATGTCTTGGGGTGGGTTGATTGAATTGACTTATCACTTACTTGCCATACTAATCCAAACCTAATATCCATACTAATCCAAATTAATATGGTAATCACATGATAAAATAATTCTGGAAAGTATTTTGAATAATAAGTCTGCTATAAAGTAGTGCTAATTAGAGTTGCTTTGAAAAATATTCTCCCACAAGACTGCTGGGTGAAAGTTGTGTTGTGTATATGTTTAAATTTAGGGGGTCTGTTTTGTTTTTCAACAAACACTGACTAAAATGAAAGAGTACTGATTTTCATATCTTCTCATTCTGATTTCTCATCTTATTGCTAAAGAAGACCCCCAAGACCCAGATGCAGGGAGAAGTAAATGAAAAATGAGATTCATTTATGCATTCTTTGAAAAAAAAATGTTTATTGAATATAGTAAACAACTCAAAAATAGTAGACTCTGTTAAGGAGTAAATTAGAAATAAGCATCGAATTACACTTTTGCATTTTATAGATGTGTTCACTATGAAAACATTATACATATTGTATACACAAGTGTTCATATGTACTTTTATATATTCACTCTCAAATATACACATATAGATACCTCTTTGTAACAAGGCAAAATGTTTGGCATTCCTCTTAAACAGCACAGTGGGCTAATGCAGTCGTCTCTTTCCCCAGGGGCCTAGGATCTAATTTGGATTAGGTTCCAAGTGAACATGTGTTTGGTGGTCCCAACCTAACCCTGAGTGGGTATTTCTCCACACCACAAAACTGGAACATAATTTGACATAAATCTTTGTTTAGCACTCAAATAAGAGGGGGCGTTTCAGGTCAAGGTGGAATTGGCAGGACTGTAGAAAACATACTCCCATGGCATAAAGTCTGGCTGTATCCACTACTTTCAAGACATCAGTTTTCTAGGGAGTTAACACTGGTGAATTCATACCTAGGACTTTTTAGTTACAGAGAACAGAGAAAGAAATTCCCAAATAACTATATATGCCACACTTGGGCATGGGTTTATTTATGACAAATGAGAAAATGGGTATTTAGCTTTCTTCTTGCTTTTCTTTTGAAAAATCTAATATTTTCTTAATGTGAAAGTATTTCTGTATTGTCCTACTATTTAAGGATGACAAAATATTTTAGATTTAATTAAAATGGAAGAAGAACACAGCATGGTAAGGACAAATTGTGGTCCAGAAGTACATGGTTTACCTTTTCTTCATTGAGGTATTAGCAGTTAATTTTAATTCAATTCATTAAACTTGTATAGAGCATGTACTAAATATAAGAAGCCAAGGAATGAAAAGGAAAAAAGGAAACAGTCTGCTCTCAAGGGGCTTACATCTGCTGTAGAAATGCAGGTTCTACTTTAAGGTTTCAGGGGTGAGGATCCTGCAGTGTTGAGTTTATATGTGGCCCTCTAGGTCCTCAAGTGTGACTGTTGACTGAATCCAAACTTCATAGAACAAATCCTTTGGCCTCAAGGCTGCAGGTTTCTCACCCCTGGTTTAGATCTTATTGTTTTGAACAGAATCTTAATTTCTGAAAAACCAAAGGTCTTTTTTTTTAATATTTGGTGGAAAATGAAATATTTTATGGGTCATTTTCTAAGTTTACAATATGGTAGGGATGTAAGACACACACACATACATACAAGGCATAGTGTGATAAGTACATAAAAAGAACAAAATTATTTTTTATGATTCACAAGAGAGAGAGCATTTCTGACTGGGAGGTCATAGCAGGCTTCTGGGAAGACATTGCATTTGGTCTGGACCTGAAAGACTAGACTGGTGAAGAAGTTGAAACTGAGAAGATAGAATTCTATGAACAAAGGTATGGAAAAGGGAATGTTACTTAGTGTATGTGTAAGGAATAGTTAACATACAGAATAATTTTAGGAGTGGTTTTTAGCTAAAGTTAAGGTGGACTAGGGCAAGATTGTGAACAGTTTTGAATTTAGAACTTGCTGAGAGTCAGATGTAAACTGGGTGTTAAAGGGAAAACATCTTGCTAGCAATTAGAACTGTCTAAAAGTGGAATAAGTTGCAGTAAGAGGTAGTAGAGCCACCTAAAGGTGGTCATTTTAAGCAGTGGCATGCTCAACATTTGACAAGTCTGTTTTAGTGGGGATTCCTTTCAGTTAGAAATTGTAGTAGATGGTCATAGGGGATCCTTCCAGCTCTTAAGTTGTATGATTCTGTGAGGTCTGTTAGGTGTTTGAATTTGTTTCAGTGGGTGATAGTGAGACATTAAAGGTTTTTGAGTAGTGGTGCACCATGATCAGAGATGAACATTAAGAAGTGAATTTTGCACAGTGCACAGTGGGGAAAGAGATTGGAGCTGGGAAATTAACATTACTGTAGTAATCTAGGTGAAAGGCAATAACGACCTTAATGGAGTACCATTAAATGGAAAGGAAGAAACAAATATGAGATATGCCTTGGAGGTAAAATGTATTGGTAATTGATTGGATATTGGGACCAAGGGAAAGGGATGATTCAAGGATATTCAATATTGAGATCCTAATCAAAGGTACAGTGCAATTCCGATGCCTTTAACTGAAAGGAAAGTCAGGAAGAGGAGCTGATCTGTTGGGAAAGATGGTACTGGGCTTTTGCCATGTCTCGTTTGAGGGTTCAATGGAATGTCTAGGATAACATACCTGTAAACATGCAGAAATGTGGCCCTGAAGCTTGAGGAACATGTTGTGATTGGGGATGTTTATTTGAAAGTACTGTGCATAACAATGGAAGTTGAAACTAACAAAGTGTGTGACATGACCAAGGGGAAAAATGCAGTTTTTATACAACTGAAGCAGTTGGGGTTCATGTCTTATCTGCAAAAATATTCTCAGTTTGGGTTTAGTGCAGATCTGAAAATGATTATTAAAATGATGTAGTTTGTCTGGAGATAAACTTTTTTTTCAAAGCAAAATAATGGTGTGGCTTTAGGTAGAAAGCATACTTCAGCATGGGAAAACTATTTAAGATTTCATTTATGAGAAAAATTCTATTCATGTTACTGTGAGGTGAATAAGGCCTAAATACTGCTCATAAAATTTCAAATGCTTTAATCCTATATACTTAAAATTGGAAGAAAGAGATAAGTGTGATTGATTTTTGTAGAATAATTCTGACTTGCTGCCTTCCATTTTGTTATAAATTCAATCAATTAACAGTATTTATTGTACACTAAACTCAGAATGGCAGGATGGTGGAAAGATTTTTTTTAAAGGAAATATTATCTCTATCTTTCCCTCTAAGGATTTTATAGTTCAGGTTTGGATAAAAATTTATTCATTCATTCAAAAAGCCCAACATTTTTCAGGTACCTATGAAATGCAATACAACTGTCTGGATACTGGCGAGGCATAAATATAAATAAGATAGTCTCATTCATGTGATAGTATAACACAATGGCAAGAATTCTTAATTTGAAATTAATATACCTACTTTTGAGTAGCACCTTTACCACTTGCTACCTATCACCTTGAACAAATCACTTAACCTCTCTAGGCTCCTTATTTGTAAAAAAAAAACTGAGGAGATTGTACTTCTTAACCTCTAAAGTCCTTTCTAGCTCTAAATCTATGGTCCTATAATCCTTAGGAGCTTATTCTTAGAATAGGCACCATAAAAATAAAAACAAGAACATTTAACAACTTACAAGTAGAAATAAATATATCACAGAGAAGGTATAAAAGATAAATCACAATGGTGTACATTAATCAAGAATTTCTTCCAGTTAAAGGAAGGAAGGGAAATGCATGGGTTTGTGGATAAGTAAGGGGGAAAGACATTCAAGATACGAAAGTGTGAGCCTCTGCTCCCAGAGGTGTTAATGAAGGTCCTATTTTCATAGGACAGAGAGAAGTCACTCTTGGGAATTAAGTAGAAATGGAAAAAAGATGAATGAAGAGCATTGAAAGCCAGGAGAGGAATCTACATTTGGCGGACTAAGTAACCAGGAGAAATTCATTCAACATTCATTAACTGGCAGCTGTGTGCATGATACTATAGTAGGTACTAGAGGGAATTAAATATTTGTCTGAATAGTGCATAGTGGAAAGAAAACATGTAAATAAGTAAGTAAAATATCTTACTTATTTTTTTATTTATTTTTTAACAATATTTTTTAACAATAAATTGTGAGAGGTCAACAGGAGAGATCACTTATGCGTGAGGAAATCAAAGAAAGCTTCATGGATTGTGAAAGGTGGTTAGTGTTTTATCAGCCAGCAGTGAGAATAAGAACTTGCTTAGGGTGATATACCTAGTAAGTATCCGGCATGGGATTTGAACTCAGGTCTTCTTGACTTTTGACTTCAAGTCCAACATTCTTTCCAATCTACCATGTTCTCTCTAGATCTTCTAGTTAACCTGACAGAAATGTCCATAGATGGCTGGAAATGCAAATCTAATTCTTAGCAAAAAAAGTCAGGGTTGGAGAATTTGATTTGGAAGCTCTACATGAGCAAATTGGATTTTTAAGGGAGCAAGCATAAAAGGAAAAGAGACTCAAAGAGTGTCTTTAAAGATACATCTATTAGGGGATGGATGGAGCATCCGCAGAAAGTAAAACCTGTAAAAGAGAGAGATGAATGATAAAGAGTTAGGAGAGTTCATTGCCCAGAGAATTAGGTGTCAAGGAAGCAGAAGGAGAGAATATTTAGGAAGAGATGGTAGGTATTATCATGTTTTACTGAGAATTCAGGGTGATGATGAGGGTGGCATGAAAATAAATTTTTTAAAAATTGATTTTTTAAATTAAACAAGTATTTATTAAATGCCTAATATGTATAAGTACAAGGAGAGATAGTATAATATAGTGATTAGAGTTTAGCATTGGAAGCTGGGAAGAACTAGGTCTAAACCTTGCTTCTGACAGGGTGTCAGATTGTGTCAGAGGCAGGATTTAGCATGAACAGGACACTTAAACTCTGAGTTTTGGGTAAATTACTAAGACTCCAAGTTCCAGTCAGGCTACAATGTGTAGGGTGAGGGAATTTCTACCCTAGTGAAATGATAGCTCTTTGTCATATTGACTTATGTCATAAGAAACTGTGCTAGGCTTGGAATATACAAAGATAAAATGAAAAGTCATCCCTTTTCTCAAGGGAACTTACATTCTGTTGGGAGATATAACAAATAAATACAACATAAATTGAAAAGACTTCTGGTTAGTGGAGGTATATAGACTTAACCTTGAAAGAAGGTCAGGAATCTAAGGTGTGGAAATGATGGGGGAGCATGTTGCAGACGTGAGAGATAGCATGTGCAGAAGAGAAAGATGGAATGTTGAATTTGTGGAACAATAAGTAGGCCAGTTTGGTTGGATCACAGAAGGCATTCAAGGTAGTACTGGGAAATAAGTCTGAAAAAGTAGGCTGAGACAGATTGTGAAAAGATTTAAAAGCCTAGCTAGGAAGTTTGTATTTTATCTAAAAGAACAATTTTAGACTTTGGAGCAGAGGAGTGCTATGATTTCAGAAGGAATGCTTGGTAACTATGTGCAGGATGTATTGGAAAAGGGAGATATCAATTGGAAGACTGTTACAACAGTCTAGTTGAGAGATAATGAGTGTTTAAACTTGTACAGTGTCTGTATAAATGGAGAAGAGAATGATGCGAGTGGAATTTTATAGCCAGAATAGGCAAAGTTTAACAACTAATTGAATAGAAGTTGTATTTGATTACTTCTAAAACCATAATCCATGAGCCCCCACTGGTGTTCTTTCCATTAACACTCACTAGATTTTATTAGCTCTTAACAAAAACATGTAATGAAATATTACAGTAAAAACAACAGCTACAAAACATTTTCCTGATAAATCTGGGGCATGCTATCCCACAAATACATATAATATGCACAGGTTCAATCTTAGATCACAACAAAAGTGAGGAACATGTTTAAGATACATGAGAGAAAAAGGCACTTCAAACCTCCTGGTAGTTCAGGGCCTAGAAGTCCTTTCTCTCAGAATTATTACATAGTTCTTGAGTTTAACATCTTTGTGAGGCAGATTGGTCTGATGAATTCCTAGAATCTGTTCCTATCTATAACTGGATCTCTTCTGTTCTGTAGTAGATTCCATTCCTTAAAGTTACTTTCTCCCTCCAGTGATTGCCTTTATATTCGCACCTATGTGGACACAGTTTATCTGTTCCTCATTAGATACAATGTATCTCATATATCTAGTAGCTTTCCTTCAGAAATATATGGTCAATGCTGGGAAAGGAAAAAAAAACAATATTTCATCCCTCCCTGCACAAGGGGTCACTTTCACAGACATTCCCTGGTTTGTAATCTCTTCCTGTTATCAATCTGCTTAAATTCATCTAGGTCTTAGTTATTTAAAGTCCAAGGAGCTTGGCTAATTTGTTTGTTCAGCCAATCACTTTTTTCCTTTCTTAAGTCAATGAAAGAAGTGTTTGTACTCAATACATGTTTATTATGCCTTGCTAACAAATAGAAACTTCAATATTTGTGACTATATCAACTAATTTGGGAGGGATTACATCATTCCTTGATCATAGTAGTAAATTTGGAAGAATGTTAGTTCTTACACCGTAAGTAGAGAAGAGGTATAGTTAATAAGTGCTGTTTTAATTTCAGAAGACTGAGCATCCAAATTCTTAAAGGAAAAGGTAAATTAGCTACAAAGGGAAATAGTAGAAATATAGTAGTTGAGAACCTCGACTTTCCTATCTCAGAGCTAGATAAATCTAACTATAACATAAGAAAGAAGTTAAGGAGATAAATAGAATTTTAGGAATGTTGGATATGATAGATCTCTGGCAAAAACTGAATGTCAATAGAAAGGAATATTCCTTTTTTCTCAGCTACACGTGGCATCTTGTATTGCTCATATATTATTGACCATGTGTTATAGCATGAAAACTTCACAGCTAAAGAAAGAAAAGCAGAAATACTAAA
>CM053774.1:27114856-27236101 GCA_028658325.1 Potorous gilbertii | reverse complement strand
TCTAACTCTTTCATATCATTCTAGAATTAAGCAACTAAAAGTATTGCAGTGCATTTCTCAAAGAAAACTCTATGGTCCAGAAAAAGTTTTATAATGTAGTTGTGACACTAACGACAGTGGCCAAATGGGTATTCTCTCGGAGACAAAGATTATATGATGCAGCTCAGCAAAAGTACCAATTAGAGCCAGTAACGAATTAAATGACAGTTTGAATTTTTTTCTTATCTTTCTTTTATTTTCCCTTTCTCCTTCTCCTTCTCCTCCTCCTTCTTTCTTCTTTCCTTTTCTAGACCAGAAGAGTTGGCCAAGTTCTGGGACAACTAAAAAACTGGCTATGAATTTATTGCATATAATCTACCTACAATTTAAATCATCATTATTGAGACTTCAGAGCAAGACACTGAAGTTTAGGTCGCTAAAATTTGGGGTATTTTGGAGTGTGCTTTTTGCCTTTAATGTTTGTATGGTAGGCATGCAGTGTGTATATGTGTGTGTGTGTGTGTGTGTGTGTGTGTGTGTGTGTGGTCTGGGTTTTTGTGAACGTGATCTGCATTTAATCTGGGGAAATTAATTCCCTAAGCTGCTGGCAGGCAGCATGTACTTGTTAATTATTCAGGTGGATGACAAACGCAGAGCAGAGGTTCTCGCAAAGACAAAGTTTGTATGATGCATGTTTAGTAACTGATAGGCATGACATTCGGAGGTGTCTTATTCAGTGCTAATCCTAATAAGCCGCCTGATGAGATGAACGCCTATCCTCCTATCCTTTTATATAGAGAAAAACAGAGATTTGAAAGAACTTCATTATGGCAATAAATCGCATACTTTCTGTCATTTCTGGTGAAAAGATACCTTGTCCAGATGAATAACAACCAAAAAAGAAAGAAAAAGAAATCCGCTTTGCGTGCCAAGAGAATATTGAATATTAAAGCCGAACACCGAACACCACAATTCCAGATTGCTCCTGCTTGCCTCTGCTATGAAGGTTGATTTCAGCTTAACTTTATTTTCTCCATACACATCAAAAAGAAAACTTCAGACTGAATTAATGACTGGCCATGATAATACCATACTCATCTGTGAATTTCTAAGGAGCCAAGGAACACTTTCTATCTTCTTGTTTTGAACTAGTCCCGATGTCTTCTTGAGATTTGCCAAATCCTAAACCTGTTTGCATCAGAAGGAATGAAAAAGATTATTTTCTGGAGCAAAATATTGTTTTTATACTATGTTTATACTATTGAGTGATTTTTTTTAGGCATTTCCTCTACTGTTCTGTTCCTTTTCTGGAGTTTACTATACAGCATATCAAGAACTGACTCGCTCAAGTAAATACACTAAAAGTATTTTTGTCCATCTATAGGGAAGATTTGTGCTGCCATGGATAGTGTTGGACTTAGAGAGAGCAAACCTCAAAGCACTGTATGAATGCCAGATGTCATGAATTCAAATCCAGTCTCAGACTCTTCCTAGCTGTGTGACTTTGGGCGAGTCTCTTAACCCTGTCTGCCCAAGTTTCTTCATCTGTAAAATGAGCTGGAGAGGGAAATGGTAAATCACTCCATTATCTTTGTCAAAAAAAAAAAAAGACCCAAATAGGGTCAGACATAACAAATCATTTTCATTATAAATTTGTTATGATTAATTTATAATTAATGATATATCGTTATTAATTTCTAAGTGGTCATGTTCAAATTCAACTTTCCAAATTTTCTTTTCCTTTGCATAATCTTTGCCTGCTCACGTTCAAATAATAGGTCAATTGAGGTACTTAACTTTCTTGTAGTCATTTCAGTGAAAATTGAAGAAATCAGTTGTCATGGTTTACCTTAGTTGCCACCTACTCCATGAAGTCTTCCCTAATAACCCAGCTGAAAGGGACCTCTCCTTTCTCAAATTTTCCTAGGATATTCTTCTGCCACTTGTTCCTATCATGTATTGCCTTGGATTGTGGCCATTTGTGTGTACATTTAAGTATATCTCCCTTTTCAGTGCTGTATTGTTAGCAATTAGAAATGTGCCATATAAGTAGTAGTAGTCATCAAATTGTAGGATGCCAACAAGAGTGTAAACATGGTATAATGGAAATAGCATAATAGGAGACCTGTATTGTTATCCTTCCTCTGTCATTCGGTAGTTCTGTCATTTTAAGAAAGTCAGATGACCAATCCAAGCCTTAGTTTCCACATAAATAGAAAAAATGAAGAGGGTGAATTATTGGCTCTCTGAGGTCCATTCCTACTTATTTTTAAAGATCTATGAATCCATGATGAAGTGAAAATCACAATGGACCATCTGGATTTCTGAATATAGCTCTTTCAGTTGTACTCCTGAATAGACATTGGTCTGGAATTTACGAATTGGCTGTCAGGCTTAACGCAGCTCATGGTTTTTAGGACTCTATGTTTTAGATTAAATGTTACAGAATTTAAAGAGTTCATTTCAGAATGATGGGTATTAGAATGGCCTGTCTGCTATGAGGTTCCTATGAGTAATTATGAAGCTTAACTGAGATAGCTTAAGTAAATCACTTTGTGAACTTTAAAGCATTCTGTTAATTTCATTTATGATTGTGCTTATTTTATACATTCTGGTTAACTGATTCAAGCCAGAAGACCTAGGATCATGTGTTGTAATATAAAGAATGCTGAGTTTGGAGGCAGAAGACTTGAGTTGCAGTCATGGCTTTGTTACTTACCCCCCGTGTTTTTTTGGTAAAATCACTTACCTATTATGGGCTTTAGTATCTTCACCTATAAAATGAAGACACTGGAGTGGCTGACCTATTGAGTCCTTTTCAACTCCAAATCAATGGTCATGTGATACTAGTCTCTGATGACTTCCAAGCTATGTGACTGTGGGTAAGTCATCACACATCCACAAATTGATGGAATCTCAGATATCATTCATATAATCCAGATTTCTTAGTGTTGAGGTAGTAACAATTGAGAAGGCCAGAAAAGTGAAGTGACCTTTTGAAGGATGGACAGTAAGTGTCTGAAATGAAATTTAACAACAAATCAGGAGCTAGGGTTCTTTTACCTGCTGCCAATAGGTTGCCTTCTCTTCAAACTTTATTTTTCTAACCTGAAAAATTGAGATAATAAACGTGACCTGCCTCAGAGGGCTATTGCTAGCAAAATGGTTTTTAAACCTCAAATTTTGAAATACTAATTTAGAATTGGAACCTGGTATTTAAAAATCTCAGCATGAAACAAGAAAATTAACTCTAATAATAACTTGGTTAAAAACAAATAGTACATTTGTTGCTTAGCAGAAATGGTTTCAAAGAAAGATAATTCAGATTTAATGGAACTAGAGCTTCCCCAACTCAGTCTTTTCAATTCAGCAATGAAATGTTTTGTTTCTGGGGCACTCACTCAGGTACACTTAAAACATTTTGAGGCAAATATGTGTGGCCTCAGAGGTTAAGGAACTGGCAAAAAGCCATTTATTTATCGTTTTCTAAATGAGAGGTGTATTCAGTGCTGTCCAGTGATCTCAGTGCTGGCTCCAAGCAATCTCTCTCTTCTCAGGGTTAGAGGATGGGTAATTTAATTTACAAGCTTCCTCAGTCCTGGGACTCTCCAGATTAGAGGCTTTTAATCATCCTGAATTGTGGCTAACAATGGGAAGGTAGTTTCACGATGCTGAATGTTCACTTCAGCTGAGACCACCAGACTCATTTTCCCTGGAATTTAAGAGGCAGGTGAATTTGCAATATATGGGAAATGGCTTTTGTTTGACCCACTAATTGATTAGGCTTCTTCCTTTTTTCTTTTGAAAATTGTTGTGTATGGTGATTCCACTGTTAAGATTTAATTTCTTCTAGCAAGGAAATGCATTACATACTATGCAGGTAATTGATATCTATCATCATTTCATAAGATCCTTGATATATATAATGAAATGTCCTGCTCTTTTATCATCAAAAGAATGTTGTTTCTGAGCATCTCAGATATCTGCAGTTCAGTTTTTATATGAAGGAATGAAAATAGTTTGGGGGTATACAATTTCTGTTATTCAGCATTAATTTATTAATGGGGATAAGGTTGCTTAGAGCTAATTGAAGAATTTTAAACAGTAAAAGTCACTAATTTGATTTAACTCAAGAAAAGGGTAGTTTGAATTCATGAAAAGTCTGAATTATGGATCTTTTGAAAGTTACAGTAATTATATATGTATATATATTTATACACATAAAATTATATCAATATATACACATATAACATATAAAGTTTCATGTGTGTACGTGTGTGATATAAAGACAGACAGTAAAGTAACATTGTGTAATGGATACAAATCAGGAAGATCTATATTCAAGCTTTACTTTAGACATATACTGTCTGTGTGATCCTCATAAAATCTTTTAACCTCTTAATACCCCAGTCAATTCTCAAAGATAATAAGTAGTAGAACAGTTGTTTATCGCTCTTAGTAGACTGAGGTTCTTCCAAGCATATCTGTCACCAGTGAAATCTCTGGTCTAGAAAAAATATTTATCTTTCTATCTATCTATCTATCTATCTATCTATCTATCTATCTATCTATCTGTCTGTCTGTCTGTCTACCTATCCACCTATCTATCTATCTATCTATCTATCTATCTATCTATCTATATCTGTGTCTGTCTGTCTATCTATCTATCCAATAAGTTCTTAAACTTTTGGATGTAGAATCCTTTGTTAATGTAATGAAACCCACACACCCTTTCTCAGAATATTATATTCAGATGTGTAAAATAAAATACATAGACTTACAAAGAAAACCAATTATATTGAAATAGTCATCAAATATATATTAAAAGAAACTAGGTCACAGATCTCAGATTAAGAATTCCTGATTTGTCTGTCTGCCTGCCTGCCTGTGTACTTGTTTATCTATCTACATACCTATCTGAGTAACCATTTCTCTTTTGACCAGCAACCCTGAGGGTCTTCGCCTTCTAGTTTGATTCTTTTTTTAAAGAGGCCATTCCTTGACTCACTTCTCAAAGAGGCCTATTCACTGAATGGGTGTTACCCCACTCAAAGTGAGAATCTCCAAAGGCCTCAGCCTAAAAGGGCTGGGTCTCCCATAGCATCCTGGGCCATCTCCAGTCATTCTGATGACCATCTGGCCACTGGATCAAGATGGCTCTGGAGGAGAAAGTGAGGCTGGTGAACTTGCATAACCCTCCCTCATTCAAATCAAAGTCAATTGCAAGCCATGTCATCATTTCCCTGATGTCATGATCCTCTTTGAAAACAAAGGACAAACACAACCTATGTATTTTTTTTGTGCATGGATGCATGTGTGTGTGTACAGACACACACACACACACACACACACACACACCATCCCAAAAGTTTTAGTGCACTTTAATATTTTTCACCTATAGTTTCTTAAATTAAGCTAACAGTAACACTGTTTTCTTACCTACCAGAAACTAAACTCTTACTATTACAATAATGTAATAAGAGTACAGTGCCAGGCATGCTATAGCTGTTTAATAAATGCATGTTCACTGTTGAATGATTGAATACTATTGTTTTATAATGACTCATTTTGAGATTTTTCTGATCCATCTATCCCAGTGTCTGCATATTTGGACAACACATCCATGTGGTACTTAATGTGTAGAAATGCATTGACGCTAGGAAGATGTAGGTTGAAGTCCTTCCTCAGATACCTACTGAACATGCTCGTACTTAGGCTTCTGCTGTACGAGGTGGTCCTCTAAGACTAAGTTGCAGGGAAGATATATCCTGCCTTGATAGAAAGAGTTCCTTCACATGGGAGTTCTCTGTATTAGTGAAATCACAGATCCAGTTATTCTTCTTTTCTCACCCTCACAACAACCTTGTGAGGGAAGGGGAAGGGAGCACACATTTGTTAAATACCCATTGTACTAAACACTTTACAAATATTATCTCATTTGGTTCTCTGTCTGTTATGATTCCCATTTTACACTTGAGGAAACTGAGGGCAAAAAGTAGTTAAGTGACTTAGGGTCACACAGCTAGTCAATGCCTTAGGCTAGAGTTGACCTCAGGTCTTTCTGACTCCAGGCCCAGAACTCACTCTATCCACTGTACCACTTAGCTACCTCTTATGAGGTAAATAGTCTCCATATAATTATTCCTATTTTACAGATGCAGATGAGAGATGACTCACAGAGGTGATTCCGCTCCTGTGTGTGGAATATTGTGATTATGGTTGGTTAGCCGTTAGTGTCACATTTAGGACAGGCACTGACAACCTTTATTTCTGGACAAAAGAGGTCAGGATGATGCAAGAAATGGAGGTCAGACCTTCACAACCATGGGCTGAAGGAAATGGCTATATTTAACAGGATGAAGAGGACACATAGTAGAGAAACATTGGTTGTCTTCATCTATTTCCAGGACTAGGATATCAAAGAGAAATTAGATTTATTTTGTGTTGTTCCAGAAGACAGATCTAGGAACAATGAGTAGTAGTTTCAGGGAGGTAGATTTCAATTCAGTATAAGAAAAGCTTCGCAACCATTTGATCTGTCCAAAAATGAAATGAACTATCTTGGGAATTGGCATGTTCCTCTTTGCTAGATAGCTTCCTGGAGGCACTAAATTAATTCTTATTAGGGTGCTGTGAAGATGCAAGTTCCATCAGCCAAAACTATGTCCCTAAAATGTATATTTTTTCCTAAGAAAAAACCCATTAAGGCAAAAAGAGATTAAGGTCAAAGGACAAGGGGCAAAAGTAGGGTCATAACAACCATTGTAGGGTGAATAGGGATGAGTGGTGACATGACCACATTCAGGAAAGTTCAACCTTGGAACTTAGGAGCCTGTGTTAGATTGCTGAGAGGGCTCTCAGTTATTTTATTGATAATTTATCAATGAATCAATATACATTTATTAAGTACCTATTCTGTTTCAGGACCTGGAAATAAAAAAAAAATGAACCGGCCCTGCCTCAGGGAACTTACATTCTATTAAAGGATGCAACATATTTATATGTAGATATCCAGAAAGTCAAAGAGATTAGGTAGATACACACACAAATACATGTATAAGTATACCCACAATATACATATATGTGTATACACATATGTATGCACACACACAAAATAAATACAAGACAGTTTGTGAGTAGAACAGTATGGTAGCCAACAGGGCATTAGAAAAATCCTTATTTAGAATACAATACATGAGCTAAGCTTTGAAAGAAAATCCAGATGCCAAAAGTCAGAAATGTATGTTTCAGTCATAAGAAACAGCATGTTCAAAAAGACAGGGAGATGGGAGATAGAGTGTCTTCTGTGAGGGACAGCGAATAGGTCAATTTGGCAAGGCCATGGGGTGCCTGAAGGTACATGTGTAATCAGGCTAGAAATGGAGCCAGGTTGTGCAGGGCTTTAGATTCCAAAGAGAGGAATTTCTCTTTGATCCCTGGCATAGGAAGCAGCCACTGGCATTTATTTAGCAGGAGGGTGACACAGTCAAACCCAAGCTTTAGTAAAATCACTTAGACAGTGCAGAGGATGGACTGGGGAGGGAAGAAACTTGGACCTTGATTGACTTTGGCTGGTAAATACAAAATTGGAGAAAGTCGGTGGCTTTTTATCTTCTGGGTCTTTCTTTAGGGACTAAAAATTTCTTATGACGGGCAATCTATATACAAATTTCAGAAGAAGAACTCAGATTTTAAGCAACTTCAGATCTGTGAACTAATTTCTTCTTTAATGGTCCCAAAAGAGAACCCGCATATGCTATGTAGCTTTTTTTAGACTATTTTTCATTTGTCTGTTGTTTGTTTTCATTCCATTTCTTTTTTTTCACTTCAACTATTATTGAGGAAGTATGGGAGGAGTTTTTGATTCAATGCCTGAGTAAATTTATCCTATATTTCTGATTAGTTGCTCACCTGAGTAAGGTTAGAGTTCACGTGTTCCTGGAGCCCTGCTTTTTCAGGTGACTTGAAAGAAGGGGTAGAGGTAGGTGTGTGTGTTTGTGTGTGTGTGTGTGTGTGTGTGTGTGTGTGTGTGTGTGTGTGCAAGTTCCCTTTGAGAGAGTCAAATTCTAAGGTAGACACTGACTCCCATTATTTTATGTTAAAATATTTAATCTTATCCTTGGTATCACCTATTCAGTCAGATAGAAAAATGGATAAGTAAGTAGATAGAGATGACAGATAGAAATGATAGAGATGATGGATAGATATATAGATAGTAAGAAAGATAGATGAAGAAAGGTTGATTGATAGCTGCATTTAGGTGGTGCAGTGGATAGAATACTAGGTCTGGAGTGAGAAAGAAGACTTGTGAGTTCAAATATGACTTTGGATACTTATTAGCTATGACATCCTGTACAAATCACTCAACTTCTATTTGCTTTAGATTTTTCCTCTTTTCTGTAAAATTGGCACAATAATAACCCCTACCTTCCATAGTTGCTGTGAGGATCACATGAGATAATTATAAAGCACTTAGCGCAGTTCTTGGTGCATAATAAACACTATATAAATTATATCTGTTATTATTAGGCATTACTTACTATGTACCAGACACTATGCTAAGTACTATGGATAGAAATATAGGCAAACAAATACAAGAATGTTTATAAGGACATTCTAATGAGAAATACAAGAGAATCTGGAAAGGGAGAAGAGTGCAAATAGTTATATGATGTGGAGATCAAGTAGTCCTGGTTCTGGAAATTCATCTCTAAAAAGTAGGTGACTGAGGGCTTGGATTTCAAGGTTTTATGGGGAATGGGACTGGTAGGGTTGGAAGAAGATGAGGACAACTGAAGTGTTGGCCATTTGGTGAGGAGATGGCTAGGAAAGACCTGGTTCCTGGTAAGATAAGGCAAAAGCTCACCTATCAGAGCAAATTGAAAGAGGATGGAGTCTCAGGTTGAGGGTGGGGAAGATGGGAATGATGGTTCAAACCTAGGAAGGACAATGATGATATAGCTGGGAAGATGGAGTCAGCTGTAAAAGGTGAAATAACCCAGGAACTTGCACCCACCACAGCCGGCTAGTCTTGCAATGAATACTTCCTTAGCAGAGACTGGCAGAGAGTGAAGAAAGAATTCCTGAAGGTTGTCTTGAGGATGGACTTAGGTGGAAATTCTGGATTCTTGGGTTAATTGCGTGTTTCCAGGCTTGTCAGATGAGTAGGGATTGGGTACAAACCTGTACTTGTAACCATCATGCCAGATCCTAAGCTTACTTTTAAAGTCCAAGAATCTGATCCATTCTCCCCAGAGGCTGAAAACCTTAATGATACTCTTTTCCAATGTTTCAGAGCATTGACCTATAGTGATCCTGGTCAAGCCATCTCAAATGGGCATTAGATTGAGAATAGTGAGTTAAGATATAGAAGTTATAATGAAGTGAGAGAATGCTTAATAAAGCCTGTGCCATTCAGAAACTGATCTTTCCTAAATGACTGTGAATTGCATTTTCTATTATTCTATAATATTATGGTGACTTATTAGATGACGGCATCATAATCTTTTGCCTTAATGATACAGCACCTCATATACTGAGAAGAGGCTGTAATGTTTCCATTTTATGTCTCAAACAGAAAGGTGGTATGTTTCAGGTTCAAGATTTTGGGGGGTTTGAAGTGATCTTACCTGCCCATCTTTGGTTGATTTGAAATGTATTAAAATTTCAAAAAATCCATGATTTCCTCTATTCTTTGTGGATTTGTGTGTGACTCTGGTGATGTGCAATATGAATTTTGCAATATTCAGCCCAAATTGGCATGAATTGATACATGATTAGAGTGTAATTTTCTCTATGGAACAAGCAAAAATGTAGTCTGTGTTAAAAAGAAATACTCTTTAGAATTTCTTTAATTAAGAATTTGCTTCTGCAAGACTCATTGGAAGGCATAAGTTAGATCTTTGTCATAAAGGAAAATGCAGGCATACAGGCATTAGTACTACTGGCGTAGATTGCTTGTGACAAGTACAAGCAGGGAAGCAGTATGATACGGTACAAAGAATACCTACTTGAAGGCAGGAGACCTATGTTCAAATGCCAGCTCTGCTACTTACTACTTTTTAGGACCTTGGTAAAGTTACTTAACTAATCTTACAAAGCCTTGAGTTTTCTTTTCTGTCAAATGGGGGCACTGGACTGGGTGAGCCCCAACACCCCCCTAAATCTGATTCTAAAACCCACAATTGGAGTAAAAGAAAAGTTACTGTCATTACAGATGTGTTTACTTTATTATCCACACAGATTAATCTTTTGGCTTTGGGGGTTGAAGTTGTTTGGTGATCCATAGTTTGCCACCTAAGTAAGAAGGATTGATTTCCCTCCGTGTTTTTTAGAATGACCACAAAAATTTAACAGGAAGCACAAACGCAGGGAAGTGCAGTGAATTGTCACTGCACAAATCAAAACAGGCTCTCTCAAACAATTTTGTCCCAAATATGTATCAAGTCATCAGGAAGCTTCACCCATACAATTTTAGAATCAGAGAGGGACTTAGAATTCCAATCAGAAGGGAGACCTTGAACATATGAACTATGAAATATCAGAATTCCGTTTAAAGCAAATATGTCACCAGAAACAAAAGGAGAATATTATAAAAGTCTTCTCATGTGGACAGGGTCCCATGGCATGGTCTATAGTGAGTAATAGAACATGCTTTGTTATCATTCCAAACTGTATTATACTTGTATTAGATTTCCCAAGTTTTACTCTTGCTTGTTTTTTCCTTGAACCTATCTCCGATGGTGACCTTTTGTATTTATGTATATGCATACATACATATATGCACACATACATACTACATATACATGTATACACTATATATGTAGATATTATATATACATGCTATATTCACATATAGTATAAATATGTGCACACACAATGTACTTATATACATGCATACATGCCCATATACATGATATATACATGTCCGATGCATGGGAACACTATTGAAAATACATCTAAATCTTTCCCTTTTCATTCAGATACAGCTCTCTGTTTCAACTTCTAAATGTTGTTAATATATTTTGATGTGAACTTTTTGTATTCAGAGCAAATAGGAAAAGAGAAAAAATAAGCCTGGGGCCAGAAGAGAATGACAGCAACTCTCTTGCCTCTGTTAAGACGGTGTCGAATGCCAGCTGGCCAAACACAAGTACATTGGGTTTTTGTTTCCGAGATTAAACAGCGCATAGCCATAAGCGGCATTAAGTTCATTAGATAGAATTGCTACATGACATAGTTAATATGGTGACGGAAATAAGCTCTTCAGTGCTTCAATTCTAGAGGCACCAATTTTAACCAATTTAGCAGACGATTGAATCTTTTCTGCACATGGGACAGATTTTTTTTTTAAATGGCGTCAGTTTCCTGGTGCAGTTTATTTCTGTCTGTCTAATTAAGATTCAGATTATAAAGGCACAGAAATGTATTTACTGAGCATACCAGCATAAATACTGGGTGTTATGTCTGCTGCTAATATTTAGGTATGATCTATTAACCAACCTAGGAAAGTCATATTTGCATTTAGGGCATCTATGACGCTAGAAATTTTAGATATTTCTGTATGGAGTGGTAGGGCAGAAGACACCATTATTTGTAGTAATCTCTAGCTTCATACGTCAGACACCAAAGTTAAAATCAGATTTGAAAATCTACCCCTTCTTGAGTGCCAGCATTGTGCTTCAAAGCCTGAAATGAGATATGCAAATTGAGTTAATGCCACACTTTATAAAATGCAGAAATGTGAATCTTGAATAAGTGAGCATTTTCAGTGCAAGGGTTAAATCTAAGAACAGTCTTTTAATCTTTTAAACTTAGCTACTGAAGATATTAGATGTGGATTGAATAGTAAATACATAACCACTTACTAATTCATTAAATTTAGTCACCACTTTTCTCCCAAGGAGTTTCAATTTATAATGAATCCTCCAAAGAGCTTAAGAAAAGTGGTTGGTGATGTTATCCCCATTTTGCAGATGAGAAATTGAATAAGAAAGCATTTATGACACAGTACATCAACAACAATAATACATCTTATTGTACTTTACAGTTTACTTTCACATGTATTATTTCAGTGAATCCTCACCATAACCCTGAGGAATAAATAGGCACAGCTGATATATTATTTCCACTTTTATCAATGAGGAAAATGAGATTCATAGTGGTTAAGTGATTCTCCTGATATCACATAGCTAGTAAGTACTAAGGCGTGGGGCAGGGTCCATCCCTTTCTACCTCCCCTGGGGTAGAAAGGTATCTCTCTCTGTCTCTGTGTGCATGTGTCTGTCTGTCTCCCCCTCTGTTTCTCTGTCTTTCTCTCTGTCTCTCTCTGTTTTTGTGTGTCCATCTGTCTCTCCTGTCTCTGTCTCCCCCTCTGTTTCTCTGTCTCTCTGTGTCTCTGTCTCTCTCTCCCCCTTTCACCCCTGTTCATCTTTGTCTTCAACCTCTCCTTCTCCATGGCTGGCTTCTTTCCATGTGTCAGGCTTCCTCCACCCATTTTCATTTCCCATCCAGATCCCATACCAAATCTCTTCATGGACAAGCTTCTTGGAAAAATGATTCCATCCATTATCTTTACTCTCTTCTCTTCCTGCCCTTCTACTAAAACTGGTTAATGATAATGCTGCTACTGATGACAACCTCCTAATTGCAAAATCCAGTGGACTTAAGTCCATTTTCATTGTCCTTGATTTCTTTGTAGCTTTTGAGACTGTTGACCACTTCAACAATGTCTCTGTCCTTTTGAATTCTTTCCCTCTCTCTTAGCTTCCAAAGGCATTTTAACCCAGTCTCTCTAAACATTCTTTGTGTCTCCTTGGTGACCCATCATTTTACTTACCATTTGTTCATTTTGAAAAGTTTGATTCATAAACTTTTTTTTTAAAGTCTCTTTACACATTCTTCCTTATCAATCTCATCCATTTTTGTAGCTGCCACTATCACCTTTGTATAGGTGACTTCCAAATCGATATCTCCAGACCTGAATTTTCTCTTGAACCCCAAAATTCCACCTAATGCTTATTTTTACTTTGATGTTTCACTGGCCCCTTAAACACAATATTTTCCAAGCCACAACTCTTTCTCCCCAAGTCTTGCCTCAAACCTGAAGTCTTTCTGACTTCATTCTTTCTGAAAGTGGTATTCCTATACATTCATTCAACTCTTTTCCTCCTCTACTTTATGAAACCAGTTGCCAAATCCTGAACTTCCTATCTTTCAATATTTGTCATATCCATTCTTTTTTCTCTATTTTCCTCATTAGGAGCCCAATATAGACACCAATATAATAGCCACCAAATAGATCTTCCTGTCACCATCTCTCTGTCACCCTCTACGTGAATATAATAGGCCTCCAATCAATATTTTAAGTTAAAACTGAATTTAACGGAACTTAGAATTTAGATCTTTGGATTTCATGACAAATTTCTTTCTGCTGTATTACATTGTATCTCTAATACAGTCAAAGCTAAAACCCAGCCTAGGTAACTGCTTGTTCTTTTACTGGTTTATTAAGCACAATCTTAAGTTTTACAGTTATTACCACCACTGCCACTAGTGCTGCTGCTACATTCAACACAACATTGTGTCATGGAAGAGTACAGAACCAGACTTCTGGGTGTTAGGACTCTATCCGTCATTAACTATCTGTATAAGTATAGGCAGGTAGGTAGGACACAGGAATCTTTAGGTAGAGGATTTTTCCATCTGTGAACCTGGACCTAAATAAGGTTATTTCTAAAGGTTTGTGTTCCAGAGAGTTCAACAAGAAAACATTCACATATCAAAAGAGATTTTCACCAAATGCATGTACGTGTGGGTAGTATTACATATATGTTTATAAACTCACACAATATAACCTATAGGATATATATATATATATATATATATATATATATATATATGATTTATATCTATCTATATATAGGATATATCTTTAGAATACACATATACATACCCTATAGATTATGGAATAGTAGCATACCTGGGTACCTGCATGAGCAGTTAGACAATATCTTGGATTTACTTTCCAGAAAGGCACAACCAACATCTTTCTTCAACAAAACCTTAGTCCTTTGTTAGATCTGTATGAAAATAATTTTTAAAGGACCTTGGTCATGTTAAAATGAGACAGGGCAATCAATCTGTCCTACTTTCCCATATCTTTATTAGATTAATTTTTTTAAAGCTAGGTTTTAGTTTTCATTTTAGGAGCAAGGTCTTGATCAATGTTTCTCTAAACTACAAAGGATGTTCGATATGTACGTCTGCATTATTGACACAGCATCAATGGCTGTAACTTACAGCCTGTCTAATAACTCACAGCTAATGAACATTAGCTGTTGCCAAGTCCTGTAATTTATCTGGATATTATCTAGTATTGTCTGAGTCATTATAACAAGGGGCAGTTTTTGCTGTGCTATGGCAATCCGTGTAATTTAATTTTAGGGAAGCAGAAAGACTCGTCTTTTAACCTTTACTCCGTCAAATTAAATGATAAAAATGGGTCAACCTCTGAAACTGTGGTGCAATTGGTTCAAGTCACCAAGTACTTTAAGGTATTTTGGGGACCACTAACTTAATTTGTATTCTAGGTCTTGACCCATAGAATCCCTTTCAATATGCAGTGCACATTCAACCATGTTAAAAAAGCTCTTTCTCTGTTTCTCTCTCTCTTTCTCTCTGTCTCTCTCTCCCTCTCCCTCTCTGTCTCTCTGTCTATCTCTGTCTCTCTCTTCTCTCTCTCTCTGTGACTCTGTCTCTGTCTCTGTCTCTCTCTCTCTGTCTCTCTCTCTCTCTCCCCCAACTCTCTCCTTTTTCCCCTCACCCAATCTCACTCTGCATGCACATGCATACACACACACACACTATATATATATATATATATATATATATATATATATATATATGCATATATTTATGTATATAAATGACTAACAACTCTTTTTTCTACATATTCAAGATTGGTAGTCTTGACTCTTTCCAGACACAGATGAACTCTATTACTTTCTGATATAAGCACTTGGTGCAAATTTTCTTTGTGGCTCACGATAGATTTAATAATCATCTCTCTACAGTTGACTCCCATCGCTACATATACAGCCACATCATTCTGCTCAGCTCCAGTGCATCATTGCTCATTTACCTGTTGGACATTTCAAAGTGAATTTCCGTAGATTTTTCCAAATTTTTTGCAATGACTGTTATTCCTGGACTGCTTCATTACCGCTTCATGGTCCTTCTCACTTTCTTTAAATCCTTTCTCAAACACTATCTTCTCTAAGGGAAACCTTTCCTGATCTCCCGAAAGACCAATCCTTTCTTTCCCTCATGACCTTGTATTCAACTACCTGTTAATTTGTCAATCACTAGCCCTGCCCTATGATCTAGATGTCAACTGTGTTACTTCTTGCCTTGGTGAACTAGATAAGTCTTTAAACCAAAGTTCCATTTACCATGTACTATTGGATTTTAATACATAAACAAATAACTTAATCCCCATATTACCAAATTAGAAGACAAGTAGTTAATTGGGCTAAAAATGCTGAATGTCAAGCTATTCTACCTTCCCATTAAGGTCTTGTCCTTAAAATGATGAGGAGATGGCATTGGCAAGTCCATGTCGAATTTTAGAAAGATCCAACGCTCACAATGACTTCTCTTAATCAAAGAATATATACTCTGAGGAAGATAACATTCTCCCTTTATGTCAGGTGCCTAAGTTCATACAAAGACAGTTTATATCAGTCAGTCGGTCAATCAGCAAACTCTTATTATGTGTCCCAAGCACTGTGCTTTTCTGTAGAGATACAAAGTCAAGAAGTAAAATAATCCCTGTTCTCAAGGGACTGACATTCTTTCATGGTCATGACACACAGATAATGCAGACATCCAGAGGAATATAGAGAGGAAACATAAATAGAATAAATGTGGCATAATTGTGAAGTAGTTAGAGAGGAAAGGTATGGGTGAGCAAGCAGGAACGGCTTTAGATGGCTATGTTGGTGGTATTATATGGCATTTCCTAACGAACACCCCAATCTCAAGCTCTCAGCATCAGACCACGTGGCATACGATGAAGGCAATCAGTAATTATATTCTAGTGATATATCTGAAAATCTCTGTGAATATTTTTAATGTAATTTAGTTTGTTCTTATGCAGGGTCAGGGGCATAATTGGCTATCACTTCCCTTATGAGTTTCATAAGCAGGTGTACATGGCAGTTTCTGAGTTGCCTCTGGGTCTGTCAGAGACGAAGTCTGTTGATGGGCCTCCTCTGTTGCTTACCTGGAGAAAGCTACAGATTTAACCATGCTCTCCTCCTGAGCTAACAAAGCACTAGTGAATTCCTTTTGGAACTCTAAGCAGACAGGATTTTGCATCCTGGACTGCTAAAGAGTTTTTTTTTTATGTGAATTTATATGAGTTCTGTTCATTGATGTCTATGGTATATTAAAAATGAAAATACTTTGAGATCCACTGGCTTGGTAAATTGGTTTCAAATTTTAGTTTTTGAGTTTCCAGCATCAGCTATTTTCCATGACTGAACCTTCTTTGATTGAGTTGGTTTAGTTGTGTCCAACTCTTTGTGACCTCATTTGGAGTTTTCTTGGCAAAGATACTGGAGTGCTTTGTCATTTCCTTCTCCAGTTCATTTTATAGGTGAGGAAACTGAGACAAACAGGGTTAAGTGACTCGCCCAGGGTCACAAAGCTAGTAAATGTCTGAGGCCAAATTTGTATTCAGGAAGATGTCTTTCTGAATCTAGGTGCGGTTCTATACACTGTGCCACCTTGCTGTCCTCTCCAATTGCTAGGAATATACTAAGTGCAGAAGAGTTCCGTGATAGTATAGCACAACGATAGCTGTTCCAGTCATGCATGGGTACGTCATTTGTATCCAGTTTTCAAAGGAAAAATAGAGTTATTCCAGAGCATTCACATGATTAAAAAATAAAATAAATTCTTAGTGATGTACTTCAGTTAACACCCTCCCCACATTCCTAACCCCATTTTCCAAACCCCCACTATGAAACAGGACAGACTTCCTGGTACAACTTGTTTTCTGCTGCTAAGAGTTTTAGTGGCTCTGCTCTGTTGATTATTTCTGACTTATCCTATATGTCGCTTGGTCATACAGAATTGTTCGCACGTACTCTCCCCAATAGACTGTGATCTCCTTGACAACAGATATTGTCTTTTGCCTCTCTTTGTATCCCAGAACTTAGCACACTGCCTGGCATATAGTAAGCACTTAATAAGTGCTTGTTGACTAACCAACTAGAAATCACCACAAAGAATATTGTTCTATCTAGAAAAGAAAAACAGAAGCAAAACACAAGACTTTAAAAAATCAGCATCTACAAATAACATGAGCAGCCTGCTTATTGTGGCATCATGTGTATATTTTAAGGACACGGAGGCCAACATCATAACTGCATCAAATCTATAACCAAAATATTGAATTACAAAAGATGGCCTCAGAATTTTCTTTTAAGAAGCAAGTGCAGCTAAAATCTACTGTGACAAATCAATATCAGAAATACAGCTGAGATTATAAGGACAAATAGAATGTTGTTTTTGACTGGTTTGCTTATATTGAAACTATATTATTTTATGTGAAGTATGTGTAATAGAGCATTAGATTTGAAAACTCTGTGTGGAATATCATTTCTGACAGCCTTTTTTAGGGTCACTAAAATTCCAATAATTCAGTACAGAATTGAAGTCGATTCCAGAGAAAAAATTTAATATAGTCTGCTTGCCTGCCAGCTTCAACATAGTTCTGGAGCATTGAAATGGTGTGACACATTGAAATATAAAGTGCATTTGTCATATCTATTGGTGTAGTATTTTATGTGATCGTATCTAACAAAGATCAAGTTAGAAGAAAACTTTCAAAGGGCTTTGTTCATTGGGCTCAGTTTTGTTTTCTTTACCATCCAGATCTGATCCATGAGAAAACCCTGAATGGTATTCCTAGAATACTATAGAAATATATTCACCTGAAAATGACATGCAAATGGAACTAATGATGAGATAGAAGACAGACTAAAATCTCATTTGACATGGCTTCAAGTTACATGCCAGGAATTCACAAAGAGGGCTCCTTCTAGTACTTCTGGTAATTAACAAAGTCATCTAACAAGTCTTTATAAGACACCATGCTAAATATTGGTATGGCAAGAAATGAAAAAAAAATGTTAGCTATCCTCACAGCTTTGGGGATGCTATCTAAGGTGTATTTGAGTTATGCTGATTTACCCACTAAAGCAAGTCATGTTAGACTAAGACTTCAATATAATTCTTTTCCTTTAACTCATTTCAGCCCCTATAACTTAATTATTGGAGCATGTTTTGTAGCAGTGATATGAAACATTCTTGGTAATAAATCCAAACATCTTTCTGTTTGTGAGTGAGTCTTGGGTGGAGTGAAAGAAGTGATTCACTTTTCAGTATCTTGCTGAGCTGAAATCCAACTGAGTGTATGTATATGTGTGAAAGGGGCAGCGTTGGTATTATTTAGTGATTATAGATTACAAAAATACCTATTTTTTTCATTATTGCATTCATGTAGCCACACACATGAAAATGAGATGTCCTTAAGATTTCATAGAAAGCATAATTTAAACACTATGGAAATGGAAAATCTGCCATTTAAAGTGTCTTTTAGTCCTTTGTATTTGATAAAAGAGGAGCTAGATATTTTCAGGCGCTCCATACACCCACTTATATATGTACATATACACACATACACACATATATACATTAACACACACACACACACACACACACACACACACACACACATATATATATATATATATATAGATATATAGATATATACATGTACATGTTTGTTAATAGGTCAGAGTATCACACATCATTTAGGCTGGGTTTGCCCTTTCCCATAGTCAGTTGAAATGTGAAAAGTTCAGCCAATAAAATATTTTCTCTTCCCAGAGTTAAATAGCCTGTTCGATCAATTTTTCAACTAAAGTGGACTTCCATCCTCCCCACAATTGATAAATTGGATCAGTTTTATTAGTTATTTAGACATTGGATTTATCAGTTGGGTCCTTACGATTTTTGCTAAGTTGGACAGGTATGTCCAGAATTGGGACTAGATGTGCTAGCAGGCCAAGGGACCTCCTTGTTTCCCCTTAGGAGAAGTAGAGGACCCTCTAGGCTAGCTTATGAGTACTGGGTCATCATTTCACAGTAGAGGAAACTGACACAGGGAAGTTCTTTGACATCTTTGAGGTCACTGAGTATGTTGGTGATATTAAAGAACAGACCTGAAATGTGGATCAGTGGATATCTGGTCCCTTTGCAGTGGATATCTGGTCCGTTTGAAGACAATACCACATTTCTAGATGGGAGTAATAGTCTGTGACTGGCCTAGGAATGATTTGGTTTTCCTGTTAACCTCAGCTTGGTGAAGAGCAAATAGTAGATATGGATTCAGGAAAAACCTGGATTCTTGTTTATTCTCAGATACTAGCTCTGTGTCCATGAGCAACTCACTTATTTCTTAGACAGTTAAATAGGGATAGTAACAGCTATAGCACCTACTTCACATAGTTGTTGTGAGGACCAGATAGGATAATGTATGTAAAGTGCTTATATAAATGCTAGTTTAAACACATGGCTGTATAAATCTTCTTTGTTTAGCTGTCTGGGATAAGTTCACATTCTCGAATGATATAGTTTCAGCATTTAAAAGATGGCGAATAGCCAGTAAGTCTTTGAGGCCAATAATGGTTCTAAAGATAGGATGAGGATTTTATGGTGCATTTAGGGAAAAGAAACCCATTTCCCATTCCAGGTCTAGGGTTAATTGATTGATGGAAGAAGTATAAACAAAAGGCCAGAACACAATGTATTTATGATATACCTAGTTTTACTAAAGGTGATAGCAAAGGTGAACCTCTTATCTACAGATATTAAATAAAATCAATTTTCCCCCACCTCAAAATACATATAATATATGCATATAGATATATATGTATGTGTGTGTGTGTGTATATATATGTATATATATATACATATATATATATGTATATATATATATATATATGTATATATATATATATATATAAAACAGGTTTTTATCCCACAGCTTGTGTTATATTGGGAAAATTGAGTTGTACAAGTTGTCCTTTTTTTTAAAAAAAAAAGCAACTTTATAACAGTCATAAAACTACAAATTAAAAAAAACTTTTTGGTTATGCATATGCTTGTTGTTTCAATAAGATCAACAAAATGTTTAGGAGCACAAACAAATCCATTAATTAGTTATTATATTTCGGGCAAAACATAGCAGGCATGTTGAAGAATGAATTGTTTATTTTTGGAGGGGCTGGGAATAAGGAACAATGAAACTTTCCAATAAAAGTAGTTGGACCTTTTTGCCGTGGATTTGAAAATAAGTCCAGAAGGCTGAGCTTAATATAACATGTGGCAGGTGGCCCGCATTTGCCTGGAGAATTCCTCCAGGGCAAGACAGCTCAGCAAACACATAAATCCTTTTTTCCCTGTTATCTAGTAGCACATTTAGTTGCCATGGGGATTTTATTTATGCAGCAGATCCTGAGCAGTTCAGTTTGTGCCTAAAGTTTAACTGTACAGCTGTTACCGTAAATGCTACACGGCAATATTTTCCAAACATGGTACCTTTGAACAAAAAGAACATTTTTTTCTCCGGCATTGATTTGGCATTTCATATTCTTGGCATCTTGGTGAAGTATTATAGCCCATCAGTAAAACTTCACAAGGTCTTTGCCAGCAGTTTTGTTCCCTCATACGTTACCTAACCACTAGGCTCGAAAAGAATTTGTAGAGGAAATAGCTTAAATACATTTCAGGCCAAGATGGTAATGCTTAGAGTTGAAACAAGTAGTTTATTGAAAACCTGACTTTTGAAAAACCTGAAAAACAATTGATTAGAGTCTATTGTTTGGCTGTTTGTTGTAAAGTGGTATCTTTGTTAAATGAAAATCCTCTGAAAAATTGCAACCTTCTGGTTTTATGTTTCTTTCAACTTTTCTTTTCTTTCTCCCTACCCTCCCCCCCCTTTCCACATTTGTATGAATAGAAGAAAAGTGGAGATCACTTCCTTGACAATAGAGGAACCCAAGTTCCTTCAGCTCATGGCTAGGTTCTGATTTGGAATGCATAGCTTTTGTTTTGTCGTGATTTGTCCTACACTAGATAAATCACCAATATGTTTCCTTTGTGCAGAGCAGCATGGATTGGTCAATGAAAAAGAGAACTGGGGCTTTTAGACGGGAGTGCATAAAATTACCTTGTACCATCTGTGGCCCAGCACATTAAGAAAATGACAAAAGGAAAACTCTAAATCCAGGTAGAGTTTCTTCCCAAGGAAGGAAGTAGAGCAGTTAAAACCATTCTGTGTGATATGTCTTCCCACATTAAATTTCCAACCCTCCATGTTGACCTTTCCAGAAAATTGTAGAGACATTATCCCCACAGATGGTTTTACTCAATACTAAGAGTTATAAGAGCAAAATATAAAACTTCTGATTATAAACAAAATGTTGGCATTCTATTTCATGTAAAATGTTCTTGGCAGTACTAACCCCAACCAGTTTAGCATGGAAACTGCCTTGGTTGGGTGGCAGTTGTTGATCAAGGACCTTGGCTTGAACACACAACTTTAGTGCTTCCCTTTTTTTTTCTAACTTAAGAAATTGGTTGAAAAACAAATCACACTTTGATTAGTAAAGTAAATTAAAGGTTTTAAGTGACAATTGCTGAGGTAGGGCTGGGACTCTGACTACAGTGGGTTATCAGGCCTTAGTTCAACAAGTTCAACTACAATAAAAACAACAATGAAAACTCAGATTTTTAAAATATTCTGCTCTAGAGATCATAAAGCATTCTCCTCATAAGAGCCCAGTACAGTAGGCAGAGTGAGTATTTATCACGATCTCTATTTTAAAGGTGATTGCTTATCGGAACGGTAAGGGGGGTAGTCTTGCATCAGGGAGATATAATACAGACACTGTGTGACCATGGGCAAGTCATTTACCCAGTACTTCCCAGGCAACACTGTACCTATGAGTTATAGAGGAGTTGCCAGCCAGTATTGGTGAAAGGGGTTTTCATTCAATTAATCAGAGGACACATTTTATTCATGAGGAAACTGAGGCACAGACAGATAAAGTGAGTTGGTTCCAGAGGTCTCTGGATGGTAGACTCAGAATTTTTTGTGACTTAACAATAGAAAAACCAAGTGAAACTAAAAAACAAAAGGTTTGACCTCCACTGGAAATGACAGAGTAAAGGTGTCTTGTTGGTGTTGAAGGGGAATTTTAAAAGAAGCATCTCTGCTTCCTTTATGTGGAAACAAACAAACCAAAAGAACAGAGACCAAAATGGGCAGTGGTTTTCAAGTAAATAAGTTTCATCAAAATGCAGGAAAGTCAGTCGTGAATGTAGAAAGATTTTTCTGTATACTTAGTTATAATCTTACTGCCTATAAATTACAGAATTAGGGGAAATCACAGTTAAGGTCATTATGAAAGCAACAGAATTGTTCCAAAAGGAACTCTATGACTCCCTGAAAGCAAGGCATATTAAATTCCTCTTCCTACTGCTCCACCCTCTTTGTATATGGGGTGAGGGCACGCACACACACACACACACACACACACACACACACACACGCACGCACGCACACACGCACACTTCTCCCCATCCATTCCTCCTCTCCTTCCCCACTCCATTCTAAAGGGCTCTTTTTTCCTCTTCTAGCAATGAGGACTGCTAACAAACTGTGACTTCAAGGGAAATTAATCTAGTTTCCATCTGTCATAACCTTTATAAAGAAAAATAGCTTCTCGGTCTGAGAGGACCATGTCAGGACTCCTGGAAATAGGCAGGGTAGGGGAAGGCCAGGCATAATAGAGGAGATGGAAAGGAAAAATGGTTGACTTGAGAATTGGTTAAAGTTTTGAAATAGCCTCTCTGCTTTTTAGTCACTCTTTTCTCCAATTCATTGTTCTATCCAGCTGCCAAAACCATCTTCCAGAAGCATGTGCCTGGTTGTGCTATGCCTGTGCTCAAGAATCCTCAGTGGCTCCCTATTTTTCTATAGGGTAACATAGAAATTCCTCAGATTGTCATTTAAAGCCTTTCACAGTTGATCTCCTGTCTCATTTTCTGAACTTAATCCCTATGTTAACTTTATTATGTTCATGCCAGATTACCTTTCCCTGAAGGCATCCCATGATCTGCTCCCATGCTTTTGCACAGGCTTTTTTTTTTTAGCATACCTCTCTCATCACTTATACCTTTAATAATCTTGACGTCTTTGTAGGCTCAAATGAAATGGCACCTACTATTTAAAAAAAAAACCTTTCCTGATTGTACTTACTTATCTGTATAAATGTTGCATCATTCTAGATTATAAATTCCTTGAAGGTAAGATCTCCTTTTCTTTTTGTCTTTATGAAAGTAAATTGCATACTTAAGAGGATCCAGGATCTCATTGGGATGTATATTATTTCCAAAGATGCAGAATAGAAATACCAAGCCTATCCATTCCCCATGCAATTTTTATCCATACCTTCCCATAATTTAGTTACCTGGAGTGCACCTAATCTGCCAAATGCCTTTTCCACCTTCTTATAATATCCAAGGAAAATAATGGAATACTTGGATTCCAAGACTATATTACATGATTAGTCTATTTTATTATTTTTTAAAATAATAATAAATACTTTTAAATGATTTTAAAAATCATTTTCCTGATGATATTCATGATGATTTTGCATCCAAGATCATTTTTACTTATTTGTTTCATACTCTTTGCACCTGCCATGTGTCTCTCTGTTGTTCTCTGTGGGATATTAATTTTCTATTCTTTGGAGACCAAAGTGTTCTGTATATTGCAGCCATATAATACCACAAGTAGGATGTTGGTATTCAAATGATAGGTCACTGTTTCTGGGAGAAATTTTTATCATTAAAAGAGTTTTGCAATTTTCTTTCCTTTTTCTATTTCTTGTTTTTTCCCCAAATAAATGTAAAAAGTTTTTTAATTTTTAAAAAAATATGACTTCCAAATTCTCTCCTTCCCTCCCTTTCCTTGTCTCTCCTTGAGAAGGCAAGCAATGTGATCTGGATTATACATGTGAAATGATGCAAAATTTCGATGTTAGCTATGTTGTAAAAGGAAACACAAGACAAAATAAAATAAAAAATAACTAAAGTAGAAAAAAGTATGCTTTAATATGCAGTTAGATTTCATCACTTCTTTTTCTGCAGGTGAATAGCATTTTTCACCATGGGTCCTTTGGAGTGATCTTGGATCATTGTATTCATCAGAATAAGTTTTGTAATTTTCTGAAGGCAATTCAACCAAATGTTCAACCTATGCTTAAGTCTGTTCCCAATTCATTACCAATTACTATCTGTCCATACATTGGGAAGCATGGGTCAAGAATTAAGAAAGAAAGAGGTCAAAGACTGACACAGAAGACTCATATAGCTATATTTGGGATGCTTCATAAAGAATTGGCAGTCATTGTACATGGCAAGTGCCAAATGACATCACCAAGATGAAACTGATTATATTCTGACAGGAAAGGATTTGTTCAGTTTCAAGGCTAATCCTTGAATCCATTGTCTATATGTATAGTCAGTCTATTGATTTGTTAGAACAAGGATAAAAAATAGTATCAAGTTAGAAGAGGGAATAGAAATTATTCTTTTAAAAAAAGATAGACTACACCATTGAAATGACACAATCATGGCTTACTAAAATAAATTGTAATATTAAAATGGGTAATGAACGAAATTAATAGCATAGACACAAACTACATTGATTTCTTATAGACATTTAAGCAATATAAGTCACTTGTCACAGAAAACAGACCAAAAGAGCCTATAAAACATCTTGGTCGACAAACACTTAAGCTTATTTTCTACATGGACAAAGGTATCTTTGTTTTGAATGTATATAGATCCATCTATCTATCTACCTATCTATCTATCTATCTGTCTGTCTGTCTATCTATATAACATGAATAGTTTTGAATATATATTCATTGTAAAATCCTAAGTAGAAGGATGATAGAAGCATTGGGATTGATATCCTTCTGTGAAGTAGAGAGAAATAACATATTGTAAAACCGGTTAAAAGACAGTCTTTTACTTGTTCGGTCATTTTTAAGTGGTGTCTGATTCTCTGTGACCCCATTTCCTTGGCAAAGATATTGGAGTAGTTTGCCATTTCCTTCTCTAGCTCATTTTGCAGATGAGGAAACTGAGGCAAACAGGGTTAAGCAGCTAGAAAGGGCAACACAGCTAGAAAGTGCCCAAGACTGGATGTGAACTCAGAAAGATGAGTTTTCTTGACTCTAGGCCCAGCACTCTATCCACTATGCCACCTACCTACCTTGTACTTACTAGGTGCTTAATTATTTGCTGACTAAGTCTGAACTGGAGAGAGACTGATGCATGGAAAGGGAATAAAAGGTAAAATTAGAAAATCAATGACAAATATTGTACTGGGTCAAATCTAAAAGCCAGTAGCTGTGTTAGAAGAAGCATTTAATCACCACTATAAAGTTCTGCTGAGACTTCAGAACTCAACTGAATTTGTGAACATGTAATTAAACAGCTGATTTCGTAATAATATAAACATTATATAAATGATTCACAACTTAATTCTTGGTAGATGGGATTTTAGGAGATTTGAAGGAAATTTCAGTGGTTTTATACTGACACTATTGCAAAGGGGCAGGGAGTATTTTATTGAGCCCTTTCTTTAAATAATATGGCAACCTGTGTTTTGCATGAAGCTACAAGTTGTTTTCCACTTCTACAAATGTTAGAGTAGAAATAACACTGAGCTGTTAAGAACTGCATTTGAGCTTTCTCACCAGACACACTCTTGAACTGTTTCATCTTGTTTGCTTTATCCCTGCTGCTACAGTTGGAATTCATTGTGGTATTTCCAAGTTGCACGGCAGAAGCTTGAAATGGAAATGCTTTTGTGCTTTTCTACTAAAAAGTGGGAAAAATGGACTCACATACAATCACCCTGGCCTAGAAAACTCTGAAGGTGTTAGGGGAACAACCAAGTATAATGTGTGAAGTGGAATTAGTCTAAGGCAAAAATTAGGTTATTTGTGTTTAGAAAGTCATCTAATACTTTAAATTATCCATTACTCTAATAGTCCAATACATTCCATCCTGTGCATTTTCTTAGAGAAAAGAGGTTCCTTATTAGTCAAGTTAGTTAAAAAAAAATTCTTATTCAGTCATTTTCAGTCACATCCAACTCCTTGTGACCTCCATTTAGAGTTTTCTTTGCAAAGATATTGGAGCGGTTTGCCATTATGCTCTCCAGCTCATTTTACAGATGAGGAAACCGAGGTGAACAGGTTAAGTGACATAGCTAGTATCTGAAGTCAGCTTAGAACTCTGGAAGATGACTCTTCTTGATTTTAGGCCTGCCATTCTATCCACTGCCCTAACCACCCTAATAAATATTTAGTAAGCACTTGCTGTGTGCCAAGAATTGTGCTAAGCTCCTTCTTAATTTGTTCAATAATAAAACTCGGTATTGAAGTATTAGCTTGTTTTTTGGATCCAAAGTTGAGTGTTCACTAATACCCAGGGCAGTGTGTTGGGAATGCTACTAGCAGCTGCTGTGGAGGTAAAAGACCAATAACACCAGCACACAGAAGGGCTGCTAACACAGGTTCTTGATATGCTTTTCTAAAGGAAAGACAACTTCAAAGGGGTTAATAATCTTACTTTAATTAAACAATGAGAAAGATATGAGAAGTGAATATCCAAGAAAGAATCCAATGGACAGGGTTCCAATTGTCTAAACAAAGTAATAGATATGTAATCACCACACCACCGAGCACCAACATGTGGGTTCACAAAGCCAGGGAGGGACCCCCTTACCAATGGCTACCCAAAGTCTTGTCTAACCAAATTACAAAGATACGTTCTTCCCATGAGTGAATCCCAGAGCAAAATGCCAACCTTCCAGAATATATAACAAAGACTCAGAGCCAGAAGGCACAAAACCTACGTGACTCAGCACAGATGTGAATTGCCAGGGTTCAAAGAGATTAATCCTTCAGATGTTTACAATTTAGCCTGAGCCTGGGAAAGTGAACTACAAGAAAAAGAATTCCACTTTGCTCATGCTTATACTCTACCCTTTCAGGATGCTGGCCTTTACCATCTAACACTTAGCCCTTACAATCTACACAGGCAAACAAGAGATTGTTGTGGCCATGGATCCTGGAAACTGAAAAGGAATAATCATAAAATAAATACATCATGAGCTTCATGTTTGCAAAATACTTAACATAACAACTTATTACCAGGGTGACCACATGACCTTAAACACCAAGGTATAGCATAATATAGTGTACTCCCCACCTCATGCTTGTTTATACAATCAGAGAATCCCAGGCCAAGGTCTTCCCTAACATAACACATCCTCAGTGGCAGCAGAGGACACAACACACACTACCTACCCCTAGGTCACAGTAGGCTCAAAATAGAATGTCCAAGTAAAGTCCTCTTGGAGGTGTGTCTTCCCCATGTTGCTGTTGCAGGCTCCCACCTGGCATTCTTAGGTGCATGCATGCCCAAATAAACCAAAGAGTCCAAGTTCTTAACACTGCTCCAGCCCCTACTTCCAAGTATTGAGGGGTGTCTGGGTGACGGAGCCAACAGGGTGGGTCCCCAGTGGTTATGGCACTTTCCTCTCACACCATAGACAATTTCACCCTCTGGGTCCCAATTTATCCCAGGGGAATGCAGCAGGAAAGTATGATCACTGCTCCTGCCCTGCTGCAAAACCTCCGTCTCAACTCAAAGCCGAATCTCTGAACTCTGGGATTCTTCTTCCAGTCCTGAGCTCTGGGGTTCCTCCTTCTGTAGGTCCAGGGGCTGACTACTTCTGGCTCCTGCCTTGTTTCACAGTAAGCAGATTTCTATTCCTGCTCCATGTCTCACCTCATGGAGTAAGGGACTGTTCCATTCTAAGCTCTTCCTGCTCCTAGTTGGGTCCATGTAGTAATGTATTATACCATTTAAATGTATTAATAACCATATTATCACATAGGAGGGGTTGATAGCACAGGTTCTTTGATCTGCCTTTCAAAGGAAAGAAAGCCTCAAAGGGTAAACAATCTTACTTTAATTAAAAAATGTAAGTCATTCACTAGTTCAGGGGAAAGGTCAGCACCTTGAACTGGAGAAAATACAAGCTGAGAAACATAGAGGAATTAGCATGGAGATCCCATAGACAGGATTCTAATTGTTTAAACAAACTAATAGATACATAATCACCAGAACACAGAGCACTAACATGTGGGTTTGCATAGCTGGGGGAGAGGGTCCCTTAACAACGACTACCCACAGTCTTGTCTGGTCAAATCACAATGACATGTTCTTCCCATGAGTGAGTTCCAAAGCAAAATACTAATCTCCCAGAATACATAAGAAAGACTCTGTCACTGATTGGCTCAGAGCCAGAAGGCACAAAACCTATATGACTCAGCACAGCTGTGAATTATCAGGGTTCAAAGGCGATTAATCCCTCAGCTGTTTACAATTTAGCCTGAGCCTGGGAAACAGAACACCAAGGAAAAAACAACAAAAATCCCATTTTGCTTATGCTTACAGGCAGTAGGTTTTGAAGGCAAGGGAGTCCATGAGTTAGAAACCACAGCTGTACTTCTAGTTACAGGATAGACTCTTAAGTTCAAGCAAGTGATTGAATCATAGCAGTTATTCCCCACATTGTGAAATAGGAATGTGAAGGACACATAGCTGTACTTATAGTGTTAACCCAATCATTCTAGGCACAATTCAACAAATCCTTGTTGAGTTAAAATGAATTGAATTAATTTTTTAAAAGCCTAGATGAATGCAAAATTTGAATAAAAAGGAGACATGAGTGAGGATGGATACTGTAACAGTTTTAGGCAATGATAAAAAAAAAAATTAAATGGTATGCTACCAGAGACTTGTGGTAGATCCTAGTGAGAGAAATCTGACAAATCTTCCTAAAACAACAATTTTATGCATGCTTTCCATGTTCAAAATTTTTCAGAGATTCCTAATTTAAAAGGGACTTACTTAGTCTTGTATTCAAACTCTCCTGCCAGCTGTTTGCAACTTGACAATTAAGAAGGAATTGTTTTCTTTCTCTAGTGTCTTCAGTTGGTATTGGAGATAGGGAGAAGCCTTGGAAGAGAGTGCTGGACTTGGAGTCAGGAATTCTGAGTTCAGACCCAGCTCAGGGGCTTATTAACTGTGTGATTCTCAGCAAGTCATTAGACCCTTTTCAACTTCAGTTCCCTCATGTTCAAAATGGGGATTTTAATGGCATCTCTTTCACAGAATCATTGTGAAAATCAAATAAGATAACATATGTAAAGCACATTGCAAATCTCAAAGCTCTAGACAAATGCCATTTTGAGTGGTATTATTAACTTAATCCAGTACTAATTCTTATTAATGGACATTACTCCCAGCAATCTCACCAGGTCAATCCAGACCTAATTTCTTATAACCAAGATGTGAACAGGGCCTCCTTTTCCTGAGAATTCACCACTCTTTTAGGAGCACAAGAGTAGGATATGTCTTTTTTGTGTCATTTCTCCAGAAAGAGACCCATAAACACTTACAAAACACTTACGGAGGAAGGGACCAGAGAAGTTCTTGTAACAGTATCTTATAGAATTCACAAATCTCCTCAAAACCTTTTTTTTTTTAAAATCAAGTTTAGAAAGGTGATCAATCAGTTAACCAGTACTAGAAACATTCCATTGCTGGTAAATAGTATTTCAGGCTAACTACTTTTGGTACCAGCAGTGGGAGGTAAGAGACAGATATCAAGCTAGGTCATATGTGAGAAAGTACCTATATATTCTCCTGCCCTTTTGACTTTAATTCCCAGTGTTCTATTGACTGGTGGGTTTGTACCTGAGCCATTAAACCTGAAAAACTGATTAGAAATTGCTGTAGATCCATGTTTCCCTTTTGGCATCTTGCAAGAAAGCCATGCCTCTGGGACCTTTCTACCACTATACCAACAGTATGCTTCAAGAAATAGTGATATACTCTACCCACAATACTGCCTTACAGACTTGGTTATCTTTTCATAAATAGAAGCCTAAACTAATTTGTAAGCTGTTTGAGTGTAGGAAACATCTTCTGTTTTTATTTCCTCCACAGGACCTAGTCCATTTCCTTGCCCTTCCTAGGCCCTCAATAATTATTTTTGTGATTGATTGCTTGAACATGGTTGAGATTCAGATTCAGTCCCCTAAGCAAAACTAATTAAATCAGTTCCTTCAAAGCAAATGCTATTCGTTTTTTTTTTCTTTTTGTATCCTCCACTGCCTAATACAATGCACACTGTAGGTACTTAATACATGCTTATTGAATTTAAGCTCATATATTGAAGCATATTTACTTGATTTGTTTAGTTTCAATATCAACTATGACCTGTTGCTTTCCTTGTCCTTAAAGAAATATGGATGTCAATAGAGGAAAAGATGACCTATCCAGAGTCATTGAGGGGAAGAGGACAGACCACCTAAACATTTAATGGACAATTTGTCATTGAAAAACAGTTCATTGGAGAAGTCAGCAAGGGACCACATAGTGATTTTATTGTGGGAGTCTTGATTTTAGAGTCATTGGAAGAGAGTTCTTTTTTTTCCCTCTCAGTGATTCAGTGGCCAGAGATAAAAGAGTATGACCCCAGCTGCAGAAGGGGGGCAACTCATGATTTATTTTTTAGAAAGCATCTAAAGGAGAAAAAAAATAAAGAAGACGGCTGATGGGGCTGTGTAGTGGAGCTATTAAATAGACCAAGGATAGATGGTTTACATTTAACTTGGAAAAAGATATGGCTTCTATAGACAATGTAGTTTATAGTTAATGAGGCAATGAGATATTATTAGTCAGCTGAGAAAAAATAAACAGTGGGTAAATTTAAGTGTGAAAAAAGAAGGTAAGGGAGCAATTAGAATCACCTATCAGATGAGAAGCTTTTATTTGACAGCATCTATAGACATATATGTCAGTCACAATCCTGCCATAAATAGAGATCAACAATAGTTCACAACTGAAAAATAAAATCTTTCACAACTTGCATTGCAGGGAAGGGCCTGTTTATTTGAAGTGTTTAAGAGCTAGAATGGGCAGGTGGAAATGGAGCAGGCAACTTGGAAACCAAAATAAACCCCACCCAGCATCTTGAGGAAGCTCAACAGAATGAGAGAGTGAGGGAGAGAGAGAGAAAGAGAGAGAGAGACAGAGAGACAGAGAGAGACAGAGACAGAGAGAGACAGAGACAGAGAGAGACAGAGATGGAGAGAGACAGAGATGGAGAGAAAGAGGGGGAGAGAGAGACAGACAGAGAGAGACAGAGAGAGACAGAGATGGAGAGAGAGGGGGAGAGAGAGAGAGAGACAGAGAGACAGACAGACACAGAGAGACAGAGAGAGAGACAGAGATGGAGAGAGAGAGAGAGAGAGGGAGAGAGAGAGACAGAGAGAGAGAGAGAGAGAGAGAGAGAGAGAGAGAGAGAGAGAGAGAGAGAGAGAGAGAGAGAGAGAGAGAGAGAGAGAGAGAGAGAGAGAGAGAGAGAGAGAGAGAGAGAGAGAGAGAGAGGGAGAGAGAGAGTTTCAATCAATCAGCCATTCAGCAAGCAGGCATTTTAAAGCACCTCCTATGTTTCAGACAGCAGGGTGACAGATAAAAATTAAACAGTTTACACTTTATAAGGGGAAACAACATAGCAAGTAATTGTCTTTCAAATATTGATTCAAAGATAATAGAAGAACTAGTAATAGATGAAAGAATAAGAAGCTTAGTAGCTGACAATTTAAAGAACCTATCAAAAGAAATAATGTTAAATAATTACAGTAGTTGGTCATTGTCTCTAGCACTTGTATAAGAAGACCTGAGTTCACATAGGGTCTCAGATTTCTAACCATGTAACCCTAGGAAAGTCACCCAACTTTGTCTGTCTCAGTTTCCTCAGCTATAAACTGTGGCTAAGAAATGGCGCCTACCTTCTAGGGCTGTTGGATCAAATATGACTGTTGTGGTTCAGTTGTCTTTCAGTCACCTCTGGCTCTTCATGACCCCGTTTGGGTATTTTGGCAAGGACACTGGGGAGGTTTGCCATTTCCTTCTCCAGTTCAGTTTGTGGATGGGGAAACTGAGGCCAACAGGATTAGATGACTTGCCCAGGGTCACACAGTTAATAACTGAGGCCAGATTTGAAGATAAGTCTTCCTGATTCCAGCCTGGCACTTTATCCACTGAACCACCCAAGTACCCACCAAATAAGATAATACTTGTAAAGTGCTTATCACTATCCCTGGCACATAGAATATACTCAATAAATGCTTTTTTGCTTCTCTCCTTTCCTCTCATTTCAATTCTTCACCTTTTTCCTTTCTTTACCTCCTTCCTTCCTTCCTTCATCAAGAGTAGCAACCATTGATAACAAGGCCAGTATGCTTAATGCTACTGATGCAAATTAAAATCCAACAGATGTTTATTAAGCATCTCATATGTCAAAGGCACTGTGTTAAGTTGTTGGGGTTACAATTATGAAAAACTACATAGTCATTGCTTTTGATTAGTTTGCATGTAGGAGAAGAACGAGACATAGATGCAAATAGTTCTAGTATAAGATCAATTCAACAAAGAAATCAAGTCAAAAGAAATGAGAGTTTGGGGAGAAAAGGATGTCTTTTGTCTGGGGATAGGAATATGGTTAGGAAAAGAATCAAGGGCAAGTGTCATGATCCATCATTGATATCACTTATAGGATTGTTCAAGAAGGATTTGATCAAATGCTTTTGGGAACTAGACAAAATGTCAAGAAGGACATTTTCTAGAACTAGAATGAAAATTGTTCTAGGGAGGGGTAAATTTCTTTTATTTAATCCCTAGGAGAAAAATGGATGAGTCATTTTCATTTTCTTCTATAAAGTCATGAAATAACAATACGTAGCTGGAAAGTGTATTATACCAGACATCAAATGAAGAGAAAATAATATTGGCAAATATTTATATGTCTCTACCAAACATTGTCAGAACCGTCCGGACAGTAGTACTTGAAAGATGTCAAAAACACAATAGAGAGACATCCAAAAAATCTTATACAAAGCAAAATATTTATAGAAGGTAACAAAACTTACTTTCACATAGGCAAATGTTACTGGGATGATGTAAAGTAGGGAGCTATAAGCTTCAAAAAACTAATAAACTTCAAGTATGAAAGGGAAATTTCAGAAAGGGAAATGGGATTTGAATAAATTTTGTTGTCTGCAGTGAGACAAAGACAGGGTAAGGTTTGAGAAGCAGAAACAGTATACATCTTTCAATATGGATAGCACAGGAAAATTCTCTCCCAATGACAGGATTTTGACATCAGAGTCAGTACCTGAAGCTGAGAATACACTGGCAGGAAAATCTAGAGTGAATGAAGGGATAAGAAGAATACTTTTATAACAGAAATTTAAGCATAAAAGATAATAGTATATAGAAAGAGAATGGAGTTTCTATAAGAGAAATGGGGATGGTATATAGGAAATTAATCATTAATCATAGACATAATGGAGTTAACTTCTAGGAAATGGGGAAATGAAAGTGGCTGGGCCATGTAAGGGCAAAATTAGTCAAGTCTAGATAGAACTCATAGAAATAGGGTGGTGGTGAGTATTTTATTCCCTTAGAATTATTCAAAGAAAAATGATTCAGGCAAAAATAGATACAGTTTGGTAGTTTCTCCCAAGGAAAGTGCTGCAAGAAGAAAATGGAGGATTTGGATGCAAATAACTTAAACTGTGGTTTTTTGGACCTGTGATTTCATTGATTTTAGGAGCATCCAGTTAAAAACAAAAGCAAAAATGAAACAATCAAAAAACCTCTTCATCAATGCAAATCAACAATTGTTCAGCTGTTGTATATATCATTTTTGGTCCTAGAAAATTGCCCCTGGCAATGAGATTTAAGGGAGTTGCCCAAGGTTACAGACAATATGTGTCAGAATTAAAACTTAAACCTGAGTCTTCTGAGTCCAGACTATGTTCTCTATCCATTAAAGCCACACCACTTCTTATCCATAACTATTAGGGAGATGGAGAGAATAATGAATCTCTAAGGAAAAGGACAATGCCAGGAATAAATGTCCCTGACCACTGAACTTTATCAGCTCACTTCCTGTTCAGTAAACCTTTGCCAAGGATAATCAGTGAAGTGGTGGGGAAAACGAAAGTGACGATGACTGTGAAACATAGGTTATTGATTATTTTATTTAAAGGGAAGAGGGAGGATATCAGAAAATGGAGGTCTTTAATACTATTGAACTCAATGTATGAAGTATTTGGAAGAATTTTATTGCAACCACTAGCAGTGTGAGCTGGCCAAATGACAATGCATCAAGAGCCCAAGCTATGCAATAAAAGGAAGAATTATCATAGACATCTTAGTCTTACCTTGAGAAAAATAGAAAACCCTACCCCACCCCCAATCCCCAAAAGAGCAGATCGTAGGCATACCGAGTCAGCTTCAATTTTTCAAAAACACTCAATAGTAGAAAGTTTATTTAGTTTAAAATGATGTAGGTGCACAATTTGCTATCAGTTTGTGAAACATTCCACATAAAAGTGCATCGAAGTGGCATAGTGGATGAAATACTAGGTTTGGAATCAGGAAGACTCCTCTTTATGAGTTCACATCTGGACTCAGATTCTTACTAGCTGTGTGATTCTAGGTAAGTCACTTAACCCTGTTTGCCTCAGTTTTCTCATCTATAAAATGAAGTGGAGAAGGAATTGGGAAAACCATTCAGTATCTTTGCCAAGAAAATCCCAAATGGTGTCAGACATGCCTGAAATGACCGAGCAACAACAACCACGTAAGAACAACATATATAGCATTCCTAATAAGGTCAAAAAGAGTCAGTCAGTAGACAATTAACATTTCTAAATTACCTACTAATTGCCAGGCATTGTGCTGTGTGCTAGAGATAAAAGGAGAAAAAGAAAACAAGAAAGTAGCTGTTTGAACTTTAGATACAAGCCAAGACAACACTACTCTATTTTTTTTAAAAATCACAAACAATTCTGTGAATGTTTAAGTGCTTCCTTGTATAAAGCATAGTACTCAGTAGTTAAAGAGCACTATTTTTAGAAAAGAAAATCTGGTCGCTGCCATTTATGATTGATTGATTATGCAGTTTACCATCTCATAGAGGGATAAGAAACAAATAGTTATGTCTGGTTGAAAAGCGCTGCAGTTGAAGTCAGAAGAACTGGGTTTAAATCTTGTAAATCACTTACCTTTTATGATGCTTATTTTCCTCATCTGTAATAGGGAGATACTAATGCTTATGCTATATGCCTCAGCATATTTTTTTTGAGAAACTGTAAAACTTTAAGTATGATGTTATTATTAGTAGTAAAAATATAGCATCATCAGTACATTACAGAGGTACAAACTTCATGGCTATGTAAGGTCGGAGGACGGCTTATCATTATCAACAGGAGGATATCATGGAGGGTTTCGTGAAAGAGCTAACATTTCAATTTAGCTTTAAAGATAATTGTGGAGCATGATGGAGGACAGTTCAGGCACAGGAACACTATGAGCTTGAAGAATACCCTGGTGTACATGTTATATCTTATGTAGGGAGATCTACCCATTGATATATGGCAGGTCAATGGGTATCCATCTGGGTATGATCACATCTCTGCTCAGTATTGGGGAACCATTCAGTTTTCTCCCAAACTTTCAAGACTATTAGCTCTGAATTGAGAGAAACAGAACAAGCAATAGAGTGGAAACTATCTTTTGACCCTTTTTTCTCTTTCAAAGCATCAAGTTCATAGACTCAAAAAGTCGAGAGTTCATAGAGCTGTAAGGAAAATTAGACAAAGAAAATCTAGTCCAACTCGCTCACTTGCATCTAGTACATTTCACAGTGGACAACTCTGGGCCACACAGCTAAGTACTGACAAGGTAGGAAATGTGATATAGCTAGGGCTCCAGCAAAGAACATATTTCTCAAGACCTGAATGTTTGACATATGCCTTCAACATGTGTTTATTGCCTTTGGTTCTGCTAATGACAAGTCAGATGTAATTTGATATTCACAATGTTAGTCACTTCTTTTTCCCCCAAAAGGCATTCACTTTTTATTTAGGTTAGAGTAGCCCAAGTTTGAGTATTTTTACTTTTATTTTTGTAGATTCTTATGCTTATGAACATTTGAGAACATTTCAACAAATGGGTCATAAAATAGAGGCAATTAAAGAAAGCAAATAGATGCTTCTAACCCAATGACAGCAATGATGATATAGTAAAATTTATGATGTTATAATTTAATTTCTCTTAGTAAAAACAAAATCTTGGGATGTCAGCATTACTTTTCCTCCTTTCAACTTTGTTACAATGGAAGCAAACACTTTTCTGAATGACGGTATGAAATTGGTTATTTTTATGTTTACACAAAAAAGAAGTTTCAAGATCTACTCTTATTTGCAAATGGTAGACGACATTTGCAAAATAGAGTATTATAAGAGATCATAGAAAGGTCATAAAAATAGTTCACTTTTACAAAGCACTTTAAAGTTTACAAAATGATTTGTATACGTTATCTTATTTGGTTTTCCTAATATCCAAATATGGAAAATGTAATTACTATTTTCATCTTACAGATGAATTAAATGAGACTTATTAATAGATGACTGGCCCCAGGATAACATGACAAGTTGCTAACACAAAATTCAAATCCAAGTCTTCCTTACAACCAGTCTAGTGCTCTACCCCATAGGTCACACTGATCTTTCTGCTACAGTTCTATTTGGTAGAAATATAATAAGGTTTTTACCAAAATATGACATTTTAAAATGTTGTAATACTATGCTATCATAAAGATTCCTGCAGAGTACATATTGACTTAGAAAGCCACAGATTAAAAATATCTGTGCCTCAAATTTTATCCCATATCTAGTCTGAATTGATAGCAAAGTAATTTTCCATTAAGTTCACGTCTACCATTTTTTTTTCCTACTCAAGTAACTCTAGTAGCTTCCTCTTACCTCTAGAGCAGAATAAAATCTTTTCTGTTTAGCTTTTAAAGGTTGATCTATTCAAGCCCAGACTCATCTTTACAGCCTCATTGGCCATTACTACTCATCCAGTATTCTGTGGTCCAACCAAACTGACTTTCTCTGTATTCCTCACTCATGGAGCAACATCTCCCATCTGCTTCCTTGCATCTGGCTTTCCCACATACCTGAGTAGTACCCCCTCCTTACTTTCACCTCAAAGAATCCTTCCCTTCCTTTGAGATGCTACCTCCTGGTGCCTTTGAGGGTTAGTGCTCTTCCAGACTACATTGTTTTAAATTACCTTTTTGTGTATATGTCTGCCTATCTATCTATCTCTGTCTATATCTTTGTCTATTATCTCTCTATCTTTGTTAACCTTATACTTAAGTCATATATACTTATCCAAGTACTTTTTATTGTCCTTCTTGTAATGTCAACTTCTTGAAAGTTGCCTTTGTTTCATTCTTTGTGATAGCATCCCCATCACCTAGTACAGCACCCTGGCACGTAGTAGATAGTTAATAAAAACTTGTTGATTGACTGATTCAGTTCAGCAAAGTCTAGCATGTAAGGACCTTGGTCATTTTATATCCCTTTATTATACAGAACACTAATGCTCCATTATTTATGTACTCATATAGTATATATAAATATTATATATTTATATGCAAATATCTAATATTTATATATAATATGTAATATGTATTATTTATTTATATAAAATAATACAAAATATTATTCATTATACAATATAAATATTATATATAAATATATTTATGCACTCATATAATATATAAACATATATTTATAAATAAATATAAAACAAATATTATATTTACATATGATATTATTTATATTGCCTATATAATTGTGTATTTATATTATATAACACATGTATAGTGTATTATAAATAAAATATAATAATAAAATGATATATTATATTTGTACTTTATAATCCATATGATTTTATTGATGTGGCATAGTTTAAAATGCACTTAATTTTAAGATGATTATATATTTATCATTTTCATGATTGCAATTAACAAAGCTATGATTTCATTGGTATAGAGAGCTGCTGATAAGTAACAAAATTCCTTTACCAAAATATCAAAACTTGCTGTCACTTCTAGCGTTACAGAGTTGCCTGGGAGGATGAAAAATTAAGTGATTTAATCCCTTAACGTGCCTAGGGTCACACAGACAGGATGTATCAGAGGCAGAAGGTAAAGTCATGTCTTCCTGACTCCATGAGTCCACACTCTGCAGATACTACACTCTTAAGATAAAAAAAAAGGCAGCGTATTACAAATTAGCCTATAAATTAAACTTATTCCAAAATTATATGATTATGATTAATATCTATGTATAATAAAATATTTCCAAACCTCAGACACTGGTAAACTCCATGAGTCTTTACTCTCAGCCATTAGCATTAATTTAACATTATAATGATAGCATTATATATGGTATTTTAAAGCAGCACCATACATAAGTTCTGCACTAAAAGACTGTCTTTGTCAAATATTAAGAATGTTAAATGTGCAGGAACTTGTGAATGTAAGTGTTATGTTCACTTTCTCCTTCAACAGAATTTGTTGTATATTCATTAGCAAAGCAGTGTTAGTATGAGATGGCAACTGGGAAATAACCTTGCTATATGAAACGGGATGGTATAATGACATTTATTAAAACCAGATTGTGTATGTATTATTGACTCATACTTCCTTACTTTTAAATCTCTGATAAATACTCAAGAGCCACCATGGTCCAAAATTAGTAGAGATCATTTGACTGCTTTGGTACAGGAAGAAAAAAGGTAAAAAATATACCCCACTAAAGAAATTCAGGAATGAAAAATGCATGAAAATACATTTTTGGGGACTGGGAGAAAGATGACAAAATAGAATTGAGAAGTAGAACAGACAATAAGAAAAATGTAAGCTATAGAAAATACAGAAGATGACTCATCAAATAATTTTCATTCACTTTTCTTCTGAGAGTTAATATGTCAGGTTTCTGGGAAACGGACATTGAATATTTCTCTTAAAATAACTTTTAAGTCATAATGTTTAATTGAGGTTAAACTCCATTATAACAAATTCTATGAGCATGTCCACATCTTTTGATGTATAGTAATTCTGCTCAATTTAATACTATTTAAAATAAATTTACCAGTGTCTAAGATTTGGAAAAAAATTATACATAGATATTCATCATAGTCATAAGATTTTAAAATAGGATTTAACCTATAATTTAGTTTGTTCTACATTGGCTTTTTATTCTAAAAAAGCAAGGTCTTGGATAGTGAATATAAAACTTATCTATAGATTGGTGATTTTGGAATTTTTCTTTCTTATAATTATGTTTGTTATTCATTTCCAACTCCTTGTGACTCCATTTGGGATTTTCTTGGTCAAAATAATTCTCTGGCTCATTTTAAAGATGAGGAAACTGAGGCAAACATGGTTAAGAGACACAGGTATGAAGTTTCTGAAGCAGGATTTGAGTTCAGGAAGATGAGTCTTCCTGACTCCAGACTTGGCAAACTATCCATTGCTCCACCTACCTGCCATTTGATAACCATACTATAAGCATTATGTTTACCCTAGGAAATTTATTTCCTTTTCACTTTCAAATAGAGAGCACTATTAATGTTATAGATGTTTCTGAGAAATTATTTAAGTTCCCAGGGAATCACATGTAAAGCGTATGTGCTGCTTCTTTCATGGGTACATTTATTTTTAGGTAGAATCTTTCTAGTCTGGATTTTTCCCCTTATATCAGTATGCCCTTTGCTATACAAGAACAGTTTTTCCTCTAGTTCTCATTTGAACTGAAAAAAAAAATAGGCATCATCTTTCATATACCAGTTTTTCATATGCTTAAACACTTTACCTCTCTTTCTCTTCTCCATGTCAGGCATTCTCAGTTTTTTTTCAGAATTATTAAGCAACTTTTGCCTTTCACTCCTTTATTTATCTTTACTTTGTTTACCTCTCTAAATATTTTCAAGTGAGTCATATCTTTTTAAAATTCAGGAACCTAGTATTTGACAGTCTATTCAACTCATGTTGAATTAACCCACATATTTACTGAAAACATGCAGTGATTTCAGGATGTTGCCAGGCTCTACAGGGAGCATGAATAGACACAGCTCCATTCGTCAGGGAGCTTACGGTCTATTTCAGAAAAAGTTGCATGGCATGGTGGAAAGTTCACTGATTTGGGAGTTAAAAGGCCTACCTACAACTTACTACCTATATGAACTTGGGTGGGTACTTTAAAAGTCAGCAAACATTTATTAAGTACTTACTATGTGCCAGGCCCTTTGTGGGGAGTATGGGGTGGGGGTAGAGAAAGTTACAAAGAAAGGCAAAAATAGTCCTGGCTGGGAAGGAGCTCACATATTAGTGAGAATTAGAAAGTTACTTTACCCTTCTGGGACTCAATTTTTTCATTTGAAAAATGAGTTTAATTAAATGGCATTTAAATTCTCTTTTAGTATTAATTGCTATGAAAACATGGAAAATTATTGCAAATTATTGTATTACAAAGAATAAAGTAATAAATTCTATAAGAGAGAAAAAAGTTATCAACTCACTAATAAAGAGGAACAGCAAACATAGATGTGTATGTGGAAAGATGACAGCATTGAATAAGAACTGAAAGTCCATTCATTCTTTAGGACCAGATACTATACATATCTGGTTGGGAGAAGTTGGCAAAGGTTTCACAAAGAAAGTGACTTTAGAGGTGGTCCTTGAAAGAAGCACAATATCCTGGTCAGTAAAATTCAAAGTAAAGGCACTTAAGGTAGAGGAATGGCATGGCTAAATAAAGAGAGAAAGATGAACTATTGAGTGTACTTGACTGGTACATAGGATGCATGTAGGGGAGTACTGGGAAATGAAGCTTGGAAAGATGAACTGAAGCTGAATGGTGAATAGTACTGAATGCCAGCGTGAGGAGTTGGCACTCTGTTTTCAGGGCAGAAAAGAGCTGCTGAAAGCTATCAACATGTGCAGGTGATTGAGGTAATGTAGCAATGGTTAGACCAGGGCTGTACAGGTAGACACTCTATTATCGATTTTCATTTAGGAAGCAGGGTGTTGTGTTTACATCTTAAGCTGCCGTATTCCATTCTGGATTCATATTCAGTCTGCTACCCACAACAGATTTTATTGCTTCTCAGTTATATCTGTACCTGTCAATTTTAAAATGAACTATTTGATCTAGACTGGTATGAACTCCCATCCCTCACATTCTCCTCTTCTAGTTACTTTGAGGGATTAATGTTCTTTTCTTTCTTTTTTTCTGTCATATGTGAACTCATTTGTTTACATGTCATTTCAGTAGAAGGTAAGCTCCTTGAGGTCAGAGAATTTTTTTTTTAATCCCTAGCATGTAACACAGAAACCTTGAATGCATTAAGCATTAACAGTTATTGTTGGATTAATGGAAAGAGCACTGAGCAGGGAGCTGATAACCTAGAAAATAGTCTCAGCTCTGCTTCTCTAATTAGCTATGTAGTAAGTCACTAAAACTCTTTATGCTTGGGGATGCTAATAACTTATTTCATTAGTTGGTTGTGTGGATAAAATGCTGTAAAAAAAGTTAAAGAGGTTTATGTGATTGCATGATATTATTTTAAAATTACACATAAACTTCAATATGGAAATCTTAATTTCTTGATATTTGTGATACAACTTTAAAAATCACAGCTAATAGTAACTTAATAAAAATATTGCTACATCTATGTATCCATCTGTGTATTTACATGGCACTTGTCATCAGCATATCAAAATTAATTTTGAGGTATTGAAGACAATTCACAGTTCTGAAACTTTGAGCAACAACCCAGATATCCTTTGGCAGGCATATTGCATATACTATGCTTAGGAAGGACTATTTCCTTGATACTATAGGTATGATAGCAAGATCTACTACCGGTTTGTTTCCCTCCATCGTTGGGTGCTGGTTTTCCTTACAACTAAAATTAATTAAAATTTTTCTTCATAAGCATCATGGACAGCACAGAATTAGATATTAATATTTTCTTTAATATTTTTCATTTCAATGACATATTTAAAAATAAATTCCTTCGCACACTCATTTATATTATTAATTTGAAAGATATTTAAGATCTGAATGGCATGTGATTTAATAAATAGCATTCTATTACCTCTTTGGGCCAATTAATTCTGTTGGTTTGACCATGACGGAAACAGAAGCAATCTCTGAATTAACCAGTTATCTTCATGGAAAAGAGTGATTCTTTTTCACAATCATGAACATAATACAAATAGATAAAAATATTAATAGCTCACATTTTTATAATAATATATTGTTTACAAAAGGGCCTTATTTTACAACATTCTTGTGAGGAAGGTAAGTGACTAGTTCGCAGTTACAGATTTGGCAAGTGGTTAAAGAAAGGACCAGAACCCAGATATTCTGACATGAAGCCCTCTACTGCATTTATTATTTCAGCCTCCTTTACAGTTACTTCTAAACAGGAACTATTGATCAGGCATATCACATGCATTTTTCTTTGGCAAAACTGATAAGCAAATGAAATGTACTTGAAGTACTCTCATGGTACAATGAACATTTCCTGTTTTCCTTCCTCTTTTTGATCTTTTCCCCCTATCTCCAGTACTTTTGTCCATTTTATACTTTCAACTGATTATCTGTTTGCTGGTAATGGGCTTAAGGGGTGATTCCTTCTCTCTCTCTCTCTTTCTCTCTCTCCCCTCCTCCTCTTCTTCCTCCTCCTCCTTCTTTTCCTCCTTCTCCTCCTTCTCCCTCCCCCTTCTGATGTATATTTGTCTTTTCAAAGATTATTCTTGAATTTGGTTAACAGCCTTTTAGATCCAATGGATTTGATCTGTGTTGGTGAATTGACACATATTGAAGTTGATATTTGCTTTTGGAAGGATAATTCTCCATGAGTGTTGAATTTGGAGTCCAATCCTAGTTCAGCCACTTGCTAGTTATGTGACTTTGTGCAAGTCTTTTATCCTCCCTGGGACTCAGTTTCCCCATCTATAAAATGATAGAATTGAACTAGATAGCATGTAAGTCACCTTCTTGCCATAACCCAATGATACTGAGGTATCATCTCATGAAATCTCACAAATGAATTATAGAGTATTAATGTTGGAAGGTAACATTGAGATCAATCCATTAAACTGCAAGATTGTGTAGATGAGAAAGGTAGGTTTCTGTTTTCTCATAAGGCTGACACTGCCATTTATCATGAATGCAAATAAGTCTGATAATTTAGATCAGAGTGTCGAAGTCAACTAGAAATAGGGGCCATTCATCCATACATGATGAAAAATCCCTATGGGCTACAGATTGATTTAGTTTTGAAATGTAATATTATCTGTGTTTTATTGTATTTTTTAAAATTTTGTTAAGTGTTTCCCAATTGCATTTTTATTTAGTTTGGGCTGTACTTGAGAGTGTTATGGGCCATATATGTCCTGGGAGCTATAGTTTTGACACCTTTGTTAGATACCTGTTTCTTCTCTGAAGAAAACAATGCGAAGAGGAAATGCTATCAGTTGTCTGTGTGTGATGAAAATGGTTGTCGGTGAAGTGAAAAGGTTGTCATGAGACAACCTGGATTCAAATTATGACTCCGATATTTCCAATTAGCTTCAATTTCTTCATATATAAAAATGGAATAGGAATATTTGAAATACCTACTTCATAAGGTTGTTATGGGAAGTACTTTTGTAAACTTTTGTAAGGTGAAATGAAATATGATCTATTGTCGTCATTGTTAACTTGTGCGAATGGAATGAGAAGGAAAATGGTGATGCTATTGATAGAAACTAGAATATTTTGACTCTTTTGTTGATGTATAAGTGATGAATAATAAGTATGGCTAAATAGTTTCATCATCAAACTATTAAATTAAAACACTTAAGAATATGTATTGTTTAGCTCATGATACTCATAAAGATTATAGCCAGTGTGTACATGAGCCAATAACAGAGTATGTGGTGCCAGTCCCATGTTCATTTGGTGGGGTGGGAGGAGAAGGATTTCTATCAGACTAAGAGACCCAAAGTTACATATTATTAGAGTTCATATTATTGTACATTGGACCTAAAAAAATCTTCAGGATCATCTGGTCCACTCATTGTGGTATATTCAGAAGTCCAATGTATTTTGGGCACGCATAACTGACCTTCATCTATAATCAGGAAGCATTTTTTACTTGTGTAGATATGGCTTTATTTCTAGGGTCAAGCAGAATGAATAACTTAGCCCTTGGTTTATTTTTTATTGTCTTATATTTCCCAGTATGAAATTACTTATTGTGAGGAGGAATGAAAACAGAGAGTGATTCAGAAGAATTCTTTAAGGGAAGATAGTTGCTTTTCCTTCACTTTGAGCCAAGTCAGATATAATTGTTTTATCCCTACTGTTAAAGTTAAGCAATGTATTGCCCTGTAGATCCAACCATCTGTCTTTAGCACATCTCTCTAATGGTGTATAACATGTAGTTTTGTCACTTTTAATTTAGGATGTTAGTCTGCAGAAATGCTATTGTGTACTAAGTAGTAGTCTTCTAGAGTATTTTTCTCAGTTGACTCTTAAAACTGATAACAGAAAGCAACAAGAAATGTAGAGTAATTCATTCAGTGAGCTTTCTGCAACAGTGGACTGCTTCCTTAAGGCTATATTATGGAAGAGAGAAAAAGAGGGGTTGTTTTGCTTCTTTTAATGAAATAATATAGGTTATACTTGACTGTCCTCTGAATGCTCTTTACCATAAGTTTATAATCCACTTCCATATTCGCAGTGTCATTTGCAGGCTTACAGCTGAATACCATCTAAAATATCATAAAGTAATCCTTGGAGCAGTATAGAACTGTCCATGGTGGTGTAATGTAAAATGCTGCACACAGATTGAGGGAAAGCTAGGTAGTTTTTATACGGAAAATCTCTTTTTTCCCCCATCCTCCCTGACTTAAAATAAATGAATAAATTAAATGACAGGGAGACAAATTTACTTAAGCACCTAGGAGGAGGAATGGTGTTCAGAGTCTATTAATATTTCTTATATATTCCAAATTCATTCACAGTCAAGCAAATGGCAATGAAAGTATCTCTGTTTTTACTTTGAAGTAACATTGTTGTGGAACATTTGTGATGTTTGAGCATGGGAGAAGGAAGTAGGCTTGCCTTTATAAGATTGTTTATTGGTGATCCGCTCACTCAGGAAGCTAAGTGGCTCCATGTTGCCTCTAGGATGAAATGAAGACTCTTTGGTTTAGTTAAAGTCCTTCACAATCTAGTTTCAGCCTTCTGTTTTAGACTGAGGTAACATTACTGCTTCACATGCATTCTATTTTCCAGTTAAATTGATCTACTAAGCTTTTCTCAAACTCAGTATTCTATCTTGCCTCTGTGCTCTTGTACAAATTGTCTTATGTCTGAAGCATACTGTCTGCTCACCTCTACCTTGCAAAGTTTTTAACTTTATTCCATGCTCAGCTTGAGTGCAATATTCTCTGAGAAGTCTTTCTTGATTCCTCTAGCCATTACTTGGCTAATTTTCATATTATACCCCCAAGTAAAATGTAAGTTCTTTGAAGGCAAAGAGAGTTTCCGATTTTTGTTTTCGTATCCCTAATACCTAGCAAATAGTAGATATTCAATAAATATCTGTTGAATATAATTGAATTCCTGAGAACCTTAGGGGAAAAAGTTTATTGAATTAATGCTAGCATTATTAATCTTTTGACCTTTCCTTTTTGTCCATTTCCTAAATATCTTTATGTAGAAATAAGACCGTAGTATTAATTGATTGCATTCTTTTATTTGAACAGCTTGTTTCCTCATATATTAAAATTAGAAATTTTATTATTTAAAAGAAGCATGAGTAACACTTTAGATATTAACCTTTATTATTCTAAGACTGGAAGGAATCTTGAGAAGTCATCTAGTTCAGCCTCTTCCCTTCAGACAGGACAGCATTTAAGTCTTCCAGAGAGATAAATATTTATTTCACTTTTAAATATTCCCAAGAAACTGAGATTCATTCCAGAATCTATCAAGGTCTCTATTATCTGTCCGTAATTTCTCCCACCACAATATTCATGTTCTTTATTCTTTATCATTTGCAGATGTTTATTGAGCCCTTACCCTATTCAGGTTTCCATATGAAATGTAGAATGTCAATATATACATATACATAAATACATACACACATACATTATACCCCTCTCCATATCAGTCAGTCTCTGTCTGTCTCATAAGACACACATGGAGTCAGAATATTTGACTTACAGAGAAAGAGAGGGGGAGGGAGGGAGGGAGGGAGAGAGAGAGAGAGAGAGAGAGAGAGAGAGAGAGAGAGAGAGAGAGAGAGATAAGGGGAAATAAAACCCTACAAATTTAGATTCCTAATTTTAAGTTTAAAATATCTCCAAATACAGTTATAATAATATCTCAGAAAATTTGATGCCACACAGGTGTTAGGTTGCCATGAGATTTGTTTATGAATAGAAAATTTCATTATTTTGGCAGCTGGCATATGAGATGTGACTATAAAGTATTGAGACTGATTCTTGTGCTTGGCTGGTGGAATCAATCTCATTTACTGTGTAGTCACACCTCATGTAATATTACTAAGAATTTTGGACTGAAAATGCTTCTGTATATCATTATGGTTTTTTTTTTTGAAATGCCTTCTTGTGAAAGGTTCTGTAAAAAGAGAATTATAAAGGCATGGTTCATTGCCTTTAGAGTTCAGTCTGAAAAACAATGGGGAAAAGAGAAACATACGAAAATGTAGGCAACAAATAAAATCAGTAAACCAATACAATTTTCAATGGTAATAGTTATGCTAATTGTATGCGTTAGGGGGTGCATTACAAATACTGTATGACTGCAACAGAATGTGAAGTAAAGAGTCATGGACTTCTATAACTTCCATGATAGTTTCCAATCTTTGAGTCAGTTTATGACTATTCTAGAAATATTTTGGGTTAAGATGAGTTTTTGGGGGGTTGTAAAAAGAGATGTTGCCCAATAGAGTTGTGGGGAAATAATCACAGGCTTCCAGGAAGCATCGTGTTGAGAGAACAATGAGAGGTCAAAGTGAAATGACCAAAGAGGGTTGAGAGTACCTGATGCATTTTACCCTTTGGATTACACACACACACACACACACACACACACAGAGAGAGAGAGAGAGAGAAGGAGGGAAGGAGGGAGAGGGGGGAGAGAGAGGGAGAGAAATTTTCTTTGTCAAATTTGAGTGATGCTAAATTACATTCCTTCTATTTCTTATGAAATCATAGACATCTAAATCCTTTTCTAGACTGCAGAATCCTTAGAAACTCCTAACTAGACTTCCTCTTCTCCTGGACACACAAACAATGTTTTCTTTTGGATGAGACATTCTGGTCATGCTTTAGTTTATATCCAAGCAAAGAGTTTTTAAATGATCTCTGTGTGAGTGCGTTTGTTCCTTCTGCCATTCTCATTTGCGTGGATCTCAGCGTGGCTTTTGACACAGCCAACTCTGCTATTGTTCCAGAGTACTTGACTGAATTTCCATCAGAATCAAACTTGAGAAATGCAATTTGTAGACAAATATTTTGGTCAAATTCTCTTTTAAAAATACTGAAGAATATGTTTCATGGAAATCATAGAGAATAGATATATGGCTCTTAAAGTTTGATCCAGTCTTATTAATTCATTCCATAAACATCTATTCCTTACTATGTGTACCACATTATACTAGATCCTGAGGAAGATGCAGATGGATTTTATCCTAAGGGAGGTGATTGTAATTTAGTATTATAGGATTTATAAATTTCACTTTGTAGTGTTAAAGATGCTTGAGTTAGATAACATACATATATTACTTTTCGTACCTTACAGTGAAATATTATCTATTATTGGTACTTTTTCCTCTTCCTTCTCCTCCTCGTTCTCAGCTGAACCAGCTTTACTTCATATGTTTTTTCAGACAAGTCATTTTTCTCCTCAGGATCTCCATCCTCTTACCAATAAAATGAGGAAAATTATGTGAGAAGCCCTCCAATGTCCTTTCATGTTCTAAAATTTAGGATTCTATAATCTATAAAAAAGACAGAATTTAAAACAAATGTCTAAGAAGACAAAAAAATGCTTTAAATATCTGTGAAGGAGAGTTTTCTACAAGCTGAGATCAGCAAATGCCTCATGAAAGAGAAAGCATCTTCTGGATCTTGAAGAACACAGTAGATGTTAAGAGGCAGAGAGTTACAAGCAAAGGAATGGCAGGGGGAAAGACGCATGGGAGATGCTTGAATTTACCAATCCATCCCATTTGGCTCCAACAGAAAATGCTTGAGGGAAGGTAGTGCAATATTTGACTAGAGCAGTGGGTTGGAATCAGAATGCAAAGAAACTGAAGGAATTTACCTTGTCTCTGGGTCGTTTTAAATTGTTTTGACTTATCTTCTTGGTTTGTCATGAGCACATGTTCCACTGGAACAACAGTGATCACATGAGCTTCAGTGTTTTATTTTAAATTGACCTTAAAGTAATACTCTTGAACTGTGGTGGCTTATTGATATAAGGTTAGTTTTGCTTCTATTCCAAACTGGTATTCATGTGGTTTGTTAAACCTTTATAAGAATTGCATCATTACTGAAATGAGGAATTTTCCTCCCAGTGGAAGAGTTGAAAGACTGATTTTTCCCACTTTGAATGCTGGTTTAAGAAAGGCAATCATGTGTTCTGGCCTTGGGCTCCAGGTCTCTCCTACTTTTGATTGAGCTTTTAATAGATACACAGTGCTCTTAGTACAGGATTATCTGTTAATAACCTCTGTGACTTTTTTTGTCCCTTAAGTGTCCTTTGAACATCTTGTTTGGAAGATTATTAAGACTTCTGACTGTCATTTGAAAAATGTAACAGCACTCCCTCCCTGTTTATTCTTGTCCTACCTAGAAGCTAGTTGTGGCCTTTTAATTTTTTTCCTCCTCTGGGCTAAATAGATATAATGCTTTTCTGACTAGTTAGCCACATGGGTTCATCACCTTTTGCAAAAACAGTCCAGCTGCCAGAAAAGTAGATCTTAAGAGAAGGTGATATCAGATATGTAAACATCAAATATCTATATCTGGTATCATCATTTTGACTACTCAAAAAACAAAGGTTTTATGGTGTCCTTCATGAACAGATCACCCCAAAAGTAATAAAAAGATTACTTTTGAAATGTATCTCTTCCAAAAGGTAGTGCGTTAAGATTTTGCCACTAAATTAAAGTTAGGTCATGATGGTCACTGGGAAAGGGAATTCTTATACTCTTCAAATCCCAGATCCCAGATAGATCTCTTCAAAGTCCTTACCTTCTAAAGCTAGGTAGTGTATTTTCATGAGAAAATGGCAGCTCTTCAGCAAAATTATGCCTATCTTCATGAAATAAGCCAATATCCTTGTGAAGTTTAATTGATCATTTTTTAAAATTTTATTATTATTTATTTATTATTTTCTAATTATTTTTGCTTTATGATCTCAGATCATCCATATCAAAGGGTTCCGTGTAAAGATTTAAATCTTTTTTTCATGTTAACATCCTATTTCTTTTAAACACAAAATGTTTTAGTTCTAATAATCATCACACTTCTGATGAAAATGCATGTGTACTTATAATGGAAAAATAAAATATATTCATCCACACACACCCCATCACACACATATGTGTATACCCCCCATATGCAGAATGGCATATGAGGGGAAATAAAATAGATCAGGCAGTCAGAGTATGAGGAGAAGAAGAAAAAGCAAGTGTGATTAACTTGGATTAAGATACGTGATTACAAAAATAGCAACTTGAGGTTTTTAGAGAAAAAAATAAGAAATGGGAATAATTAATTTGAAAAACCCTTTGAAGAAGGAAAAATGCTGAGTGAAGAAAAAAATGATGGAATAGAAGATAGAATTTGGAAATAGTCCGGATTCAAATGCTTTAAAATAGAATGAGGACAAGTTCTAACAGCCCAGTCTCTCAGAAGGAACCACTGGTATCCTAAAACTTGAGAGACCCTCATTGGATATAGAGAGCACTTTCCTAGTGTAATGGACCTGATGTAATTGCAATGAATCTCAAGAGATATCACACTGAACTCAATAGAATGGCTTCTGTAGATAAAATCTGCACAAGTACACATGACATGAGTTCTGAAAACCAGTGACTACTCATGTGAAGTAATTACCTTTTATAAAGAAAGAAGTTCAGGGTTCTGGAAGAAAAAGAAAAGTCACATTTGTAGCAATTCTAACATATCTGCAGAAGTGAGGATTTTAAATTCAAACCACTTTATGGCAAACTGAAGAAAAAAAAAACCCAGAAAAGGTATTAATTGTAATAGTGAACATTTATATACCGCTTTAACGTTTGTAAAGCATGATACGTGTTATTTCAATCGATCCTCATAATAATCTTGGGAGGAAGATCTTATTTTACACCTTACTGTGCAGAAGAGGAAACTGAAGAGGGAAGTTAAATGATTTGCTTCAGGTCACTTAAGCTAGTAGGTGGCTGAATTTGAATTCAGGTCTTCCTGATCTGCAAGTCCAGTGGTCTTACCGACTGTGCTACCCAGCTGCTGCCCCATTGCCCACTCTATGATCATTCCACATTTTAGAATTGTCTACTACACAATGCATGGAAATAGTTGATGTGTAAAGTCATTGATTGGAAAAATGAAATGTTTCTATTTATGCCAACCTTGCTTCCTTCCAATGACATGGCAACTAGGTGGCATAGGAGATAGAGCAACAGGATAGGGAGTCAGAAAGACTCAAGTTCAAATACTATCCTGGACATTTCCCAACTGTTTGACCCTGGGCAAGTCAGTTTCCTCATCTGTCAAATGAGAAATAGCCCCTTCCTTACTTGTTGTCATGAGGATTCATTGAGATAAAGTGTGTAAAGTACTCTGTAAACTTTAAAGCTCTATATAAATGCTAGTATTACTATTAATTGTAGACAATAAGGTGATCTCATACACCAAACATGAGACAAGGAGTAAAGAGCTTTGTGTTCTAGGTTGTTTTTTTTTCCTTCATTAACTTTCTCTCCTACCTTAGATAAACCATTACATTTCCTTGCCTTTTCAGGATCCTTATCTAAATCATCTTAGGGGAACAATCTTGTGATTTTGAAAATGCAGATTAGTTGCTTAGTGGAGTTCTCAGAACCATGTTTAAAGCCGTCCAGTTCACTTGCTATAATTTTGATTTTGTGTCTAGCAAATGTGTAAGCATTTTCTTAACTGCTGTTGGTAGTTGAAACTACCAGGGAACAATTAGTTTCATTGCAAAGGGTCCTGGGGTACATAGTGTGATGCCAAGGGTCATGGCCCTGCTTTTAAAATATAAAGAGCTTAAAGAAAAGCCCACTTTGACATTTTGTCAGTCTTTGTGAGTGACAGCAAAACCCTAAATATGTTTATTTAATATGAGCAAATTGAAGTAATACTTGAGAAGAATGACTGTGGGAGTTATGGTAACTTTCATGGATTGGATTTGGAGGGTATATAGTGACTGTGCTGCCCCTATGTATAGGGAAAACCCAAGGCTGGCCTTTGGAAAAGGCAGAATGGACCATGAAAGGTGGCTCAATCTAGTAGGGAGCATGAGAATACAATTTTGTCCCAGGTTCTGGAAGACTTGGCCTTAGCCCTGTAATCCCAATGGATTGCTACCCTACAGCTGAGCTTATTCCATTGATTTATATGCCATATTTTTTCCTTATTATTTTGTAGCACACATCCCAGAATCCTTTTCATCCTTTTGGCTGTCTCTGTTGCACATTATGCAGACATCTTCATTGAGCTAGTCATGATGATGCCTGGATCTTTTTCCTGAGAGGTTACAGCTGATTCAGAATCCAACATTGTGCATAAGGATTTTAAATTGTCCTTCCCAGCCCACATTACCTTTCATTGACAATATTTCTGCTGTATTTCATTTACTAGGATACGGCCCAGTTACCACCTTTAACCCAAAGAGATCAGAAACCATTTTTCCTGCATTCCCTCATTGGAACTTTTCAGCATTTTTATGCATGCCTAATAAACATTTTCTGATGATAAACAATGGTATCACTTTTCTATGATTCCTTCTGACCTACATTAATGACATTTGTGATAGAAAGTCACTTAAACTTTTTAAATGTTCTTTCTAGGCCAATGAGAGCTGACCACACCTATAGTCTTACCTTGTATTTATCTTGCTTGTATTGTAGCTTCTAGCATGTTGTCTTCCCTATTCAATTTTGAATTTCTTTAGGACTTAATATGTGCAGGGAATATAGTAGGCACTTAAGAAATACTTATTGAATCACTGAGGCATTTTGTCTGGTTCTTGGGCCATGCTTTAGGAGGAACACTGACAGATTTTTACCATGCGCAGAAGAGAACAGATACAATGATGAAGGGACTAAGAACCTTGAGAATTGGTTGAACTGGCTAGGACTTTTCCACCTGGAAAAGAGAAAAGTCTTTAGACAATCAAATGCTTTTAAGATTGGCATATAAAAGAGGAATTAAACTTTTTTTTTCATTTGGGTCTAGAGGATGGATCAAAGACTGCTTGGTAGACAGTACAAGGAAGCAGATTTTGACCAAAACTATGGACACGCTTCTTGATAATTGGAAAGTAGAATAGCTTGCACAGAGAGCAGTAATGAGAAGGAATTCCCTGCCATTGAGAGGGAGTTCATACTTTGAACAACGTTTGGACCAGATGAGATAACTTTTAACTCTCCATGTACACAGAGATCCAATGACACTTGGCCTATTTGCACTTCCTTGCATCTCATACTCCATCTCCTGATAGAGCATTTTCATTGGCTTTCCCTGACTTGGAATTCTCTCCCTCTGCATCTCCACCTTTCATTTCCCCCAGATTCCTTCAAGTCTCACTGAAAGTCCCACCTTCTATAGGAAGCCTTCCCTCAATGATCTTCATTCTAGAGCCTTCTCTATGTTGCTTATCTCCAATTTGTCTGATATATTTCTTGTTTGTACATGGTTGTTTGCATGTTGTCTCCCTCGTAAGACTACAAACTCCTTGAGAAGAGAGGGGTTTTTTTTGCCTTTCTTTATATCCCCAGAGTTTATACTAACTGCTTAATAAATGTATGATACTATCCTCTGATTCCAATAAAAAAATGCTGCTGTGAATAAGAATTTTTTGCTGCAAATTGAGTTTGTAGTCCAAGGCGACCATTATGCCCAGTTATTATTTGGTAGTGGCAGCACAGCATAGCAGAGGATATCAAGTTCTGGTCCACATCCTGTCACTGACATCAATTAACTATGTGACCCTGGGCAAGTCATTTAACTTCTATTTGTGTCATACAACTCCCTAGGATTAATTTATTGAGTCATAGGTGAGTTATGGTCTGTGTTAATGGAAGGACTTATCTCTGGTACAACATCACTGATCATTCATGTGTATCCAGCTTTGTCTTTTAATTTGCAAATGCTCCTGTACTTGATTGCTGACATTGCACTTCTATCATATGTTAATGTGAATGGTTTGTAGCCTTACATATTTTTCCTCTCTCCATGATTTGACCATTATTTGTTCTTCATGGTTAATTTTTTTTTTCAAAAAAGCAAAAATAAAACAGCATACACTAGCAATTTAAACAGAGGTGCCTATGTATAAACAAGTTTTTAAAAATCTTGAAAATAACCGTATTGTACTATGTTATGGAAATGCTTGTTTTATTCTATAAATTAAAAATAATATAAATAAATATGTTTTAAAAAGAAAGAATCAGCAAAACTTTTTTAAAGACAGTGTTAGAGTTTATTCCCATAAAACACTAAAGAGATCATGAAAAGCTACTGGAAAATATTTTGGGTCTTAGACTTAAAAATGAAACTCAATTATTTTCTTGACTAGGAGTCCTTAACCATTTTCGAGTTATGGAAACCCTTTGGCAGTCTGGCAATGCCGTTCTTAGTGTGATGTAGTAAGTGAATAAAATAAAATACGTAGGATGACAATAAGCTGATTATATTGAAATAGTCATTGAATTATATATTTAAAATAAAGTTTATGCACCCTTGATTAAGACTAGCTGATTCAGATTAGCCTCATTTTACAGATAATGAAACTGAGGTCTGCACAGTTTATGGCCAAGTAGACACACATGAAAATTTCATTTTAAGAAGAATTATTTGTTAAAATAAAAAGTAGACTGGATAATATTCTAATTATAATAAAGTTAAATTCTACATGCTGGAGATTGAATTAAGAAATATAATTAAATTAGTTCAAGTATATTAATTGATAAAATGAATACATTTTTATTGACTAAGAGCAAGTGTTTGAAATATTGCAAAGAATATTGCAGACATGATCAATCTAAGTTAATGTAATATAAATTGAAAAGCTCAGTATACTTGAAATATTTGCAATATTTCAAAAATTCTTTGTTTATGAACACATTCAATCTTGACTTTGATGTAGACTGTGGCACAATATGAAACTTAGTCAAATAGTTCAGATCATTTGAATGGTTTCTTGTCACCAAAGAAATTGTGCTTGATTGACCATCACCCTATAGCATAACCTAAAATTAAATATACATGCATATGTATGTGTATATGTACACACATACACACACATACATATTTACATATATATGTATATGTATATATCCTCATGGCTCTAACCTGACCCTTTTGCATTAAAGCTGCACAGTAGGTAGAATACTTGCCCAAAAGTAAGGAAGACCTGAGTTCAAATTTGGCCTCAGATACTGTGTGACGCTGGGTAAAAGACAGTCTCTTTTTGCCTTCTTTTCCTCAACTGTCCCAAGGGTTGTTTTGAGAATAAGAAAATATTTACAAAAGGCTTGGCAAAGCTTGACCTGGTAGACTCTTAATAAAAGTTTGTATTAGTTAATAGTATTCTACCAAGCATTCTTTTTCTCCCTCAAAATTGAGATATGTCTCTGAGAATTCATGTATTTACTTGCACTTGCCTCTGTATATATTTGTCTGTTTTAGTTAAAGTACAAACTCTAACTAATGTCAGCACTAGTGGCTAATCTCAACATTAGTTCCTCAAAGAGATTTGGCTAATGTGAAATCATAGAAGGACAAAGAAGGATCTGCTACCCTGTTATCATTAAATTAGCGACCGCAATTATCAGTACTTTAAGAGTGTCCCAATAACTCTCTGAGGTCTAGTTAGTGAGAAAATGCTGTTCTTGAAAAGACAAGATTACTCTTGCCTCTCTGTTTCATTTAGACAGCCTGAATTTGGGTTATGGATAAAGGTACACATGTTTTTCTATCTAAACATCGGTGAATTCCTCCACAAGTTGCAAGTGGAAGGAATATGAAATTTTACCTGCAGCTTTAGTTTGAGGCTTTTGTAACATACTTCAAATTATTTATTAGTCTAAAAGAAGTATCTCCCATGCCCTGTTGTCAATTTTGGTCATTTCGTCTTTTCTCTCTGCTGCAATTGCTCATGTGGTTGAGAAAATGAAAAAAAAATAACAACTATTCTGAACATCAGGTTTCAATATATTTTTGTAAATGATGAAGAGAATTTTTCTTTTTTTTTCTTGCCAGTTCCCAACTTCAAGTATAAAAGATATTGACCGAATAAGGGAAATAAAGGGGCTCTTTTCTCTAATACCCTCCCTCATCATGAGTGTTGCAATTCAAATATACATGTAGGCTGATGTATCTGAAATCCTATTAATTTCCTGTACATGAAACTACATAAGTGAATTTCTTTGGCAGGCATTCTGACACATACCTAGACACAAGAAACATAGCATGACTTTTGTGCTTGAGGTACTATCTACAAGGGCAGCTAGATGATGAAGTAGATAGAGTACTTGCCCAGGAGTTAGGAGGACCAGAGTTCCTTGGGCAGGTTACTTAATCCTGTTTGCCTCATTTTCCTTATCTGTAAAATGAGCTGGAGAAAGAAATAGCAAATCACTCTAGTATCTATCAAGAAAACCCACAAGAATCAAATATAACTGAAACAATTGAACAAAACTGTTTACAAATGTGAAATCAAGGTTGCCTTGGCTTGAGGGAAAAAAATGGAAGAAGAAAGGATGCATGTAACATTGATTGTAGCTTTATGTGTTAAATATAAAATTGTGTGTGTGTGTGTGTGTGTACACAAAGTGAGTTGAATAAATACAGTCAAAGTTGATTTCCAAAGGTTTGCATCAGTGACATGGGTTTTATTTACATTTGAATTCCAAAGGGATTCTTATTAACTCTCGATGGATCTGGATGCAAATTGAACATACTTTGGTCATTTCATCCAAGTATGATTCCCTCAAGTAAAGGGGAAAAAATGTCAAATGGTTATAGGAAATACATATGGTAGCTCAGACACAGCTGTATCTTGGACTATGTATTTCAAAGACTGTTTAAAAAATGAGTAATTACCACCACACTCTCCATCAGCTGCACACTGCACATGTGTATGTTTGCTTCCAAAAAAACTCATTGTACTAAAAACCAAAACTATTTACTCAATTTTCCTGGAATACATTTTTTTTCCATTCAGTGCATTGCTGATTTCAACAGGAATCACATTGGTGTTAGAATGTGATGCTTTTTCCACACTATTAATTTTAATTTGTTAAAGTGGGAGGGAGCATCTCTCATGTTGGAAGTTGAAGTGCATTGGTAGCTGATGGGTAGATTGAGATGCTGGAGACAGGTGCAGAGGGGTTGGCTGATCCTATTTATTTTAAACCTTAGGGTTTTTTGCCACATGGGGAGACTGAGCTAGTCTGGCATTTTCTCACCTTGCATTTCTCTTTCCCTCCAAAGAAGCTATCCTGAGTCTCAGAAGATTTCCTTCAGCTTTCCCCTTTGCCCTGTTAATCATTAGGTACACATCAGCTTTCCTAGTATTCACTTTGAGGTTTATGCAGCATATGAGCCTTAGCAAGGCAATGATTTAAAAATATAAATGGTATTCACTTTAAATCTCTAGTACTTAAAAAACATTTCTTTTCAATAAATATTCCAGAATTGTTTCCAATAACAGAAATATCAATAGCAGGTCTACCCCAGTGTGGCAGTACCTTTAAATAGCAATTTTTTTTTTATTTTAGTAAGATGATGCAATGTATTTTCACCATTGCTCTTTGGCAATGTGGTTCAGTGACTGAGTTTTAATTCAGAGCAGCATCACTTCAGAGCAGTAAATTATATTGAAATAAATGTGGCGTATCATAGCATAAATATCCTTTGAAAATGAAGGAAAACAAGTTTGACACTCAGGTGCCTCATACTTCACTCAGATGTTAGGAAATGAATTGCACACAAGTTGTCAGCAAGTAGAGGAATAACGGATTATTTCAGTAATAAATGAGGGGGTTAAACAGGAGAGAAAAGATAGGGGTTGAGAGGTAGGATTAAGAGGGTGGGGACTGGTCCAATTCAAGAAGGATTAAGTATTTGCAGCTGTTGTTCAGTTGTGTCCAACTCTAAGTTGGTGAAGATGAGTAGAATGGTTTGCCATTTTCTTCTTTAGTGTGTCCCCACTTTACAGATGAGAAAATGAGGCAAATAGGGATTAAGTGACTAGCCCACAGCTAGTAAATGGCTGAGTGTAAATTTGAACTCCGATCTTACTGACTCCAGGCTTGTTGCTCTATCCACTATACTACCTAGCCGCCCTAATTAAGTACCAAACAGAGAATTTATATTCTAATAGGGGAAACTGTAAGTTTTCAGATGAGTGAATACAAAATTTATCCAAATTAAATAATTTTGGAGGCAACCAAATGGCTTAGTAGAGTGCTACGCCTGGAGTCAGGAAATTCCTGAGTTCAAATTCAGCTTCAGACAATTACTACCTGTTGGACCCTGGGCAATTTATTTAACCTTTGTTTACCTTAATCCACTGGAGAAGAAACTGGCAAACAGCTCCAGTATCTTTGCCAAGAAAACCCCACGGACAGCATTGGTGTGCTATGATCGACAGGGTCACATAGAGTCAGACATGACTGAACAACCACCATTTTGGAAGTCACCACCATAACTACTGGGGGAATTAATAAAGGCCTTTTGTGGAAGATAGCATTTCTGCTGAACTTTGAATGGCAGTTAGAGGTTTCAAGAGCATTCTTGAGTGCAAAAGGCAGCCCGAAAAGGTATTTCCTTCATACATAGATAAAAACCCCAAATAGGAGAAATTGTTGTCTATTGTTTGAATGGTTCAGATTACGTTTAATAAAAGTGGGTGATTCTGTGGACATTTTTCTCATCTTCTGTAACTACATCTTGTGTCTTTAGCTGAAGTGTTTGTGTTAGAGGTGTTATTCCTTATGCTGTTACTGTGAATTTTATTATTTGCTTAGCACACTTTCATTGAATTCATATGACCTACCAGGTGTCACTTCCATTTCATATTTCATCTTTGTTTTGCTTTTTCTCCCTGAGGAATTGCAGAATTAAAATTCACAGCTCCTAAATGAACCAAAGGTTGAGCGGAGTCACAGACAGAGTTAAAAAACAATTCTTTTTCCAGTATAAGAGTTTGTCCCTATTTCCTGTTGTACAACAGCATGGAAGGCAGAAGGAGATCCTGGGAAGCAATGTATAGAATAAAATGGAAGAGTACAATGTGGTGGGATCCTAAAATATATCATAAGCGGCTGTATTCTGAAATTGATGAAGGAGGTAGGGAAAGATAAAACCAAATGTAGTTAGAGATTCCTAAAATTATCTGCTATCAAACCCAGTCAATTTGCTAGCAATCTATGTATTTGTCTTAGTGTGTGTGAGTGTGTTCATATGTGTGTGTGCGTGCACACACATGCGTGCTTTTGGCTCTCTGGAGGACAGCCAGCCGCAGGGTAACAGCCTGTTAAGGAAAGAAGTAATTTCTCACCAGTTGTTTGCTATATTTTGGATGCCATTGTGGTTTAATCATATTGATACAAAAAAGATGTACAATTGAATTCATCATTAGACAGTGATTGGCACCTGCAGTCACTTATTATTTTGTCAAGGATTTGACATGCCAATCAATCGTGAAAGCAACGTATGCTTGCTTGAAATTGATCATGGAACACTTCACGTTGAGAATCTTAACGAGACTCTTGATATTGGTCAATGCTACCGGGTTGAGGGGTAGAAACCCTACCAAATATTGGCTTCTGCGTGACCACCTCATGCTTCTAAGCAGAAGGTTAACCAAACTAATTGTCTCTGAAGACATGCTAGAATAACTCGGACTTGTTAGTGTCATCTTTTGACCTTGGAGAGCAGAGTGCACTGACCCTATGACCTAATTAACTTTTAATTTTGCAGAACGCATGTTTGTTCCCTAGAAAGGGCTCTTTGCCTTCATTAGTCTTTATCTTGAGGAATAGATCAGTTCTATGTTACTCCAAGTGGTGGAGTTATGTGCAGGGGGTAGATATTATAGGGATGCAGATTTTGGTTAGACATTTCTGTTGAATTCAAGAAACAAGTAATAAAGTGCAAGGCACTGGGCTGGGCTCAGGGGATAGAAAGATGAAAAAATACACAAGTAAGGATATTTCATACATGTATCATACAAACACACAAGGGAACATAATTATGAAAGGATTATCGAATCATACATTTAGAGCTGGAATGGATATTAGAGGCCATCCTAGCCCAAACTCCTCATTTGCAGATGAGGAAATTGTGGTCTAGAGCAGTTAGATTGATGAGGCTGACTTCTTCCCAGCAACAAGAAACTTGTCTAATTCTAAATGTGCCCAGTAATTAGAGACTCTACCTGTTAACAAGAAAATCTTGTTATTTTAAGCCAGTACTCTGTGTACATGACTAACCTTTATGGCTTGTGACCATTTTTATGACCACATCCTTGAACTGTTTTGAAATGTACCAACACAACTGCTTCTTCTTCCTGCCTCCCCTTCCCTACGGTTAACTACCCATGTAGGGATATGCCCCACTCCTGACTGAGTGCCCAAGACTTGTGTACAAATCAAGCCCCTATCTTTTCCCAAATTGCTAGTACTCCTAAGGACTAGCCTGCTGCTTTTGTGTCAATAAAGCTCTCTTGATTAGGAGAATATTTGCCTCTTGAATTCTTTCTAGACAACTTGACACTGAACCTCATCTACCTCATCAAAATGACTTGCCTGAGGTCACATAACTAATAAGTGGCAAAACCAATATTTAAACTCAGGTCTCTGACTCCAAATCTATTGCTGAGAAACCAAGACAGAATATTTAGGGAAATTGGAGAAGGGCAAATACTTTCAGCCAGGAGGAACAGAGAAGGTTTTGTGGAGGCAGCAGACCAATAGGGAAAGAGATAGTGATTTTCCTGTCACAGGAAATATGCAAGAAGAGGGTGAATTTTACTATCACGTATTCTGTAGGAGGGATTTTCTATAAGGAGTTGGAATTTGTATTCAATGGCATTTAAGATATGTTCATATTCAAAGATCATGTGATTTTCTGATATAATCAAATTCTCTGAGAATACTGTGTTTGGAAATTATAGAATACTCTCATTTCTGTTTCTTTCTTGGATGATAGACTGAAAATGCCAGTGATCATGCATGGAAATAGATAAAGAATGAAATATCACTTGGATTTTTTTTATAAAGTTCATTTTTACACCAACAAAAAAGTCTAAAGAAGAGCTGTAGTTAAAAGAAATTTTGTAAGTATGTAAATTTACATATATACACATATATCACATAAAAATCCTCCCTTGTTTACTAGCAAAGTGAGTGACCCAGGGCTTGAGGTATGAGGTCTGGCATTGCAGTTAGAGTCCTGAGAGTCTAAAGGATCATTTTTAGATGTGGGATACATGCTGTGAATGCAACTGTTATGTAAGAAAGGAGGAAATGGAGACATGAGGCAGATGCTTAGGGCATCCCTTAGAAATATTTATGTATCTTTGGAAGTAGTTTGAGGTAAGTAAAGATACTCTATTGTAAATCAAGCCAAATTAGGGCAATAGAAGACTTCACTCCACCTCTCCATTTCCATTTAGGCTGTAAATAGGGACAAATCTTACCCTGTATTGGCTTTGGTCTGTATTTGTAGTAAATTTTCTTCATTTCCTGCATACCTATATCTTGCTTTATAGGCACAGCTTGAGAAAGTTGCAAGGAAATCAGATTTGTTTAAATTTAGATTTGCCAGAGGAAAACACACACACACACACACACACACACACACACACACACACACACACACACACGTACAGAAACTCTACTGTGAAGCCTTTGGAAAAATGAACAATTTTTAAAAATGTAGATAGCCATTCTGTAATATCTTTGTTTAGTGCAGGGTAGATTTCTTTATCATTGGCACACCTATAGTTTTTAAAGGAAGAAAGAAATCATATTCTACATTCAAAAAAGAAATGAATGATTTAATTTAATCTAGTCTTTCCTAATTCTTGGATTTGTGGAGAATGTAAGAAGGATATGAAGAAAAAAGCCCAAAGATGACCACATTAAAGCAAAGATGAGAGTCAAGGTAAGATCACAGGAAGAGTACTGAGTAGGATATAGGAACACCTAACATCTGGGTTCTAGTAACTAATCATGTGACCTTAGGAAAGTCCCATAAGGTCTCTGTAATCCAATTTCCTCATCTATAAAATGAGGGGAGAGTCACAAAAATCAGTGGAAAGATGTCACAGGGGCAGAAAAAATTCTTATAAGTGACCTGGTAAATATCTAGTTGCTAATAGGCAAAGGGAAAAATGATATGCTATAAGTGAACATTTCTGTCCTAATATTCAGTTTTAAAAAATCTTAAAGTCAATGATACAACTTTTAAAAATTTAGGACAGTTATATTTCTTTTATAATTTTACAAGTTAGTCAGCATTCTCTTAAAATTAAACTGTGTAGTAAATATAAATGTTTGTGTGTATACACACATATATAGTATGTAAATCATAGAAGCATTTTTCTTTAATATAGTGTTCTCACATTAAGCTATTTTAATAATTTAAGATTGATTTTGTAGCAATTCACATTAAATTAATTCACGTTCAGATTGGGGTATGCAGTGAACCTAATATAGTGACTATGCTCCCTAGTAAGTGTCAAATTGAACAGTTATAAAAACAAAATATATTCCGAAATTAACATTGCCTTCTCCTTTATGCCACTTTCCACTTTTACATATTTTCTTTGAATTTTTTCCTAAAATTGTGTTGGTATTATTTGTTCTATATAAAGTAGATTTTCCATTTTATCTCTCTCTCTCCTTAGCAACACTCCCAGGCATCCCTTATAATAAAGAATTTTAAAAACGAGAATAAATTTCAGCAACATTAATCATGATATTATCATATTGGAGGAAGTCAGATAGCACAGTTGCTACGCAGTCAGAAAGACTTAGAGTCAGAAAGACATGGGTTGAAATCCTGCCTTAGACACTTCCTAGCTGAGTGACCTTGTATGACTTTCTCTCCGCCTCAGATTCCTTATTTATAAAATGAGGATTTTAGCACCTACCTCACAGCATTGTTGGGAAAATTGAAGTGGATAAAACATGTAAAATCCTTGGTCAATCTTTGAGTGCTCTGTTGATGCTAGCTATTAATATAGAAATGTCCAGTATTCCTTACCCATGAACTCCTGTTTCTGCAAAGGAAAGGGGGAAAGTGTTTTCTCACAACTCTCTTTAGGGCTAAACTTGGTTGTTACAATTATTCAACATTGTTTCAATTGTTTTGTCAACATCCTTTCCATTGTACATTGTATATATAGTGTTATATGTTGTTTTCCTGATGTGCTGCTTACTTTTCCTTGAATCAATTCGTATTAATCTTTGAGAGAATTTTAAAAATACAAGCTATTCATTATATATAGATAGAAAACCAGATTGCCCCTTTTGTCAAAGAATTTCCATTTGAGTAAGGGAGGAAATAATATGCATACAAGAAGCTAAATGGCAAGTTAGAATATGATAAAGGCATAAGAAGCCTCAACAGAGAGGGATAGGAAATTGAAAGAGAGAAGGGAGCATTTAGAGGTGAACCAGATTAATTATAAGATGTTTTTATAAGGTTTTTTTTTCTTCTTTTAACTGGAAAAATCAGAGAAGGCTTCATAAAAGTACTGGCACCAGATCTTAGTAGAAATTGATGGAAGGGAAAATGCCAGTGAGGAGGAGATCTGAAGGGAGTCCATACCAGTTATTGTGTTCATTCTTTGTTGCTGAAGAAGACCATGCCATCAGAGAAATGATAACATAACTTGCATTTGACTTTGTTTTGAGTGAGTGAGGGCTGTGCAGGTCACCAGCTTCACTTCTCCTCCAGAGCCTTCTGAATCTAGAGACTTGATATTCCTTAGGATGACTGAAAATGACCTAGGATGCACTGGGTCTGGAGTAGATTCCAATTATGGGGATTAGCCAGATCAATTATGGGTAGTCTAGAAAGGTGGAGAGAGCAGGGTGAAGTCAGTACTTGGCTTGTAATTCAATATGGTGGAACATAGAAGGTGTAATTGGGACTAAGGACATTAAATACCCCACTTGCTCATTTGTATTTTATCCTGGAGGCAGCAGAAAGTCTCTAAAGTTTTCTCAGCAGAAAATGACTGAATCGGACCTGTTTATGGGGAAGAATCCTTTTGTAGGATGAAGAAGGCAGAGAAACAAGTTGAGGTTATTTTGAAATTTTAATGTAAGTTGTAACAGAAGTTTTAAACAATAGTGAGTGCAAAGAGATGTATGTGGAGGAAATTGTAGAAGTAAATCCAGAGGGACTTGGATGGAGATGTAATAGTATAAATATACAAAAATAAATAAAAGAATGATGGAAGTTTTCTCAAATGATATTGGGAAATGTGGTTATCCTAAAGTTCTCATTTTTTTTCACCTTCCCATTTCTTTTAATGAATTAAAATGTCTTGTACTTTCTATGATTGTCATGGTCTGAATAAAAAGATATCTTATATGATTTTCACTGACCTTAGCTGTTCTTCCAAAGTTTAGATGTCCTAACGGGCACCTGTAAGGTATCCACGCCCTATCCAAAAGTCATTTTTACTTTGAGGTGTCACAGAACTGGGTTAACATGCAGACCGTATAGTGTCTTTGATGGTGTGTGTGGATAAGTAGAAAGCTTACAAATTAGGCTGCTTTAAATATTAATCACTTATTTAAATTTCGATAATGCAGTAGTTCCTAATATTCTCTTGTGCATTCTTGTGCTACAAGATTGACCTTATAATAAATGAATTGAATGAGAAACATTAAGAACTTTAATTGTCATTTTTTTACTAGTTTAATCAAGTACAATATATTTTTATTTGTTTTTTCTTTTTCTCATTAATCTTCCCTCAAACCTTGTGAGATAGATATCCAGGGATCATCTCAATTTGACAGGTGAGTCACAGAGAGGTCAAGTGAATTCCCCAGTATCACACAGTGAGTGACAGTGACAGAATCGGAGCTCACACCTCCTGACTTTGACCTAATCGTCTTTCTGCTAGATCAGACCTAGGAGAAATATAGCTGAGCACCCAGCTTTGACCTCTGAGGGCATATCACCACTGTTCCCACTGTGGTGCCTGTGTTTCCTCCACCTTCTCTTAGTTAGCCCTATCTGGGAGCTAGTTTTGTTGGCCAGACCCAAGTCAGATAATATTTCTCTATTGCTGACAGCTGTCTGTGAACCTTTATCGGTCAGCCTCCCTGTTTTCCCCCCATGTAAAATTTACTACATGTGGCATTTATTTTTTTGTAGATGCCAATTATACTCCATCAGCACACACACGTATATATGTAGTATGTGTGTATATATACATATATAGATACATACTATATAGATACATATATGTATACATACATACACACATATATAATGCATATACATATGCACACACATACACCCACAGCTCTCTTGGACCCTGAGAGATCACCCATCTGCTTAGGAGAAGGAATCTCCACACCAGAAGTTCCCTATATCCATGAACTCACAGGCCTGAACAGCAGCACCATGGATCTCTGAGTGAGGATGGAGAATGGTGCTGAGGATGAATAAAAATTAATGATTATTTTTATTGACTATAAAGTATCATACAGATACAATATAGGTTTCCCTCTAGTATTCACCCTTTTAGCAAATATGAGAAGAACTGCTGGAATGTCAGATAGAGTGAAAATATGATAATAGGGTCTCTTTGGTGATAACATCAACAACATCCGTAATAAATAGCTTTAATACAGTGCTTTAGAGTTTGCAAAGTACTTAGAATACATTTTTTTCACTTGATTCACACAACAGCACTTTGAGGCAGGTGCAATTCTTATCCTTATTTCATATCTGAAAAACTGAGGTTTAATTTGCATCGGGTCAAACGGCTAATGAGTGTCTCAGGCTGAATTTGAACTCAGGCCTTTCTCTCTCCAAGTCTACCACTCTATCCACTGTACCACATAGTTAGAAGAGTAAAAGGTCTCCTCTACCACTCCCAGATCCCTAGTTTCCTATAGGTGCTTTTGAGGCTTTATAGTGTCCAATAACTGTCAAGGTTTTAATTGGATTTGTGAGAGTCACATAGCACAAAGGCAGTGTCTGCTTAGGACAGTAGTACAATTACACATCCAGGGCATCCAGGTAATGCTGTGGATGGATAGAGCCCCTGGGCTGAAGTCAGAAAGATCTGAGTTTAAATCCAGCCTCAGACCTTTACTAACTGTGTGACCTTGGGGTAGTCATTTAACTCCTATTTACCTCAGTTCCTCATCTGTAAAATGGGGACACACTGGAGAAAGAAATGGCAAACCACTCCCATAAAAACGCCAAGAATATCTTGTCTGTGGAGTCATGAAGGACTGAACGACTGAACAGAAACAAACACCCTGGCATATAGGAATCATTTTGGAATTGTTTGTTGCTTGAATTGAAATGGACACCACTTCACAAAGTACCTTGAGCCTCCTAATTGCTACCTGCTTCTGCTCTAAGTCACGGTTGCCATTTTACTTTAGTGCTTATACCCTAGGGGAACCTCGAGCAGCATGGTGCTATTTCTGGAGCAACATCGGATGCCTCAGTTCCCTCCACTGACAACTTGGGTGATAGATATGGCATTCTTGCCATATTTATGATTACTTGATTAGTTGGGACCTTCATAAGTTTGCTGTTCCTTACTGTTTCCTGGCTTCACTTCCATTTAACTCACCTCTGATCCTAAGGACTGTGTGCGTGTGTGTGTGTGTGTGTGTGTGTGTGTGTGTGTGTGTGTAATCCTTTAGAGAATGCAAGCTATGCCAATATCTCAGATTAACGGTTGAGAACATTTCACAGTAGGAAGTAATGATGAGGCCCATTGACTAGGTGTCTCCTGCCTCATATGAGTGTCCTCATGCACAGTTGTTTGTGCTTCCGTCCTGATGTTCCTGCTTTATCAAGGGGCCATTGAACTGGCCTTGCTTCTTTCATCTACAGGACTCAAAGTCCTTTGAAAATCTGAATGTATAAACCTTTTCAAAGTGGCAAATTCTTTAGACTCATAGATACAGTATGGATAATGAATAATGTTCTAAGGAGGGCCATATATACTTTTATAGCATGGAGTAGTGGATGCGATGCTGGATATAAAATCAGGAAGACCTCAGTTCAAATCCCACCTCAAACACTTAGCTCTGTGATGCTGGCAAGTCATTTAAGATCTTGTAGCTTCCATTTCCTCATATGGGAAGTAGGATTCAAAACTGCCTGTATTTCAAAGGGCTGTATTTGAAGATCCAATGGGAATATATATTTAAAGTGCATTACAAACCATGGTGAATCTAGGATTTGATATGAGACCTAGTTTGAAGATCAGTATCCGTACTTACTAAATCTATAACTTTGAGCAGATCTCCTAAACTCTTCATGTAAACTTCATGTGTAAAATTGCAATATTTTTGTTGTTACTGAGTTGTGTCTCACTTTGTATGACCCCATTTGGGGTTTTCTTGGCAAAGATACTGTAGTAGTTGACTGTTTCCATCTCATCTTACAGATAAGAAAACTGAGGCAAACAGGGTTAAATGACTTGCCCAGGGTCACACAGCTTGTAAGTAGCTGAGGTCAGATTTGAATTCAGGTCTTTCTGACTCCAGGTCCAGTGATCTATCCATAATTTTGTCATCTGTTATCTCATAGGCTTGTGGTAAGGCAAATAACTATGTAAAACCCTAGACCAAAAAATCACATAAATGTGACATAACAACAATAAATAAGGTACTTTAGGGTTTGCAAAGTTGTATCTCAATATTACTACATCTTATCTTCACAGCAAAGCTGATAGATAGGTGCTATTGCTATCCTCATTTGCAGATGAGGATATTGAGGCAAATAGAGGTTGAAGTGACTTGCTCCTGGTCATACCGCTAATAAGTAACCAAAGCTAGGTCTTCCAGACTCCAGGTCAAGTACTGTATCACCTAACCACACATACACATATATGTGAAATGTAATTTCTAAACCACATATGTAAAATGAGGGTGGCAGATGAGTTGATCTATGATGTTCCTCCCAGGGCTATCTTATATGATCTTTGAGTATTGTCCTCTATGATGTCTTTCTTTCTATTCTTTCTTCCTCTTTTATTCTTTTTTAAAATTCTCTTCTTTGTTCCCTTTTACTCTGTCTTTTAATTCCCCTTGACCCAGCAATTATCGAGCACTGACTGCATAGTTGGCAGTGTTCTAGGCACTGTGGGAGTATAGAAAGAAATCTGACAGGCTCCCATCCCCAGTCTTGCCGTGTAATTTATTTAGCTAAGCATGATGTACTCATGAAAATTTCTCCTTTCCTCTTTCCTTTGAAACTATAGGACATGGGGCATAGTTGGAGCCATTGCTGGAGGGGGAAATGAAGTCATGAAGAGACCTATTGCTATTGCTTTTCTCCTTTGCTTAACCCCTGTGTGGAAGATAACCTTCCCCCTCGCCCCCACATTCATTTCCCTATAGCCAGGTTCCAATTAGTGCGAAAAACAAATCCCCTGAAGTAGCTGTATGTATTCAAAATCACATTATTTGAAGTTATAATTATGTGAAATACAGTTGTTGGTTCCAGTGTATCGGAAATATACGATATGAATTCTAATAATGCAACCACCATAGGAGATCCGTTCTTCTCACTAATCGGGACCAAACTATATTATCAGAGCTGAGCTGGCACACAAAGATCTAATGCATAGAAAATTTCTTCTCCATAGTTTTGGATTACCATGGCTTCATTTATGCTAGCAACAGATTTCTCTTCCCTCCAGTCTCATTGTGCTAATCAAGTCCTTTTAAAATCTGTTTTGAAGGAAATCTTTCTTAAGGAAAGGCATATCACTACTTAGCAAAAATGTGTGATTGAAAAAGCGAAAGGATGGGGGAAGGGAGTTTCAGGCAAAGAAGGATATGTACTGGAAATAATAAAAATAGAAACGTTAGAAATGAAGGAAACTAGCTTAAAGACTATGGAATCAAAGAACGATATAATTATAGATTTCATGGTAGTCATAGTAAGTAATATAGTCTCAAATGAATACTAGATTTCAGAGAAGGGATGGGCATTTGTGCAATATTCTATAGTTAAATTTCAATTTATTGGATTTGTGCACCACTGAAAATTGGTCTATTAAATTTATCACAGTGGCCTCACCTTGATTTGTTTAATATATACTGGAAAAGAATTCCCAGTCACCTGAGATTAATTTCAGTATTTGTTAAGACTTTTAAGCCACTGCTAACATCAGCAGCAGCAAAATGTAAGGAGCATATTTTCACATTAAAAAAAAACCCAACAAAACAATACCGCGTGTGTGTGTGTGTGTGTGTGTGTGTGTGTGTGTGTGTGAAGCAGTGTGGTATGGTAAAGGAATAGACTTGGAATCAGGAAAAGTAAAACCTATCTGTGACACAGTGTAGCCCTGTGACCATTAGAAAGTCATCATAACATCTCAGTGATCCAGAAAACTATCTAAGACTGTAAGCTGTAGATGAGAGGTCAATTTCCAGTTCCAATTCCAATAAATATTTATTAAGTGCTTCTAAGTGTCCACACTGTGCTAAGTCCTTAAGAACAAGTCAGATAGCCTCAGTCCCCAAGGAGCGTATATTCTAATGGGGTGAGGGGGGAGACAACACAAAAGGAAGCAGGAAAGCAGAGATGGGGTAACATCGTGGAGTTCTTGATGGATGTGTGTGTATGTTTGGAGATCTTGTTCCTTGGAGCTAAAACCAGGCAGAGCATCAGAGTGAACTGAGAGAAGCAGTTTCTGCCTCCTATTAAGGAAAGCATTGGGAAGAGTTTTGTATTCAGCTCTCCAGTCCTCTAGACAGAGGGGAGAGGAGATTGAGGGAGGTGGTGTCAATCAAGGCTTCTGTTAGTGGCATGGTGATGAGATTCGGAGTGATGAACTTAACCTGAGAGGGGCATCTTGTTGCAAGGAATTGAAACCAGGCAGAACATTGGGTGCAAAGTGAAATATCTGTGGAGTATCTATCCATCCAGTCTGTATTTGTGGAGGGAATTCTCACACAAGGAGTCCCTCACATTGTTGAAATCACAAGTCTAGATGAAAATCCATGCCTAAATTGTCTGTACATACAAAATCATATCAGTATGCATACATGTCCACATCTATACTGTCTGTTTATTAACTTTATATTTATACTGTATATTCTTTTCCAATGGCTCCTTACTTGGATTTTTAAAATCCTCTTAATTATTTATAAGAAGATAAATCATTTAACATTTTAAATATTAATTATCTGCAGCAATCATTGCTTAGTATTCTGGGCCAAACTTTTGAACTCAGCATAGATTTTGATTCTTACTAAATAGATTTCAATTAGGCTCCTTCAGTCTCCTCTAGAGAATAATTGAAAGTATTAAAAAAAAAAAGATATTGTGCACTCCCTTAACAACCCCAAATGGGGAACTTTACATATATGATTGCTTTTTAACTCTCCTCTTGTACATTTTTAAGTTGTCCTAGAAGTTTCACTCTACTTGGCATATGAATAAAGTACAGCTATTGTTAAGATTTTCCTGAGTAATGCATTTTATAACAAGCTCAGTAGCATGCAATTAGGGAATTCAGCTTACATTATTAACCAATTTTATTATTAATAATAAAATATTTATGAATATAACGGAAGAATTTAGTTACATTTGCCAAAGATAGAATCAAAAAGCAAACATAAATAAGCAACATATGAATGTTTGTGAATTCAATTCATTTCAACAACATATAAAGTGCCTACAGTGTGCAAAAGTACGAAGAAAAATAACATGTAGAAAGGAAGGCTGTAAACATAATGTTAAGAAGAGTCATGCTATCCATATAAGTTAAAGTAAGAGGGAGATGGGTGGAATGGGAGAAACTGGAAGTTAAACCATTAAGGAGGGCTCCATGTTATTATTTGTCTATTTTTTTATTTGTAGTATATAGTGCATGGCCATAGATCATCTGTGGGAGAATTAAAGCAAGACTTTTATATAGCATATGCTCAAGTTGAATTTAAAAGATTTTTGGTGATGTAGAGTTCAAATTATCTTTGACACATTTTTGAAAGTTACTTACAAATTCCTGACTAAACATAGGATTCTTCTTTATCAGAGAATCTAACATAAGATTTTAATCATATTTGGTACCCATAGGGTTTTAGGTTTCCAACCGGCCACCTGTCTCAAACATTAAAAAATTCACAGGACAGATGGGAAGGTGAAAGAACTTGTCCTTGGATATAGAAATTCTTGCACTGCAGCAACAGTCATAAGCAAGGCTAGCCAATATAACACACACACACACACACACACACACACACACACACACACAATTGTTGAGCCTCTCCTGTACCATGATTATAAATTTCCTGTTAATAGAATAAATGCAGATTTCATTTTTTATCTCTTTATTTTTGTAGTGGAGGACCAAGAAAAAGTCCGTAACTTACAAAAACTTACAAACTGACAAAACATGGATTGTTCATTTGAAATATGAATCAAGTTTGAGGACTATATAAAATATGTGCCTAATTAACATATCTTTGGTAGGAATGGGGAATGTGTTCTTTTTTAGGTTCTTTGAAATTTGTTTAGGTACTCTGAAATATGTTAGGCCATATTGTGAATAATGTAAAAGAAGGAAAGATTTAACCAAGTATCTCCTGAAATTACAGTTTGTGATGCTATCACTCTATGGTAGTTTATGGCAGGTTTAATTAGGAGATTTTTTTCACATGTTGTCACTTTCTTTAGAAAGTAGTTAAGGGAGTTTGCTAATTATCAAAGACAACAGAGATGTGGAATTCAGAGAAACCAGCTTCTTAATACAAGGTAGCACTATGGTAAGAAACAATCTCAGGGGCAGAGAAGATACCATTGCTAATCTTCTTTAAGCTCCCATCCTGGATCTTCTTCAACCACCCTCGTCTCTTCTCCGTCACTAATATCCCTTACAGGTGCTCATTCAGTCTCCACGCGCGTATTTCCAATGACAAAGAACTCATTAACTTATAAGGGATCCCATTCTATTGTTAGCTATCTCTACTTATTAAGATGCTATTGTATTAAATTAAAATCTGCCTCCTTAAAACTTCTAGTTCTTAGTTATTATTATATCCCCTGGAACTATTTAATGTCTTTTACAAAAAATTACCATTCAGAAATTTGACAATAACATGTCTTTTCTCAAGGCAAACCATCCTCAGTTTCTTCAAGTAACTGATCCCTTCATGGTTTCCTAATGATCATTCCTTTTTTGCTATGGCTTTGCTCATACTACTATACTAATCTAGAATGCCTTCTGTACTGCTTTCTGTGTGTCAGTTTTAATTTTAAAGTACTTCACATGCCTCAATGCATCATACAAACAGGAACTGTTAGGAATGGTTTTGATACAATAATCCAAGGCAACAAAAACAACAAAAGAACGTTCTATGGAACACTTGGTCATCTGCTAAAGTTAAAAATCAATCATGAATAGTAATTATAGCTTAGCAAAAGATAACTATATGATCCAAAGTCCTGCTGAAGAGGAAATGGTAGAGAATGTCTATGAAGAACTTGAAAGGATCCTACAACTAAGGCAATACATTATTTTCTCTTTAGTTACTTTAATGTAAAGATGAGGACACAGAGTAGCAAAATGAAAACTAGATTGGAAAATATGGCTTAGCTTTGAGGATAAAAGAGGTTAGGAGCTTGTAGATTTCTTAGAGATTGAGAAGCATGGCAGTCACACTAGTTTATAATATTGTAGGATCACACTAGGGTTACACTAATTTATAACACTAGAAATTGGCACCTAAGATAGGAGAAGTAAAAATAAGTCCATAGTGTGATATTTGGTGTGAGACTTCACCGGTCACATCATTTAAAGATAATTAACAAATACAGGTGGATAACACATTGATGGGAAATTGGTCAATATTTGTTTAACAACCTATTTTTTACCATCAGTAAAAGTAAAACCATGAGATTTGGACCCTAACACATCAGTTTCCTGTCTGTTACTTGAAATTGCACTTACGTCAAAGTCAGGAAGAATGACTGGACTTGACCAATAAACACCAAAGAAATCTATCAAAACAAAATTTTGAAAGCACTGAGATTACAATATATCTCAGGGAGTTGTTACTAACAGAATGGAGTAGTGATTGTGAGTCCAAAAAGAATAAAAAAGAAACAAAGGGGATTAAGAGACCATAGCTATCATTCCATATCCCTTCTTAACCACTGTCATAAAATATGTATTGAAGTAGTTAAGGTTACACATTGAGAGTATTCCTGATGAAAATAGGAGAAGGAAACCATCAAGCTTGTACAAATAATTTCTACAGGAGGTCGGGATTTTCACAGTCACAGAGTTGACTGAAAGATACAGTCAATAAAAAACTCATTTGTGCTTAGTATTTGTTGATGAGTAAAACAAAACAAAACATTTGACATAGATGACTGAGAAACAACACTTAGACTTTCCAATAAACAGAAATCTCCCACGCCTTTATTAAGATCTTTGAAGATTCTTTGATAAATACAATTAAACATGTTACTGTTCAGTGACCTTTTGATTATGTGAAAACTAGGTGGTACAATGGATAGAGAACTAGGCGTGTAGTCAGGAAGTCCCGTGTTCAAATGTGACCTCAGATATTTTCAAACTGTATGACTCTGGACAAGTGATTTAACCTAGATCTGCTTTCATTTCTTCAACTGTAAATCAGGAATTACTCCTACCTTCCAGAGTTGGAGTGAGAATCAAATGAGACATAGTTGTAACTGCTTAGCACAGCCTTTGACAAACAGTAGGTATTTAATAAATGCTTTTTTCCATCCATCCAAGTAAGATATAAAACAGAGGAACATATATTCAATAAAGGTACTCACTGCTGTCAAGGAGAAGCATAGGAGTGTAATAGAGACTTGGAATTAGAGTAAGGAAGGTTTGGTTCAAATGTTACATCAAGAACTTATTGTTTGACCCTTAATAAGTTACTTACCCTATCAGGGATTCGGTTGCCCCATCTGTGAAGCGTGGATAAATAATAGCAGCTTCCTTTGGAGATGATGTCAGTCTTAAAGTGGATATACCTGAATTATTGTTAAAATCATTGTTGTTCCTGTTCAGGGTCCAAATGGAAGAGAAATTTCACATTTTCATGAGCTAGTATCATGAAGCTCCAGAAAATGACAGTCTAAAGAACCTACTAAAAGATCTACTTGGTTAATCACATAATAAAAACAAAGTGGATGAAAAATAGTTATTGACCAGAGTGATTTGCATGGCTCATCCATTGAGTTAGTAAATTTCTACCAATAGCTCGGACAGGCTCTGTAGATGGACAGTGAATTAGACTCAGAATTTAATCGAAAAAAGCAGGCAGGATAATTATTCAGGACTTTCAATGATCCCAAACTGTACCCTAAAAGAATCAGAGAATCAAAACTAACTCTTTGTCTCTGTCTTTGTCTCTGTTTCTGTCTCTCTCTCTCTGCCTCTCTGTTTCTCTCTGTCTCTCTGTCTCTGTCTCTCTGTCTCTGTCTCTCTCTCTCTGTATTTCTCTTCTCTTCTTTTTCTTTCTCTCCATCTCTCTGGTTGACTAGCTCTCAAATACAAATATTTTCATTTTGCTGGTGCATGGTTGTTAATCTGGAATGTCACAATCTCTGAACAATCAAAAGTATAGAAGATCCAAAAGAAAATGAAGAAAAAGTATCATAGTCAAAATTAGGCTAGATTATACCTTATAAGGGATGCACATTATCAAGAGAACATAAGGTTCAGAAAGAAGTGGAAAATGGACTAGTCTTGTAGTGAGAGCAAATAATAGCAGATGGAGAGCCCAAGCGTTGAACTGATAATCACAGAATATAGCAATAACCTATAGAAGGGCTGCAGCACAATGGATAGCCATTCAGTGAAGAGTTTATTGGTGAATGTTGACAAGAATAATGCAGGTGTACAGAAAAATTCTTGTTAAGATGAGAGGGAAGTGAGGAGCTATAATGTACTAATGAAGGAATGATAAGTTCCATGGTATTTTCTCAGATCATTTTTAAATTCTATGAAAGCAAAGACTGTATCTTAATTACTTTATCACCCTCGAAAAGGCTGTGACTTAGTGAGCTGTGTTATTGTATACTCTATATTACTTCTAAAGGCCATAGCTTACATTTTCCTGCTATTGTACATTTCAAAGAAATTTATTTTCTTAAATATTTCCTAGTGCTCCAAAAGGGAAGAAAAATGAAAGCTCACAATGCTGTGTGAGCCTACAAAGTGTAGAGTTTGATATCATAATAAAGTTAAGAATTAATCCAGCATTTCCTTAATTAGTTTGGTGATTTTGAGGTAATTTTAAGGTAACCTGTACAGTTTTAGGTCTGAAAGTATATCCAGAAGACAAAGGGCTCAGTGGATAAAATTTCAGACCTGGAGTCAAGAAGCTATGTGATCCTGAACAAGTAATTTATTCTGATTTGCCTCAGTTTCCTCATCTGTAACATGAGCTGGTGAAGGAAATGCAAACTATTCAACATCTTTGGCAAGAAAACCCCAACTAGGGTAACAAAGAGTCAGATAAAACTGAACCAACTGAATGGCAACAATTACTATAAATATGGTTTTGTTTTCCTTGGAAACATTCATCTTCATTTATGTAAATGCTTTATGTCTTGCGGGGTCTGATTCTCAAGTGCAGCATATAGTGGTAATAGTATAGGTGTAGAATTTGGAGAGATAAGACTAATATTCCGAGTTTTCTAGAATTAATTCACCTGATAATGTCACAAGGTAATGTAGGCTTGTGTCTTTTAAAAGGCTAGTTATATATTATTAAAGGGTAACTGACTTATATAGCTCCTTGCCCTAATACTTGCAATTTATTTTCCATTAAAATATGTTTTATGAGAAAGATCTTTTTTCTACTTACATATCATAAATAATCATTTTAATATCTATGTGGATCATAGGATTTGGAACTGAAATGGACTTTAGAGGTAATCATCTTCCACACCCTCATTTTTCAGTTAGGAAAAATGACACTCAATGTGGTTACCTGCTTGATAGAAGTGGGATTTAAACAATAGTTTTCTGATGCTAAATCAAGTACCCTTTCCACCACATCATATTGAATATACTGACCTAGCCTGTCTTTGTCATTGATCTCATGATTCTTAAAAATAATTTATCAACAAAAACTAAATGTGACTGATGAGATCCTTCATAATCTTCTTTTGAATCAGTGATTTTGTTAATTACAAAATCTATACATTTAGATAGTTTTCATTCCTTTCTAGGGTCTTTCTATGTTTCTATATCTAGAGGCTCCAATTTCTTCCTCTCCAAGGCTGGCAACCAAACATCATTATCTTGTCATTCAAGGGGGAAAAATGTGAAGCATGATGAGTGTCTACACTGTAACTAACCCAGAAAGCCATTTGACAGAACCTCTCTTTATTAGTCCCTACAGTAAATGGTTGCGCATTATATCTGAACATGTGTCAAAAGTATTCTTTTTTCAGGAGTTTGATTTTTTTCCCCTCCAGAGGTAGTTTGATGGTTGGGTCTATCTTTATAAAACTCAAATGAAATTGAACACTTGGTGTGCCCAGGACATATTCAGTAGAACATTCACATTGCCCAGTGCTAAAGAGGGTTCACTAAAGCTGAGTACCAACCAAAAAAAATATGAATACAGTACTTCCATAGTTACTATTGACAAAGAAAGAGAATGCCCCAGTGACTCTACCATAAAATCATGAAAACAGCAGCATTGACGAACAACTTTCACTTGAAAAAAGTCATGTAGAATTAGTTGGTTTTGAAAATGGTCTACACTCTTCATTTATTATTTAGTCTTATTTTACTCTGCACAGACAAGCTCTCTGGCCTAGTGTGAAGCTTCACACAGCCAATTACCTCAAGGTGTTTAGTTCATTCATTATTTAAAGCATAAATCTTGTACAGGTTGTCCATTGACGACCCTCAGGGAAGTCTATAGCAAATGCCTTTCATCCTTACTGCTTCAGCCAGTACACATGGACATACCTGCTGAGCTCGGGAGGCCAGAAAAGGTGATGGGATTTATAAGGTATGAGAGATGGTAATAGCACGTCATTTTCTCTTTACGTGAACAAAAGCTGTGCATGCTGCAGTGATTTTCAGGTTGGAATCTGGACAGAAAAATATCCTGCTTGTTTAAGTGACATGACTCCCTCGGTTAGAGAAAAGCCCCTCTTTATTCGCCTTTTTTGGCTGTGGTGTTCAAGTATGGGCAATGACATTATTGTTGGTGGAAGTTTGATTTTTCAATGGCAGCAGTTGAGATCTTACCTAAGGAGAATCCTCCCTTAGCTGGAACTACCTCCTTTTACAAATGTGGCTTATGTCTTCAAAAACATTTTTCTTTTTCTGGCTTGTTTTCAGTCTAGTGTAGGGACACCAGGAAAGGCCTGTCTGGATGACTTGGAAAGAGACTTCCTCAAGTAATGTGCTTATTCCACTGATGGGCTTATATGCCATTAACAGCTTCTATCCCACACTGAATGTGCCAGGTATTTAACTGGGGACTGGTACTAATTTCAGAGCTAATACTGAGCTGTTCCACATCAATGCTTTCAGCAGGTGGCTTGAACTGACAGTGTAAAGAAAAAAGTGAGAGAAAATTACCATTGTACTATAGAATTTCTCTGATTGAATTGACTGATTATACTGTCAAAAGGGCATTGGAAAACTGGCAGGGTTATGAGGAGCAAAAAAAAATGACAGGATTCTTTTTTTTTTAAGAGCTTGTCTGTTGATTTTGTACAGCCAAATATTTCAAAACCATAAGAAGGTTTGATGTGAGAGATTTTAATTCAGTCCTTGTGAAACCCATTTGTTCTCTGATTTATTCTTTTTGAGCTTGCATATTGTGTAAACTGATCCAGTCGTTTTCTTACTCTTTTCTTTACAAGCCAGGCATTAAAACGATTTATTTTGGAGGCTGCATTATAGATATGTGGATTTCCCCCTTCAAATCCCATCACCAAAAGTAGAACTACATTACACATTTGAAATGCAGTCTTTATAATGTTTTACTTGTGGGAAGAAGCCATATTTGTTGGATAATGGTACAGAGGGCTTATCGAATAATTCGAGATGAAAGCCATTTGTTTTATATAACCATCCTTGTACAGCATATTCATAAAAAATGGTTTAGACTGCTATTGAAGAAATTCTGAAACTCATCACCCAAATTCCAAATATTCTGTTCCTTTGAAAATTGTCATTTTATCAATTCTAAAATATTGTATCTGGTAAATATTCAATCTGAATATTTTCCTGAACATATTCCTCTAAAAGTAATTTTTAAAAATGCTCTGTAAGTATAGCCTTAGTCATACATTAGCGTAGCTCTTTCATTTTTTGTTGTTTATAGGCTGTATTCTAGAGACCAGAAATTATTAAGATTTTTTATTTATGCCACCAAGCTATACTAGTATGTGTATATGATATACCTGTATATGACTATATACATATGCATGCATATATATAGGTATACAGTTTACAAAGTGCTTTCCTTACAACAATACGGTGAAGTAAATATGTTGCTAAATCCATTTGATTGGTGATCAAGCTCAGAGAGGTCAAGGGCTTTTCCCAAGGTAACAGAGCTAGAAAGTGTCAGAAACCAGACCCATACCTAGATTGTTCTCAATGCAAATCCGTAACAGTTTGCACTTTATGATGTTGTCTCTCAGTGATAACTTCAAAATGATTTTGGTTCAATAACTTAGGAGTGAGATAAAGAGAGGGATTCTGCTGATAATTCAGAAATCACTTCCATTTAGGGAGGGGGTGGTAAGGATGCAGGAGGAGAAACTTCTAATAGATAACACAATAGGCAGTGAAAAGCAATAGAGATCTTTGAGAATTTTTTAAAATTTAGATTAATTGTTGGAGGGATTAAATGAACAGTGAATAGGGCCCCAGCTGTGGAATTAAAAGACATAAATTTACTTCCCACCCTTGATACATCCTATGTAACCTTGGACAAGTCACTTATCCTCCCTGTTCCTCAGTTTCCTCATGTGTAAAGTTAGGATGTTAGATTAGATGACCTCCAAGAAGTTATGGTAGGATCCTGTTACATGTGAATTAACATTATATGAATGAGGACCTCTAATTACAGAAAGGAAAGATGGAGGTTGTTTGGCATTAACTAGAGCACAAATGATTTTGTTACATTGTATAATGTAGCAGGCAATCTTTATATTACCAGTATTCTGATGCAGTGTAACAAACCAGCGGGAAACTGCATTCCAGGGGATTTCTATGGTGACAACAGAGAATTCGTTCCATTGCTTACAGAGCAACCAGTTGTAGCTTACAGTAGCTTCAGGGCTGATGCGTATAGGGATGTGGTTCTCCTTGCCACTGAGCTGTAGAACTAAAAGCACATGCAATGTAAATATAATAGTGTGGGAAGATTTTTTCTAACCTGGAGGTGTTATCAGAGCAATGGCTGTCAACCTTCATATCCATGAGTAGGAAAAACGTGAGGCATTTGAAAATTGTACTTGAAAAGCAAATGTGTGGACAAGTTTCTTCTCTTATTTTACAAAAACAACAACAAAGTACTCTATATAGTTATTTGCATTTCAGTTGGAGGCATACCTCAAATAAAAAAGGAAAAGAGCACACACACACACACACACACACACACACACACACACATACACACACACACACACACACACACGCAAACACACACACACACTCTAAGCACAATGATGACTCAATTAACAAATCCTCCTATTTGAACAAAGCTTCTTTTAATAAAGTTGGCCTGTTCCCAGAAGAGGCTGGGAAAAGCTCTGATCTACTCATCTCCATGGTGGATCTATTTGCAAAGGACCAGGCAAAGGTGCTTGCTACTTCATGCATTAGTTTTTTTTGGGTTGGCAATCACACAGATTTATCACCTAGGGATGAAAGGGGTGGCTACATATACAATACAGCCACTAAGTAAGGGATTGTCTGATTGTCTTGCTGAAGGCTTGAGAGAATAGGGTGCCCCTTCAGTCATCCCTCTGGCTTTTATATTATTTCTAAATATACTAATCAAACTTCTGATGACAAAGTGATTAATTTCATTATATCCTTTATGAATAAAATTAAAATTTCTATGATTATAGATTTAAAGATGAAATGAACCTTGAAAGCCACATAGTTCACCCTCTTCATTAAATAGTTAAGGAAACCGAAGATCATGGAGATAAAGTGACTTACCTAGGGTCATACAAGTAGGAAGTTGAATATTTCGGATTTTAATTCAGGTCCTACAACTCCTACAAGTTCAGAACTCATTCCATTTCATCAAACTTATTCCATTAACTGATATTGACTTTTGGAGTTCTTTTTATTACTTCAACAATTTGCCCATTTAGCTTGTGGACTAAAGAAGTATATATTAAAAGTAAAGTTCCTTTGAGAAATGTATTTCATTACTTTAATTTCTTTTCACATATTTAATTGTGGAACTGTTTTCCATTTAATGACATAGGTGGTAGAATGATACATATTTGACACTGTCACATGTAAAATTGGTGTGAAAAAATATGAAGAAAACTATCTTACTAATTTTTAAGCTTTTAAAAAATATTGAAATTGAGGTTGGGAGGAAAAGATTAAAGAAGGTTAAAGTGAATGGTGTTCATTTCTTTCAGAATATTGCTAAATGGAGATTTAAAGAACTGTTCATTTCTTCCTAACCTTCTTCATCCCTGCTCCTGGATTACCTTGTGGCATAATTTAAGTGGAAAATTTTTAATAGCTTAAAACAGCTTAATTCTTAATGCATTAAAAAATACTTTTCTTATGAGATAGAATTTAATTTTTTTCACTGTTTTTGACAATTTGGTCACCAGTTCCCTAAGGAAGATGTCATTTGCTGTCTTTTATACTTGTGTAGGATCTGGGCCCTTTGACTTCAGGATTTGGCCCAATAAATTAGGTGATTGGTTTACCTAGCATGAACCAAAAAAACAAAAAACAAAACTCATATTGGATTTTCCTGTAAGTTATTATCTGATTGTTCTAAATTAAATTAAGCCACAAAGAAAAGTGAGAAATTTGCTAGGCATGATAGTATGCCATTAGGTCTAATTCATATTTAAACTTAGATTAACATTATCTAAAGTCAAAGATAATCTTTTTTTCTTGAAAAGATGCAAAATAAAAATACATTCAGTCATAAAATTGTTAAAGTTTTTTTTTTTTTACATCCTGTATTTGCATAATTGTGAATGAAAGGAATATATCATTAAGGAATAGAAGTTAAAGTATAATCCAAATTGCTTTAGCCCTTGTATTCTGTTTGGTCTGTCTAGTGCATTCTGGGAAAATACCCAAACAGGTTTCCTTAGATGTTATAATACTTTTCCTGAAATGCCTTGATTGAATATGTCAGTGACTGAAGAAAAAATTTACCTCTCCAGTGCCTATAGAATTACTCAGCATACTCAGAAATGAGTTGAAGACCTTTTGAAGACGGTTCTTGGGTTACTGACTGATCCAAGTGGCTTCTTAACAGCCACTAATTTACTTGGATTTGTTACTATTTGTAAATTATGTCAACTTCAACCTCAGTTTTATGTGACTTTCCTTTGTTATTCCTTTCTTTAAAAAAAAGGTCTTATGTTTCCCTTTCATTGATTCTGCCTCTGTAGTTGATAATCTGTGTTATTTGATGTCACAGAATAGTGCTAGGGAATGAATAAAAAACAGGGAATTTAGAGCCTTTAATTTTTTTCTCCAAATGTAACAAAGATGGAGGAAAAGATTCTAGATTTGAACTTGGATCTGGGTTCATATCTTGACTCTGCTACTTACTACTTATGAGAATCCAAGAATGTATCTTAATATCTCAGTTCCTGTATCCACATTACAGTGAGATTGGATTGTATCTCTTTTAAGGTTCACTCTGGTTCTTAAAGTTGTGGCCTTGGGAAATAAAAGATTAATTCTCTGAAAGTAACAAATTTGAAGTTGTCTAAGATGACAGCTTATGGAGATATTTTTCTTTTCCTTTTTTTTAATGGCAGATTATATACCAAAAATCTTTCTGTCAATACTTGGAGATGAAGAGAAGTTTATGGTTATTAAAAAATCTCTTGACCAGCAATAGAGTTTCCTCTCTTCAGAGAAGGGATTTCCAGTCAGTAGATATAAATATCTTACCAGCACATACAAAATCTGACCCGTGGGTCTTCCTCAACCAAAGGATGGAGAAGTTCCTCCCTCAGAGAGTATCTGCCTATTACATAGTAATATAAAATGAATCACATGTTCAATTTGAAATCTTATGAGAAAATACGACAGCTTTCATAATTTCCCATTGAAACATTAGGAGCATCTCTGGGACGAATAGGGGTGCCACACCATCTCTGGTAAAATGATAACAGCATGTTGTATAGCCTTGTCTCTCAATATGGTCAGATAATATACTTCCCCATCTCCAGTCATTTAAACAGGGACATTCATTTCATTCATATTCAGGGTTGGCATTCACAACATTCATTTGTAATATCCAGAGTTTGTTTCTTGTCGGACAAGAAACCTCCAAATTCGGCCTCCAAATTCCTAGAGATAGAACACAGGGAATCTGTACAATTTTTCTTCCTTCTGGCCAAGATTATTATTTGCTTTAGGTTCTTAGTACATGGTTATTGATAGCAATTTACATTTATTTAGGAAATTTACATTGGCAGCTATAATTGTAGAAACTGCAAAAGTATGTGATTTCCTCTGGGATGTTCTGCAACTGTTCTCTGAAATAAATATTTATTGATAGCTTTTTTAATTTTTTCATTACCTATGTGGTTCTCTTTATACTCCATACTATTCTCCTCCCAGAGGCATTTATGCTTTATAATAAAGTAAATAAAAGAGGAAGAAAGAAAAATTCATGAAACTGAGAAATGATTCCCTTCCTCTGCTAAGGAGTGGCAGAAGTTTTCTCATAGCTCTACTTTGGGGACAAAGCTGGTTATTATCCCATAGGATTAAGTTTCTATTTTTTTTGGTTTTAGTTGTAGTTCTTTCCATTGATCTTGTTGCTGTATCATATATATTGTATCATATATATATGTATATATATATATATATATATATATATATATATATATATATATATATATATAGTTTGGTTCTGCTTATTTCACTTTCTATCAATTCGTGCAAATCTGTTCATGCTTCTCTTTTCTTCATTATTTCTTATAGAACAGTAGTATTTCATTACATACTGCAGTTGATGGGCATGTACTTTGTTTCTAATTCCTGGCTACCACAAGAAAATAAGAACTTCAATAAATGGCATGACATCTCCCTTTTTGTCATTGACCTCCCTGGGGTAGATACTGAACTGTTGTGAAATCTCTGAGCTAAAGATGCATAATCACTGTCTGCATGATTCCAAGTTGTTCTGTAGAAGAGTTGTACCAAATCCCAAACACTGCATTAATATCCCTATTTTCCCCAATCCGCTCTAACACTGTTACCATCTTTTCTTCATTCTGCCAACTTGCTAGTGATAAAGTACCAGCTCAGGATGGGTTTTAGTTTCATTTTTAATAATTATTAGTCATAATCTTATGATTGATAAATTTGTAATTCTTTCAGGAAAAATTTATATCCTTTGGCCATTTATATATTGGGAAATGGCTTTTGATCTCATGCATACATATTATCTATAAAGGTATTCACATACAAAAAGAGGATTCTTGATAGAATCACAATGCATATACATATATTTCTATATATGTATGTTTCTCACTTTCTAAGTAGAGATATAAGATATATATATATATATATATATATATATCTTAGTAAAGATACATATATCTTAAAATATATGTTTCTTATATATGTATATTTGTTTATCCATTCATCCATCTATTTATCTATCTATTTATTAACTTACTATGTCCTTAAAGATAATCTGATACAATGTTGATTTTTTCATGCAAAAACTTTTGAAACTTCATGTAATTCAGTTTTTCTTTTTAATCTTTGTGACTACCTTAAAAATTTGACCCCTACGTAAAGCTAGAAAAGGTATATACTATTCCTTCATAATATGTTAATGAGCTTTTAATATTCAGGTCATGTATTCATTTTGAAGTTAGCATGGTATATAGTATCAGATATTGTTGTAAGCATAATTGCTCCCTCACTCCTTTCAAGTTTTCTTAGCAATACTTTGTCAATTGTTTTCAGGTGATTTACTATCTAATTTATGTTTTAGGATTTATTGAATAACTATTACTGAATTCACTTAGTTGTGATTCTGTCTGTTGTATTCCATTAATCTACTTTTTATATATATTTTCCCTGACACTAAATGTTTTCGATGATTATTTCTTTATAATATAGTTTGAGGCTTGGAGGGGCTATATCCTCCCTTTCATTCCTATGTTTTTCATTAGTAGTCTTAATATTTTAGAACTTTTTTCAACTGAATGAATTTTGTCATATTGTTTAGCTCTGTGAAACAATCCCTCTGGTAATTTTATTGATATATCACTAAATCTGTAATGATATCTCCAAAATAGCAACATTTTAATTACATGTACATGGCCTATCCATGAGCATCAAATGTTTTTCTAGTTATTAAAATTATTCTTTATTTCTTCAAGGGGTGTTTCATAATTACAATGATGTCGGTATTGCTTGGTAAGACTTTGGTGACCTCAAGATATTTTAAACATTTTGAAATTATTTTCAATGGAAATTCTCCTTCTGTTATTACCTCCTAGATTTTGGTATTCCAATAGTAAAATGTTTATTTTTACAGATTTATTTTGTAGTTTACAATTTACCAAATCTTTTAATAGTCTCAGTTTCTTTGCTGATTCTGTAGGAGTATCTAAAAGTTTCTTTGCTGATTCTTTAGGATTTTCTAAGTAAACTAATATGTTATCAAGCAATAGTGATATTTTTTCCTCCTCTTTTCCTACATGCCTTTTATTTCTTTTTCCTCTGGTATTAATTCTTTGGACATTACTAGAAATACATCATGACAGAAAGGATAAGTACCATCCGCACTTTATTTCTGTATTTATGTGGAAAAAATTATAGTATAATACTAGTTTTCAGTTTTAGGTAAGATACTTTTTTTTGTATTAAAAATTCTTCTATGCCTATACCTTGAAGGATTGTAGGATAAATGAGTACTGTCCTTTGGAGATGCTGTTTTTCGCATCTATTGGTCATGTGCTTTTTGATTTTTTAACCATGATAAAATATGTTATTTGTGTTCCTAATGTTGGATTGTTGTTGAATAGCTAGCATAAATCTAACCTCAGAATATTAAAGGAGTCTGAATAAAATGATATCTTGTCTCAGGATTTTAGTATTTTTTTTACCAATAAATAATGCCATTTTTTGTAATTTTCTTTAACCATTCAACTGATATTAGGAAAATATTTGTCTCTTAAAAGGATTGTGATTGAATGCTTTATTTTTATTTTTAAAAATAATTTGCTTAATTCATATTCATTATTTTAAAAGTTTGATAGAATTCCCCTGTGATAGTTGATAGAATTTTCAAATTCAAATGAAAATTTTATAGAATTCTCTTCTAATGTTCTTTTATCATTAGTTTGACTTCTTACTTGAAACTGGATTAGTTAAGATCTCTCCCTGGTATTTTGTTAATTTGTGGTATTTTGTACTTTTTTTTTAGATAATCCTCCATTTCTTTTGATTTCTCAGTTTTGTTGGCTTAAATATGTATATTTTTTCTCTTTCTACATATTCTTATTTTGATTGTTTTGATTTCCTTTTGCTCATTTGATTTTGTAGCTGATTCTATTCAGACTGACTAAAGGTTAATCAATTCTATTAGACTTTTCAAATAACTTTGTTATTTTATTGTATTTTTTCTTTTATTTACCTATTTCTCCTCTAATTTTCAATTTTTTGTTTATTTTGAGTTTGTTGGCTTTTGTAATTTTTAAATTGTATATTCAGTTCATTTTTTCTCCCTTTTTCTGTTTTGTTAATGTTTCTTTTTAGATTTATTTTTCCTTTGAGGACAGCTTTGGTTGCATTACAGAAATTTTGACATTCTCTTATCACTGCCCCTGTCAGAAAGTAATTATCAATTGTTCCTGTGAGGTGCTCTTTGACCTATTCATACTTTAGGAATGAATCATTAAATATACATTTAGCTCTATGTGTAAGTAATGATACTTATTTGACTGTCATTTTAGTCTATAGAGGAAGTGTTTAGTATTTTTGCTTTTTTTTAATGGTTATTTGCATTTTCTCTCTGCCCCAATCTACAGTGCAGTTTTGTAAAGACTTTGTGCTGTGTCATATGTACACTTTTAATTTCTGTTGGATTTGTATGACTCTGAAAGGGAAATGCTAGTTTTCCACTATTATGTTGTTACCTTATTTGTCTTTTTTTAAAGAGCTAATGTTTGTAAAGTGCTTAGGATTGTGCCTAGCACATAGTAAGTATTTAAATTTGTTTCTCCTACTTTTTGCAATTCAGTTAATTCATCTTTTATGAATTTGGCTCATTGTCTTTAGCAAAATACACTTTTTTGTTTATTTCTATTGATACGGTGATTTCTTCATCATATAATAAAATAATTGCAACTCCAGCTTTTTTGTATTTGCCTGGTGAATAGTAAATTTTGTTTTAACATTTCACTTTGATTCTATGTGTGACATTGCTTTTTAGATTTGTTTCTTTTAAATAATAGATTGTGGGATTTTGTTTTCTTATCCATTTTGGTGTTCTATTTGATTTTATGGTTTAGTACATTCACATTTCAAGATAAAAAATTTAAGGTTAAGTTTTTGGTTTTGGGGTTTTTTTTAAGAATTTTTAAAATAAGTCTTCTTCTTTTTTTTGGATCAATGTTTTCTCCATAGGATTACATGTGCTTAAACTACTTGCATGTGACACTCTTTTTATAGACTCTCCCCTCCTTGCCATTCTAATTTGTTAACCTTTTCCCTAATTTGGGGATTTTTATATAAATTATTGATTTTTTTCTTTTATTTAGTTGTCAATTTATTTCCTTCTTTTCTCCCTTATTATTTTACTTTTCATTTAAGTGAGGTCATTTTTATGCTATTTCAATGTGAAGTCATGTTCTATTCAATGAAAGCAGCATGATAATGGTAGAGAAAAAAATCCAACAATAAATCAGGAGAGTAGACTTCTAAGGTTGGTTACAGTACTATGTAGCTGGGTAACTTTAGAAAAATCATGACATCTTTCTGGACTTCAGTTTCCTCATTGATAAAATAAGGAGATTGGTCTTTCAGATCCCCTCCAATTTCCCATTTTCATGATTTTACATTTTAGCAAGAGAGACAGTGGAGGGAGTGAAAAGAGAAGTGGTCTTGCAAAAAGACCAGCTTTCTAGCTCTGCTCTGCCACTTGGTACTTGTATGTCTTTGTTGACAATTCATTTACTTTTATGAGCCTTAATCTCCTTGGAAGAATATCATTTACTTTGCCTTGCATTACTAATTATACAGTTGACTTCACCAAGGTATTCTGAGGAAAGTGCTTTATAAACTCCTTTTAGTAAGAGTGAACATTTTTCATTGTTGGATATCCCTATTTATTAATGTACTATTGCATGTGAGTGAATACATATTCAAATTTGGAAGTTCTAGAAGTAGGCTTGGGAAAATATTAGCATTGGAGTCATATGGATGGAGAGACTCAGAAGTACACTGAAATAATTTCATGATCTAGTTTGTCAGATAAAATATTTAAGAAGAGATAAAATGTGATGTAGAGGGTTAGATTTGGAGGTGGAAAGAATTGAATATAAATCATGCCTGTGAATCAAACATATTGTATGTCAGACCATGAACAAGTCATTGAAATGCTCAGTGCCCAAATCTCTTAAGTTACAGATGAGTTGCCAGTCTGCATCAGGGGATGGGTTTCCTCACCCAGAATTCCCTACACTAATGAAGTATATATGTGTATAAGAGAGGGAGATAGAGATAGAGACAGACAGACAGGGAAAGAGAGACAGAGACAGACAAAGAGACTGTGTGTGTCTAGACTCTATACGCACATACAAAGACATAGGTCTATGAAAGATCTATTAAATATATCACACTTCTTTTGAAGGTTACCAATTTAACTCAAATACAGAGTAAAGCTTTGGTAATATGCTATTGACTCGTAGGTCCTGCTTAAGAACCAAGGATTTTTTTTCATGAATACTAAAACTATAATGAAAGAAGATATAATTGCTTACAGATTTTTAGTGTCCCAAGCTGCATTTTCTTCTACTTCTTTTTTTTAAAAGTGTTTTGTAAAAAGTACATTGGGTTTTAATATCCTTCCAAAGAGGACACTGCTTTGCTCTGTTTTATATTCTGTATGAGTAACCTGACAGATTCCTGCCTCAGAAACAAAGCCTTTTAAATTTCTACAATTTGAGACACACATGAAACTTTAGGGCTTATTTGTTTGTTTATTTTTATTTGGACTTGGAAATAACTAAGGCAGTTTAGTGTTATTTTTTTCCGCTTTAAAAAAAATTGCTCCCAGACTAAGCTTTATCATGCTAACTATCATACAGTAGCTAGCTTTTACCACCAAGTTATGAACCCCTGGAACTGCTGAGACAACTTTCATTGAAATACTAGCAGTGGCACCACTATAATACTAATGATAAATGACTTACATTCTAAAACATTTAAAAATGATCATAGCCTTAAAGTCAAACAGATCTGGGAAATATTAATGGTATATGAACTGGCCTACATGGATCTGAATTATGAACAGTAGAGAGATAGAAAGAGATAAATTGCATAATAAATCAAAGTTTACTTATTGTATTGTTTATTTTTAAAAAAGCTATATATACTTTCTCTTTATGCATCATGTCAGCTTTTGGGGAAAAAAAAGATGAATCATTCCAGATTCATATTTATCCTAAGAATGAATATTTAGCACTTGGTGGCATCATCCTGAGGATAGGAAAATAATTAAAATGTATATTTTACCACAAAACATTCTAAGAGAACTTTGACTCATTGTATGCACTTTTATTGTAATCAATTTGTGCCTTGTGTGTCAAGCACGGTGGGTAGCACATAGTAGGTGCTTATGAAATACCTGTCAACTAGCTATTGATTTTTAATCTATAAATTTCAGGAGTCAATCTTCCTTTCACATGCTGTAGAAATAGTATCCTCCAAAATTGAATGTAAAATCATATTAAAACTAATTATTAATTTGTTCCTCATTTAAACTGTTGCATGGAAACACAACCTCTGCAAGACCACTGTGTTCATTTGTTTTTTTTTTTTTAAATTCATGTCTTTAAAATTGTTTAGATTATGCACATTTAAGTATACACAAGTTAGGGAGGGATGTTTTGCATCCCAAGTATGCCTACAAGAAAGTGTTAAAATGATTCACATTTTTTTTTTGTAGGCCCATCTTAACAAAGCTGAATAAAACATTTGCTTTCAACCCTGTTGCTGAAGCATTGCTTTGCTCTTTTCCGAATGGTTCATTAGTGCCGGTTAGAATTGCTTAAACAATAACTCCTTTAGGGCTCTCTCTGTACTCTTATACCATGCCCTGATTGACTGGAGTCTTGGCTGATAGAAAGAGGTGACCTTATTCCCCTTGGGTTGTCCAGCTGTCATTCACTGCCATCTGCCAGACATCTAGACCCACAGTCATATACAGTAATTCAGTAGTGCTAACCATTATGTGACTCTAGAGCCAGATTTCTAATCATCATTAACTAAAATGCTCTTATGTAACTTGTAGAGTCTAATATAGCATGATATTCTAGTGCAGAAATTCGAGGCCTGGAGGAAGTTCAGTTTGAATGAGGAGGAACCACATGATACTACTATAGAGCCGTGATTTAATTATTCCTGCAGCATTTGTTTTCCCATTTCTAAGTTGATACTACTAGAGGTAGCAGGTCAGGTCATACTGAATAGATTGCTGGGCGTAGAGTCAGGAAGACTTAGATTCCTCTTACCTCTGACATAGAAGTGGTGTCATTCTGGGTGAGTCATTTACCTTGCTGTGCCTTGGGAAACTTTTTAAGACTTATGCATTAAGATGAGGCAGGTTGAGATCTGTGTAGGTGCAAGTGTAGAGTGGATTAGGTTATTTTTTTCAAGCATTATAAAGTATATCTGTTTCCATACTAAATAGTCAGACAGTTGAGGAAGCAAAATGGGAAGAAGGACTTTCCAGATTGTAAGGAGAGAAGCCCACATACACTGGGCTAGCATGAACCTGAAAAAAACTTTCTAGACACAATAAAACCATGGAACACACTCTATCTTCCTACCTAGATCCATGTGAAAATGAAACAAAACAAATAAGACAATCAAATCAAGTGGAAAAATACAGTAGAGTTGCAAATATTTTAGTTGGGTAGGCTCATACTAAGGTTGTTACCTTTTTTATTACCAACTGTACCAGTACCCAAGGGCCTGCTGCACCGGTTCTTAGATGTGCTTTTCTAAAATAAAAGCAACTTTTGAGGGGTTAATAATCTTCATTAATCACATATACCAACAGAGAAAATGCAAGCAGAAAAATAAAGACCAACAGACAGGGCTTCCAACTGTCTGACCATAAGCAATAAATACATCACAGATTAACAGATAGATCCAGCTGTCTGACCATTACATACATACATAGTTACCAGAGAGAGAAGTACCAGTGGTTGGGTTTTCAAAGCTGGCGGGGCTCCTTAGCAGCTGCCCAGAGTCTCATCTGGCACATGAATGTTCTTTTAAAGAGTAAGCCCCAAAAGTAAAACCTCACACACACACACACACACACACACACACACACACACACACATGCACACACACATATATGTATATGTGTGTATATGTATGTATATATCTAAAGTATATATGTATATACATATATTTATATGTAAAGTATATATATGTATATGTAAAGTGTCTATGTATGTGTGTGTGTGTGTGTGTGTGTGTACTTTTAGAGGGTATAACTCTGGTGACCTAGAGCCTCACTAAAAATTAACAAAAGGTATCTGAGGCTTATTAATGGATGGAGAATATCTTTAACTCCAATTAACATTACACCAACCAAAAGTTTTCTATTATACAAAGTTGTTTTTTGTTTTCTCTATAGCAACTAGTACTATACTATATTTATATGAAGTCAAACTGAACTGCTTTAAAAGTGCTTTATTGGCCCAATTTAATAATTAGTTGGCCTAGCTGATAACTTTCACATTATCTAATGGTTCTGTAATTTTTTCTCTGACAAGATTCCCATTGTAATTTCGAGGAATACATAAAGGATTTGCATTGGGGATGAACTTTAATGCCAGTTGTGCATATTTCAATGGCTTATGCATATTCTTGCTGGCCCATCACCATAGGAAAATGATTACATAACCCAAAGCTGGAATTTTTCCAAATACTTCTACTCAGAAAAAATTTTTACAGTTCTAGTACACTACTAAAATGGTAATGGGAATTTGACCTATGAGAATGTAGTCTCTTTTCTTTTAAAATGCATGCTGTTTGTTCAGAAGTGGGAAAAAAGAGAAATAAAACAGAAGAGGTATTTAAATGCTTCTCATTCATGGTGTTACAAATTGTTGGTGGAAAAAACCCACGTTTTTCCTTAACATAATGTAACAAGCAATTAACTTTTTGGCATGGTGATAAATCTGCTTCCCTAAGAAGGTGTTCTGTATTTTAATAGTGGCAACACATGCTAGTATTTTCATTTTTTATTGAATAGTAAGGTAAAGGTATATCATCCAATTTAAGTCATACAGGTGGTCCCCCTGGGAATACTGAGATTTATGCATGGAATGCTTCCGTAGGATGGAATCACATTAAATTCATCGAGGAAAAAAGAAAAAAAAGTATTAATACCTACATAGAACAGTACGCTGATATCTTTGCACCCAGTAGGTACTCAGGAATTGTTTATTGAACTGAATCGAGTTGAACAACACAGGATCAGATTTAGAGAGAAAAATGGACCTTAGAGGTGATCTAATCTAACCTCCTCCTTTAATAGATGAGGAAATTGAGGTGCAGAGAGGCCAAGAGATTGGCCCCAAATCATGCAGGTCATTTTTCACTAAAACCCTCTGCTTCTCCTAACTTCCTGTTATTGGCAAGGACACCACCTCTAAGTCATCCAGGTTTACAACCTCAGTGTCATGCATGCTTTGACTCTTCATCTTCTTTCATCCCATCCATACAAGTTGTCATTAAATCTTTCTGTTTTGACTTTCACAACATCTCTTGTAGGTTTCCCCTTCTCTCTACCTACACAGGCATCACCTTAGTACTGACCATGATCATTTCTATCCAGGAGTTTTGCAATAACTTTTAAAATGTTCCCCCTGCCTCATTTCCCCCCTGCCTCGTTTTCCCCCCTCCGGTTCATCCTTCACTCAGCTGTGATTTTGCTAACACTGAACAGGTCTGACTACATTTCCCCTTCCTCAACATTCAATGTCAATGGCTCCCTCTTACCCCTAGGCGTCAATTTAAAAAATCGTTGACATTCAAAGCCCTTCAGAATCTGCCTCTTCTTATCACTTAAATCTTATATTTTAATCCCCACAAAGAACTCTATGATTCAGGGATATTAGCGCACTTTGTTCCTTACACACATTTCCCCATTTCTGTCCATTTACACTGGTTTCCCCCATCCCTGGAATGCTTTTCCTCACTTTTGCCTCCTAGATTTCCATCAAGACTTTACTTAAATCCTACCTTATCCAGAAGGAATCTCCCCACCCAACTCCTTCCTTACAAGACTTTACTTAAATCCTACCTTATCCAGAAGGAATCTCCCCACCCAACTCCTTCCTTACCTTCTCTTTGAAAATACCTTTTTTAAGCTAAAGATATCTTGTTATGTACATTGTTTCATCTTCTTGTTTCCCCCATTAGAATATGAACTTTTTGCCTTTTTTTGTATATCTGGTGCTTAGACTAATCTAAGTCTGGATTTGAACTTTAGTCTTCTGATAACAAATCCAGTGCTTGTTTCCCTGAGTCAGACTGCCTTTCATTGCTTACACAACAATCATCTAGAGTTTCCCAGTGTTTGTGAAATTTTTATGACCATGTAGTTCACATATAAGATTTCTATGTATCTCTCTCTGACTCACTTTCTAGTTCTCTCTGTCTTTCTCTTTGTCTCTCTCTCTCCCTCCTCTCTGTCTCCATATAGAGATATTGCTAGCTAACAAGAGGTAGAGCCAGAATTCAATCTCAGATTTTCTGATATCAGATTGATTATTTTTTCTACTATACCCTTTCTGGCACTTGTGTTTCGGGAAGGTTTAAACACTTCTACTCCAAAGGCCTAGAATACAAACCTGCCTTAAAATTGAAAAGATTATGGATCTAGTAGTGCTTATCAAATATAGTATATAGTATTATAGTTCCACATGCATGTTTCATAGACTTATAACGTTTAAAACTAGTGTCCAGCTTACATTGTTTTAGGTGAGTAGGGCCATGATCATTTTCTTTAGCTCTTTCAAAACAATGAAAATGCTGCACTGAGGACTCAAACAAAGGTTCTAGCATTGTCAGAAATAAAATGCTTGTTCAATGTTCATTGTTATCAGAGTTATTGGTGCATATTTATATCTATATTCTTATAGGCATATGTGCACATATTTGTGGGTGTTTGTGCTGTAGGAATGTAGATATAAGTATATACCTACAGGGACACACATATGTGTGTACTCACATATGCAGTATCTCTGGACATGTTTGGAAACTGTATTTTGTACATGGATATTATAGCCATACACACACACACACACACACACACACACACACACGCACGCACGCACGCACGCATGCATGTTTAAATGCTGTTTTGAAATGTAGCGTTGGTCCTTTTCATGTTTTTCCTGTGAAAAAGAATTCCACATATACAGTCACATTGATAATACTGACACCATATTTTCTCACACAGATACCTCCTTCAAAAGTAGAAATGGCAGCAGGATGGCCTGGATTAGTTGAATATGGGTCAAAGAATGTTTCAAAATCATGAACCAAAGCTCCTAATACTTCCACTTCCCATTCCTGGAAAGCAGCTGCCTCCAAATGCTCTGTTTCTAGTGCCAACTAGTCACTCTGGGGATAGAGGATAAAGGGGACACTTTGCATCTACCCATATTGAGAGCAAGATAATCCATCTCAGTTTCTGGGAAGAAAAAAATAATTACTCTGGCTATCTAGAGTACTGACTGAATTATTTGAGAGTGGTGTGAAGCTTTCCCTAAGAAAACTTACAGGAGGCAATCTTTAAATTTTTCCCCCACAGTCAAGGGTAATACAAGAAAGTAATGATAGGCTTTAAACATTATTGAAGAATATGAATATAAAAGGTTTAAAAAAATGTCTTCATTGAGAGTTCAAATAGTTTTTTTCTTTGATATTTCATTAATGAGCAGTTGAATCAAAGTAAATTCATAAAATATTACCAAAGTTAATGAAACTCATAATATTAAAGGAAATTGTTGTATCACTAAGATTGGAGTTCAGGCTTGTCATCTATGCTTGTAAATAGAGATTTTGATATCTGTCCCTAAAGTAGCTACATAATTCTTAATTTGAGTCAAGAAAAGTCTCTAAAGAAATGATAAGACATATATAATCAATATCATATTGTTGCCTTCTCAACTTGTAGGAAAGGAGATGGGTAGGAGGGAAAGAATTTGGAAATCAAAAATTTTTTAAATGAGTACTACCACTTTTCAAAAAATGTAATTGGAAGTTAATGAAAAATAAAAATGTATAAAATTTTAAATATAAAACTGATGATAGTTATATGTTAAGTAGTTATAGAATCTTATAAAAAGGATAGGGAGCCATCCCACAGACTCAATTAATGAGTGTTTTGCAAAACATTTGACAACATCTCTCATGTTATATTTATGGGGCACATGGAGAGATGTGGCTTAAACAGCAGAATCTTTTGATGAATTAAGAACTGGTTGAATGTCCAAACCTAGAGAGAAGTCATTAGTGGTTTGATGTCACCTTCGAAGGATACATCTAGTAGAATGTCTAGAGATCTTTGCTTGCCCCTATGCTGTTTAATTCTTTATTAATTCTTTCGACAGTGATTTAAATGTGTTATTAACAAAAGAGATGACACTTAAGTGGAAGGCACAGTAACACTCTGGAAGACAAAACCATTATCCAAAGCAAGTTTGATAGGCTTGAATAATGGGTTGGATTGAATTAGATACCAATTGATAGGGATAAATGTAACATTATCCAAAGCAAGTTTGATAGGCTTGAATAATGGGTTGGATTGAATTAGATACCAATTGATAGGGATAAATGTAACATTTTACATGTAGGTTCTAAAATCATCTTCACATGCATAAGATGGGGGTAGTAGCAGTTCATTTGAAAAAGATGTAGAGGTTCTTTTGAACTTCCAGCTCAATAAAAGTCAATCTGTTCTTCACGTCCAGGAATGGTCATTACAATCGGAAGTCATCAGCATTCCAGTATTATTTTCATTTTTGCTGCCGTATTCATTGTGTACACTGTTCTTCTCCTGGTTTTGCTGACCATTGTATCAGTTGATACAAGTTTTCCATACTTTTCTAAATGCCTGATATATCCATCATTTCTTATGACTCAATAATATTGCAGTATGTTCATGTACTACAGTTTGTACAGCACTTGCCCAATTAATGGACACCAACTTTACACACAAATGTTGCTATTACTATTTTTGTAAGTTTGATGCTTTCTGTCTTTGACTTCCTTGTCAAAGACCCTATTTTCTTCCTGTATAGTCTCCTCAAATGCCTAGTATGGTGCAATAACATGGAAATGCTTGATAACTGAATGAATAGATGAATAACACATTATCGTAACATATTTAGCCTTTCCATAAAATACTGATTTCTCATAATGTCTAATGAACAGAATTTTAGAATTAAATTTTAAATTTGTGAGCTGGTAGGATTACATTTTATCATAGAAAATAAAAAAAAAATATGGCTCAATTTTTCCTGGCTTTAAAATTAGCATAAATTTGTAGTGGTTTTGAGCCAATGTCCCTTTACTGAGTGACTTGGCTGTATGGAAACTTTCCATATTCTCTCTTAAGTCATACCAGGCTGAGCAATGCTTTATAGAAATATTGATCTGCACAGCCCTCCCTCATTCAAAGCAAAGTGTAGTGCAAGTCATGTCATTTCTCTGATGCCATGGTCTTCTTCAACAATGAAGGATGAACACACACATAGGATCCATACTTCACTTTTCTTATCCATTCCTCTCAATGTCAGTTAGAAGCTTTGGAATAATAAAGGAATAAGCTTTTCCTCCCACATGAACTTCTTCAGAACTAAAATAATAATTGGTACCACAAATAAGTCTTCAGACTACAACTTTTTTCCCCGGTGCTCAGTTAGCCCATAGCTACTTTCCCTCTCCCCTCTCTGTGGTGGAACTATCTTCTACTTCTATAATCTTTACTTATAGGAGTTTTTTTTTTGGAGAATGTTATTATAAATTAATACATCTTAAAACATTTCAAAGAGATTATTATGTACCGGGGAGCATTCTAAGCACCACGATAACAAAGAAAAGACAGAAGTTCTTGTCTTCAGGTAACTTACATTCTAACGAGGGAGATGATTTATACGTAATGGAGATATAACGAATTATTAGGCGAACAAACTTATGTTTGCTTTCCTGACATCTTTATTGTTGCCTTTAGGTACACAGGAAGAGATTACTAAAGAAGAGAGGGTGGATTGCGAAAGTATCCAGGGAAGTGTCAGAATTCATGACCCCCTGCTTAACTGCTCATGCTATCAGATCTCTGCTCTAGTGTGTCTGTGACCCTCAGTAAAACCATACCTGTTTTGCATTAATGGTGTTTATACTCACCTCTCTTCACTTAGAAGACCAAAAAAATGGCAATACTTTTAAAGTTAAATTGGGTTTGAGTTCTGCAAGGTATATACCAAACCACCAAGTGAGAAGGTGCCTCTTGAATTCCCTGAATTGATTCTGTTACTCATGCTACCCTTCCCCCATCAGTTTTATATTCAATTTAGAGTAAATTCGGCATATCCTTGGGTGATGAGAGGAAAAAAAAGAAAGTGCTCTGGAAAACAAACAAAACTATGTATGCTCAGAATTTAGATGTGGTCTTGAAAAAAAAAACAAAACAAAACAGATCTCTCAAGATCCGAAAAGGGAAGTCACTTTTCTGTGTATTTGTCTGTTTCCCTCCTTCCCTTTTCCCTTTCCTCCCTCTCTCTCTGTCTCTCTATTCATCTCTGTTTTTCTCAGCTGTCTGCCTCCCTCCCTCCCTCTGTCTCTGTCTCTCCCTCTCCTCCCTCCTCTTTCTCTCTGTTATAGTACAGGATGACCAGAGGTAATCCTTGGAAGAGCCACTAGGGAAGAGTAGAAATTCTTTCAGATTCCTTTGACAGAGAGGAAGAGAAAGAAAAAGTCAAGGTTAGGACACAGGGAGCTAAATAATAGAACTGAACTATTTTTTTCCTTTTATAAAATAATCCCCAAGGTCATAGGCTCTGTCTTAGTATCTTCAAAAATTCCATAGATCTGAAGTGATTAAGAATTGAACTTTCTTATGTTTATCACAAACCACCAGGGAAAAAATCAAGTGAACCAAAGCTCTGATGAGGAATGCTTGGGTCTCTGTCGAGGTAGCTGCAATCAGAATATAATTCAAGATGCTGGGATAGATCACTGATTTCAGCAAAAAGACAAGTAGAGAACTAAAAAAAATTACTCTTGATCTTCGTTTTTAACTTTGCTTTGCAAATTACTCTTTAAAACATCTTTGATTGAGGTGAACCTATGCATGCTTTTAAGTGAAATTCTTCCTAAATCTATCTCTACTGTTATGAAAATCTCTGATTATGTCACTGGCTTTGGAAATCTGTTTGGCTGAAAATATTGAAGTCTCCTTGTATCATGTTATGTTATAGTGTTAACGTGTTCATTCTAATTATTTCATAGATGCAACAGTTTTAATCAGAGATTCATGTTCATTTATATACTGTTGAGTCAAAATTCTTGACACATAGCTTCTAAAATCCGATCAGAGAAATATGAGGGTGTTACTCCCTGATGACCAGAATGTTCCTTTAGATTATTTTAGAAGATTCCTAGTCCTTTTGTTTTACTTTCTTTTTTGGCCAAGAATAGTTCCTGGGACAAAATACATGTAGAAGACGAGACCTTTGATGATCATGTTGGTTAATTTAATTCAACTAATACTTATTGTCCTTATAGTGTACAGAGCTACTAGATGCTGGGTTTTAGAAAACAAAAATAAAATAAAATGACCCTTGCCTAATGGGAACTTATATTCCAATATGCTCAATCAAAGCCTAATGAAAAACTTTTTGAACTTAAGATATTTATTTTTCCAAACTATCTTCATCATGAAGTGTTCAAAGGAATGCCCTTACAAATCTTTGCCACATTCTCAGGTGTTAGTTGGCAGGAATGGTCAACATCATTAGGTTCATCTAACAAATAGATGAGGCAGTGCATTTCTGGGAAATAGCACCATGTTCTATGTTGACTGCATAAGTAGTCAACCAGAGTTTGAAAAGTAGTTCCTCACCAACTTTCTTGATGTGTTGGTCTTCAGAATCAAAGAATAGGTAAGCAGGTACTCAAGTATGAAAAATTGTTTTATACCTGGCTGCATTATGTAGTAGATAATGTAAAATAATTTATCATTCTAATTGGCTAGAATTTTTGGTTTTTATTTATTTTAATTGTATTTTTTCCAATTACATATAAAGACAAATTTTAACATTAATTGTAAAACATTTTGAGTTCCAATTTTTTTCTCTCTAATATGATAAAGAATTTGATATAGACATAGTTGATCATAGTACAATGTTGCTCTTACTGTACACTATGTTCTCATTCTACTCACTTCACTTTGTTCCAATTTTTTTCTCTCTAATATGATAAAGAATTTGATATAGACATAGTTGATCATAGTACAATGTTGCTCTTACTGTACACTATGTTCTCATTCTACTCACTTCACTTTGTATCAATTTGTATAAGTTTTTCCAGGTTTTTCTTAAATCCACCAGCTTATCATTTCTTAGCTCATGCTAGTATTCCATTACATATCACAACTTGTTCAGTCATTTCCCAATTGACAAGCCTCCATTCAATTTCCAATTCTTTCTTGCTATAATTTTAAGTCTAAGAATGAATCTTGCTGTGATGAAGAAAATGAAGTATTTCACTTACACAATCTACTTGACTCTAATGCTTTCTAGGTCTAGTATTTGTCTCTTTGCTACTCAAGAGCATGTTGCATAGTGCCATACTGACAATTAAAGTTTGTGATAAGGACATTTAGGGGCAGGTTTCTGCCTCTTTAAAGGCCCAAGTTGTTTGTATTCCAGTTTTTTCATTTTCATTGATTTTTGCTTACAAATTTGAGTGAGAGGTTTTCAAATCCAGAGATTGAAAAGTTAGTCCTTGGGAAGGTGTCAGAGTTCTTCTTTTCTTTTTCTTTTTCTCATTTTGACTACTAACAAAGAGAGTTAATTGGTGTGGCTTTTATTGTATATCACATACACTTGAAAACTTAAGACTTATATCAGTTGATATAATATAATAATAGTACATTTATATATTTATATTTATAAATATATATTTATTGTATATCATATGCACTTGAAAACTAAAGACTTATTATATCAGTTGATATGATATAATAATAATAGTATATTTATATTTATAAATATATATTTATAATTATAATATATATTTACTGTAAATCATACACACTTGAAAACTAAAGACTTATTATATTAGTTGATATAACAATAATAGTAGTAAATAACATTTATATATTACTTTAAGGTTTGCAAAACTCCTTATATACATTTTGTTTTTCATTTGGTTTTGCTATTATTCAGACTTTAGAGATGAGGGAAATAAGACTTAGAGAATTTAAACAACTTGTCTAGGTCCACAAAACTATTAAGTGTTGGAGTTTGGAATCAAACTAGATCCCATAGGACTACAATTCCAGGACTATAAGTGCTGCAGAATGCTGCTTTTTATGAAACTATAGCATCTAATTATGTTTAGTAGAATGTCCTTATTTCTCAAATTTTACCCCTAGACACAAAGAATTCTTTGTTCAGTAAAGTTTCCTTTGTTATTTCAGGCTTCTAGTCATTCCAGTGTACCTACATTTGTAATATGTTGAAGTAATTAAACTAAATGGAGAATGTCTGAAGGTTACAATCTACCTAGCTCCAAATTATATTATCTTCAAGTTGCTTATGGAGTGGAAAGACATGAAAAGTACAACAGAACTATGTTATAACATGGTTCATTATTATACAGTCAGAAATAACATGGATCAAATCGTATGCACTGAAACTTAATTACCTTAAGTAAAAAGCCTGATATATCATGGTTAACCTATAAAGCAAGTATTAGTCAAGACCTCCCTACACCAGTGCTATAAAATAATTCCAATGTATTAAAATGGATCTGGTTAGTAATGCCTTTGTTTTTGAAAATGGAGTATGTGAATAAGTGTGTGCTACATTATATGATATCATTCATATTAATTATTTTATGGACCTCAATCCTCTAAGGGGTAGCACAAATCCTCATAATGTCCAGGGGTAGTAGGCATAACATTTGAAATTCTGATTTAGCAGAAAGATGAGTAAAAAACACATAAAGCCGACAACTCCCTATTGGCTACACATCTAAGCAGTCTCGTGTGCATAAATTATTTCAGATAAGGTCAGCAGTAATTTCTACTCACAAATGGAACTAAGAGATCTTCCTATTTCAAACAACAACATGTTCAAATACTTTAGATAGAGAACGAAGGAATCTGTTGACTATTATTCTTTTTTGTGGTACAAATTTTATTGGATGTTATTTGAAAGAATAGAAATCAAAGGGAAAAAGAAAATCTAGGAGGAAAATGGAGTTTTAATGTTAATGCTATATGGGGTAGAGTTAACTGAGAAATCTAGTTATCGCCATAGGCTTACTAAATGACAAAAATGAAGGGATTATGCATCTAATGTACATCTGTTTATTTGGAGCCCCACCTCCATTTTGTTTCTGAAGCTAGTATCAGGAAGTATTTCTGTATCCTCTAAACTGGTATTTGAGGCACCATCTTTCAGAGATCATCATTGTGTAGTCTTTTCTTAGCATGGAGAGGGGAGCTCTGTTGTCAAGGCCAAATTACAGCTTCGGTAATTACTTTTGTTCACTTTCCTCTCCTCTCTTTCTAATAGAGAATGATGCTATTTTTGTTATGATGATAATGGATGCTTAGGGCACCCCCCCCAATTCTTTGTTGTCTTGCCATCATTCACATAATTTATTCAGAATGTTGGTAACTCTTTTATCTCTTATTCTACAAATGGTCAAATGGAAATTTGGAGAGAATAAATGACTTATTCAAAGACAAAGGCGGAATTATGATACAGATATAGAAGGAACAGACGTGCTGTCTCAATTTTTACACTTTGAATCATGTCTTGAAAAAATGGTTTCTGCTTTTCACTCAAAAAAGAGGTGTTGTTAAGAAAATGAACCAAAAAAGAAAGGAAAATATGATATTTCCTTACAAAGATCACAAAACTTATGATCAGATTGGGGAACGATTAGAAATATTACTTCTGAGGAATCTCACATAAAAGATATATGTACATATGTACGTGTGTACATGTATACATGTGTATGCATACATACGAATATCTATCTATACATCTATCTATGAAAGCTGGAACATGCCTATGATTGTAGCTACTGGGGAGTCTGATACTGATGGATCTCTTGGGCTCAAAAGTTATGAGCTACACTGGGCTATGTTCATCAGGTATCTTGAGTAATTTGGCATTAAAATTATGAACCTAGGGAGCAAGGAGCCACCAGTTTGCCTAAACAGGGGTCAAAATGACCTGGGTCTGAAACAATGTAAGTCATACAGAGCTGATGGGATGATCAGAAGTGGGACTGGGCCCCTGGGAAAGGGAGGAAGACCCAGTCAAGGAAGGAAAGGAAGAAAGAAAGAGAGAGAGAGAGAGAGAGAGAGAGAGAGAGAGAGAGAGAGGAAGAGAGAAAGAAAGAAAGAAAGAAAGAAAGAAAGAAAGAAAGAAAGAAAGAAAGAAAAGGAGGGAAGGAATATAAGGAGGGAGGGAGGGAAAGAAAAAGACACTTGGATTTTGCTGTGAGATGCCACAACGTAAGTGAATCTTAAATGTTAAAAGAACATTAAACTTTAGAAAATGTTATTGAATACCTTTTTTGCCATACATATATATATATATATATATATATATGCATGCATGTATGTATGTATGTATGTATGTCACAACACAAGAAGAGTGAGGAGTTCCAAAAGATCCCAAAGGTCTGTTTCCCAGACCTTTGCTCAGGGCAACGTGCTTTGTCCTGGGCAACCTCGTTTGCTTATACAGATCTTGAGTTGTGCTCCATTCAAGTGAATGACAGAAAACTGTTGAATCATGTTTTAAATCCGAAAGGTTACAAAATGCCATCCTGGCCCCTCACTCGCTCTGCCTTTCAGAAATGCTGTGTGAAATGTGCATCATAACGTGAGATGTGTCTCTAACTCATTGAGTTTAAATTATTCTTAGGAAGGCTTCAATTAACTCCACGCTAAAACTACCCGTATCCTCATTTTTGTCACTAGAGATTCTTGATGAGAGGAGCAGATGGTCACACAAAGCAGCTATGTTATTTTATTTCCAAATTTAATGTAAACTGTACTCATAAATTTTTTTAAATAAGCCTTTTCAAATTTGGCATGAGCTGTCCAGGTTTTCAAAGCTAGGGGTTTCATAAAACCCCTTGACCTCTCTGATATGACCCTTTTCAATTACTGAAAAGACAAAGCTAACAGGTGTCCATTTTATACATTTATAGGCTTGCGTTTCCTACATGCTTCTTTTCTTTACCTATCATTTTTGATTGGGTATTACATTTCTTATCATTTTCCCACTGAACATACAGACACTAAAAGCCCAGGCTTTTTTGAATCTTGAAAAACAATGGCAAAATGTTCATTTATTGATGTTCATTCATTTTTCATTCATGTCTGACTCTTCTTGACCCTATTTAGGGATATTTTGGCAAAGATATTGGAGTGCTTTGCCATTTTCTTCTACAGCTCATTTTACAGAGGAGAGAACAGAGGCAAACGGTGTTAAGTGACTTGCTCCGGGTCACACAACTAGTAAGTGTCAGAACAGAATTGAACTCAGGGAGATGAGTCTTCTTGATTCTAGACTCGGTACTCTATCCACTGCATCACCTAGCTGACTCAAAATGAGACACATATTCTATGATAATTACAAAGAACTCTTCAAGGCTATCTGTCAATCTTCAGTAAACTTTAAAAAATGTATTCATTCACATGCCAGTATTTCAATATCACCACGTTTCTGTCATAAAGCAGAGTCTTTATTAATCTAAATGTTTAAGAAATTTGATTCCACTCAACACATGTTTCTGAAGTACTTTACTGTGGGCCTGCTACTGTAGTTCCCTCTGGGGAGACAAAGGTAAAAAAAAATAACCTAAAAAAAAATCATTTTTCTCAAAAGAGCTTTCATTCTGCCAGAAATGGTATATTCTAGGTAATTTAGTCCTCTAGTTACTCAACGTTAACTGGAAAATCCCTCTTTTTCCCATCACTGATTGCTGGAAATCATAGTTTCTTAGAATATTAGTGCTGAAAGAGAATTTATAGTATCTCTCATTTGCAAATGAGGAAAGAAGGATCAGAGAAACTGGATGATTTTTCCAATCAAAGAGCTAGTTAAATCACAGAGCCAGGATTAAAAGCCTACTTTTTTGAATGTACTTTCTCCCAAAGTCCTAACACATTTTTCAGTCTTTGCTATTGTATCCTGCCCAGTTGCTGGGGATGACTTGTAAAGATTTGACTCAATAAAGTGAACAAGTATAAACCCTTTTGCTAGGACGCATGTAGGGGACTCTGGAATCTAGGTGTCTGAGATGAGTGGGAGCATCAACAGGAGTGGGGAACCTGTGACCTTGAGACCACTTGTGGCCTTCTAGGTCCTTGGGTGTGGACTTTAGACTGAGTCCAAGTTTTACAGAATAAAATTAAGTGGATTTGTTCTGTGACATTTGGGTTGAGTCAAAGGGGCACACTTGACGGCCTAGAGGGCCATATGTGGCTTTGAGGCCCCAGGTTCCCTACTACTGGAGGGTCTAGAGTTAGACCAGGAGGCAGCATTCAAGGAGTGCTAAAAGACTGACCCTTTATCTGACTTAGTTTGACCTCCCAAAATTTCAGTCATCTATGATATCTCTTTATGGCCCTCTCAACCCTAGACATTGACAGGCTGTGAGATCGCCCCTTCCTGAGCAGTCTCATACTTGACTAAAAAATACACTGAGGAAAGCAACTTTTCAATGTTGATTCAACTTCTTTCTGTATCTCATGATCATTTTTCTGAATATCAGGGAGGTAGATATATCTTTGAAAAGGAGGAAATGGATATAAGAAATATCGGGGAGCTTAAATCCACAGGACTTGGCAAGTAATATGAAAGGTGAAGGAGAAGGCAGATGCAAAAATAATATTGAAGCTTCATGTAGATGAAATGAGTAAATGTTAGTAGTGTGAATAGAAATATAAAAGATCAGAAAAGGAGCATGTTTTGGGGGAAAATTATTGTTAGCCAAGTTCAATCTGAAGTGTCAAGGTGGAGTCAGACCAATGAGGCTGTTTAAATGTGGGGCTGACGTTAGAAATGTAGCAACCAAAATAGGCTTTGATGATGCAAAGGAAGTAGCTAAGATCCACAAAGGATAATGAAGAAAAGAAAACATCACTGAGAACGATAAAAATGCTTACTTTAAGGAAGTGGAAGGAGGATGAGAAGCAAGCAAAGGACATAGTGAAGGAGTTAGACACCTTGATACTAAATCTCTTCACAGCTCAGGTTAAATTCTATCTTCTTCAAAAGGTCTTTCCTGATGTCCCAGGTTCTTGTTCCTCTTTGACACCCCGTCCCTGTAATCCCAACACTTTACTTTCATTTTGGCTTTATTTATCTATGATTATATCATATCTGGAAAATGTAGAAGCTTATGGAAGCGAAGGACTGTAAACTTTATATATGTATGCCAAACCCTTAACCATCAGATTATGGGAGTTGGAAAGCAGATTGTAAGAAACTGAGGGATAAGTAGTGAGAAATGTGGAAGAAAGAATTGTAGACTATTTTTTTCAAGAACTTTGTCAGTAAAAGGAAGGAGAGAGGGGAAATGGTTAGCTTGTGGGGGGTAAAAACTTTGTGGGAAGGCATTTTTGTTTGTTTGTTTTTAAGATAAGTCCTGAGTATTTTTGTAGCAGGGAGAAAGAAACAAGTGGTGAGAGTGAGTATAATGATGCATAAGATAACGGTAATGAAGAATGGAGGAAGGGCTTAAAAGAGGCAGAGGAAGGTGAGACTATGAATAGAAGTTGTAGGGGTAAGGTGGATATTCTTGTTACAGAAAAAGGAACCTTCTTTGCACTGAGAAAGGACCACAAGAATATGGAATATGTGAAGACATGGAGAAGTTTTGTAATGTGAAATAGGGCAATTGATAGAGGTTAAATTAGATCTCCCCCATCATAGACCATTAGGGAGAAAGTGTAGCATCCTAGAGATACATTTCAGAAATTTCATTTTGGAATAAATCCTCATGATCATTTTGAATAAATTGATCTCATCAGTTTCTTTCATTTGTCGATTTCTCCTGGAAGTGAAAAACAGGAGGGAAGAAAAAAGAAACTCTAATAATATATATAATATTTTGGGGTTCCACTTAGTTGGATTCTAGTTAATTGGGATTTTAGTGTAGTAGTGTAGTAAAATTGGTTTAAATCTTCTGCATTGTTTCCATGGTGAATATATAATGAGTCTTAATCCTGGGCAATGGATTAAGTATGGATGACAATGTTGTATAAGCCTCATAAGCCTTTCAGTTACAGCTTTAAAGTTAACTCTGCTGAAATTTTCATCCTAGCTTTCATCCCTTTTCCCCTCACTCTTGGGACTTTCTTCATTGATGCATCAACTGATCATATGCTATATTATATGAATGTAAAGCTAATGACATCATTCACATCGCAAATCTTAAATGCTAAATTCTTCTACACATTCATATTTGGGGATCTAATTGCTTCCTTATTTTAAGAAGTCTCTATGAAATTGACTTCTAAGTTTTATAGGCACAGACTCACAAACACGCACATATGTGTATATATATGCATATATATTGGTGCATATATGTTTGTATATATGTATATATGCACACACACACACACACACACACACACACACATATATATATATGTGTATTTGATGTTACTGATACTATTTCTTGTGTTTAATAGCCTTTGTCTTTGTTCTGCTTCTCCTATGGATATCAGAAATGAATTTTGAGATATGAATTGACCAAAACCTTAAGGCTTTTATTGACATATGGGTAAGTTGGGTGTTATGTATTGATGGGGAAGCACTGGATTTGAAATCAAATTTTAGTTTCAGATTCTGCTGCCAACACTTAGTTAGCTGAATGACCTTAGGCAACTCACATCACCTTTCTATTTCTCGGGTTCTGCATCTCTCAATCAAAAGACTTAGAGTGGATGAAGGGCTCTTAACTGGGAGTTCATGAACTTGTTTAAAAGTATTTTGATAATTGCATTCCAGTACATGGGCTTTCTTTGTAGTCGTTTGCATTTTTTTTATCCATTTTAAAATGTTGTTCTGAGAAATGGTACATAGGTTTCACCAGACTGCCAAAGCAGTCTATGACATTCAAAAGTTTAAGAACCCCTAGATGTATGATCTCTGAATCCTTTGCTGCCTACGTTTGACTGTAAGATTTATTATATCAAAAAAGCAAACAAACAAGAAAAAACCCTGCTTTCAACCTTACTTATCATAGATATAAATATTTTTATTATTTTTGGACATAATTTTGAATTTTGTGACTTTCTGATGTGTTTTGGGATGAAGTGTTTATGCCAGGAGCTAAGTAAGATAAGCATGTCTAAAGATGAGCTTAATGGCAATGCAGTGGGAATCATAGTGATTAATGCTGTCAATAGGGCGATGGTTATATTAGAAAGATTGACTCCAGGTTTTCAAAACTAAGGACCTAGAGGAGAAGCAAACAAATTCTAATTTGTGACAGAATTTGACTTCAGAGGGGAAGACATTAGCAACAGCAAAAAATAGCTAAATAAATATTCTTGGCATGGACAGAATAGTCCAGCAATATAGGAGTTAAATTTTCTAAGTCTTTAATAAAAGATGAATTTAGGACTTCTTTTCCTTTTCGCTATTTTTAGGCTTTGTTACTCCCTTTATATCATCTAAGTCTTTTTTTTTTTTGTTCCAGTCACATTATTAGGATGATTGTGTCTCCTGATCACTAAGATATAGTATTATTAGTACATGACTCCCACTTGACAGCATAAGGTTGGAGACTTGAATTTGTTCAGCTGCAACAAGCTTGCTAAAACATGCCTTGTGACATAAATGGAGGGTTTCAAATTTTGTTTTTAAATATTAAACTTTTTAAAGCTCACATTCCCCTTAATCTCTGTGTGCCAAAGAACCAGAGAGTTACTCGCCCTGTTATTTTCTGCAGCTCTCCATAGGGTAGACATTGGAATTTGAGGTTTATTCTTATGATTCTGTCATCCCTTTTTGTTTCACATCTCTGTGTACTACAGCCATTTCTTATCTATTCATTTTGCAGTAATAGAAGCAGCTTTAACAGTTGCAAGATTGCATATTTATATCAGAGTTCAGACTGTGAATTCATTCTTTTCCAGGGAAGCAGAAAGATCATGTAAAAATGGTGACCACATGTTGACAGAATGCATGATTTAACAAAACCAAAGGCAATCATTTCAAAGAAAAATGTTTTATTTTCTGCCAGCAGAGTATAATGGAGAGAAATTGGCTGGTATTATTTTAAAAAATTGCCCAAATCACTGTAGTTAGTGTAAAATTGTCTCGGGAACTATTTCCTGTAAGTTAACCAGACATATGATTGTATCCTTTCTATTTTGAATACTGAAGTTCACATTTCAACTGTCTTGTATGGAGCCTATCAGGTATAATAGCCCTTTGTGAGGGTACCTTCTTTTTTCTTTATGTCTCCCCCATCTAAGCATCAATCCTAGATAAACCAGCCTCTGTATGGTTTCGGGTTTGGGCCTTTTAAAAAATGTTTTAGTTATTTGTTATTGCTGGCAAATCAAGACCATAAGGAATCTCAAAATTGGCTATTTAAATATATACCTGGAAAAATTCAAGTTAAGTAAACATAAATGTGTAGTCAGTTTTTTAAAAAAAAATCAACCTACATTTTTGTTGCAATGGGATTTCTGTTTCTATGTGTTTTCAATTTAAAATCTGGTTCACAGGGTTTATCTTTATTAAAATTATAAAGTAATTTAAGAAATTATGTATTGTGACATAGAGGGCCTTTTGCTCCTATTCTTCATAGACATAGTAAATGTTATTAATGGAAAATCAGATTTGTGTCTCAATGAAAAGATCAATGTAATCTGATATCCCCAAAGACTGACATATAAATAGTACACACATTGCATGAATGCCCCAAAGGCAGGACTTATTTGTTAGAATGTAGGCTTGTTTTGTTTGCCTCTAGGGGGAAGAAATAGAGGGGTAAAATGTGGAAATTGAAAAGAGGTAGATTTCCTGATGTATGGGGAAAATTTCCTAACAAATAGAACTGTCCAAAAAAAAGGGAAATTAGTTGCCCTTGGAAGGAATGAGGGAATCAGTGATGTTCCTCGAGCAAAGGCTGGTTGGAAGTTGTAGTGGAGATCCTTGCTTTGCAGGTTTGTTTACTGGACCCTATGAACTTCCTTCTAAGTCTGAAATTCTGCGAATTTGTAAATATCACTTGTATATCCAGTAATGCTGCAAGGGAACATACCATGTAGTGAGCATAACATCGATGTCCTTTTCTTGAGCAATTATTGTTAGATCATCTCTTAGACTCTGAGCCTGTTGTAAAGAACAACTCCATCATAATCCTGTTATTGAAAAACAGTATTTTGTGACTTTATTCAGTATTGTAAAGATAGATGAAGGGTGTATCTTTTCATTGCTAATCATACACATCTTGAAAATGTCTGAATGATAAGGTTTTAAAATTGTATCATAATTTGTTGGTTGAATTATCTAGATGTTTTATATATGATAGGCTCAACCAAGGATGCTTACACAGGTATTCTGAAATCATTTGAAAATGCAAATTTTAGCATTAAATGTTAGGAGCCATTCCCATTACATAAATAAAGTTTCCATGTAAAATTTAACCAAATTTCTTCAGTTATTATTATTAAATAGAAGGCAGAAATGGATTTCAAGACTGATCCATGGACAAATAATACATTGGCTATATCTTAAAACATATGTCTTCACCTAGAGTCCACTTATAGTTCCCTACAAAAAAGTGAGAGCAATTAAGTTCATTCAAATCATCATTTTTCACTTCATTGATAAAATTATAAAGCCTTTTAATCACAAGTAATCAACAAGCAATTATTAAGTGCTTACTATATATACCAAACAGTGTATTAAGCAGTGGGCATATAAAGTAAACCTCAAAACAGGGGCCCTTAAGGATTTCACATTTTAGAAGAGTAGAAAGCACATAAATAATTAGTTGTATGTAAGATACATACCATGTGATATATATCGATATTTTTATTTTATACCAATATTTTTCTCCCTGATTGTCAACCTTTGATGAGGAGTATTATTAGAATTGATGAAGTTGAGAAAAAACATTTAGTCATCTAATTGACATAGTTTTCTGTAATGCATTTCTATTTTAAGATACCATCAATGTATTTATGTTCCATGGAGCATTGCATTTATTTCCAAGTTGGATATGAGTTAAACATTTAAAGCTTTTTAAATGATATATTACCATTATTAGAGAACATGCTAACAAATGGAAAATAAACTTAGTGGAGAAGGCTCTAACACTTGTTTTCCTTTTTTATTTTTCTGGTCATTTGTGTACATTTTTCTCCGGCTTACATTCCTCTGAATCATTTCATGAAAGTTTTAATGGAGAATTGTCCATTGCTAGCTTCAATACACCCATTGCCATGCCTCTAAATGAAACTTTGCATTGACTCTAAGTTCCTTCCTGCTCCTCTATATGAACTCTACAAGGATTTATGATCTATTTATAAAAAATCAGTATTACCAAGGTACTTTGAGATCCAAAATGCCATATCAATCATATACCCAAATAGCACATAAATTGATGTTTATAGAAAGCATTAAATTATTAAAGTCAAATAGAACTTCTTTCTTTATCACCATATCTCCCAGAATACATTCTCAAGAATTCACCAAATGATGGTTCTACCATTAATTGACATTTGAGGAATTTGGGTTTATCTGAACTATAGTTTGTTTTTCTTCTTGCTGAATCCTTCCCACCTTCTTCTCCCTCCACCAACCAAATATGGGTAACTCGGTAACCATGAACCATTATGGAGGGGAAAACTATACCAAAAAGACTTCTAAATGAAAGCTGTAATTTTGTATTGGATTTCTAGTGACATGAGCAAATCACTTGCTCTTTGCCCTTATGGATTTTATAATGTCATCAGAGCCTGTCAATAAAATTATAGCTTTAGAGTTAGGCATACACATTCCTTGCATGCATTTCACATGTAGGGGTGAACAAATTGGTAGTGTGTCTGCCCTGGGATGCACTTTCAAAGGCACTAGGTCTGTGTTGTTTCCCGTCTTTCTCAATTGATAGCTAGTGTAGAAACAATCCTGAAAGGTGCAGATGAAGAGCCCTCCCTGATTCTTACATGGGAATGTTTCTTTTACGGCCCCTGCTGTGAGTGAAATTGACTAGAATTGTGCCGTTCTGATCAATTTCATAAAGCAGCAGAAGCTGGGCATAGGCACCATGGCTGTTCCTTCAACCTCCCCTGTCACCCTGCATCCCAGAGGAAATGAATATTGCCAAAGGAGAAGAGGAAGGTACAGCTGAAAAGAAATGAGAAGGCACCAGTCTGGGAGTACCATTGTGAGAGATGCACAGAAATACACCAAAAGGGAGATGAGAGGGAGATCACCCTACCAAGGACCAGAAGATGAGACAGCTTTGTAGGAAAGTATGAAAACTATTTCAAAACCTTTTTGTTGAGCCCCGTAAGTCCTATTTAGGTAGCTATCTATTTTCTGACATCCTGAACCTTCCAGAGATGGCACGTCCCACTTTGGGTGATTTGTAGGCAATCAGACTTGTGTCTTAATTTGGTTTCTTTGCAGAGGTTCCTCAGTCCATGTTTAAAAAAAAAACCCACAATTTTCTGGTTACATATAAAAATCTGTTAATATACACACAGTCTGATAAAGGTCTCTAAACCTAGTGCATGTTTATTTGCTGATTGATTGACAGACTTACTGACAAATCTGAATGAATTTCTCATATCCTTTCTTAGAGACAACCTGTAAACTTGTAATTAGTCAGGGACTGATTTTCCTATAAATTATCCATACTTTTAGCTTTTCTCAGTCTTCCTTTGCCACTCCCTCTTCCCCATTGCCTCATCATTGGCTGTGTCCATCAGAGAATAGGAAAGGAGGAGAGAAAAAAAAGTCAAGCCTCAAACCAAGTCAGTAGCATGGGTAGAAAGTTGGTTTAGGAAGAGCTTGTGTTCATTCAACTAAATCAATGTATTGAGATTATTTGAGCATTTAAATGGTGTTTTAAAATTTTTCCGTTATTCCTTTTTAAAGAGCAATTTAATTGAATATATTTTTAATATTGTTGCTGAATTGCTTAATTCTTTTAACCATAAGCATGACTAAGTTTTATGTTTTAGTCTATTTGGTGAGGCACCTGATATATTGAAGAAGTTCAATAAATAGTGATGCTAATCGGAGTTATTAATCATCATGGTTGCTGTAATGATAGTGAATTCTTGGATTTATTTTAAGTTTTCAGAAGATTTTAAATAATTAATTCCTTCAGTGATACTTTTCTTTCACTGTTTTAGAAAACACATTTGTATCTGTAATTTTTGTAAATAGGGTGGTACTAAGATGAACTGATTGTGATTTCATTTGTGATTGGATGTTTGCAGCTCTGTGATAAGATATAGTTGTGACTGATAGAAAAACAGCTAGATGGATGCTTCCCACAACGTCCTCTGTGGGCTATGGAATTAACATATTGGTTTCATTGAAATTTCTCCTCTGGTGACCAATCTGATGCCAGGTGAAATTATAATGGAAGAAAATACGTTTCCTGTTCTCAATTTCCTGTTGCTCTTGCTTTTCCTACCATCTCAGAGTGCCTCACCTTTTCCTCCCCCCAAGACATCTACTGCCCTCATGTCTAACCCTGCCACCAATTTGAACCTGCTCACAGGAAAGGAAGTAATAAATTTATTTTATAGTGTGCAAATGGTTGATAACACTTAATATATGACTCTTTGAGGGTATTCTAAGAGAAAAAAACTTTAAAGCAATACACCTTTAATTTGATAATCTAGGCATTAATAAGACCCTAGGAGAGGTTTTTTTCTTGGGTTGGAGGATGTGTTTCAGGAGGGTTGGAGGGCTTTGAAATCATACCAACTAAGGGACAAAGAACCATAAGGTTGCCTTTATTGACAGCATTCCACATATTTCTTCTAAATCCTAATTCCAAAGAGAATCGAAGTTCATGGTTAGGATAACAGAGCTTGAAGGGACCGTGGAAATTATTTGGTTTAAACCATCTTCTTGTTGGACATAGCCCTTTCCCCCCCATGTTCATCCCCTCTTGTTTAGTCCAACATGTAATATGAGCGAGTCTTTTTAAAGACAAATAATAATTCGAAGAGTAGTTGTGGAAAGGTTGTTACCGACTGAAAAGAAACATACGGCTGACGTCTGAAGGTGCTCATCTCCCCCACTTTCAGTATTTTTCTGTTTGTGTATGTCTTTAAAAGTGGTCTTGGAGACAAGGTAGCTGTAAACCACCCAGGAATCATTTTACATTTAAGATGGAGATAAAATTTCTCCGTTGCTCGTATGTCTTGAATTCTAAACTCTGCCCTTACCAGAACGGTATTGGGGCAACTCTTACATTTTGACAAGAGGTGAGAGGAGTGAGGTGCTGAAGTGTCTCAGTATCATAAATTAAAGAGCCAGCATGGGAGATCTTAAGGGGCAATCCATGGAGTGGAAAACCCATGCAAGTCTTTAAGTCTATACAGGAAAGGAGGAGGAGGAGAAGAAGTAGGAGGAGGAGGAGGAAGAAAGAGAAAGAGAGGGGAGAGAGAGAGAGACAGAGACAGAGAGAGAGAGAGAGAGAGAGAGAGAGAGAGAGAGAGAGAGAGAAAGAGGAGAGTAAAGGAGTCTGTAGAGAGATTACTGTAAAAGAAGCTATATTTATTTAGCTATAGCAAATCAGTCAGCATGCTTGGAAACACGGGTGATAAATTGTTATAATAATATCCTGGAGGGAGTACTCAGTGGCTCCCTATCACCTCTGAAATTAAAAGCAAACTTCTCTGGCGTTTAAAGCCCTTCCCATTGTTGCTCTAACCTTTATTTATGGACTCATTTCATTGTTACTATCCTTTATGCATTCTTCTTTGCAGAAAAAGTGACCTATTTGACTTTCCCATACACAGCTTTCAATCTCCTGCCTCCATGCTATGTGCCAGAAATTATCCTCTTCCTCTTGTAATCTCTGTATTTCCTTTGAGACTTGGATCACAAGGCTTTTCTCATCCCTTCATTTGTTAGTGCTGTCTCCTGACCCCATTTCTTTATGTTCACTTTCTAGATGAGATCTTTCCCAATCCCACCAGCTGTTAAAGTTCTCACCCCAGAACCTTGCCTCCCCCCAAAACTAACACCTTGTTTCTATTCCATATGCATATATGATATGGATATGTGCATATAAATATGCACATATATGCATACACTTATTTCTCTTTGAAAAATGTGTAAAACTTAAGGTAAAAACTATACTATTTCTTTGTATTTCAGGAACCTAACACAGTAAAAAACACTTCATAAATTCTTTCTTAGTATAATGATTTTTAAAAAGTTTTAAAATATATCTTTGTATATGTTGTTCTTTAGGGGTAAGGGCTTTTTAAAAATTTCTTTTTTATCTCCACCACCAAATATAGTGCCTCACTCATGTTAGGTGCTTAATAACACTTGTCGAACTAAATTGAAATAAATTCAATTGAGCACAATTGAATTGACACTCTGTGGTCAAAATTCAAACTGAACTTCTAATTCAGGTGGTAGCTAAGATGTTCATCAGATAACCTTTTTTTTTTTCATTTTCCAACTAGATATTTCTTGCATTTTGTAGATGTGATCATATTATTAATTTTTTATTGTTTTTTCGGGTGGTGGTGGTAGTGGTGGTGATAAGGAGCCAATATGTCATTAGGATCTCCAACTTTTATTGCCATCTTTCAGTTTATTAGCCAATTATCAGGTTGCAGGTATGTTTTTCTCTGCACTTGTGATCTCACTCTAATCTGTCATATTAGTGATCCATTATCAGCCACAGTTTAGGCTCATGTTAATGTTACATTTAAGATATTAATTTTCTCGAATTCAGGAAATTCAGTTACCACAGCAACTTATTTTTGCCCTTTGGTGTATGTTTATTATTACAAGATATGGTCTGTCCATTTTCCATGGTGGTCTCTGCATATGTACTAACCAGTGTTATTATAAAGCAATGAGGCTGTTAAAAAATAAACACATCAGACTTAAACATTAAAAAAAATGGTTTTTCAGAATAAGTATGTGCATTGGAAGACTATGTATCCATTTCTTTCAATACTACTGCCATTCATCAAAGGAGGAACTTTAGAATTTTGTTTTTGGAACCGCTTTCAGGACTAGTGAATGAGCTACTCAGGAAATTGTCTTATTAATTTTCATCACACCTTCCTTTTGACCAAAAGTGTATTATATGATTTGATTACTTTTCTCATTCAACAGGATTTACTCTGAATGAATTCTGGATGTCAAAAATAAAAACATAACAAAGCACAGACACACATACACACACACGCACACACAAACAGAAAGCAAAACTAGGAACTAGATGTGATTTTATTAGAAGAGAGAAATTCCAGATTAGCGAGTTTCCAGTGCCAATACAAATCAGTCATTTCTCTGCAATCTATAATCTAGAAAGTTACCTATGTCACAAAAACATTAATTTACTTGCCCAGAGTCAAACATCCAGTATGAGGCAGAGGCAGAATTGGGTTCTGGGTCTCTATGACCCCACAATCATTTCTCCATCTTCTGTGCTACAATCCAAACCAAACAGAAAATTCACCTCGAGAGAATAATGCTTTGTCATTTCTTAAAATTTAGGGTATTTTTCTTGTTTTTTTCCTCTGAAGGCAATTTCTAGAGTTCTGAAATGTTTTGACCAATGGCAACAAATTTGGAATAACTATATAGATTCTCAGGGTAACTCTTTTGAGGATGAAAACAACCTACTTGACTTTGTAAGTTCTGGGATATTTGTGTTTTATTTAAAAGTTTCCTTACTTTATATTCATACTTTTTCTGGTGAGTTGTGCTTAATTTCCATAATTTCACTGTGGTTCTCAGGTTATAGTGGCAAGGCCATGAGCAAATGACTCTATTGTTTTATTACCTGGTGGATATGTTCAAGACAAAGTAACAGAAGCAGCCCTGTACCTCCTGCATGATACTGGCATACTAGCAAGGTTTTAAGTCTTCTCAAATGAAATCTTTTTTGTATCAATTGCAATAATAATTGCTAGAATAGAAAAAACAGGACACCCATTCTCCTCCCTCCAATTTCATATTGTTAGCAATTCAAGCCCAAATTGTTGGAAATGGAAAGTGTTGGAGTTAGCTTAAAATTTCACAAGATCAAGGTTATCTTGACCATAAAAGGTCAGAGAATTGGAAGGCCTGGAAAATGTATGAAGAAATCAGCTAGCGTATCCTCCTACTTTCCCAACAAGCATTTATGGAGTTTCAAAGCACCTTGCTTGATATGTAAAGGAATAAAAAGGAAATTGTGGCCTTCTGGGACTCACCGTCTAGGTGGAGGAGATGTAAATTTAGATGCGACTGCAACACATGAGTGGTCTCAATACTCACTGTGATAGTTAAATATGTTTCACAAACAATTTTTGGAACCTCTAATACTTTGTCACTTGATGACATCACACCACACCCTTTGATGGACTCAATAACTTTAAATTAGTAAGGCACTTTATTTGCAACCTTATGACCTTTATTCCTAAACACTGTCTTTTTTGAACATGTATAGATAATAAAATGAAAATGGGTGGGATGGCATAGTTTTAGCAGTCGCCCTATTGGTGGGGAAGGGAGAATGTGGATAGAACTAATAGATTTTTATAATTGGAAGAAGTCAGCAAGATCATTCCCCTTTCCTTATACTGTATTCTATAGAGGAAGAAACTGAAGGTGGTAAAGAAGAAATGATCTTCAAGAGGTTACCCAGTCACTAGCAGAACTGGGATTTGAAGATAGGGGTTTGGGTTGAAATCTCTACTCCTTGTACTATGCCATGACATAAGATAAATGCTCTTCTCAAATCAACTAAGACCTAACAGTTTTATACTTTAATGATAAGGAAGGATGCATTTTTCTTAATTATGAAAACAACCCAAAATGTATGTAAACACTAGTGATGTCCCTGAATTGTCCATTTGATTTTAAGAAAAATGGTGAATGCTGCATTCTCAAACCACTATTTTCACATGCCTGTAACTTTCATTTTTCATACTTAAAGCTCTCCAAACTTGTCAAAGCATGCTTTCCACTTTCCAAGTGCATCATGTCAAGCTTGACAGCTTTCAAAAGCTTTTTTTTAAACTTAGTGTGCCTTTTAGAAAGTGCTCAAAATCACATTGAAAGGAAAATAAAGATAGCATTTCTCCTAGAAAAATTCAAGGTGGCCTAATGAACTTGTAGCAGAAAGCAGTTTGCATTTAGACATAGAACAATTATAACCCAAAGGAAAATTTAGGAGATGATTATGAGTCAGAAGATAAGGATTTTTATAGGAAATGTCACCTGGGGATTGATAATGTCCATATTGCAATGCATTATATTATGGAATGCATGTGCACATAAAATGTGCATGATTACAAACTGAGTAAAACTCTATTAACAAATTATCTTTGAAATGTGGAAGGGAGTATCAATAGACTCCATCATTTTGAGTTCTGTGCTTACTAATTTTAAAGTAACAAGTAATTTTAAAGTAACTAATTTTAAGGTAAACAAAAGGTTTATTTGTAACCTATTGTGACTATTTGCACTTTGATTTGGTTGAATGAAGAAAAATGAATAAATAACACTTGGTTTCATATTTAATATCAAGAAACATGCATTAAATACCTGTTATGATCCAAATGAGAGTCAGGATGCCATAGTGGATAAAGGCTTATAGTCTTGGTATCAAAAAGAGATGATTTCAGGTCCTACCTCTGAAAGTACAGATGGCTCAGGAGAAGAAAGTCAGGTTGGTGACCTTGCCCAACCTGTCCTCATTCAAATCAAAGTCACCTGCAAGTCATGTCACCATCTTGATGTCATGATCCTCTTAGAAAATGAAAGGACAGACACAACAGCAACAACCAATCAATTGAGTTGTGGATCTGACTCTTTGCAGGGAATTTCCACATAGGAAATGACATTCTAAATATTGGCTCCCTCCAGCCCTCCAAAATAGGAAAAGTTACTGTGCTAGTCACTAAGAGAAATATGAGTGTGAGTAATATAGGACTCCCAAATTTGATCTTAAATTCTAGCAAGGAGGATAAAAATATACATTTTGTTCTTCTACACAATAAAAGTGCAGCTAGGTGGTGTGATGGATAGAGCTCTAGGCCTTGAGTCAGAAAGAACTGAGTTCCAATTAGACCTCAGATACTCACTATCTGTGTGAACCTGGACAAGTCTTTTAATACTGTTTGCCTCCATTTCTTTATATATAAAATGAACGGGTAAAGGAAATTTCAAGCTACTCTAGTATCTTCACCAATAAAAGCCCAAAAGTTGGACAAGATTGAAAGAAAAAAAATGCATAATAAATTAAGATAAACAGAGGAGAGGTATACAAAATGTTCTAAGAGATTTGAATGGGAAGAACATGCATAGCCTGGTAGAACAATGACATTTTAGTGGATAAAATAATGAAATTTAAAGGATGACGAAGATTTCAGTAATAGAGATCTAAACTGCAAGAGGGGAAAAGTTTTTGAGCTATCTGAAAAAATCAACAACTTTCTCTACAAAGCCTCCACTTTAGGCATCTTCATCTCTTTCCCTTTGTCTCAAACCCTGCCTTTTCCTGTTCCTTCCAACATTAGAATATATGCTCCATGAAGGCAGATAATATCTTTTTTTTTTCTGCTTCCATTTGTATTTCCGACTCAGCATAGACCTGACACATAGTAAGTGTTTGAGAAATGATTTTTTAGTCATTGGTTTGTCAACATAGAGAATAATATGAACAAAGGCATGGGAAAATGGTAGAGTGATATACACAAATATGTGTTTATGTATCTATAGACCTATCTATCTGTCTGTTTATCTGTCTAGCTATTTGTCTATCTGTCTGTCTGTCTATCTATCTATCTATCTATCTATCTATCTATCTCTTCACCAGTAATGGGTAGCAGGTTGCATCATTGGTCTTCTAAAATGATGAATGCTCATTGTATGGATGACAGATCTTTCAAAGTTGTTTTTAAGTGCTGCTGTTCCAATTTCCATTCATTTTTTTCTTCAAAGGTCATCAAAATTATCCATTTTAATAATATTGATGTTACAGTGTAAATCATTGTTTGGTTCTGTTTGATTCACTCTGAATGCAGTTCATATAAATCTTTCCAGGTCTCTTTGAACTCCTTTTCTTCCTCTTTCTGTTACTGGGAGTTGTTCTCCCTCTCACTCACGTTCAGAATCAGTGATTATCCTTCGGTTTCTACATCTCCTTCACATTCAAGTTTCCTGCAATTTGTCATCAACCTAGCTTTATGTTATGCTACCACTTTCATATGCATTATGCTCTAGGAAACCTGGACTTATCACACAAAAATCACCCCACTCTCTTTTGTCTTTTGTCATGTTATTCCCTGTGTCAATATCCTAACAAGTTCGCAAACATTTATTAAGTTATACCTCACCTTCCCCGCCAGGGAATATTTTAATTTTAATTTATTTTAATTTTGGAGAATAACAAATGAAAGTAAACTGAAAGGTGGGATGAATAAGCAGAAAGAAGAGGAAAGAGATGATGAAACAGAGCATGGGGACTTTATAAAATAATGTCAGTTATTAAGATGTTTCAGATAGCTTAGCTATTCTGCTCTTTATATATATCATTGTTGAAGTCTTATTTAAATTATAGATAAAATTTGTTTTCTCCATTGGTTTACCCAGCTACATGTGCCCCTTCCCATGTATGTATGCATGTATGTAATACACAGTCATCAAAGAAATGTTTTGCTTGAATATTCATTTGTTATTTTTTGCAGTGGGATGAAAAGAGAGACAATTTTTTTATCATTCAGTCATTTATGTTATATCTGACTCTTTGTGACTCCATTTGGGATTTTCTTAGCAAAGATGTTGTAGTATTCTACCATTTCCTTCTCCAGTTCACTTTACAGATGAGGAAACTGAGGCAAACAGGGTTAAATGACTTACCCAAATTCACAAAGCTAGTACATTTCTGAGGTTGGATTTGAATTCTGGTTTTCCTGACTCCAGGCTCAGTATTCTATCCACTGCACCACCTAGCTCCCCAGACAGAAGATTTCTACTGTTTTGTTTTTTTAATTTTTTAAAGACACAAATATGCAGAGTATTATGTATTGTATTGTGCATTTTCAAATGAGGTCATCATATTATGGACTTAATTGTTTTTATTACAAGAGATCTCTCATGCAATGGGAGTGATCTATAAATGTAGTATAAAGACAAACATCAATAAAACTTAAAAAAATAAAAACCAATCTCTCCCCACTTCCTCAAAAATCCCCCCAAAGAAATCAGGAAGGCCATAGAACCATAGGTTCTGAACTGGGAATGAGGATTTTATAGTTATCTCCTAGCCCAGCTCTTTCATTTTACAGATTGAAAGTTGAGTCCTAGGTGATCAAGAGACTTGCTCAAGGTCAATAAGAATGGCAGAGCCCTATTCCTAGTTATACCTTCTGATTCCAAATCTTTTCCCAGTGTTCCATGGTTCATCTTACAAGGAACAGAGTTTTATTTTTTTTTAATGTAGTGGAGGCAGGATTTAGTAGAACAAAATTTAACCTTGGAGTCACAGGATCTGAGTTCTGTCACTTCTGAGCTATGTGACCTTGGGCAAATTATTTAACATCTCTGGGTTATCATTTTTAAAGTGAATAGATAGACCAGGCAACCTCTGATTTCACTTGAAGCTCTCTGTCTATGTTCCTGTGATACTCTCACGTGATCCAAACAGTTTGTTTCATAGCGGTTTTATTTTGGACCTGTTGCATTGGAGAATATGTGGGACAAGGTGAGAAGTTGAAAATGTGGGTCTGGAGCTCAGAAAATAAATTGGGACTGCAGTCATCATTATAAATTAGATAGAGGTCATCCAGAAAAAAAATGTTGACAGATGAAATCATAACATGGGTGAGGTTGCTAAGTGAATGTAAAAAGCAAAGCTGATAGGAGATAGTCTTGGAGAATGCATGGCAAAAGTAAGAAGAGAAACCCGTGATAGGTAATTGAGATAGGGGGAAGCCAGATTGGGAGGCTATATTCAGAAGAAGGTGGTGGATAACAATGTCACATGCTACAGAGAGATCAAGAAGAATGGCAGAGAAAAGGTTGTTAAAATGAGAAGATGCTGATGGTCTTAGAAAAGTGGTACAGGTAGAAGTTATATGAGATATCCTTAGAAGCAACTGAATGATGAGGAAGTTGGAACAATGAACAGACAGTCCTTTCAAGAAGTTGGGCGGTTAAGGAAAAAAAAGAGGTAAGAAAACAATTTGAGATTGTAACAAGGTTAAATAAAGGAAGAACTTTAAACAATAGAATATTATAGTCCTGGGTAGGGAAGGAAAAGGTAGAAATTGCACATGGAAATAGACATTATTAATAGAACAGGGTCTTAGAGAGGATAGGACAGAACGGAAACCAAGGTAGACACAGATAATGGACTCAGTCATGGTAAGGGGGAGACTGGAGGCAAGGGTGAAGACATAGAGAATTTTTGAGATATGTAAAAAGGGAGTTGAGGGAGCTTAGCTCTTATGACCCTGATCTTAGTGTAGTAAGAGGCAAAACTATGGGTTGAAAGAGGGCCAAGGTGGGGGTGGGGGGTGAAAGTGTGTGTGTGT
>CM053774.1:27083644-27105462 GCA_028658325.1 Potorous gilbertii | reverse complement strand
CTCATAAAGTGACTCACCCAATGTCACATAGTCAATTAGTGATGGATAGAACTCATAATCCCCACATAACACCTTAGAGGCTGTCTAGTAGAACCTATACTTAAATACCTGTCTTTTTTTATAGCATGTCTGACAAGTGGTCATGTGGACTTTGCTTAAAATTCTCCACTGAGGGGAAAGCAGCTTATTCCACTTTCTCATAATAGTTATGCTTGTTTTTTTCTTTCATCCAGCCTCAATGAGCTGCTTTTCAACATCTTCCCATTTCTTCTTATTCTTTTCATTGGGCCAAGCAGAACAAATAAATCTTTCTTCCTCTTTGTGATTAGGCCAACGTGTACTTAAAGACAGTTTGTCACCAGCATCATCATCCTCTGACAACTAAAACTTTTCTTGTCCAAACAAAGCATTCCTAGCATTTTCAACAACTTTTTAACTGCCATGATCTTTAGGACCTTTTAGCATACTGATCTCACTCTTCTGGCCATCTTCTGGTTCATCAAATCCTTCCTAAAATGTATTACTATATATAACCAGACACAGTATTACTAGGTGTGGTCTGCTAAGGGAAGATGATAGTAGGATCTCTTTTATAATGCAAGTTAAATCATTAAATTTCTCCATTTAGATAAAATCATTTTCCATTTTTCCTTTTGTCTGTGCCAACAACAATGAACATAAAATGAAATTGTTTGAAATGTCTAAGATTTCAGTTTGAACTATGATTATTCTTAGCAATATTCCTTCTCTGTTTCTAATCTATATTTACCTTCTTTTTATGGTTAACCCTTGTTCTTTATCATGACTATATCTTTAAGCTGCCATACTTCATGGAGGTTCAAAGAACTGGCCAAATGATGGTGGTTTTATGAACAGAATAGAGGCCAGTGAAATTAATAGCAAACCTATGAATAAGACTTCCTACAGATCTTGCACCATTTCACTTTGAAATATACTCAACAGGTGACATACAACATGATAGACCTGATGTATGACAGACCTTTTGGCCTATTGGATTTTTTTTAAGACATTTTCTTTCTCCCCAAATCAGTTGTTGAAAAGACTGGCTGACGTTGGCAGGAAACTTAAATCTTACATAATTCACATTTGCTTTTTCATTGATTGCACGCTGTGGCTTTGTCCATGCTAATTTTAGAAAACTCATTTAAAGAGATGCAGAACTAATACAAATTTGACTCTTTTTAATATTCGAAAATTATGATAAAAGCTAGGCCAATCAGATTAATTAAATAATCAATTATTTCCGATTTTTATTTTTAAATTAATCAACCATAAAGATTTCTTGAGATTTTTTTTTCTTTTTTTCTTGCCAAACCATCAATTTGGCTCCATCAATTATGTATTGTGAAACATTAATATACTTCTTAAATTTCACCTACAGACTACGAGCATAAAAGGATATAAATTGGCTTCATTTAAATAGACTCTTAAAAAATGAACTGCCCTTAACACGGCTATAGACATAGCAAATTGGAAATCATTGAGAAGAAAACACCTGATTATGAAGTATATCTAACTACGTTATGGGTCTGTTTGGGAGATATAGAAGCATCTGATTAGATTCTACAATAGCTAAGAAGATAGAAGCAACTGCATGGAAGTCGCCTTAATTCAAGGCTGCTAATGATTTCATTTTAATGCCACCGTTTAGTTTCATACTGATCATTTATACTGACAAAAAGAAAGAAAAGAAAACAAGGAACCTGTCATCAATCATTCATTTAATCAAGTAGCAAAAGTAGATAAATAAACATACTGAGTTAATTATTCTTCTGTATGTAATGATTGACAATAATGTTAATTTATTCCTATTTTTAACCCTTTGATAAACAGTATAGTTGGAATTAATAGACCTGAGAGTTGTCCTGTGACTACAAATAGCTACCTTTCATTTCCTGAAGCGTCTCAGTTACTCACTTGTCGGGCTTTTCATTTTTCATTTACTTAAAATTAATGGGTTATCATGGCCAAAGATTTCATTTCTAAGTAACCAGACTACTGCTTATGAAACTCTTTCCACTTAGGTAGACTCATTATTAAAAGAGAGAAAGAGTCTTTAGACTGGACTGAGCCCCACGCTTCTCCAGAATGCTTCCATACCCGGATAAGGTTATGCAGTTGAGCTATATGGAAGATGGCTAATGGGTGTAATGTTAATTATGTTAATGAGAGTTAAAGATCTTCCCCATCCCTGCCCATTAGGGGAAGTTTGATTAGGGGAGATTTGTTTTCTAGGAAGGCCCTCCCTTGCATTTTGTTAATTTCTAATGTGGCACTGGTTTTCAAGGTTTGTAATGCCTTCTGGCTCTGAAAAGTGTATTTATACTCTTAGGTGAGGTTTTGTTTTGGGGCTTACTCATTGGAAGTGTTTGTTTGGCCATTTGAGACTCTGGATACCCACCCTCTCCCTCCTCAGCTTTGAAAACCCAGATGTTAGTGTTTCTCTGGTAACTATGTATCTATGGGCAGACAGTTGGATCTATTTCTTGATCTATGATGCATGTATTGCTTATGGTCAGACAGGAGGAAGCCCTGTCTGTTGGTCTCTATTTCTCTAGTTATATTTTCTCTATTAATGAATATAATTAAAAAAGATTGTTGACCTCCCAAAAGTTGCTTTCCTTTTAGAAAAGCTGATGTAAGAACCTGTACAGAAGACCTCCACTGTATGCCAGGGTCCTTGACGTTACCATAGGTAGCATAAAACAATACAGTATCAATTCAATGTACAGAGAACAAAAGGATATACATGGGGCAGACTTTTATGATAGAATTATAGATATGAATAAATGTCTCAAATAATGGAATGTAGAGAGGTTGGGATCCATATCACTTGAGAAAATTCCAATTACCAATCAGATCCCAGATCGATAGGACTGGATATTACATTTGATGCTATACTGATAAGGAACACAGTTGTCTATATCTGAAGAAATTGTTGAAGGATTTGTCAAAAGCTAGAATATCAAAGAAATGAGAGATGTCACATACAAAGTGGGAAATTCTTCTATTCAGTTATTTATATTATGTTGGTCTCAAATTTGATTAAAAATAATTATCCCTAATATATGATGGGTAAGCTTCTTGAGAGCAGGGACTAGTTCATTTTTTTGTCTTTGTATTCCTAGCATCAAGCTCAGTGCCAGAAATATCATTGGCACATGATAAATGCTTTTTAAAAAAATTAATTATTTAGTACTAGATAAAAATGCTGTTAAAAGAGGGTTTACTGTTAAATAGATCTATGACTATGATGATGAAAACAATTTCCTCCACTGATGTAGACTAGAGTTCTTTTATGCATCAATGGGGGATTTCTTAAGTTTCTATAGTCAAAAAATGATGTCAGCACCTAGTGGATCAACCTTATGGTGATGAACCTCTCTGAATTTAGCTGAGCTGGTTCTGAGATGATTTATGCCAGACTAGTCCTTAACTTCTTACGAATATGATTGAACTTATCAGAGCTCACTTTCTGCTGACTTAGGCTTTGGGGGTTCAGGATCTATTCCATAGCATGAGGAGCTATCAAAATGGAGCTTTATAGGAGGAAAAGTCATCTTAGACAAAGGAAACCCTCCAAAGAGATGGACCTTTGGAAATACTAGACAAAATAAGCCATACTTAAGCTGTTTGCATTGGTCTAAAAGTTCCTGGACAGATTATCTTCTGGTAGTGATGTTGTTACATTTGAATTTTTATTGAGTCTTTCAGAAACAAATGAATTCATCAGATGACAGAATCAGATTTGGATGAAATTTTCTTTGGAATCTTTGTAATATTCTTCTGGTGCCAAATTTCCTACCAAGAGATTAGAAAATAAGATGAATTAATAGAATGGAGATACAAATGTGAATTCAATGTTTTTCAAAATTGTGCCTGAGAGACAACATGGTGAAATGGTAGTTATAGACTTGGAATTAAGACAGTTTGAGTTCCAGGCTTACCACTTACTAACCACAGGAAAGGAAGCAGTAGAGTGAATAGCAATGTATATAGTACCTACTCATGACAGGCACTGTACTAAATCCTTCCCAAGTAACATCTTTTTGATCTTTACAACAACCCTGCAAGATAGCTGGTGTTGTTATCCCCATTTCACACTTGAAGAAACAGAGGCAAACGGAGGTTAAACAACTTGTCCAGAATCACACAGTTAGTAAGTGTATGAGTATCTGCCTGACTTGAGACCCAGCCCTCTGTCCACCATACCACCTAGTTGCCTCAGTTTCTTGTAAGACAAATCAATCTCTGCTAGACTCAATTTCCTCATCAGTAAAATCAGTAAAATATCAGTAAACTCAGTTACTTCTACCTATCTCCTATGTCATTTGTCTCAAAAGTGGTTGTGATGAAAGCTCTTTTTTAACCATTAAGTATAAGTGTGAGTTATTGTTATATTTGATGTATCTAGAAAAATATAGCTGGCTTTGTTTTGTGGTAAAATTCATATTATAAATGTTTCAGTTGGCTCATTCAAAGAGTGACACAGCATGTTCTTGTTGCAAAGGATTCTCAAAATCTTTAGCTGTTAATTTAACATTTTTTTAAATGCATATAGTTATCTTTTCCTGGCTTTTCTTATGACTTCAGTTCCACTCTGGTTAAAAATCAGAGGTGGACAGTAGTGCAACAGTGAAGTAAATTGAGGCACAGGTCAAAAAATATTTGACACAGAGTTGCTAACTTATTGCTATATCCTGCCTTTATGCAAAGAGATCATTGTATTCAATCTCCAGAATTCCATTTCGTTCTTGTCATTCACACATGTAAATGGAAAGTTTCTGTAAATTTCAAAACTCTATCAGGTTCACCTTTTATTATTCAGCTATCAAATGCTCATATCTGCAACCAGCTTTCTGCATAATATTCAACTTAAACTATGGATTTTCTTATGACTACTAGAAAATATGTTTTTTTTTCTATAATTCTGATACCTCCTATGGGTTAGAAGAGGCTTAGTATGTATCTTAAAATGCCTAAGGTAGGATTTAGTAAGACCATAGCAATCTTAAGATATTAAGCTAGACAAAACCATGTAATTAAAATAATTTACCTAGTAAAGTGATTGTTGTTTATTGATGATGAAAATAGAATTGTGGAAAATATCTCTGGTATTCAGTACAATTTGCAAATAGTCCCATAAATTCAGAATAATACATGTTAAACTTATATTACTTTTGTAGCAGCCCCAGAGATTCATCTTTATCTTAATGTCTCTGCTGAGGAACAACCTCTTTCCTCCCTCCACCCCACCCTTTTTTTGTTCACTCCTTTCTTGGGCTCCCACTATCTCCAATTCTTATCCTAGGGCCTTGCATTAATTAAGCCAGAGCATGAATGAAAGAGTTGCAAGTCCCAGTTTGCCTTTGTTTGGTTTGCTGAATTCATGTGAGTTCTGTTTGGTTCTTGTCCACTTTTTTACTCTTTCTCCCCATTCCCTTAAAATCTGCAAAAATAAGATTATATATGATGAAGATTTGCTATGCAATCTGTGAACACGCGATAAATGTTTAATCATGCTGCTACTGATGAGAAACCAACGCTGTGATGCTTTTATTTAGCCTTTCCTGGAAGAACCCTTCAGAGTTTACCCATGACTTATGTGTGGGAGGGAAAATGAGGCTTGCCAGATTTGAATAAGTGAACACTTGAGCATTTGAATGGTTAGTGAAGGAGTGCAGATTGGGAAGCTGAGATTGATCTTTCTGAAATACTGCTTTGTATATGGCAGTTGCTTTCATTCATTTTTTCGGCAGACATTTATTAAGTACCTACTATGTGCAGAGAACAGGAGGAGATAGGAGGGTTTTGTTAAGACTGAGACCCTTGTCCTGTGGATCTCACATTCTCAGTATCCTAAGATGCAAAAATAGATTCATAGCAACAGTAACGCATGATTGTGCTTGATGGAATTGTGAAGCATTTGTTGCTTGGGATCTGCTTTCTCTTTACTTACTGGGAGGGAACATGGGTGACTTTGTGGTAGATGTAGCATCTCAATTGGACTTTAAAGGATAAGTGTTAATTCAGAAGGTAAAGACAAGGGAGAGAGAGGAAAGGGAAAGAGAGAGAGAGAGAGAGAGACAGAGAGAGAGAGACAGAGAAAGAGAGAGACAGAGACAGAGAGAGACAGAGAGAGAGAGACAGAGAGAGATAGAGACAGAAAGAGACACAGAGAGATAGAAAGAGACAGAGAGAGACAAAGAGACAGAGACAGAGAGAGAGACAGAGAGGGAGAGAGAGAGGGACAGGAGAAAGGAGAGGAAGAGGGAGAGGGAGAGGGAGAAGGAGAGAGGGAGGGAGAGAGGGAGGGAAGCTTCAGTCATAGGAAACAGTAAAAAGCTGGGAGAGCTTAGGGTTCAGGGAGTCATCCAGTTTGGATTTAGGACAGAGTGCATAAAGGGAAATAATAAGAAATCAGTGATACTAATTGCTCACAAAATGTTTTACATACATAGTCTCATATGATCTTTACATTGTCCCTTGGATGCAAGCGCCACTATTTTTATTCCCGTTAAACAGATGAAAACAGTAAGTCTAGGTAAGGTTAGGTGACTTGCCCACCAGGTTGCACAGCTAGTTACTGTCTGAGGCTTTCTGACTCTCTGTCCAGTTCTCTCATCCCCTACTCTATGTGACCTCTCAAAGTAGAAGAACACCTTGAATGTCAGATAAAAAATAATATCACACTAATTTGGTAATAATTTAATTATGAAATGATATGAAGAGAGGCTGTTTTGATAGTTATATGAATGGCTTAGAGGGAACTGACAGGGAAGATAGAATGACCAGCTATGAGGTTATGGTAGTATTATAGTGAGTTAGCAGTGAGGACCTGTGCTAGAGATATTGTAGGACTGGAGGGGATAGAACATGGTTATTGATTGGATATGGGGAATGACAACAAAGAAAAACGTAAATACGCTAAAGAGGTACCAAATATGATAAAGGGGTTTAATGGTAAAACCACAGACAAAAATAGGAAGATAGACTATCCAGTGCCTTTCTCCTGGCTGTATTTAAACAGTCAATAAATATTTATTAAGTACACACCGTGTGCCGGACACCCTGTTAAACATTGGCGATATGAAGAAAGTAAAATAATTCCTACACTCAAGGAGTTCATAGTTTAACAGGGGAGAAAAGGTGGAAAATAATAATAAACAAAATGTTATATGAGTTATTTGGAGATTATCTCAGAGGGAAGATATTCCATTAAGGAGGACCAGGAAAGGATTCTAAAGGAAGGACGAATTTTAGCTGAGACTTACAGGGGAATCCAGAAGATAGAGATAAGGAGAGAGAGCATACCAGGCTTAGAGCACAAACAATGAAAATACACTACTAATCATGGCATTCAAAGCCTTGGTCAATTTGGGTCTTAACTACCTTTTGAGGCTTATATCTCATGGGTCTTCCACAGAAGAACCCTGTACTCTACCCTACCCCAAATGCTTGTTATCTGCTTGCTATCTCTGAAGCATACTTTGCATTTTCTTGCCTCCAGCTTTTTACTCATTCTGTTCTTTCAATTTAAAATGCATTCCATTGCCTCACCACCTATAGAAAGCACGCCCATATATTAAAGCCCTGTTTCAATGCCATTTCTTCCATTAAACCTTCGGTAGTGAGTCCTACTCTAAGAGATGTCTTCTTTCTCTAGATTTACATAACATTGCTTGTGTATTTCAGAGCTAAGACCACAGAAAGAGCAGGGGCTCTGTAATCGGTGGCCCAGTATTTAAATTCCAACTCTGACATTTAACAAAAAGTATTACCTCTCAATACTTTTAAATACAATATAATTAAATATATATTATATATTATAAATAAATAATGAAAGTATTACCTTAACCTACCTGGTTTCTTCATCTGGAAAATGAGAATCTTGTAGAGTAGAATAGTAGGCAGATATCTAAGGCAACTTAAAGATGCCTTGAGGATAAGATAGTGATAGGATTCAACAAGAACTTTTTTTTAATATAATATTTTATAAATTTACGTGACAGTTAATACCAGAAAGCTTTATTCTCTTTATCAAGTACGTGTTTATTCTGTAGTATGTCAAGATGCATTTGTCCAAATGAAAGCTGAAAGTCACTACTCAGTAATACAAAAAAGGAGTGATTTTCAAATATCTCATTCCAGGCATAGTTTGCACCATTCGTGTGTCACCCATCACACATTGCTTTATGTTGTAGATATTTGTATATGAGTTGTATCTTCCCTGTTAGATGGAAACTCCAGAAGGGCAAAGAACCCTGACTTATATTGCATTCCCTAAGACACACACACACACACACACACACACACACACACACACACACACGTGTTTATTACCTGAGGAACAAAAAGCAAAAGAAAAAAAGACATACCCAGCTAAAAATTTATCCAAGTTGACTAGAATTTGCAAAGAAATCTGGTCTATAATCTGGCATTTCCTACCACTTATAAGGTCACTGAACATTTCAGTTATATTTAATAATATTTGTTAGAAGTAGAAATTTACATAGTGTAAATGAAAGAAAAATGGCTTATTTTCCCTCTTATGGACATAGTTCTGGAAGAACAATTATCTTTATTGTTTTCTTTTGTTTTTTAACAAAATCTTCAGTAGCTTTAACCAAATGGAGAAGATAGCATATATGCAACAGCCCACCCTAGAATTGAAAGTGGGAAGAAAAAAAAGTGAAAGAAGTGATTTAACTTTCTCTCCTTTCTCCTCTTTCCTCACTTTCCACCGCGACTGTTCCCCTCAGTCCCCACTGAAAGAGAACACAGCAGAAGGCATTCGAAAGGGTCTCTAATTGTTAAAAAATTAATGGAATGAAATTATAGGACTCCAAAGGTGAATGTCATCCTTGCACGTTCTGTTTCACCTTAACCCTCACTATGCACCTGACAGTCACCTATACCCTGAATCTCCAGTTGAAGTCTTTGAGACAAGATGTTGCTGATTTGCCTCCTATTCAATTCATAGTCAGTAAAAAATATTCCTTTCTATATTCCTAGCTTTCTACTAGCTATTCTAGGAGATAAGGAACTTAATGGGAGAGCTCCACCCTTGAGGAGTGTAAACTCCGGATGGGAGGTTCAGATGTAGAGAAAATAATTATGAGAAAAGAGATAAACAGGTCCAAAAACATTCAGTTTGCAACATTTATTTCAAAATAAGCCTCCAGTATCATCCAAAAAATAGTTTTGTCTCTGCATTAGGGATGGTCTTAGAAGAATGAGTTTGTCTTTTTATCCAGTTTGCATGATTCCCTAAGTTCTCCCCTCTCCTCCCTTTTTCCTTCTTTCCCTTCTCCTTCCTTCCTATCTTTCTCACACAGTATCATTGTTTTTCCATGTCATGTAGTTACATTCTACTTCCCTGGGACTTGTTCATCTATTATCTGTTCATCTCTTTTTGTAAGTTTGAGGTCAGATTATTCAATTTTTTGGGTATTCCAAGTAGCAATAGTTTGTAGCTGGGAAGGTGGGGTGGGAAACATCTAATGCAGTAGAGAATTAGAACATTAAGAGCATTTCTTCAATTCCTTTAGATTTCCTGACATGAAGACTGACCTTTGTCCTAGTTCTCCTTAGCTACAATGTCTGCTCAAAGTTTTTTCTACTATTCTGGCTTTTATACACTCTATCTATCCAACTATATATGTGTGTGTATTTACAAATATATTCTAACATAAAGAATGAAGAGATCCTTTGAGATCAATTGAAATAAAATTCATTTAAGTTACCTATCACCTTAAGGCAAGAGCAAAACTAGACAGTATCTCATGGGCACTGCAGTCAGTGTCCCAACAAATGAGCTCTGCAACTGACCTAACATGTACTAAAGCAGAAAGAGCTCTTATTTAGAGGGCGTTCAGAATTCTTCTGATTTAATTCTCAGCATAACCCTGTTTGTTAAGATGAATTCGACCATCACCATTTCAGAGATGGGGAAACTATAGACCAAAGAGTTGGAGGCAATTTGTCTAAGTTAGTGATCCAGAACTAAAGACAGATCCAGAGCTAAAACAACAGACCAACAGACTGAATCACCTGATTCCAAGTCATGTGTGGTTTTTCTTTTTCCATTTAGGTGTCATTGTTGACATTTGGAGATTCAATCACCAACTTATTGACCCCAAACACTTAACTGCAACATGCCTAGGTTTCTTCATTTGTAAAGTAGCAATAGTCATCATCTTTGCCCTCAGTTATTAAAATAATTAAGCAGATAAGACTCAAAGTGTTCCTTAAGGGCTATGGAGGGATAAAGATAAAGTCTATATAAATTCACAATTTAATTCTATTATCTTCATAATGAAATTTGTTGGTGTTGTAGTACTTCAGTTGTTTCAGACTCTTTGTGACCCACTTTGTATTTTGTTTTTTTTTTTAAGCAAAGATACTGGAGAAGTTTATCATTTCCTTCTCCAACTCATTTTATAAGTGGGAAAACTGGTTCAACTGGGTTAAATGACTTGCTCAGGGTCACCTAGCTAGTAAGTGTCTGAGGCCAGATCTGAACTCACAATGAGGAGTCTTCCTTATTCCAGGCCTGGCTACTCTATCCACTGCACCACCTATAATGAAATTAGGTCTCTTGGTTATTGTTGTCTGTTTCTACAAATGATAAAAAAAAATAGTTTGTTATTAAAAGTTGATTGCCCTAATGAAACTAAAGTACTTGAGTAGTGATCTGGGTTAGTGACTTTTCCAGTAGAATTTTTTGGGAAAACATATGTCATGCACTGCAATGCTTTTTTGTTGTCTGCATTTTCCAAAGAACAAAATGAAAAAAGAGAATCCAGCATTGTTCTATACAGCTACCTCCATACACATAGGCGACACTTGATAAATGCACATTGGCTGACTAATAGGTGACAGTTAATATCATTGTGTGAAAATGTACAGTACTTGGGAACAGAAAGCTCTGTATTTATCCAAGCATGCCAGTTAGTAAGCATGAGACTGTCTCCCCTGCAGAGCATGGGTAGTATAGCCTGAATGAAGTCAAAGGACCTCATGTCTACAGCACAGGAAAATCAAAGAATGAGCATTAGGCTTACATAGATGATGTTCATATTTTTTCCATGATAAACCTACTTAATCTATGTAAATAAAGCACTGCCCCTTGTTATTTTGCATAGATTTTCCTTTCACCTTGATTCCTATGCATTTTTTATATCAGTAAGATGCTGGGATGGTGTAATGTGAACCTATTGTCACTGTGCTTGGACCGTTCTCCTTCTGTGTTGTTAAACTCTAATTCCTAAACATTTTAAGGCTACTTCTTCTTGGCATTTTAGTGGGCAAGCTTATGTACTCAAGGCATCACCTAAGTACCAGCAACACATTCTTGACTGAATAATGATGTATGTGGAATGCTACTTTTTTTTTTTTTTTTGCTTTATAAATGGATAGCAATTTACACAGCTGTGGATGTGGGATGTTTCAATCCCAGACCATGTTGTAAGAAAAATTGAATGACAGTGAGCAAAACAGCAGTAATTATAAAACTAATTACTAAATGCTGATGATGCCCATAGGCTTTGCATAACTAAAATTAGAAAAGGAAATTGCTTTCGGCTTCACAGAGGAAACATGCTAGCTATTTTACTGTTTCAGTCAAAATGGAGGGTAGTATATAAAGTTCAATCAGAAAAATACACATATATACATACATCTCTCTGTATTTGCATAGACATATTTTTCTGTACTGAAATGTTATTCATTCAGTATCTTACAATTTTATTTTTAGAACTTTATGCATAAGTATTTATGTAGAGATATGTGTAGTAATATATTTGAATGCAGCATGTATATGCGCTCTTATCATTTTTGCATAAGGTTTTAGTAGCACATGGAGATGCATATCTATATTGTGTATCGGTATATATGCTCAGTTTCTTTATATACATTTGGCCAAGGAGTATGTAGTATAAATATCTAGCCTTGCGTGGCGAGAGAATCCAGCTTTATGAATTCTTTGCACATTTTTCAAAATGAAATATCAAAAGAATTAGAACATTGATCAGCTCATAAAATGAAGCACCATGTTTTACCAAGGTATATGATGTATAAATCAGAGAAGTCTATAAGGCAAACCTTTGTCCAGGCTCAGCTTGGAACTAAAAAAGATGAGACACAATTCATATCAAATTATAGAGGTCATAGGTGTGTTACCTGAAGGACCCAGAATGGTTTTAAGAATATAAATGTAAGAGCATAGTATCCAAATGGGAATGTGAAAATAACGAATTGACTCTAGCTGCATACAAATGGTAAATGATTTAATAATTTTAAAATGTAATCTTAAAAAAAGAACATCAAGAATGTTTCCTAACGCCCTTACAATTATATGGCCAATACTGTTCGATCTCCTTTTCACACAAACATACACACACAAATATCTGAAGTGGACATCTTTCGAACATGTTCTATCTTTTTTTATGGATGTTTTAAACAAGAAATCAGAGATTAGGAGAATTAATCCTCATTGATACAGACTAAGAAATGAATACTATATATTTTAAAAGTACAGGAGTCCAAATGACCTCCAATATATTAAGTTTTATTTAATTTTCAGCTGCATGTTATTTTGAAAGTCTTAAGAAATTAAAATGACAAAAGATTATACTATCTGTAGACGTATATTACTGAAATTAAACCTAAGTATAATTGAATCATGGCTTTAATGGAATTCTTCTTGTAACTTTTACCTAGTGGGGCAGTGTGATGAGTTAGTTCGTCCCATTTGTGTTAGTGAAGTTAGTAATTAGTTCTTTTACAGAGGCAAATGGTCTAATAATGGAGGAATAAATCACAGAATGACACAGAAAATGAATATGGAAAGTCTTGCTTCATGTGTAATGTCTAGTAATTTAGTCAGCTGTAACTAATACATATACAACTATGGGTAAAATGTAGAAACTTTGTGGAAGAGAAGGAGTAAGAATGGTTACAAATCAATGTTGCTCATGAGATGTCCTTGACATTCCAGGTTTTGTCAGTCATTAAAACAAATTCATGGCCAAGAATTGAAGGGGATTAGGACAGGCCAAAAGGAAATATGAAAGGGGTCTAAAATAAATTGTATATGTTTTGCCTCGTTTCTGCTCCCTTTAGTTGAGGTTTTCAAGGGAATCTGTGCTTGTGTAACTCTTCTTGTATTTACCACTGGCTAATATTTCTTTCTTAGTCTAATGAATAGGCACAGTGGATAGACCTAGATTTTGAGTTAAGAAGATGAGTTCAAATCCTTCTTCAGATGTAAGTCACTTAATCTCTCTCTTCCTCAGTTTTCTTATTTGGAAAATGAGCAGGTTGGATTCATTGGATGTTAACATTTCTTCTAGCTCCAAATCTATGATCCTACGTAAGGGCAGGTAGGTGGCACAGTGGCTAGAGTGCCAGACTGGAGTCAGGAAGATCTGAGTTCAAATCCAGATTCCGGCACTTACTAGATATGTGACCCTGGACAAGTCACTTAATGCTGTTTGCCTCAGTTTCCTCATCTGTAAAATGAGCTGAAGGAGATGGTAAACTTCTTCAGTATCTTGGCTGAGAAGACCCCTAATGGGGTTATGGAAAGTCGAGCATGTCTAGCAACAACAACAAAAAAGGAAACAGAAGAATAGTAAAAATGAGTACTAGGATAAGACAGTGGTAAATTCAAGTCTGGAGAATAAAGACTTCTCAGCCCAAATAAAAGTTTTGTAAAGGAATGATTTTTGTAAACTCTTTAAAAGCTAGTTACACCACATCCTTTGATGTAATTTAACTCATTAAGAAACCAAGTGGTTATAGTGTAGAAGAACATTTTCATCAACCTTTGCTCACTGAGATTATTTTCTATGCATTTTCTGTCATGTTTCACCTTGGTAATCTCCATCTCTTGTGTGCAAAAAAGAAACAATTTATTTTCAGCACTTGAGGGATATGAAGCATCTGACTGCTGTCATAACCCATTGTTTTTAACATAAACATTATAGCTGCATTTGCCTTGAGATATTTGCCCATTATTGAGTGAATCTGAGCCAGTGTACCAAGGTGTCACCTTGTGCTCTCCAGCATCAAAATTGAGCTCCATAGCTTAGAAAAATAAGTTTTCCTTAACAGGAATTTAATTCTTCCTGTTTACAAGGAGATTTCTTTTTTTCTTAATTGCATTAAATAGAGCAATAAATAAGAGTTAGGGAACCCTGTGAACAAATACATTGCTTTTAGCTAGTGTAGCAAGCCTAGGATTCTTCAGGGGTAGTTAAGGAAACTAAGCTTCATTTATTAAAAGATGGCTGGTTGTTTGATGATTGAGAAAGCCTCCCAAATAGGTCATATCAAATCACTAAAGAAAATTTCCTTTACATTAATTACAAAAATTAAACCTCCATGTAATTGTTTCTTATATTTTTTTCTGATATGGAACCATGAAAATGAGACATGAAATGATGTGAAAATCTTAATGTGTTGCTGTAATTTTGTGTGTATTGTTAATGTAAACAAGTGCACATATAAACATATATATGAGGCAGAGTGGTGTAATGAATTGAGGGAGTTATTGGAGTAAGAAAGTTCTGAATTGAAGTCTTGCATGTGACATATGCTGACTGTATGATAGGATCAACGATTTAGGATTCAGAAGGACCTTATAGAGTTCATCTAGAAAAAAGAAAAGAAAACAAAAAAAACTCCCTTTACAAATTAAGAGCTGGAGGCCAAGAAACTTGACCAAGGTCACACAAGCAATATGAAGCAGAGCCAGAATTCGAATCAGGTCCTCAAACTTCTAATCCAGCAACCTTTTTATTATAACATTCTTTGTCCCAAGTGATTTCAGGTCCCTGTAGCTTAGGAAATTCTCTAAGGCTGGCAGTCTACATTCATGTGAGGAATTTCCATGATGGTAATTCTCCATGCTGAAACAATCACAGGTCCAGAACAAGAAACATAGAATCTGGCTAGTTTAAATCTCTGGCATTTCTTTCATTAAAGCATAACTTTATAGTGGAAGGGACTTTGAGGACCATGTAACCTCATCTCTTCATTTTGAAGATGAAAGAAATGATGTGCAGAGATGAGTTGAATTTCCCAGGGGTCACAAGGGTAATAAGTAGCAATTCTAAGAGTTGGACATAGGTCTTCGGACTTCAGAAAAAATCTTTTTGCCACCTGTTTCACTGATTGCAGAAGAAAACTTTATAAAATGATCAGTCATTGAAAAATCGCAGGATCTAAAACCCAAAGGGACCCTTGAGATCTTCCACCCTAAACCTCTCATTTTACAGAGGAGAAAACCAAAACATCAAGAGATCAAGTGACTTTCTACATAGGTAAGGAAGTGACTGAAGAAGGATTTTAACCTAAGTCGTTTGATGCCAACTCCAATGTTATTTTCTGGTATAACTAGAAAATGTTTTCTATTGAGATAATTGGATTTTATGAGTTTCTGGGGATGAAAAAAATCATTTCCTGGTATCTAACCATATGGTGATGAATCTCCCAAATTTTGTTTTGTTTTGGGGGGTTTTGCCATTTGGGAATATTTACAACACCTCCCAATTAATTGTCATTTGAGAATGCAATTGATGAGCTTCCGCCCCCACCAGATCATTAATGAAGATGTTAAATAAATTGGAGCATGAGACTAACTTCAACAGTATTCCCTTGGACCACTAACACATTATAATTTATTATTGTTCTTTGTTTCTATATTCTAGCCAGCAAACAGTATTGCCCACTAAGAAAGTTCCAATTCACTTTTCAGGATTTCATGACATGAGATTCTGTTTCAAGTGTTTGTCTAGAGCATCATGTCTAAGGAATTCCCTCTATGACTTTCTGAAAATTTAGAAGACTGATTTAGTGACCCATCCTATGATTTCAGAAACATGTTTGCATTCAGGGCAATGCAAACCCAATGCTTTTGTGAATTTAATATGTGAGATGTTAGCACTGCATGATAAATTTAGCTGATTTCTCCCTGTTTTGCAGTATTGGCACAAGGGAGTGCATCAAAGATGTTGAACACAAATAAGCGATGTGTAGCGGCCTTAGAAGAGTGAGAGCTACTATTTCTGCCTGACAATATTGGGTCCACTTTCTCTATGATCAGAATATTACAAAGCAAGTAAAGAATAATTTATATCAGAGGTTCTGTGACGGAATGAAATGGAGCTCTTTTGAAGTATGATCTCTGAAAGCACAGCATGAAGCTCACATAAAGTGAAGGACATTCGCTATTACAAGTAATGTCCTTAATAATCTTGTTAGTCTAGTCCCTCTCTGTACGAGACAAATGGAACATTATTGGCTTATGGGCTGTAGTAAATAATTTAGTTTCCAATATTCAGGCTGCTTTGACAGTAAATTAAAATGACATGAAAGGGGCTTGTTGAATAAAGCAAGTATCCAATCAAATTTAATTGGCATGACTAAGGCAGTAGAAATATGTTTTATAATTAAACCATGTTGTCTTGGAGCTTTATAAGCATGTATGAATCAAAATGTCAAAAATTATTCTTTGATACTGTGCATTTAAAACTTTGCATGGTGAATAGTTTCCTTAAACAAGGTTCTAGACATGCATATTTATGCAACATGAAAATAGTTTCATGTTTTAAATAATAAGTGATAAACTTACTTCTCCATTTGTCTGCCATTGCAGCTAGCAACGTCTATGACAAAACATTTCAGGGCCTTTTCAAAAGACTTTTTTTTTGATGGATCTAGTCTTGATGCTGTAGTGGACAGCAATTGTGCTCTGACCATGCCATTGTCTTCAAGTGTTCTTTTAACCACCATTTTTGTGAATGAATGAGCTCCATATTCATCTAACATATTGAAATGGAGAGAGGGGAAAATATTTTTTTTTCTTTCTGTCTTTTTTTTGGTGTAGAAGTGCAGTGATTTCAAATAAGGAAATGATAGAAACAATAAAGGAAGCACAGATCTCTGAGGCCATATAATACAATTGTATTATTTTATAGATGAGGAAACTGAGGCCCAGACTGGTTAAGTGATTTGCCATTATCACACAGGTAGCAAGCATCAGATGTGGGATCTGAATACAGGACCTTTGGCTTAGGAGTCAGTGCTACCACACTGATTTCTTTGGTTTGTTTCCTTCTCAAATCCAAGATTAATTAAATTGTATGTATTCAACAGCAAATATGGCAAAATATTTTTTGACTTTTGGAAACTATTGTATGACCACTTATCCTCTTTTCTCCCAAAAGTAGAGTGCAAGGGCCCATTTGTAATAAAATTCCTAATGATGGTTCTTTCCACAATTCAGGTGGAAAATATATGGTGGTGTCTGAGTCTGCAAAGATTGCTTATAAAAACAGAAATGAGCTTAGTGAATCATTTGTCATTCTTAGCCTTTTCAGAAGCCCTAGCTGAAGTAAGCTAAAGATTTGTAAAGGTAAGCAAAGAAAGGAGACACATTCTGATGCATCAAAGCTATTTAAAATATTCAGGCCACATATTTTCTATGTCTTTTGATGTTCATCTCAATTCAGTGCAATAAACATTTATTGAGCACCTACTACATGCAAAGGATGGTGCTAGTGACTGGAAAACCAGATTAATTATGAGACAATCTCTCTCCTTAAGGATTTTATCATTAAAAGTGAGATATTCTCAAATTATGGTAATAAAAATTAGAAAATAATAGCATAGGAGAAGTCAGATGGTGAGTTTCAAGGATAAAAAGATTGGGGTAAGTGGTGGAGCTATGAGTGGATGACTCAGAGATGAAGGTAGCATCTGAGATGGACCTTGAACAATGAGAGGGCAGAAGTATTCCAGGCATATTGGCAATGTATGTAGAAGCATGGAGATAGTAAGAAAATCAAAACTGGGAAACCATGAGTAAGGCCCTCTTTGACTGGAGCATAGAGTGTATGAAAGAAAATATCCTGAAATCAGACTGGAGAAATGTGTTGGAGCCAGGTTTTGGAGGGTCTTGAAAGGCTGAACAGAGAATCTATGTTGTCAGCCAATGGCTACTCATTGAAGGTATTTGAGTAGATGACAACATCATCATACCTGTATAACTAGGAACATTGCTTTGAGAGCTGTGAAAACAGATGGATTGGAGAGGAGAAGAATTAGAAACCTACCTGCAATAAGCCAATCTGACATGGGCCCATTCCTGCAGACTTAGAAGCCCTTCCCCAGCCTGTCAATAATTATGTTTATATCTGAATTCAGGATCTATTTTTTAAATAATCTATTTTCCCAAAGAGCATATTTAAGGCTACAAACCATGCTATTTGATATAATACTTAGAATCATAATTACAAAAATATCAATGACTTTTATAAAGTACTTTAAGCACTTTACATATATACTTTATACATACATAAAGTATATATACATATACTTTAAGTACATTTTACATATATTATTACATTTTGATTTGACCCTCATCAGAACTATCTCTATTTTAGTGATAAAGAAAGTGTGGCTAAGAAGTTAAGTGACTTGGGCAGGGTCACTTTGCTAGTAAGTGGTTGAAGAAGGATTTATACTCGGTTGAGTCAAGTTTCTGACCCCAGCTCCGATACTTCATTTGCTATGTTGCCTAGTTTGCCTCCCTATCCCACTCAGCTACGAATATCATCAAAGTCCCCCCAACATAGGTTTTGCTCCATAAGAATTGGCTTTGGGACCCAGAGCCATATAATTTCTTTGGCCAGTTAAACAGACAGAAAATATTTGCTTCCATTGGCCCTCACCCACTTGTCTGCATAACTATAATTCAGTGATAGATTATTACTGGAAGAGGGAAAGACTTCAAGCCTTAGCGGGGGAGGCCATGGCTAGGGAGAGAAAGGGTAATGCTGGACCAGAGAGAAGGTCTCCTAGAACTCCAGAGAGCCTTTGGATTTCATATCAGGCTGAGTGATCTTTAATTTCATTGTCTTTCCTTTCACTTGATTCTAAATTCTCTCTCTCTCCCAAGCCCAAGAAGGGATAGATGAGGAGAAGTGGAAATTCAAGGAGTGAGGGAAAGCCAAGAGATAGTCATCTGACTAATATCCCTGGGTGACCATGATATTGATGGTGCCATTGATGGAAAAAGGTATTAGGAGGAGGCAAACTTTTTTTTTTCTGGTGGAGGGTTTGGATGGGGAAAATGATGAGTCCAATTTTGAAAATTTTAAGCTTGAGGAATCAGCAAGATGTTTGGTGAAGACATCTAGGAAAAATATTGGGGAGTGAGAACGAAACTACAAGAAATAATTTATTTTTGGTAGAGACTGTGAATTTGGGCTAGCCGTTCTGGAAAACTGTCTGGAACTCTTTTGAAATGTTTCAAAACTGTACATACCTTTTGATATAATAGAGGTATACCTATTAAATTGTATACTTCAAAGAAATCAAAGGCAGAGGAAAAAGATCTGTCAGTACAAGAAACATTTACATCAATTTTTTTACCTTAGCAATGAACTGAAAATTAAGGGGGTTAATTAGTGAATAGATGAACAAATTATGGTATATGAGTATAACGATACTGTTGTCACATAAAAAAATGAGGAAACTGATATGAACGGATACAGATTAATAAGAATATAACCAAGAGAGCATTTTATCCAATGACATCATTAAAATAAAGAACTTTGAAAGACAGAATAACACTTCTCAATGCCGCAGTTAACCATGGCTCCAGGGGACTGATGGAGAGACATGCTTCCCATTTTCTGACAGAGACGTAAATGGCTCAGGTGGGAGAATGAGGTATATTCTTTGGACATGGTCAAGTTTGGAAATTGTTTTTCTTGACTATGCATATTTGTTACAAGGGATTTGGTTTCTCTTCTTCAAGTGAAAGGAGGAAGACTAAGAAGAAGAGAAAAGAGGTTGGTGTTCATTAAAAGATAAATTTTATAAAAAGGAAATACCCAGGAGGTTAAATCAGGCTTCTAATTTACTGGTAATAGCTGTTGTTTTCTGGTCCCCATAAGTTCGTTTCCTTGATTTTCTGATCAAGAGACATATGTGAATTATCCAAATAAAACTGAGGCTATTGGAATATATGAAATTGCTTGGGAAGAATATAGAGAAAGATGGTAAGAGAACTTAGGACAGTGCCTTGGAGAATATACATATTCAGTAAGTAGAAAAGGAAACTGAAGAAGATTGAAAACCTATGTGAGAGCCCATAATCCAATTCAAATGCCTAATTTTACAAATTAGAATGTTAAATTTCAGAAATGTTCAATCTCTTGTCTAATGTAACATGGCTAGTAAACAATGAGGCTCTTTCCTTACCTTATTATAAATATTTGTTATACTACCCTCTATACACTTAATTAATATCTAGAATTTCATTGTTTTCTACTAGATAAAATGTACTATTTTATCTAATATCTAAGATACCTTTTTTTTGTCTATATCATCCCAGGGTTATAGTTTTAAATAGATTTGGACTTTTAAAAAAAACAGTAATTCAAATTGAAATTCCTTTTTCCTAGAAGTTAGGCAATATACAAAGTTAAGATAAGAAGACACAATCCTTTTCCCCAAAGAGTTTATAGACTGGGAAAGAGATATAACTCTAATTATCCAATGGATCTATATTCTCATCATTGCTGTTGAATGAATGAATTTCATGGCTCATCCTAATGAAGTTAGTTCAAATCTGTGGTTTATGGGCTGTTGAGGGTTTTTTGTTTGTTTGTTTGTTTATTTGTAATTTTAAAGTAGTCACAATTTAAGCTTTCTCTATATAACATGGCATCAGAATTAAACCACAAATTCATTTTTGTCCCTCATTTTTCCATAATTGGCCCCTCAATTTCCTCCCACTGAAAGGTGACAAATTATTTTGACTTTTCTGCTTTTTCTTCCTCCATTTCTTTTCCTATGATTCTGAAATGTGAGCTGGTTAGTGAGTTGATTCCTATTCCATGGGAAGCTACTTTATCTCTAATTCTATTAAGTGTTTATTGAATGATAAGGAAAGAAGTGGAATATAGACTTACAATCCCCTGTTAGCTACTCATATATTTAACCTTCCTTAGGACCCTTCCAGTATAAAATTGTGTGATTAAAAATATTAAGTTGTCATGTTTCAAAACAACATTTTTTCATTTTTCTCTTCATTGCATATATTAAGATTTTCCTTTTAATTTTCCTTTTCTGTCTCCTAGACTTACAGAATGTTAGAGCAGAAAGTATCTTGTGAGATCATCCAGTGGAAACTTGTCATTTTACAAAGGAGAAACTTGAGCCTAGGGAAGGAACAATTAAAATCACAGTCCTGATATGTGGTAAAGCTGGGATTTGAACTCAGTGATTCTGACTTCAAATTCAATGCCTTTTCTATGACACCATTGATACTGAAATGTATCAAGTGTGATTTTAAGCATGATGATAGGATATTCAGATCCTGACTTTTTTTCCTTCTAGTCATAGTTATAAAGCTACATTGGCTGATTGTGACATAGAATCTGTTATTTGTTTGATAAGACTTTTCTCCAGGAATTTTTAAATATTCAGAAATGTCTTTCTTCCTACACTTGAGGAATATACTTTGATCTAATCTATTTTGAAATGAAGACATTCCAATTTAAAGATCAAAGTATGTGTCAGCCTTTTAGTAATTTAGGTAGACAGTGGCCATTATAAACCGTACTATGTTAGAGATCTTCTTAAGTAGGTATTTTTGGGGGTCCCTGACTCTGAATCTGTAATATATCTCGATTTTGGAATTTTGGACAAGGCAATCACAATGAACACAATTTAGGAAGTTTTACATAAGACTCTTACGTAGAGAAGGTGGTTTCAAA
>CM053774.1:27057773-27083144 GCA_028658325.1 Potorous gilbertii | reverse complement strand
TAACTGCATATAGATAGGCATTAATAAGTAGAAAATTGTAGGTTCTAGGTATAAAAGAATATTCGAGAGCAGTAGACTAAAGAAGCTACCCCAACATTTAGGTCCATGGGGCTGAAATTATCTTGTTTTCAAAAATATTCAAATTATCTTTTCTGTTTCTATGCTAACCTACTAGACTCAAATAAATAGGAACGACACAGGAATTTCAACAAATGAAATGGAAATGGAAAAATTACACTAATGGCAGAAGATTGGAGCTATGAAGTATTTAGGGCCAGACTATTGCTCATCACATTAAAGATTGCCCCAAATCACCAATAAGAAATTTTCAAATTAAAACAACTTAGAAATTTCGCCTCACACCTCAAAATTGGCAGAGATGACAAATGATGGGAATACTCAATGTATTAAGGGCTGTGGAAAAACAAATTATTTTTATGAATTGGTCTAACCATTCTGGAAAGTCATGGGGAAATGATATCTTTAGAAATAAAGACAATGTAAAAACAAGAGAGACAAATAAAAGTAACAATTTTAAAGGTATGGAGAAGAGTGGAGTCAAGCAGAGTGGATGCTGAGTGTCCAGACTGTATAGAGTCTCTAGGAAAGTTGAATTAGGTTTGTTTCCAGTACCCAATTGCATAATTAGGATTTTTAATGTGCCTAAAAATAAATCTGTATAATTCTGACTTGAATATAAATAGATATTTGGGTCTACTTGTACCTGAACTTTGCAAGCTGAAAAATCACTTGACCAATGTAGAAAATTTAACACAAAAGGTTAGCTACCATAATTTTTTGATTACTGATCTTCCCTCATCACACTTAAAAATCAAAAATAAAAAAGTAAGATTTTATAGATCACATACAAACTTGTTTTTAATTCATTTATTTATTTTCTATGACAGCATACTTTCCCCTAAAAATATATTTTGCCTACTTGGGCTTAGAGGGAGCAGCGTTAGAGCATCTAATTTTAACCCTCCTACAAAACGAATGAAGGTACTATGGAGCATCATGAATAATTTTTTGTGACTCTCTATGCTTTTCCATTGGCAGTATAATTGTGGTTGTAGATTTCCAAAGTGAATCAGATCAATGTAAGGAAGTGCATTGTGACATTTTTTGAGTGGGATTTTGTTCACAGGAATTTTCAGAGCTTTGATCTGTGGCTTCCTGACTGTGTTTAAACTAAGTCAGGTGGCAAGTAGAGTGTATCAGTGATGTCTAATTGCATCACATAATGTGCCCAAACTTCCCAGTATGAATGACTGTAATCTACAAGGTGAATGGAGCCTGTCATTCTCACTCCATATTGAATTGTAGGTTGGAGTCACCCCAGGGAGTCAGAGAGAAAAAAGAACAACGATTGTACTTAATTCACTCGACAGCCTAGCCTCCAGTTTCAGAGTTTAAAAGTATCTCAACTTGTATTTGGGTAACAGATTAGGATGCTGTAGGAAAGAAGCATCACTGAAGGACAATGATAGCTCAGATGGTTGCATGTGCATGGGTTTTGAGATTGAATTTTTAGAGGCTTAATATCTCAAGTAAGGTATTATGTAGAAATACAGGATCTGGAGCAAATTTCTTAGTTTCTTCAAAGAGTAAAACAGGGCAATGACATATTCAATGTCTTTTTTTCTTCCTCCCTCCTTCCTTTCCTCTCCTTTTGTCTCTATCTCTTTCTCTGTTTCTGTCTGTCTGTCTATGTCTCTCTCTTTTCTCTCTCTCTCTCTCTCTCTCTCTCTCTCTCTCTCTCTCTCTCTCTCTCTCTTTTGTTGAAAGTAGGAGCTATTCAGGTTTGTTTTATATCAATAAACTGACTTTTTTTTCCTTTAAAATAATTTTAGGTACACTTTTTGTTTTCTTTTTACATCACAGTCATTTCTTAATATGCCTTCCCATGAAACCTTCCCTTAGAACAAAGAAAAATAATTAAACAAAGTTTATGAACAAACAAATTTTTATAACAACATATTCAACATTCTACTCCTAGAGCTCCCTCTGCTCTACTAAGAAGACAGAGGGGCATTTATTCTTCTGTTCTCAGGGACTGAGATTGATTATTGCAATTAATACAAATTCTGCTGCTACTTATCCTCTTTTACAACTACATTATAGGGCAGCTAGATAGCACGGGGGGTAGAATGTGAGACTAGAGTCAGAAAGACACATCTTCCTGACATCAATCTGGCCTCAGGCACTTACTAGCTGCGTGACCCTCGGCAAGTCACTTAACCCGATTTGCCTTGGTTTGCTCATCTGTAAAATGAGCTGAAGAAGGAAATGGCAAACCATTCCAGTATCTTTACCCAAGAAAATCCCAAATGAAGTCACAAAGAATTATACATGGACTGAATGGTGACTTTTACACTATTGTAGTTATATGTTTTGTTGTCTTGATTCTGCTTTCTTGCCTTTGTATTGCTTCCTTTGCATTCTGCTTTCTTTCTCTGGATCGCTCATATTCATCTTGACTTATGTTCATAATTTTATACAGTAAGATTATTAATTTAGAACTGAGAGAGACTATGATCTTCAAAGTCATCTACATAAGCCTCCTTGTTTTACAGATGAGGAAATTCAAAAAGGTTAAATGAGTGATGGAGACAGAATCTGAACCTAAGTCCTCTGACCCCAGAGCCATTGATCTTTCCAATAAATGTTATCATAATAGAAATTATGTTCATGCATCATAATTTGTTGAGTCATTCCCTGAATTATGGTGAACCTATTTGCTTTTGTTTTTTGAAACTATAATAGGAGCTCCTATAAACATTTACATCTTAGCACCTGGCTCATAGTAGGCACTTAATAAATGTTTACTCCATTGGATTGGTCTATCAGAGACATTTCTTTCTGTCTTTCTTAGGGTTTGACCCCTGAGTCAAAGAGTGTTAAACAGGTGACTTTCCTCATATAATTCTAAGTTGTTTTCCAGAATGTTTCAACCAGTTCATTCAAAAGCATATCAACATTTCATCTTATTTTCTTATAGTTCTAGCCTTCAGATGAGAATAAAGGAAGTAAACTTTGTATAGAAGGCAGGTAGAGTGAAATTCCTGGTTAATTCAAAATTAAGTCACCTAGAGATTTTTTTTATTGTAGAAGTCACCTAGAATGTCCTGACTCCATACTTTTGAGATTGTACTTTCTGTGCAGGTACCAGGTGTCAATCAAGGCTAATCAAACTGGCACCGTTAACATGATACATCAAAAAATTTCACAATAATGTCAACCTGTAATTCTGTCAATCTGGTTAAGGGAAACGGGCTAAAAACAATATTGTGATTTTGTAATAACACTGGTAAATTACTACAGAATAATGCAAATATCATTTCTTGTATCTTTGGGCTCACTAGATAATGGACAGTTTTTTATTACTGACCACACAGGTAGTTGAAGCCTTTATTCTAGCTCTGGCTCCAAGTACAATTTGGATTTTGTCCATAGAAATGATCTAGGTATAACATAGCATTTCTTGAACATGACCCCTGTGATGCATCAAAGAAGACAAATTCTGGAAAACAATGCCAATGGTTTGTGCCCTTCTCCTATGGTCTAATAAGCATAGACATTGAGTACCCTGGTTTATTCAGTCAGCACATTTGTTATTCACCTTTTATTTCCCCCCCAAAAAAGAGAAAACTTATATACTGAAGGGAGTTTGGGGAGAATTATTACTTGAACACTGCTCTAGCTTTTTGAACATACTTGTTTGCTTGTTGTCTTTCCTGTTAGATTAGCTCCTTGAGGGCAGGGACCATCTTTTGCTTCTTTTTTGTATTTCCAGTGCTTGGCATAGGGCCTGACATATAGTAGGTGCTTTACAAATGTTTATTGACTGACTAACTCTTAGCAGTAAAACACAGGGAAACACATTCTATAAAAGCAATAAAATGTAGCTTTCTTTGCAAACTTGATGTTATGCTTTACTGCCTCAGGACATCATAGTCTGCAATTGAGTTAAGGAAAGATAATGCTCTTTTCTCTTCAGGGAAGATTGGGTATTATTTGTCTTGGATATACGTTAAGAATGGTTGTCTGAGTAGGTGATCTTACTTTTTGTTTGTGGGTCATCCCTGAATTCCAAATGGTGTTATTTCAAATCTCTTATATTTTCATTTTCTTTTCAAGCAACACAGAGAACAAAAATCACACTGATGTCCTAAGATATAAATTCACAGCTCCCAAGTTGATGCATTACATGGCTTTCCATATCTAAAATTCTTTGATTCTGGGTTTCTTTCTTCTGGAGACTTTCTAGACTGTGTCTTACTGAAAAGGAAATAAAACATTTCTTTCTATGTATTTGATTTTCTTTGCTACAAAAGTAATTCACTTTGTCCAAGAATTGAATGGGAAATGGAACACATACTTAGAAAAGAGGAAAATTTGATAGAGATATCTGTAAGATGGATGGAGTTTGAGGCCCCATGATTCTGTGGAAAGAATGAGGAATTTTCTTCTGAATTTGTAGTCATGAGAACTCTGCAACCTCCATTACCTTTAGTGACAGGCAGTCTCTCTTGGCCACAGTTTCTCCAGCTACAAAATGCTTTGACCTTTGAGGTGCCTTTTAGATCTCAATCTATGATCATATGTTTAACATTTAGGATCCAAAATTGTAGGAAGACTACTTAGAGAGAAAATAATTTAAATGAAGTAAAGAAATCTGTGAAAGAAAGATATTTGGTACAAAAGGTCCAGGATGGAGATTGAGATTTTTGATGATGGTGATAGTGAAAAAAACCACCATAAAAACAGTACATACAAGGGGAATACAAGAAAACAACCGAGGATTCAGTGAATGAAGTTAAAATGGGAATTGAGGAGCAGGAAGCCAAATGTCGAGTTATATATTAGGTACTCAGCCATATGACTAAGTCATCATGTGAATCAAGTATTAGGAAAGCAAAGGAAGAGGAAACAGAAACTTATTATGGCAGCTAGATTCCCCCGATATGTTTTGATAAGAGTTGTACTAAAATATCATATTCTCATTAGCATATATTGGAATACTATAAGTTAAGATAAGATTTTGTATGGAGTGTCAATAGATTTATTTTTTTTTAAATATAGAAGAAAAGCACTTATGACTTTAAAACTCATTATTAATTGAAAGGAGGGTTTCAAAGTTTTCTCAGTGAGACTAAGGCATTTCATCATGAGACAAAGTAAAAATAAAATTACTATCAAATTCACTTTTATCTTTAGGTGAAGGCTATAGATTGGGAAAATAACTCATTTAGTAAGAAAAGGTTAATAGAAATTTTGCTAGTTGTGTGAAATAAAAGAAAATGGCTTAATTGTTTTTTCATCAAATAAACATTTATTAAACATCACCTATGCGTAAGGAACTGTGGAGGTCACCAATCAATTAATCAATAGGCATTTATTAAGCACTTGCTAGGTTCCAGGCACTATACGAGATACGGGGGATACTAAAACAAAAGTTATATAATCTCTGCCCTCAAGAATCTTGTATTCTATCCGATATTAACATCATTATATAAAAATAAGGAAATGGTCAATTTTAATAGGCAGGACCTTAGTAAGTGGGCAGATCAAGAAAAGAACTATGTAGAAGCAAGTCCTAAAACAGTTTTGAAGGAAATAATTAATTCTAAGAGATGAGGTGAAGAAGGAGTACATTCCAGGGGTAGACATTGACCAGTCTATTATAACATAAATGTTGATTTTATATTATGATTTGATAGCACTTCTAATTATAAGCTTTTTCTCTCTCATTTGTTATTCAAGCATTTGTCACATTCAACTCTTTGTGATCCTCATTTCTCCCATTCAAACTGGAGAAAATAAACCTCCAATCTGTGAACTGAAAGAGAAAAAGAAAAAAAAATCAACTCCATTGCAAAGTCATGGATATGAGAGGCGGTGTCCAGTTTCACTGATAAAAAGAATATAAGAAAGAGATAAGACTAGGTTTCTACTCTCAGGTAGCTTCTAATCTACCAAGGTTGATAAATTGTATGTACCAATAGCAATAATACAAAGTAGACTATAAGTGCCATAAATTAATAGATGCTTTTTAAAAAAAATTATATGAGATGAGAATAAACAACATTGTCTGGGAGTTCAGAGGCAGGAGAATTGACTATGAAATCAAGGAAAACTTCATGGGGGAAGAAGCATTTAAGCCAGAAAGGATGGACGGCATTTTCATAGTTGGAGATGAGAGTGGGGTGAGGATATTCCAGGTAAAGGAAGCAGCATGGGTAAAGTCAGAAGGAGGAAAGCAGAGGCTCTATTTAGGGAATTTCAAGGAATCCAGTTTGTTGGGAGTCCAAGAGACATTAGGGAGAAGAGGTGGGAAATCAAGTTGGAATAGTAGGTTAGCGTCAAATGGTAGATAATGTTGAATGACATACTACTCCCTCCCTTGGAGAGAAGGACTGTGTAAGATAGAAAATTATATATTTGTGCATATATATACATACACACATACATACATATACATACATATATGTGTGTGTATATCTGACTTAGAATATTTGTAGAAATTTACTTAGTACCAGAAAAAATTCCAAAGGATGATAGATTTTGAGCTGGGAACAAGTCAACTTGTACTTATTAAGTGTCTCCTTTGTGCCAGTTCAGGTCTCCTGTTTTACAGATGAGCAATCTGAGACCCAGAGGGATGTAATAACTTTCCAGAGCTTACACAGGTAGTAAGCAACACATCTTGGGTTCAAATCCAATTTTTCCAACTCTTTAGCCTGTGCCATTCTGTCTACTAGAAGGAAAAAAATATTCAGAGCACTTTCATTTCTCAGATATTTATTGGACACTTATTCAAGCTGTACGGGATAAAATGCTATTAATTAGAAGGGCTACAACCACAAATATAGGAATATAAAAATGAAACAATGTTATGATAGAAAAGTAACCTTCTATGGAGTGAAGGGGCAGTGACAAGAACAGGTAAGTGGTATAGCACATAGAGTGCAGAGCCTGGAGTCAGGAAAACTCATCTTCATGACTTCAAGTCTGGTCTCAGACACTAACTATATGACCCTGGACAAGTCACTTAATCTTGTTTACTTCGGTTTTCACATCTATAAAATGAGCTGAAAAAGGCAATGGCAAACCACTCCAGTTTCTTTTCCAAGAAATCTCCAAATGGGTTATGACTGAAACAACGGAACAGAAATAACAATGGAATGAAAAGAACAATACATAACATTATGTTCTATTTTTTTTTAAGCAAAGAAGTTGGTTAGAAATAGGCAAAAGAAATGAACACAAATGTCTAATCTAAAGAAAAGGGAAAATGTTAGCTTATTGCTTAGGGAAATCCAGATCTAGTTATATTAACAATATATTCCCATTGCTAAACTCTTAAAATTTACCTTTGCGTCAAAAAAGAACTGATTTGCTCAGTCTGATTTTAGCAGTATAGAAACTTTCAGACTCCACAGAGAAGCAGAAATATATATCGATAATGTAAATGAGCTCTTGATTTTCTGTGCTTTTGAAGGGGAGCAGTCATGTGGAAAATCCAGAAGTGCACATAATCCCCTAAAGATTTATATTTGACTTTGGGATGTGTTTTCTTTTTACTTGCTTTTGAATATCAGTGTGTTTGCCCTGCTGGAAATTCCACATCACTTCAGGGCAAATATAAGTGGCCCACGGTGATCAGTGTACGATGATTTGTCCTTATATCCCTCTATGAGCTCTATCCATGTGATGGCACTTACATCAGGAGGCAGAGAAACACATGTTGCCTAGTTAGTCAGTATCCTGCTATGTCTAGTTCTATGGCCTCAGCTTCTGGCCTCTTACTCACCTCAGGTGTTCTTTCTCCTGCTAAGTCATTCCAGGCTCCTTATGAAACTCCTTAGCATGTCTATGTATCCGTCCATGAAAATTCTTTGTTGGATGTCTTCTCTTTATTAGGAGAGCTTACTTTTATTTCTGAGTTGTCCAGGTGACTGGATAGGGCTTCTATTTCCAAGAATGTGACTGGTCTGCATTAAAGTAGTCAGAGACAGCAAAGACAGAGGTATTGCAAGGAGGAAAGGTGTATTGTCTTAAGTCCTTAAAAACTCTTAAACCGATAAATGTTTAAAAAACAAACACCCAATGGAAATAAAACCAAACATCAAAATTATTTTCCTGCTTCCTAGCATGATATTGCTACTCCAATCTAATGACTCCCAAGGTCCCTTTTAATTTTTATCTTTTTAGGTTTTAGTTTTGTCTTTTAAGGCTTGCACCATAGTGCATTTTACCTAGCCATTATTGATTTTAGGTCACTAAGGTACCAACCATAAAGGTACCTTAGAAGGACTTCAGTATTTGAAGGTAAGTGGTACAGCAGATAGAGTGCAGAGCCTGGAGTCAGGAAGACTCATCTTCATGACTTCAAGTCTGGTCTCAGACACTAACTATATGACCCTGGACAAGTCACTTAATCCTGTTCACTTCAGTTTCCACATCTATAAAATGAGCTGGAAAAGGCAATGGCCAAACACTCCAGTTTCTTTGCCAAGAAATCTCCAAATGGGTTATGACTGAAACAACAGAACAGAAATAACAACAGAAATAACAATGGAATGAAAAGAAGAATACATAACATTATTTTTTATACATATATATATATATATATATATATATATATATATATATATATATATATATATATATATATATATATATATGGAGAACACTGAAAAATGTTGCAATTATTTGAGAAATTTTTGTTTTTGGAAAGCATTGTATCTGGAATTTTTCTTTGGTTTCCCATGTCTGTGCCGTGCCTGAGATATACCCCTTGCCTAGCGTACTTTTATTCCAAACTCTGAAAGAACTTCATAAATGTTTAATGTATATGCCCCACATTCTACTTTGTATATTTTTCTTATGTCCAAAGATCTTTGCCACTATACGTGGAATTCAATCGATGCAAAGTTCCAATGGAAGGAGAATTCCATGTATAAGGTGCAGTCTCCCAGAAGCTCTCATTTGTGTATGACATTTTGTTATTGAATTCAGTCCCAGAACATCATAGAGCCTCCTTAAAGAGCTCCATAATTACTTAAAGGAGTTTAACCTAACCAAACAAAGGCTGAATTTGGAAATTTGTGCAATGATGTAAATAACCCTGCAATGTCTCCTTGAAAACAGTCCATATTTTTTAACATCAGTATTCATATAAGGATCCAAGACAACCATGAATCATGGAACACTACAATATCTAAAAACTGACAGTGCCATGAAGAAGTGCATGGTTGTCATTAATAAGGCACTCTACTTTGCCAATGAAGAATAATTCAGGAGAAGGGATATAAAACATACCACTACACACACATGTTACTAGAAAAGGAGATGAGATAGTGAAGGCTGAGAATGAATGATAGATAATCTGTTGATACATTGGTTCCATACACTCTCAAGAGAGCTAAAGAAAGGCTGACAACATGTTGGCTAGATCCCTTTGGAGGGGGTTTACTGGAGTATGAAGGATCATAGCTTCAATTTTTTTCCAATTTATTTATTTTTAGTTTTCAACATTCATCTCTACAAGATTTTGAGTTTCAAATTTTCTCCCCATCTCTCCCTTCCTCCCACCCCAAAATACCACACATTCTGATTACCCCTTCCCCAATCTACCCTCCCTTCTATTACACCCCTCCCTTTCCTTATTCCCATCTTCTCTCTTTTCTTGTAGGGCAAGATAGATTTCTATGCCATTACCTGTATTTCTTATTTCCCAGTTACATGCAGAAATAATTCTCAACATTCATTCCTAAAACTTTGAATTCTAGCTTCTCTCCCTTCCTTCCTCCTCACCAATCCCTACTGAGAAGGCAAGCAATTTAATATAGCCTATATATGTGTAGTTTTGCTAAAGACTTCCATAATAGTCATGTTGTGAAAGACTACTTATCTTTCCCTCCATCCTATCTTACCCCATTTATTCTATTCTCTCTTTTGACCTTATCGCTCCCCAAAAATACCTCTCCTCTCATTTACCGTCCCTTCTATCATCCCCCACACCCCACTTATCCTCTTTTCCACTACTTTCCTGTAGTGTATTATAGATTTTCATACCAAATAGAGTATGCATGTTATTCTCTCCTTAAGTAAACGTGATGAGAGTAAGCTTTACTTTTTTCCCTGTCACCTTCCCCCTTCCCCTCCATTGATAAAAGCTTTTTTTCCCTTTTTTTATGAGAGATAATTTGCCCCATTTTATTTCTCCTTTTCTCCTCCCAATGTATTCCTCTCTCACCCCTTATTTTTATTTATTTGGATATCATCCCTTCCTATTCAACTCACTCTGTGCTCTCTGTCTATATCTATATCTATGTGTGTGTATGTGTGTATGTGTGTACTCCCTCCAACTACCCAAATACTGAGAAAAGTTTCAAGAGTTATAAATATTATCTTTCCACGTAGGAATGTAAACAGTTCAGCTTTAGTAAGTCCCTAATGAGTTCTCATGCCTGTTTACCTTTTCATACTTCTCTTCATTCTTGTGTTTGAAAGTCAAATTTTCTATTCAGCTCTGGTCTTTTCATCAAGAATGCTTGAAAGTCCTCTATTTCAATGAATGATTATTTTTTTCCCTTGAAGTACTAGACTCAGTTTTTCTAGGTAAGTGACTCTTGGTTTTAGTCCCAGTTCCTTTGACTTCTAGAATATCATATTCCAAGCCCTCCAATCCCCTAATGTAGAAGCTACCAGATCCTGTGTGTCCTGATTGTATTTCCACAATATTTGAATTGTTTCTTTCTGGCTTTTTGTAATATTTTTTCCTTGACCTGAGAACTCTGGAATTTGGCTATAATATTCCTAGGAGTTTTCCTTTTGGGATATCTGTCAGGAGATGATCAGTGAATTCTTTCAATATTTATTTTACCCTCTGGTTCCAGAATATCAGGGCAGTTTTCCTTGATAATTTCATGAAAGATGATGTCTAAGCTCTTTTTTTTGATTCCATAATTTTTAAATTGTCTCTCCTGGATCTGTTTTCCAGGTATGTTGTTTTTCCAATGAGATGTTTCATATTGTCTTCTATTTTTTCATTCTTTTGGAATTTGGAATTTCTTGGTTTCTCATAAAGTCACTAACTTCCATGTGCTCCATTCTAATTTTGAAAGAACTATTTTCTTCAAAGAGCTTTTGAACCTCATTTTCCATTTGGTTAATTCTGCTGTTTAAAAGCATTCTTCTCCTCATTGGCATTTTTGGGATCTTTTGCCATTTGAGTTAGTCTATTTTTAAAGTTGTTAAGTTCTTCAGCATTTTTTTAACAAGCTGTTGACTTGCTTTTCATGATTTTCTTGCATCGCTCTCATTTCTCTTCCCAACCTCTTACTTGATTTTCAAAATCCTTTTTGAGCTCTTCCATGGCTTGAGACCATTGCATATTTACTTTGGAGGTTTTGGATGCAGAAGCCTTGACTTTTAGGTCTTCCTCTGTTGATATGTGTTGTTCTTCCTCATCCAAAAGGATAGAAGAAAATACCTGCTCACCAAGAAAATAACCTTCTATTGTCTTATTCTTTTTCACTTTTTGGGGCATTTTCCCAGACAATTACTTGACTTTTGAATTGTTTGTCAAGGAAAGGGTATACTCTGGGGACCTGTAAGTTCTCAGTTCCTCCAAGGTGGCATGATCCAGGGAGGGGAGTTTATTCCTCTTCTGGCCTGTGCTCTGGCCTGTAAGCAGGATTTCTTCTCCAGAGCCTCCACTAGCTCCATCACACCAGTCAGAACTCCTCCTCACTCCAGGGCAGCCACTGAGGGCTGAGATCCAGATCAACTGATCAGTTCTCCTATGGACTTTAGGCCAAGGGTCCAACAATGGGAGTTACTGCTGCCTGGGGCCAGGGCTAGACTGCTGCCCTTCTCACCCAAGCAAAAGAGCTTTCTCACTGACTTTTGAAGTTATCTTTGGCATTTGTGAGTTGAAGAATCTGGGACCCACAGCTGCTGTGGTAACGCCTTGAAGTCCGCTCCATTTCTGTCCTTGCAGTGGCACAGCCCATGCTGTGATGCACTCTGCTCTGCACCCGGTGCAATACAACTTTCCTGTCAGCCTTCCAAGTTGCCTGGGGCTGGAAATCTCTTTTACTGTGTTGTTTTGTGGCTTCTGCTGCTCTAGAATTTGTTTCAAGTCATTTTTTGCAGTTATTTTATGGGATGTGGAAGGAGAGCTTCTAGAGGTGCATCCTTCTACTCCGCCATCTTGACTCCACCACAGGATCATAGATTTAGCTCAGAGGCCAAGTGACCCAATCTCTTCATTTTAAAGATGAGGAATTCTGGCCAGGAAGTGTTAAATGACTTGCTGAGGGTCACAGAAGTAAAAAAAAAAACCCTGGAATTTATACTTGGTTTGCTAATTTTAAATCTGATGCTCCAATGTCCTAAGAGGATAACTGGATTTAACAATTAAACTTTCTGCATAATTTATTGAGATATAATGAGCTATACATGGATGAGACTTGCTTTTAAGGAAGATACACTCTTAAAGACCTGGCAGAAGCCTACCATTTTCTACATCCTACAAAATAACTGAGAAATTCAAGAAGTATTGAAATTATTGATTGACAGTCTTGGCTTAAAGGCTCAATGCTTGCTTTTATTTCTGTTTTTCCCTATAATTGAGATTAATAGAAAGAGTAAACTTTCATTCTTTTTTCTTTTCTGTTTTTAAGTTCTGACTAGGTTGGAGGTTGTTTTCAATGCCTTTTTTGTTCTTGTTTTGATCCATACTTGTGAATTTATTAGAGTTAGGAACTCCTGTGGTTAAACTATCTTTCATTAATGCAATGTGGCGACTCACCTATAACTTATAGTGGAATAAATCATAGTATGAAGTGCCCAGAGCACCAAAAGTTTAAATGATCTTAAGGTAACTCATTAACTAAGGAGTTAATGACATAAATAAATGATTTAAGTAGAAAGAAGAGGTGATAATATCATCCATATAAAAAATCTTCTAAATCATTGATGAAATGCTTGAGGTTTTGATGTCAGAAAGTAGAAGTCTACCTATGAATAAGTGAGTTTGAATCCTTTTTTAAAAAATCTTCTTAATGAGGATATCTGTATTTAGTATCAATATTTATATAAATATGTATTTTATAATTATTATTAGAGGGAAAACTTATATAAATCTTTTTTTTGAAAAATTCAAGTTTGAGGTCTGTGGAACCCAGGTTCTGATAAGGTAAACTTTTTCCTTATCTTTCTGGGGACCAGGTTCCCAAGCTACTGCCTAATCATCTCTGTACTGTTCTGTTCTTTAAACCCCTATTTCTTAGAATTCTTTTATGTGGCATTTTCCTTAATAAGACTGTCAACCTTTTGAGAGCAGAAGACATCTTGCTTGATTGGGTTTGTACCTGCAGTGTTTAGAATAGTACCTGGGACATAGTTAAGTAATTAATTGTTTTGTTTTCTTATCTATCTATGTATCCATTGGTCCTGTCTATCAATCTATTCATCTATCCATCCATCTAGCTTTCAATCCTTCCATCCATTCATCCATTTATCTATCTATCTTTATGAAGTATGGAGGGCCATAGTGAATTGAAGTATAACACCAAAGGAAACATGCAAAGAAGAAACAATGTAAAAGTTTTTAAGACAACATATGTATAAATACAAAAAATGGGTATGACTACTAGCTCAGCCATAAAGGGCTATGACTTGGTTAATTGATCCTCCTAGGAAAGAAAGAGGATTTTGAGTTTGTAGATCATCAATTTAGAAATGAGTGATAGTGTTTTTGTGAGGCTGAACTGTTTCTTCATAAGAACAAAGTTGGAGAAAACAAGAAAAAGCAAAATAGGCAGCAAGTTAAAGTCTACTGCACCATGAAGCTAGGTTTAAAATGGTTCAGGGATTAAAAGTGGGCAATGAAACAATCCATTTGGAAGCAAATCTAGCTACAGTAATTACTGTGAAGAATCAAGATCTAAACCTGCAAAGTTTGATTTATTTTCTTTGCTCTTTCAATTCAAGGAGAAGATGGTGCCTGTAGGTCTTTTTCTCTGACACAAACCAGGAAAAACAAGGGGTATAGTGAAAACTTAGGGCTTGAAATTGACTTTCCAGGCCTAGGATACCATCAGAGAGATTAAAACCTCAACTTTAATTTTCTTCTACAAAGAAAACTGAGAAAACTATCAAATTTAATTAGTATGCAAGGTATTTATCTCTCTCCTTTGAAGATAATGCTTCCATCTCAATATGGAGTGTACATCTCTGAAATATTGTGTTGTTATTTCTAAGTCTGAACTAACACAAATTATAACCCCTTTATGCCTTAGTTAATTATTTCATGAGTTACCATAGACCCCTTCCTAAATACTCTCCTCCCGCTCAAAAAAGAAAAAAATAAATAAAACACAAGAGGATTAATATATAATCTGCCTGGAAAGATAGACTGGAATGAGAAGCATTTTAAGTGTCAATTGGAGGAATTCATATTTTAAACTAGAGTCAATAGAGAATCACCGATTCTTCTTGAGCAGGGAAGAAGTGTGGTCAGACTTATGACCAGAAATGTCAACTGAGCATCTGGGTAGATGAATCAGTAGAGGAGGCTAGATACCAAAGGAACAATTAGATGAGTCTCAACAGTCTGAGTGACAGGTAACAAGGGAATGAACTGAGGTAGTTGTGGGAATGGGACAGAGATGAATTTCTGAACTGAATTTGAAAGTGTTTTTGGTGACTTAAACACTTTTTCTGTGAGTGTGGAGGGGTGAGAAGGGAATAATGGATGGGAGACTGGGGGAAGTAATTGCTTCTGTGTTTCTGGATCCTTAGCTGCTTCTAGATCCTTATTGTAGTTCGGAGACCTGGAGAGTCAGGACTGAACAGTTCTGATCCTCTTTCCCTTTCTGTGCAGATGACTCAAGCATTGCCACATGACATGATGATTCTCCATTGCCAACTTGTTGGGAGAATTAAAAAAAATACATCTGGGGCTAAATTCAAGGTTCAATTTCTTTTACTTTCAAATCACCTCTCTCTGTTCTGCTTTCAAAGACTTGCACAGTTGAAAGGAACCCCAGTGATCACTTGGAGTAGACTAACCTGAATCCATTCCCTACTCACCTTCTCTCTACCTGATGAGAGTTAACATTTATACAGCACTTTGAAATTTACATAGCGCTTTACGTATATTATCTCATTGATCCTCACATCAATCGTGTGAGATAAATGCTATTATGACCTCCATTTTAAAATAGTTAATGAAACTGAGGCTGAAGTGACTTGCCCATGTCATACAGCTATTAAGTGTCGGATCTGAACCCAAATCTCAATAACTCCACGTCCCACACTCTAGCCACTACTACGTTATGCTACCTACCCAGTTGCACTGACTGTACACACACAGTAAAAGTCAACTAATTTTTATTATTTTCTTTGGAAGTCACCATATAATATAGAATTGAAATAATGGCAATTTAGTATGGTTGACAAGTCACCTGAATTAAGCCTCATATAGCTCATATGAAAATTAGGAATGACAGCCCAGGGTACAAGGACTATTTGTGATGATAGACTTAGCCCTTCACAGCAATACAAGGACCTAAAACATTCCCAAAGGACTCCTCATGCAAAATGCCATCCACATTCAGAGAAAGAATGAAGGAATTGGAACAGAATGAAGCAGACTATTTTCTCTTGTGTTGTGTTTCGTTTTTATTATAGCATGGTATGTTTGGTTTTTCTCATGGTTTCTCCTAATCATTTTAATTCTTCTATGCAATGTGACTAAGGTGAAAATGTGTTTAATAAGAATGTATGTGTAGACCCATATAAGATCGCATGCCATCTTGGGGCGGGACAGGGAGAAAATTTCAAACTTATTGAATTGAATGTTGAAAACTGAAAACAAAGAAATTAATTTAAAAAAAGAAGGAAAGGAAGAAAGACAAATGAGGCTGAAGTAAGCTTTGAATTTTTTCTCTCCTTCCCTACTCTTCCCTTTAAACCTTTATCTTTAATAAATAAATACTTATGTGTTTAAGAAATATTTATTCAATTATTTTTTTTGTTTATTCTTTCTTTATTTCATTTATTCCTGCCTTGACTCCCTCATGGGGCTATTATTTTGAGGATAAATGAAAGAAAGAAATTTGTAAAGGTAGTTTTGAACCTGGAAAACATTTTGGAATTCTCTTGCAATTTTTAAAATTCTGTTCAGTTTATATTAACTGTTTATATTATTAATATATTAATTAATTAATGTTAATTAATATTAACAGTTTATATTATTAATATAAACCAGAATATCACATAGAGAAAACAAATGTTAATTCTACATAATGAGCAAAGGAATCCTTGAATTTCTCTTTTCTCCTTTCTCAGTTTTCTCCTTTAGTCATTTTCAGTCATGACTGACTCTTTGTGATCCTATTTGGGATTTTCTTGAGAGAAATACTAGAACGGTTCACCATTTCCTTCTCCAGCTTATCTTATAGATCAAGAAACTGAGACAAACAGGGTCAAGTGACTTGCCCAGGGTCACACAGGTAGCTAGTAATTGTCTGGGGCCAGATTTGAACTCAGGAAGATGAGTCTTCCTGATTCCTATTTCCTCATTCATTCATTTATTTATTTTTTATTATTCCTTATTTTGTCTCTTAATTTAATCTATTTAGTTAGTTGGTTTTTAAAAAGGACTACTGACCATAAGTTTTTTCTTTTCCTCAACGAAGTGTTGTAGTTCACTTTCCCAAGACTGTCTGCTGCCTTCGGTTTTTTGATTTATGGTTATCGAAGGTAATGTGTATATGAAAAAAGTGAAATAAAATAAACTGTGTGTCATCTCTAGTCAGACTGTCAAGAGTCTTAAAGTTCCTATATTGAAATAATCTGGTCTTTCCATTAAGAGGAAATGGGAGCAATGACATTTCCAACTCTATTTCCATCTCTATCAGGAGAACCTTTCAGAGTTCTTTGGTTTCACGGGTGTCTATGACCTATGCTGCTAGGGAGGAGAGGCATTTATTTATTATTTCAGGGAACAGAAGTAACTTCAATGGTCCCAAACTTTAAGGGCTCTTTACGGTTAGTCTCTCCCTGGATTCCTTTTTGGTTAGCTTCTGTTAAAGGTATACAGTAGGTTTAATTACAAAACAGGGTGCAATTTATGAGCTATTGGTTATTAATAAAACTGAGGTATGACCTACACTAAAAAGGTCTATTGTCATTTTCCACTAAGTCACCCAGATGTTTAGATTTTTTCCCCACTTGGCTGTTTCTGATTCTGTTAAGAGGAAAATTGACTTTCAAGTGAAGCCTCACAGAATAAATGGTCTTCAATTCTATTTCCATTTTATAGGGCTTGCAAATGTTGCTGATGTTAGCCATTTTTGTTTTTAACATAATCTGCTCAATGCACTTTGCAAGAGTAAAACAAAGACTCCAGGTGAATGACCAAATTCGTTCCAACTTTTTGTTAACCTTTTCCCCCATATAAAAGGGTTCCTTTTTCCATCGTATATATTGGATGATTTTTCTTTTATTTGAATGGGAGTTTTCCTGTTCCTCCTCCTCTCCCTCCACACACACTTTGAAATTTGTGCAGAGGACAAGAGTAACATTTCTGGCACAATTACACATTTGGAAGACATTCTACTATTTTCCAATAGAAGAATTTAGCCTTATTCAATCTAACATGTACCTACTGTGTTATGGGCCTTTGAAATCATGAGACTGTAGCAAAAGTGAAAGCATACATTCATAACACACACACACATATATGTATGTGTGTGTGTGTCTATGTATATGATACATAGATGGGGATGTACAAGGAATTGAGAATGCAATGACAAAATGTGAACCTGTCTTTTAGAGATGGGCCAAACATGAGTACCCTGTTAGTTCAGCCTTGATTTGGGGATGGAACAAAGCACTTGAAAGTCATGGAATAGTTAAAATGAAGTTTACTTAGCCCTAATATAGCAAGGATGTGATTTCCTTACCCTCATCTCCATATGGAAACAGTATCTGGCCATCTCAGTGGACTGTGGTCTTCAGATACCTACCAAGTTGGAAGGACTCCAACTCTACATAGGTGGGACTTTTGTGACCTAATATGATCAGGAAGTCCTATCAAGGTAGGCAAGAGCCAATCCGATTTTATGGATGTTTGTGACTTTTTAAGGAAAATTAATCCCTGGAGGAGGTTGACATGGAAGATTTTTTAAACCTCTGACAGACAGGGATCCTATAGCAATTTAATTAGTTACTCCTTCTCTACCCTGGTGGTTCAAGCCTAAGCTTCCTACTGCTGATAAGGCTGAGACTGATGGATAGAGATCCCTTAAGCTGAGTAGTTCTGCTCATCTGTAGTAAGGCCAAAGACAAGTCGGGATCTACACTAAGTCCCATATAATTATGATGAACATCCCCTAGATAGCTTTGGGAAAACCAGCCCAGGTCAGAAAAACCATAAGCAGAAAAACTTTCTTTCAAAGAAGATTTGGTCACCATCTCTCACAATCTCATCTCAAGGGTGAGAGGTACCATTTCAAAAATTAGAAATAACTTCAATATCCATGCTCTATCAAAAGAGGCAAGATGATGTTGTTAGGGGCTGTTAGATTATTCAGTGGATAGAGAGCTGGGCCCAGAGTGAGGAAGACCTGGGTTGAGATTTGCTCTCAGACAGTTATTATGCATGATCTTGGGCAAGTCACTTAACGTTTGTTTACCTCACCTGTAAATAGGGATAAAAACAGTACTTGCCTCCCAGGGTTGTCCTGAGGATCAAATGAGATCGTATTTGTAAAGTGCTTAATGCAGTGATTAACACATAGGAGTCATACAAATGCTAGCTATTATTATTTTTATATTACTGGTAGTAGATGGACAGCTAGCTTCAGGATCATATGACTTTTGCCTCTGATACACGTTGGCTGTGTGACAAGCCAAGTGACTATGTAAATCATTTAACTTCTTAATATTCTGGAAAAAAAAATCTAAGCCAGGTATTCTTAACCCAGGGTACACAAACTTGTGGTTAAATTTTGTTGATGACTATATTTCAGTACTGTTGATTTCTTTTTTAATGGCATGTGTTTTATATCATGGATTAAAAAATGGTTCTGAGAAGGCATCCATGGTTTTCACTGCCCTGCCAAAATGTTCTATGGTAAGAAGAAGAGGTTAAAAATCCCTGCTCAGACACTGTAAATTACAAAGAAGGGGTTCAGTCTTCATTGAAAGAGAGAATTTCCTCCCCTGAGATATCCCTATACAAAAGAAATCACAGGTCTAATTCTTATCCCTATCAAAAAGAGTTTAATTTTTAAAGGCTCCTTCCTCAAAGACTGTGAAATTATTTCTGTTTTAGGAACTACTATGGATCATAGAGCATGCAACCATGGGTCCTTTGTATTTGTCTATCTTTGTCACAGAGTTGTGAGATCAAATGAGAAAGCATGTTAAATGCTTTGTAAATCTTAAAATGCTACATAAATGCTAATTATTATTATAAATAGTTACTATAATCTCTCAATAGAGTTCAGCCTGAATACATACTCCAGGAAAATGCCAGAGGGGATAAAGAATATTCATTTTTTTCAAAGCAGAATATTCATTTTAATAGATAATCTATGGAATGGCCCATCAGGACAAATACCTTATGCAGAATTAGCAGATGGAAGAAATTCAATAGGAGGAGAGGATGCTGGATTGCATTTGGGAAATTCTGTAGTTCTTTGAATGAACCCACACTTCTCTTGGAAACAAAGTTTTGTTTCTCATTTGTTTAGGTTATACATGTACAGTCATGCAAAACACTTCCTTAACAGTCACGATGTGAAAAACTAACGATATTTCCCTCCGTCCTATCCTGCCCGCCATTTATTCTGTCCTCTCTTTTTACCCTGTCTCTCCTCAAAAGTATTTACTTCTAATTACTCCTCTCTCTCATTTGACCTCCTTTCTATCATCACTCCCACCTCAGTTCCTGTTTATCCCCTTCCCTCCTCTACTTTTCAGTAGTGTAAGATAAATTTTCATACCAAATTGAGTATGCATTTTATTCCCTCCTTAAGACAAATCCGATGAGAGTAAGGTTACACCCTTTCCCTCTCACCTCTCCTTTCACTCTTCCCTTCACTGAAAAATCTTTTCCTTGCCTCTCTTATGTGAGAGATAATTTACCTCATTCTATTTCTCCCTTTCTCCTCTCATTATATTCCTCTCACCCCTTAATTTTATTTTCTTAGATAGCATCCCTTAATATTCAACTCACCCTGCATCTTATGCCTATATGTATATAATCCCTCCAACTATTCTAATACTGAGAAAAGTCTCAAGGGTTATAAATATTATCTTTCCATGTAGGAATTTAAACAGTTCAATTTTGGTAAGTCCCTTATGATTTCTCTTTTCTGTTTACCTATTCATGCTTCTCTTGATTCTTGAGTTTGAAAGACAAATTTTCTAATCAAATCTGGTCTTTTCATCGAGAATGCCTGAAAGTCCTTGATTTCATTGAATGGCCATTTTTTCTCCTGAAGTATTATACTCAGTTTTGCTGAGTAGGTGATTCTTGGTTTTAATATTAGCTCTTTAACCTCTGGAATATCATATTCCAAGCCCTCCAATACCTTAATGTAGAAGCTGTGAGATCTTGTGTTATCCTAATTGTGTTTCCACAGTACTCAAATTGTTTCTTTCTGATTGCTTGCAATATTTTCTCCTTGACCTGGGAGCTCTGGAATTTGACTATAATATTCCTAGGAGTTTTCCTTTAGGGAACTCTTTCAGGAGGTGATCATTGCATTCTTTTGATATCTATTTTACCCTCTGGTTCTAGAATATCCAGGGAGTTTTCCTTGATAATTGCTTGAAAGATGATGTCTAAGCTCTTTTTTTGATAATGGCTTTCAGGTAGTCCAATAAATTTTAACTTGTCTCTCCTGGATCTATTTTCTAGGCCAGTTGTTTTTCCAGTGAGATATTTTACATTGTCTGCTATTTTTTCATTCCTTTGGTTTTGTTTTATAATTTCTTGATTTTTTTAAAGTCATTAGATTCCATCAACTCTATTCTAATCTTTCTTCAGAGAGCTTTTGGACCTCCTTTTCCATCTGGTCAATTTTGCTTTTTAAGGCATTCTTCTCATTTGCTTTTTGGATCTTTTCTACCATTTAGGTTAGTCTGTTTCTTAAGGTGTTGTTTTCTTCAGCATTTTTTAGGTCCCCTTTAGCAAGTAGTTTACTTGTTTTTCATGATTTTCATGGATCACTCTCATTTCTCTTCCCAATTTTTGGTCTACTTCTCTTATATGAAAAAGTCTTTTTTGAACTTTTCCATGACCTGACACCAATTCACATTTTTCTTACAGACTTTGGATGTAGGAGCTTTGACTTTGTTGTCTTCTTCTGTTTGTATATTTTGGTCTTCCTTGTCACCAAAGTTAGATTCTAGAGTCTGATTCTTTTTTCTGGTCTTTCCTCATTTTCCCAACCTTTACTTGACTTTGGATCTCTTTGTATACTTCCAGTGGGGGTGGGGAGGTATATTGTCAGTTGTCCAATCCCCCCACAATCTGTGGGTCTAGAACTACAGAACCACCATCTGCCTCTGTCCCTACTGCTGCCTCAGACTTATCCACCCCCTCCACTGTCCTGGGGTTGGGACAGGACCACTCACTCTCTCACAGGGGTCCAACAAATTTTTTCTACTGACCTTCCAATTTGTCCTCAGTATTTTGTGGTTGTGAAGTCTGGAAACTGCCACAAGTGCCAGAGATTCAATCCTCCAAGGTTTACTCAGGTCCCATCTGTGTTGGCACAATCCATATTGGACTGCATTCTGCTCCAAGCATGGCACAATAGACCCTTCCTAGCAACCTTCCAAGTTGTCTTGTGCTGGAGATTTGCTTCACCCTGTCATTCTGTGAGTTCTGCAGCTCCAGAATGGTATTTGGCTGGAACCGGGTGGAGAGCTTCAGCAAGTCTCTGCTTCTACTCCACCATCTTGGGTCTGCCTTCTTTGTTTCACATTTTGAAAAATAATTCTTCCAGTGATACTGTACTTCTGCGAAGCATGGAATGTCTGAAGAATTAACTTTTATTAAGATCTCATAAAAGGGCAGTTGAGAGGTACATGGTGAGAATGAATAGGGTGCAACTTAATGCCAATGAAGAACTGATGTAAAACGTATCATCTCAGATATGTGTGTGCGTATGTGTGTGAGAGAGAGAGAGATACAAAGGACATAGATTGATCATGAAAAAAGAACAAGAAATAACTGTTGAATGGTACAAAGGTTTCATTGGTATTCACAGAATAGCTAGAGACAAGGGAGAAGGCCCCCAGAATGTTGAAGAGATCCATTGTGCAAGATTTGCAGGAAAGCAGGAGTTAAAATCATATATAATAAGAAGCATAGATGATTTCTGCCCTATTGGAAGAGTGTCCACATTAATGAATTCATATAGATCCATTGAAATATCAAAGTGGTGAAATATTTTCTAGTATCCAAGACTACAGATCCAGAAGTCAAAATTTAAATCTTATTAAGCATAGTCAAACATAGCATGACTGAAAGAATATTACTTTTTACTATTAAAGGGAGCTGGGATCTTGTTAATATGGGAGTTCCCTTGAAAAGTCTAGATCACAGCACTTCCATTCCTGACCATCCTATAGCACATACTCCCCAGAAACCTTACCACCACTTGTCTATCCAACATGTTTGAGGTCTTCATTGCTTTCTTCAGATCAAAGGAGCACTCTGGCTTTTCACTTGCCATTCCTTGATCTTTAGAGAGAGTGTTCTAACACAACACTCTCTTAGTTCAGATTCAGTGTTAGGATGAAATGGAATGAGGCACTAGCAAGTTATTGAACAATTCACAAAAGGTATTTATTTATTCAAGTGGTCTTTAGGAACCCATCACATCTGAGCAGACTACACTCCACATGGCTGGGACTTTTTATGACTTTTAGGTGTCCAAGGAGCTATACGATGGAAACCAGGGATGTTAAAGTCCTGGAGTCAGCTTTATTTCCTTTTAGGAAAAGCTAATTCCTGTTGCAGGAGGGGAGGAGGAGAGTCTGGACCTACTGCATGTTATAGCTTTGAGAAGAAATCTACAATAGAGAAACACTGGTTATATAGTAGCTGAGTTATACTATGTGATTAATCCCTCTTCACTTTAACATTACCTGATGGGATCTCCTATTCCTGTTTTTCTTGGAAATTCTATGTTGCATATTATAGCTTGCTCACATCCATCATACTCTTTCCCCTTGCCTTCTCTTTAATACTCTGATTTAGTTGTTTGGAGGTAGTTGTCTTATTGCTGCATAACTGCAGTAAATTGTTAATGTTAAAAAGGTGAAGCTTTGCTCTCATGGGAAGGTTGGGATTAGTAATAGACCACTGTAATTTCCTGAAAGCAATCCCCCTCCTCAGCATCCTTTTTTTCAATTCTCAGGCCAACTCATTGGCCATCTATACTGTGTTTCCCAAATGCATCTGTTATTGGACAAGCTCAATAGCATAACTATCCAGATGCATGAACTCATAATAGTTTTTGTGTTAGTGATAACTGTTTGTTTAGAATAATTGAGTGTGTGTGTGTGTGTGTGTGTGTGTGTGTTTCCTTTATAAATTCATTTTCAGTGGGATCCATGTGAAGCATTGTGATTTGACTTTTGCAAGGAAGGCTGGAAATCTCTTTTCAGTAACTTTTGCTCCTCATGATTTTTATACTCAGAAGTTATCTTAAGACAGTTTGCATTCAACTTCAACCCTAAGATTGGGGCATTTAAGAAAAATTGAAATTAATGTTGACTTTTATACTCCAATAATGCTAATTACCATTCTAAAGCAATCTCTTAATTTCCCACAGTTCAAACTTGGAAGCACGCTTATAGAAGTATACCATCTTACACCTAGCATTTTCAGTGGTCTTTGTCAGATGTTTAGAATTCTACTATTGCAGTAACAAACTTCTGACAGATAAATAGAAGAAGAGAAGTTGTGTGATTCATTGACGTTGGTGTTTTATTTATTTTGTCAGGTTTCTGGATGCTAGGAAATTGATAGAATGGTGGTGATACTTCTAGAAAACTTGAGGAATAGAGTAAAGTATGTATTTCAAAAAGTACTTATGGAAATAGAGAATTTTCTTTATCCTGTAGAAAAATCAAAATATGAGTGCACACGGGACAGTTTATCATTCCAGTTTAATGCCTCAGTTCAGAAGCTACCCTGCTACCTCAACATGCTGTGGGAGTGACTTTAGGTTCTTGAAGATTATATGAATGAAACAAAGGCTCTTATGAGTCTTAATATGTTGAAAAGGATTTGACTTTGGGTATTGCAATAGAATTGTCTGACTTTCTTCAGGCAAAAGTTATCCTAGCTGTTAAAAGACTAATCTACCAAAGGTTGCCCACCAAATGAGAAATATTTTTGGTCTTAGCAACTCATGAAACTATAACTCAAAGTATATAAATGTTTTCATCACCATCAAGGAACCATCACTAACACTGATAAAATTACAGATCATTTTGACTAAGGAATTACCTTGGTCGTTTAACTGCTTGAAGAATAAAGGAGAATAAAATGCATACTTTGATGAGACTAAATGAAAAATTAAATATAAGTGAAAAGAGCCAGGTGAATTCAACAGTTTTATTAAGGACTTAAGATGTGCAGAGCTTTAGTGATACAAAGAGATGGGGATACAAACACTTTAATAGGTATCTAAATTAGGCACTGAGTGCAAGAGCCAAGAAGAAGGAATGTTAGGCATTTACTAAGGAGTTCAATGTGCAGTTTTATAAGAAGATGATGGAGATAGAATTTCTCATAGTGGCAAAGTATGTGATTAGGAAAGAAGGAAGGAAACAAGTGAATAAATTAATAAATATATGAACAAACATCTAGATTGTATTTTAGAAAAATTAGACTACTAAAAGAACTTAAAAATAAATAGAATGAGAAATCAAGATGGTCCAAAAGTAATCATAACAAATACAAGTTTTAGAAGGAACCTCACTGGTCATTTAATATAGTCCATTCTTGAGCAAGAAATTCCTTTCTTAATATCTTCATCACTTTTTCTTCAAGAAGAAATGGGATTCAAGGATGCTGAACTAGTTGCAATCCTGAGGCAGCCTTTTCCACTTTTTGGACAGCTATAATTGTTAGGAAGTATTTCCTTTTATCAAGCTGAAAAGAGACTTCTGCCCATTACTCCAAGATCTGCCCTCTGGGGCCAAAAAAACCAAGCCTAATCCTTCTTCTAGATGACAGCTCTTCAAATACTTGAAGACAGCTATCATGTCTTCACTCTGTCTCTGCTTCTCCAGGCTAAATATGCCTTATTC